>OW052248.1:51987286-53187286 GCA_932526585.2 Philonthus cognatus
GTCTGATCGCAGGTCAAAATATATCTTAATTGAAGGTCAAAGTATAGCCTAGTCGTAGGTCAAAATATAACCTTATCACAGGTAAAATTTAGCCTTCTTAAGAGTAAAAATACAGCCTGTAAAAATGTTTTATTCATGTAACTCACAATATATCCTCGTCACAGGTCAACATATAACTTTGTTTCAGGCCTTGTGACAGTTCCAAATATAGGACAAAACATATGACATATATAGGACAAACATCTGATGCTCAATTTCCTGAAAGGATGAACCAAACGGATATTTTTAGGTATGTTGTAAACGTTTCAAAATTAAGCGATCCCCAAAATCGCAATTTTTCAGTTAGAATATTGAATGATGTTTTAGATTCGTCGATTTAAAACGTATACATACACTGTACATTTTTCGACATTCATTGTTTTTTTAAAAAAGCTTTAAATGAGTGTTTTCTACTCCCAGATTAATCATGAAGTAAAATTTCGAGTTTATAAAAGCCTAAAAATTTGGATCGGGAGCTTCACTTCGCTACACGACCAATCCAAATTTTCAGGTACATTTTCGCTTCGTTACGCGACCAATCCAAATTTTCAGCCTGTTCTAAACTTGAAATTTTACTTTATGATTACTTAATCAAGGAGTGAGATAAACACTCATTAGAAACTTCAAACTAAACATTTCCACAAAGAACGGATGCCTGAAAATGTACAGCGCATATATCTGGGAATGTATACTTAAAAGATAAATTCTCCGTATACATGTAAATTACTGATTCATTCGTTAATAATAAGGCAATCTAAACTATTTCAACAGTATTGAATATGTAAATATCAGAACTCCTCCTCTTTCGTCATGCATTTGTAACAGCTGTAAATTCGACATTAGCTATGTATTATAATAAAATCGAATTTAAATAAGTTTCTTAATTAAATGCTTTATAATTATTTTCATTAAATATAATAGTTTCAAATTATAATATCATCATACCATAATAGATCTTAGATGAGGTGAAATTCATAAAAGAGGTCGCGTGTGTATCATAAAGTGAAAACCCTATTATAGTCGATATGAAAAGGCAGTGACGCCCATCGATACGAATCCATTCAATTTCGAAATTGATTTATAGGCGCGCAATGCAATGCCTTGTTATATTTCTGCCAAAATATGTGTGATGTTAATTACATCGAAAAATACCGTTGTACAGATTCTATCTGAAAAATCTACACATCAATTGACTTGGAAGTGATTTCATCTATTGATTTTGGTGCTGATTTTATCTATCCAATTGGCTTTATCTGAAGGTACGATTGTTGGTGAAATTGTAGTTGGAATTTGGACTACCGGTCGCGGTATCGATAATTAATGTAGTTATCGTTTTTGTCGGGATGCCTCATTAGAGTATGGCGAGGTCTGGAGGTATTACCCGGAGGGTAAATAAGGCCGGTAGCGAGTCTCGTGCCCGCCGACTCAAAAGAGTATGTTGGTGTGGTATGATGTTGGTATGTTCTATGACCCGAGGCCGTGCGTGTAGCTTTTGCCCCGCTTCACGTATTTACCAGTACTATGCCCTCGGGGGCACCTCATGCCAACCAAATTACCATGCTACCTGCACTCAGATGAGCACTCACCCATACATCATCTTATCACTATACTTGACGCCCCATATCAATCATTATCCTCGTGCGTTTCATAATTAAAAGGAAATTTCTTCCTAAGTCATACCAGTAACTATTTTTTATGCAACATCGAAATTATGAAGAAAATGAAATCAAGACTAATAATAATAGTAATTGCTAATGAGAATCAACAATCTACAAAAGTAAATACTTATAATAATAATAATAATAATAAATCATTTATTGACCGATAATATACATATTATAAGGTATACAGGTACACAATAATACATTCTAATATCGTCAAATGGACCTAAATCAGTGCCATTAATTCCAATTTCTTGGTGATTAATAGCACTGTTCTGCCTTTAGGCCAATGCAAGACTAAATTTAAGTACAACATGACACATATACACACATACAACCGTTACAATGAATACTGTTGTGGTTGGGCAAGAAAAATAGTAATCAAAAATAGGCAAGTATAAATTAACCTGGGGTGTCAGTAATTGGTGATTGATTCACGAAGATGCTTAGCAAACAATTTGCGGAAAACCATAACTACTTTCCTTATACACAGGAGGTAGTTTATTATACACTTTAGAGACCTGGACCTGGCCCGCCGTGGCCGAGCGGTTGAGCCGCTGGTTTCGCCAATCGTTCACGGCGGTGATCTGGGTTCGATTCTCAGCCGGGGCGAGTAAATTTTCTAACGAAAAATATTCATCCCGGAATCCCTGGGTGTGTGTGAATGTGTTGTGACGTCCAAATATATAGTTATAGGTAATTAGCAATAAGTTAAAGAAATAAAACAAATACAAATATAAATAAAAAATGTTGTTGGCTAATGGGCAAGTTCCCAAGGCCAGGCAAAAGCCAAACCCAATAAAAAAAAAAAAAAAAGAGACCTGGACCGAAAATGCTCTTTCTGCAAAGGTTGATTTGTATTGAGGCGGTGTTAGCAAGCCTCTAAAGCGTAAATTTAGAGTATGCACATCAGAACGAAACTTGATTTTTTCGTACAGGTAAGGAGGTGTTTTACAGAGAATTAATTTATGACAAAACACCGCGAAGTGCAACAGACGCCGATCACTCATATTAAGCCATTCAATTTCTTTTAGTTTGTGACTTATATGTTGGTACTTTCGAATGAATCATGTAAATGATGACTATGTTTTGAAGGTTGTTGTGATCTATTTAACTAAACCAGCAAACTAAACTAAACTAAATATTTTAAATCCGGCGAACCACCATCACATATTATTCACCTGTTTTTAAATACATAACGTTAATTTCTATTGTTATTTTCAAACAATTAATCATCGTATCAATTGTTTGTAATTAAGAAAATAAATGAATGATGTGCATGTAATCTTATCATAGATACAGTACAGTGTTTTCCAACCTTTCTTTGGCCATTTTATAAATTCGAATGCCTTCATGACCCTCTATGTACATAATTTTTGTACTCGACATGTGAAGACTTTATGTCACATGAATTGTAATAGAGAAACATGTAAGGCTCTTCAAAATTGTGTATAAATTTGGACTGCGATTTTATTCTTTATTAATTTCACATCTTTTACTATACTCTTGTCAATAATAAAAAAAAGAGAATTCGTTCTTTTTAAAGTTACAATAAATCAGTGTTTTATGAAGTTAAACTTCAAAATTTGCAGGCGTATCTAAAATCGAAATTTTATTTCATGCTTAATCGTTAGAATAGTATGTCCTTAATACCATTCTAACGATTAAGCATGAAGTCAAATTTCGAGTTAAGAAAAGCCTGAAAATTTCAATTAAAACATTGGTTCTGTTTTTTTTAATTAAAAATTCGTCATAAATTAACTATTTTATCCTAATGTAAATATTATAACAACTTTAATAGTTTTCAATATTAACAATTTTCTGCTAATCATTTTTAGATTTTAAAAATAATAGTAACTTTGCATGCTTCGAACGCAGGCTTTGCACAGGATGTTTGATACTGTTTTTACGATTTTATTGTAAAATAATTCGAATCCTTGAATATCTTGTTTTTGCAACAGATTTTTTTTTTTTTGCTTTTGCCTGGCCTTAGTTGCTTTGACTATTAGGCAACATCAATTATTTATTTTTAACCTATATTAATTAATTTATAACTTATTTCATTAGTTGTATTAACATATATTGGACGTCACAGGACATTCATACCACACCCAGGGACACACACGAGTTATTATTTTTAAATAACAATTCCCCGTGCATGGGAATCGAACCCAGTCTGTGGCTCGCCGAGCGATTTACCGTCCGGCGACGTTACCGCTCGGCCACCACCTGCCCTTGCAACAGAAATATACTGTAATGAAACCACTTATTAATGGACTACAGTAGACAGAAAATATTATTAGGCACAGATCTGCTATTTATATGAGATGTTTTTCTTACAACATCTATAAATTATTCAATAAAATTCCCCAAAACCTAAAACAATTAAAATTCAACAGCTTCAGATGTCACTTGCGCTCTCTGTTACTACGAAATGAGCTTTGAATTTACAGAATTAATTCGAGATATTGACGACGAAATATGTTTGTCTATTATCCCTCACACGTTGCAATTACATTTATGTTTAATTTTTCGTAGGTTAAGTGGAAGATCAGTATTTATTTTGTATTTATTTTTTGTATGACAAATAAAGGCATTTATTATTATTATTATTATTATCTTATAACTCTAGAATATTTTGATAAGACATGATTTATTTGAGGTTTTTGCTCAGGTGATTTCGAATAATACTGACAATATCTTATGGATTAATTCCTTAGAAAATAATATTATATTTAAATTCATTTTGTACTTTTCCATACAAACAGTATTTGCAATTTTACTGTGATTAATAAATTCATAAAATATACATTTCTTACTAACATTTACAATTCTCATGAATAACACGTTCTACTAGTATTGTCTTTGTAATTATTTCTATACATCATTGCATATAAAATATTTATTCTGTAATACAAATATTCTTTGATGGAGAGTTTGAACTTATGACAACGTTTTGTCAACATTAAAACAAAAATTAATAATATCTCTTCAGAACGAATATACATCGAAATTTTCATTTAAGTATACACACAGGAAATTTTTCTTTTCAGTATACTTATTCGTTAATTTTTAAGAGTTCAATTCTAAGGTTTTAACGACTGTTTTCCACTCCCAGACTTAGCATGAAGTAAAATTTCGAGATTAGAAAAGTCCCCGTAAAAATTCACGTTTTTTTCACTCCCAGACTAAGCATGAAGTAAAATTTCGAGTTTAGAAAAGCCCTGTGAAAATTTGGCGAGGGTCGCGCAGCGACCCGAGACAAATTTTCTGGGCTTTTCTAAACTCGAAATTTTACTTCATGCGCCACGCGCATAAAACACTGATTTCAAGTGATGTTCAAAATATTCTGAGAAGTACTCAACTTTCTTTGACCGCTTTTATTTAAACTTTTAAATAAAGTGATAAAACACAGTTAGGTGTTTTATTATTATTTCATATAAAGATGAACCAAAAAGTGAATGATAACCAATTCAAAGTTTTCAAACTATTATTGTTTGGCAGTATATTTATAATCCTGCTTTAGCAGGTTATTTTTAATTCTGATTTAGTAGTATATTATGAACTTCACCAGAAATCAGGGGTCTATACGCGTGGCGCATGAAGTAAAATTTCGAGGTTAGAAAAGCCCAGAAAATTTGTCTCGGGTCGCTGCGCGACCCTCGACAAATTTTCACTGGGCTTTTCTAAACTCGAAATTTTACTTCATGCTTAGTCTGGGAGTGGAAAACACTCGTTTAAATCTTAATATTGATCTCCTTAAAAATAAAAACAACGAATGTCTGAAGATTTACAGCATATAATTGCCCCCGTAAGAATTCACGTGTCCTCCACTCCCAGACTAAGCATGAAGTAAAATTTCGAGTTTAGAAAAGCCGTGTGAAAATTTGGCGAGGGTCGCGCAGCGACCCGAGACAAATTTTCTGGGCTTTTCTAAACTCGAAATTTTACTTCATGCGCCACGCGCATAAAACACTGAGTTCAAGTGATGTTTAAAATATTTTAAAGAGTACTCAACTTTCTTTGACCGCTTTTATTAAAACTTTTAAATAAAGTGATAAAACAAAGTTAAGTGTTTTATTATTATTTCATATAAAGATGAACCAGAAAGTGAATGCTAACCAAATCAAAGTTTTCAAACTATTATTGTTTGGCAGTATATTTATAATCCCGCTTTAGCAGTTTATTTTTTATTCTGATTTAGTAGTATATCATGAACTTCACTAGAAATCAGGGGTCTATACGCGTGGCGCATGAAGTAAAATTTCGAGTTTAGAAAAGCCCAGAAAATTTGTCTCGGGTCGCTGTGCGACCCTCGATAAATTTTCACGGGGCTTTTCTTAACTCGAAATTTGACTTCATGCTTAGTCTGGGAGTGGAAAACACTCGTTTAAATCTTAATATTGATCTCCATAAAAATAAAAACAACGAATGTCTGAAGATTTACAGCATATAATTGCCCCCGTAAGAATTCACGTGTTCTCCACTCCCAGACTAAGCATGAAGTAAAATTTCGAGTTTAGAAAAGCCCTGTGAAAATTTGGCGAGGGTCGCGCAGCGACCCGAGACAAATTTTCTGGGCTCTTCTAAACTCGAAATTTTACTTCATGCGCCACGCGCATAAAACACTGATTTCAAGTGATGTTCAAAATATTCTGAGAAGTAGTCAACTTTCTTTGACCGCTTTTAGTTAAACAAAATCACATTAGCGAAATACAGTCCAAATCGGGTTTGATTGTAAAGCTACTGTTACAATTTTTTATTGAATAGAACTGTACATATGGAAGTACAAATAAAATCGCGAGGAAAGGTTATTAGTGCTTTATTTATCAATTGCAATTTTAAATATATAATACTTGCTAAATATTTGAGCATACACCTTCTGTATTAGAATAGAATAGAATAGAATAGAACTTTATTCATGCATACAACTACAAACGGTCTTACAATCGTCAACATAAAGATATAATGAATTATATGTGTACAAGAGTTCTGTGAGTATCTCACGAAAAGAACAATCATTCATATATAATTGTGTTTTCAACTAATTATTTTCTTGTAGAATATTTGTTTGGACCATTCCACTAATCCTTTTAAATTTATTAGATCGTTTTGCAGAAACCCGTAAATATTGGCTCTAAGCATGAATCGTAAAATTAACGATTTCAATGGCCAAGAGAGCGAACAGGTACATTCGCCCCGGGTGAACTGGGATTCCCACCCGCCGGGCACATTCTTGTGTTCTTATGAATAATAATTCTACCTGTGGACAACCTCGTTTCTTTTAAACCATTCGTTTCTAGGTAAATCTTATTCTTCCTTATTAATTTTGCGATTGCAATACTTAAAAATTATAAACCTCCATCCTAGTTATATTTCTGAAAAAAAAATATTGGGCTGTGAAATATTATAAGCTTAAAAAATCCCTATGATTGTAAAATGTCATAGAAAGTTAGCAAAATCAATATAAGGTATTTATTTACAAGTCAAAATGTGTGCTATAATTTATTAATTTAAGTAGATTACATACGTCTGTCTTCGAAGAATGGATCTTATCTGAAATCTGGACCATACTTGTCCTAAATATTACGAACTTTAAAAAAGATGATATACATACGGGGAATTTTTCTTTGTTTCAAGAACATAACATATGCATTCTTTTAGAGAGTTTAATTGGAAGCTTAAAACGAGTGTTTTCCACTCCCAGATTAAGCATGAAGTAGAATTTCGAGTTTGGAAAAGCTTGAGAATTTGGTTTGGTCGCGTAGCGAAGCGAAGCGACCAAACCCAATTTTCAGGCTTTTCTAAACTTGAAATTCAACTTCATGCGCCACGCGTATTAAACACTGAAAATACTGAAATGTTGTAAACAACTAAACTTTACTTAAAATCAGTGTCTTATACGCGTGGCGCATGAAGTAAAATTTCGAGTTTAGAAAAGCCTGAAAATTTGGTTTGGCCGCTCCGCTTCGCGGAGCGACCAAACCAAATTTTAAGGCTTTTCTAAACTCGAAATTTTACTTCATGCTTAATCTGGGAGTGGAAAACACTTGTTTAAAGCTTCAAATTGACCTTTTTAAAAAAAGAACAATGAACATCTGAAGATATACAGCATATAATTGGGATATGTATACTTAGAAGAAAAATTCCCGGTATATCCACTGAAACATGTGTTTCATTATAATTCACGCGATTTTGGGTTTACATATTTGGACGGAAAATAACCGTAACGACAAAATATCGTGATAAAAGTAACCACATGTAATAAAACGTTTAAAAAATAATCGTCTTTTTGTTAGGTGTAACGAATTATACAATTTAAAAATGGTGATGTGACCATCATAGTACTTTCCCCCGTAAATTGCGTATTAAATCACTTTTTAAAGTTTGTAAAGAGACTAATGAATCACCCTTTAGAAAATTGTGTTTAAAAGTTCCCGAAAAACGTTCTTCTTTTTATAACATATTACGAAGTGGTCCTTAATAACTAAATAAAACACACAACTTTTGAAATATCTCAAAAACTAAGAGTGCTATGACAAAAAGTAAGTGAACAATACACCTTCATTTTGTTATTATCTATAACTTTTATTTGAAAGAATTTTTTGTTTGATGAACATTTATTGAAAAAATCTGAAAAAACTGAAAAACGCTAAGAGTAAAGTAACACTTCCGGTTTTCCGATTTTCACCAAAAGCTTTTCAGTTCTTCCGATTGTAACAAAAAGCTTAAGTTTTAAGTTTCATCTTGATATCTTTAGCGGTTTTTGCGGTACAGCGCACACAGACACACACACAGACAGACAGACAGACAGACATTTTTCAAAAATGGTCTTATTCGACTCAGGGGACCTCAAAACGGATATTTCCGCTAAAATTTTTGATTCGAATATTTTCACGAAAACAATACTTTCCCTTTGTATTACATACGGGGGAAAGTAAAAATAATAATTTACTTAATTCGTTCTAACATATGTTTTATATTATATTATCGTGCTGATTATATATCGCTACAACATTTGCCACATGAAATAAAATTGTTTTATTAAATAATCTTCATTGTGTTGAAAATAATATAGTCAAAAATTGCACAATTAAGATAAGACATAATTTAGATTGAACGCAATTGTAGTAAAATATGATGTTTATGTGTATATCAGATAGAATTTTACCATTATCGTGATAAAAATTGTCCCATACAATAATACCGTTACATAGCATATAATTATATCGTCATACTGTTAGAAAACAAAGTCAGATACTTATACATTTTAGTCAAATGAATTAGGATTAATTGCTGTTAAAAAGTGGAAAAAATATACCAGAAATGTTTATAAGAAATGCTTTAGGATTGTATTTTCAGTACTTCTTGTGTCTAATATTTGTAGATGTATGTGTAGATCCATTAAATGTGTGTTAATTAATTATTTCTAATGTATTAAAATTTAAAAATTATATGCAGCCATTTAAACATGTTAAGTTGGCTATTATTTGGCAATAAAGTTATAATATATAAAATTACGAAAATGTTATTCGTGAAAATGCAAACAATGTCTTAGTTAATAAGACAAGCTATTATTGAAAAAGAAAATAGCGATGTGTCCATCATAGTACTTTCCCCCGTAAATTGCGTATTAAATCACTTTTAAAATATTTGTAGCATTATTATTTTCAAAATGTCTTCAACTTTTTGATAACTACAACTTTTATTTGAAACATTTTTCAATTGGATCAACACATACTGTCATAAACCAATGACTAGATAAAAAACACTATTTATTGAATATATCAAAAACTAAGAGTGCTATGACAACAAGTAAAGATACAAAAAATCTTTAATATTTTATTACCTACAACTTTTATTTGAAACATTTTCCAATTGTATCAACACACACACTGACACAAATCAATGACTAGATAAAAAACACTATTTATTAAATATCTCAAAAACTAAGAGTGCTATGACAAAAAATGAGTCCACAAAAAATCTTTAGTTTTTTATTTACGACAACTTTTATTTCAAACATTTTTCAATTGTATCGACACGTACACTGTCACACATCAATAACTAGATAAAACACACAACTTTTGAAATATCTCAAAAACTAAGAGTGCTATGACAAAAAGTAAGTCAACAATACATCTTCATTTTATTATTATCTACAATTTTTATTTGAAAGAATTTTTTGTTTGATGAACATTTATTGAAAAAATCAGAAAAATCTGAAAAACGCTAAGAGTAAAGTACCACTTCCGGTTTTCCGATTTTCACCAAAAGCTTTTCAGTTCTTCCGATTGTAACAAAAAGCTTAAGTTTCAAGTTTCATCTCGATATCTTTAGCGGTTTTTGCGGTACAGCGCATACAGACACACACACAGACAGACAGACAGACAGACATTTTTCAAAAATGGTCTTATTCGACTCAGGGGACCTCAAAACGGATATTTCCGCTAAAATTTTTGATTCGAAAATTTTCACGAAAACAATACTTTCCCTTTGTATTACATACGGGGGAAAGTAAAAAACAATATTCATGTCATTTCTTAGCAGTTAAACGGCCATTGACTTTAGTTTTTAGTTAAATAAAATCGGTCAATAAATAACAGAGTTATGGCATTGGGCGTTTTTTTTTATCAAACACCCGTCATGTGGCCCGCGAAGAAATTAGTTTAAAGACTCCTGCTCTATACTATTTGATAACTAATATACCATATTATACTTTCTGTTTTGTAATTTTTAAAATTAAATTTGTCAATAATTCAAAAGACTGTTGATTATGTTTTGTCAAACATGCATAAACATTGCAGTTGTTTAAAGAAATTTAAAAATGTCAATGTAAACAGATGATTATTTTTCTTGATATTCACCATTTTGTGATTCATCTGTCGTTTCATGTAATTAAAATGTCATATATTTATCAAAAGATTGTCTATTTTTTGTCGTGTGATGGTGAAAATCATGGCTATGCCCATGATTATATATTTCTTTAAGATTACCTTAAAGAGCTTATATAAATATAAAAAGCAAATATTGTTTTAGGGGCAAAAAGACCAATGGTCGATAGCCCAGACAGGGACGTACTAACATATTAATGGAATTGTAAATATTTGTATAAATAAATAATGTAACTGCAAATATGGTATGATCAATAAAATAAAACCTCTAGAGTAACTTGATTTAATCTTTTTTTAAATTTAGGTTGGCTACGCGCTTTCAGAATTGACATATAAAACGTCTGGCATAATAATTATAATACATAATTTCATAGTTGCCAACTTACAATATTTTCCATAGCACTCTAGAGGTTTTTTTTTTAACTGAACATACGATAGTATGCCTGAATAAAGATGATAACATCTATACCAACATATATAATTGTAAATATTTGTATAAATAAATAATGTAACTGCAAATATGGTATGGTCAATAAAATAAAACCTCTAGAGTGCCTTGATTTAATCTTTTTTTAAATTTAGGTTGGCTACGCGCTTTTACAATTGACATATGAAACGTCAGACATAATAACTATAATACATAATTTCATAGTTGCCAATCTACAATATTTTCCATAGCACTCTAGAGGTTTTTTTTTTAATTGAACATACGATAGTATGCCTGAATAAAGATGATAACATCTATACCAACATATATACGTTGGTATAGATGTCTAGCTACGAGTAATTGATCTAAATTAAAGTAAAATTATTAATACATTACAGAGCTGGGATGAATCCTCAAAAACATAATTCGAATCTCGAATCCGAATCACCTAATTTGATTCGAATCACGAATACTCGAATAAAGGATTCGTAAGTGAAAAATATGATTCGAATCAAAGATTCGAATCCTCATTTTTGAATCACGGATACAAATCCTTTAAAAATAAATTTGAATCTATTATTTGCAACCAGTAATATTTTATTCCATCAGTTTCTATTAACAAACATGTTCATTTATCGACTAAATATCTGATTATATAATGATTTTAATTAATGATGATATATGTGTTATTTAACTTCATTTTGAATCTGTGTTTTATACGCCTGGCGCATGAAGTAAAATTTCGAGTTTAGAAAAGCCCCGTGAAAATTTGTCTCGGGTCGCTGCGCGACCCTCGACAAATTTTCTACGCGGGGCTTTTCTAAACTCGAAATTTTACTTCATGCTTAGTCTGGGAGTGGACAACACTCGTTCTTAGAAGTTTCAAATTAAAGGATTACTCTAGATTACTAAGTTTATTACCAATTTACAAAGGCTACAAACAACGAATATCTGAAGGTTTACAGCATGGATAGAAAAAGAAAACATCCAATTTTAAAAAAATATCGAAGTTGGGTTGGTTTTCAGTGCGTTTTTAACTTCACTTGAAATCAGTGTTTTATACGCGTGGCGCATGAAGTAAAATTTCGAGTTTAGAAAAGCCCCGTGAAAATTTGTCTCGGGTCGCTGCGCGACCCGAGACAAATTTTCTATGCGGGGCTTTTCTAAACTCGAAATTTTACTTCATGCTAAGTCTGGGAGTGACCGTCAAGATTTTCTACATGTCGAGATTTTTTATATTTCTAGATTTATGTCGATTTATTCACAGTTTGTTATTGTATTAAATGCAACTTCAATATTAAATAAAAACTTTTTTTTTAGGAATAGAATATTCACCCATTTAGAGCCGAACAAATTATAAAGTTAACTCTAAAAGTTAATTTTAGGTAAAATTTTGCATCTTTTTCTATGATTTCAATGAATGATTTATTATATTACATACGTCGATTTTTTAAAAGAGTTAAATTTCAAATTCAAACGAGTGTTGTCCACTCCCAGACTAAGCATGAAGTAAAATTTCGAGTTTAGAAAAGCCCCGCGTAGAAAATTTGTCGAGGGTCGCGCAGCGACCCGAGACAAATTTTCGCGGGGCTTTTCTAAACTCGAAATTTTACTTCATGCGCCACGCGTATAAAACACTGATTTAATGTGAAGGTAAAAATGCACTGAAAACCAACCCAACATCGATATTTTTTCAAAATTGGATGTTTTCTTTCCTATCCATGCTGTAAACCTTCAGATATTCGTTGTTTTCTTGAAAAAATACTTCGATTCCCTGTAGTCCTTCGTTCTGCCCTCGTCCTTTGAGCTGTAGCCTTTGTAAAACGGTAATAAACTTAGTAATCTAGAGTAATCCTTCAATTTGAAACTTCTAAGAACGAGTGTTGTCCACTCCCAGACTAAGCATGAAGTAAAATTTCGAGTTTAGAAAAGCCCCGCGTAGAAAATTTGTCGAGGGTCGCGCAGCGACCCGAGACAAATTTTCACGGGGCTTTTCTAAACTCGAAATTTTACTTCATGCGCCACGCGTATAAAACACTGATTTCAAGTGAAGTTAAAAATATACCATTAACGTTGGATATTTTTCATGGTTAAGTAACCAAATATGCATTCACAAATATTTGAATTATTCGAAAATTTTAATATTTATATTCAAATATGAATAATTTAGTGATTTAAATATTCATATTAGAATATTTAACTATTTGAATTAATCGAATTCGAATCCCAGCCTTAATAGCGATTATTCGAATTATTTAGGAGGATTTGAATCCATGTATCAGGATTCGAATTTTATAAGGATTCGATTCCTTTTATAAGGATTCGAATCCTTTTATAAGAATTCGAATCCTTTTATAAGGATTCGAATCATCTACGTTTGGATTCGAATACGAATCCTTTTAAAAAAATGTAACGAATCCGGATCACGAATCCGGTTTCACTAAAGTATTCGAATACCTCTATTGAATCCTCTAAAAGGATTCGAATCCGGGAATCGAATCCTGAATGATTCGAATCCTGCCCAGCTCTGGTACATTACATAATTATAATTTATACGCTACACATTTTCCAAAATTTTGATATTTAGGCTAGGGCGGCGAAATTTAGTTTATAGTAGTTCCAGCGCTATGAAAAAAATGACTTCAGTTTGCGGTTAACTTGTAAATGATAATTGGGGGTTTATGACCATAACCGCAATAAAACTAACCTGCGCTGGCCAGATGATTTGCATAGAAAATTCATGACCGAAATGAACAGGGCCGCTACAAGGTGTGTTGTCCTGGGGCGCGAGGCAAACAGCGGAAGAAAAAATGTTCAGAGATGTTGAGATTAAAAATGTTGATTGTTTAACCGAGTTCATTTAAGTGTAAGAATGAAAAGTTTAAAACATTTATGCTCTTTTAACATTAACTAATATTAAATTATTGATATCCGCGTTAAAATAAATGGTGACAACTGGTGTAAATTAAATTATAAGTTCAACAAAAACTATTAAAATGATAGGGAATTTAATCAATTTCCCTTTATTTTAGACTAGATTTACCTCTGCTGTCAAACGTTAAATTTAACGTTTTCGATAGAGAATACCACCGAATGTGCATTTTTACATATCTACGTCAGTCATTGGAATGAAATGTTCTAATACGGACCTGAAATTATGCAGCCGACTCACGGCCGAGCATGCAATAAGCTGTTTGCTGAGGGATACTTTTATTGAGGATTATGGTTTATGGTGTTATAAAAGTATAAAAATTTATTGCAAATTTGAAGTCATTTTTTTCATATAGCGCTGGAAGATCTATACTTGTAGCAGCATAAACCCTTGCGCCGGTACTGCCAATAACATTATATGATGTTTTACGAAGTTTTAAATAAGAAACTCATTCAAATTATATTTTAAGTTTGTACTTTGGAATGCTAATCACATTTATAATAAATAATCTTATTGAATTATTTGTTACTTCCATTCATCCATATTTTTAACTGTTAAAAAATAATAAATAGTTGAAGAATTTTATGACCGTATAAATATGGACGAAGGCAATACCCAATTACCCATAAAACGCAATACTTAAAACATCGCATCAATGAATAATATAATAAAGCGCGCGCGGAATATAACGAAATTATGTAAAAGATTAAATCGCCGGCGGACACTTTAAAAGTCAATAAATGCCACAGGTGAATGCACAGGTAGAAGCCGTACAGACGCAGAGACAAGAATGTACCCTGCGGGAGGGTTTCCTAGTTTACCCCGGGCGAATCTACCTGTTGTTTGCTGTCTCTGCTCTCGCCAGCATATTATTGCTTATTGCCGAGTGACTGAGCCGAGCTGAGTGGGTTCGTCGCCTCACCTACCGTCGCAATCTCTCACGCGCAACTCTTTTACAATTTTATTTTACGATGAATATCGTAATTTTAATTAATTTTTGGCCTCAAAACTAGTTCAAAACTTATGTTAACATGTTCAGCTTTATTAATAGAATTTCTGTTAATATCATGCTAGTCATTTCTACTAGATCCGTACTAACATTTCGTATTAATACAATAAAATGTATATGCTATTACAAGGGAGTTAAACCTATTATTAAACGTGAGCTACTTTTGTCTACCAAGTTATTTGGCGATCGACAGGTAATAAAAACAAATAAAAATGTACATAAAGAGATTTTTCGTTTTAAATATACCTTAAAATTTGCAAATCGCTCGAATTTTAATACCGCGAGATTTAGTTGAAATGTATTAAACAAAACAGTATTAATTAAGATACATTGTTTGCATTTTACACACATTGAGGCAATGGTTAATAATTCATTGAGATTTTTCGTTTTAAATATACCTTAAAATTTGTAAATCGCTCTAATTTTAATACCGCGAGATTTAGTTAAAATGTATTAAACAAAACAGTATTAATTAAGATACATTGTTTGCATTTTACACACATTGAGGCAATGATTAATAATTCATTGAGATTTTTCCTTTTAAATATACCTTAAAATTTGTAAATCGCTCGAATTTTAATACCGCGAGATTTAGTTAAAATGTATTAAACAAAACAGTATTAATTAAGATACATTGTTTGCATTTTACACACATTGAGGCAATCGTTAATAATTCATTGAAGTCATTGGGTTTTATTCATCGCAACTCGTCTAGTCTTAAGAACATCAATGCATTAAAAACCCTGTACAACTCGTATGTACGCTCAAAGCTGGAATATGCAGCCTTAGTTTGGTTTCCTCAAACTCAGAACCAAATAAAGATGATTGAAAGCGTACAACGCAGGTTTTTAAAATTTTTATTTCATAAAACTGAAGGATACTATCCAGTAAGAGGATTTGATCATGACATACTACTCAATAAATTTAGTTTAGACTCTCTTGAATGTCGTAGGCATAAGGCATCTATCTTATTTATGCATAAATTATTACACAATGAAATAGATTTACCAGAATTATTAAATCAGATTGGGCTGCATATTCCAGTTTTTTGCAGCAGGCAAAAACCTATGTTTAGCATCCCAAACCATAGGACTAACGTGAGATTAAAATCTCCTATTGTTATCATGTCATGCATGTGTAATAAATTACCACCCTGTTGTGATATTCTGCACGACTCTGTTAAATCGTTGATGAACAATCTGTCAAATAGCTGTCACACTCACGAGCGTCTTCATATTGTTTAGATTTAAATTTATTTATGTACATACATACATTGTTTATTGTATTATCATTGTCTTGTAATTGGGAAATTTCCTGTTGGGCAATAAATACTTATTATTATTATTATTATTGATGTTTTACACGAAAAACATTTTCGTAATTTTATATATTATAAACAGTATATTTCCATATAATACTGGATATTTAATTAAAACACTTGGTTTGTTTCACTAATTTGCATTTTACACACATAGTAAATTAGTGAAACAAACCAAGTGTTTTAATTAAATATCCAGTATTATATTCAAAAATGTTTCACCACGGGTTAAGTGAGAAATTAATTAAAGATATAGTATATTTCCAACTTCAAAATATGATCAGTGTTTTATACGCGTGGCGCATGAAGTAAAATTTCGAGTTTAGAAAAGCCTGAAAATTTGGTTTGGCCGCTCCGCTTCGCGGAGCGACCAAACCAAATTTTCAGGCTTTTCTAAACTCGAAATTTTACTTCATGCTTAACCCGGGAATGGAAACACTCGTTCGAAACTTTAAATTGAACACTGCTTAAAAACGATGAGCGCCTAAAAAATTAAATTGTGATATAAATACGAATAGTCGTTAGATTTTGAGATAATCTAGTTTTGAAAATTATAAGAAAGTTATAAATTATTAAATCGACGTTGAAAGTTTCAATTTTGCTTAGAAATAAACACGCGTTAAGATTTTTAAAGTAGAGTTAAAATATCTAACTGGTTTTCTGAAAAATCGTGTCAAAATTAAGATTTTGTGATAGATATTTTAACTGCCAAGTTATTTGGCGATCGACAGGTAATAAAAACAAATAAAAATGTACATAAAGAGATTTTTCATTTTAAGTATACCTTAAAATTTGTAAATCGCTCGAGATTTAGTTAAAATGTATTAAACAAAACAGTATTAATTAAGATACATCGTTTGCATTTTACACGAAAAACATTTTCGTAATTTTATATATTATAAACAGTATATTTCCAACTTCAAAATATGATCAGTGTTTTATACGCGTGGCGCATGAAGTAAAATTTCGAGTTTAGAAAAGCCTGAAAATTTACTTCATGCTTAACCTGGGAATGGAAACACTCGTTCGAAACTTTAAATTGAACACTGCTCAAAAACGATGAGCGTCTAAAAAATTAAATTGTGATATAAATACGAATAGTCGTTAGATTTTGAGATAATCTTGTATTGAAAATTATAAGAAAGTTATAAATTAATAAATCGACGTTGAAAGTTTCAATTTTGCTTAGAAATAAACACGCGTTAAGATTCTTAAAGTAGAGATAAAATATCTAACTGCCAAGTTATTTGGCGATCGACAGGTAAAAAAACAAATAAAAATGTACATAAAGAGATTTTTCATTTTAAGTATACCTTAAAATGTGTAAATCGCTCGAGATTTAGTTAAAATGTATTAAACAAAACAGTATTAATTAAGATACATTGTTTGCATTTTACACGAAAAACATTTTCGTAATTTTATATATTATAAACAGTATATTTCCAACTTCAAAATATGATCAGTGTTTTATACGCGTGGCGCATGAAGTAAAATTTCGAGTTTAGAAAAGCCTGAAAATTTGGTTTGGCCGCTCCGCTTCGCGGAGCGACCAAACCAAATTTTCAGGCTTTTCTAAACTCGAAATTTTACTTCATGCTTAACCTGGGAATGGAAACACTCGTTCGAAACTTTAAATTGAACACTGCTCAAAAACGATGAGCGCCTAAAAAATTAAATTGTGATATAAATACGAATAGTCGTTACATTTTGAGATAATCTTGTTTTGAAAATTATAAGAAAGTTATAAATTATTAAATCGACGTTGAAAGTTTCAATTTAGCTTAGAAATAAACACGCGTTAAGATTCTTAAAGTAGAGTTACAATACCTAACTGGTTTTCTGAAAAATCGTGTAAAATTGAGATTTTGTGAACAATTTGTTTGAAAAGTTCTAAAACAATCAAGAGTTATTAAATCAACTTTGAAACCACTGACTTTTACTTTAAAATAAACAAGTTTTAAGAAGCTGAAGTTGGGATTACAATATCTTAACTGGTTTTTCTCAAAAATCCTGTCAACGTTGAGATTAAATTGTGATATAAATACGAATAGTCGTTAGATTTTGAGATAATCTTGTTTTGAAAATTATAAGAAAGTTATAAATTATTAAATCGACGTTGAAAGTTTCAATTTTGCTTAGAAATAAAAACGCGTTAAGATTCTTAAAGCAGAGTTAAAATATCTAACTGGTTTTCTGAAAAATCGTGTCAAAATTAAGATTTTGTGAACAATTTGTTTGAAAAGTTCTAAAATACAACTTTGAAAGCACTGATTTTTACTTTAAAATAAACAAGTTTTAAGAAGCTGAAGTTGGGGTTACAATATTCTCAAAAATCCTGTCAACGTTGAGATTTTAGAGAAAAAATAATTTATTTATACGAATATTATCGTAATTGTATACATTATATGAAACAATTATCAGATTACCTTAAAATCTGCTGATCTTCTTGTTCAGAAAATTAAAAAAAGCAATAATTATTTCCCTAACAATAAAAAAATGTTGAGATCCTGAAGTCGAAATTGATATAACTTAACTGTTTTTTTTTAAATAAATCTGGCCAAAGTTAAATCTAGCAAAAATAAAAAAAATATTGTGAAGAAAGTGTTAGTATTCTCATTCCAAGTTAGTTGAAATCTTAATGTAACTCAAAAAACCATATATAATTATTTTTAAGTTACATTAGTTGCTAGTTGCCTAAGTTGTGTCAATTATGAGTTATTAAAATAACCAGTCTCATTCAAGAAGTTGGTAATCAGTATATGATTAACTATTTTTAAGAAACATTAATTACCAGTTGCTTAGGTTGTGTTAACTATCACTTACTGAAATAACCAATATAATATAAGAAGATAATAACCAGTTAAACCTACAGTTAGACAAATTAGTTAATGGTTTAGGTCATGATTAACTATTTTTTAAGTTACATTAATTGCCAGTTGCTTAATTATGAGTTACTAAAATAACCAATTTAACTTAAGAACAAATAGAAATACTGTTATTATTTACTTCACTAGTGAAGTAAGGAATAACAGTCTTTCTATTTGTGATTAATCACTTCACGTAAACTCGAAACAATACCGTTATTAACTTAAGAAGCTGATCATCAGTTTATGATTAACTAGTTTTAAGAAACATTAATTGCCAGTTGCTTAGGTTGTGTAAATTCACATTTACTAAAGTAACCAATCTAATATTAGAAGCGAATAACCAGATTAACCTGAGGTTAGGCTTATTAGTTTATAGTTTAGGCCATGATTAACTATTTTTAGGTTACATTAGTTACTAGTTGCTTAGGCTGTGTTAATTATAAGTTAATAAAATAACTAATCTAATTTAAGAAGTTAATAATTAGTTTATAATTAACTATTTTTAGAAAACATTAATTGCCAGTTTGTGTTAATTATAAGTTACTAAATCTATGATTAACTATTTTTAAGAAATATTAATTGCCAGTTGAGTGTTAATTCTCAGTTATTAAAATGAGGAATCTAACATAAGAAGCTTACAACCAGTTTAACCTTGGGTTCGGCAAATTAAGTAATTAACAACTAATCTGGCAATTAGATTAGAGCATGTAAGCTAGAATTTGTGAAATTTCGTACGTTAATTTAGTTGCAAGATACAAAAGTCGTAATAATTGCCAGATACTAAACCAGGGGTCTCCAAACTACGGCCCGAGGGCCACATCCGGCCCGCGGACAGATTTTGTCCGGCCCGCGGAGAGCTAGCATACTTTTTTAAACGTTGCGTACTTTTTCGGACATTTTTTTTCATCGGTGGACTATTTCACTTTTTACCACTGGCAATGATAATATGGTTTTGGCCCTCGGAACTTACTGGAGTAATCAGTATGGCCCTAAGGCTGGAAAGTTTGGAGGCCCAGGTACTAAACTAATCCATAATTAACAGTACCTTAAAAACTTGTAACCAGCTTAATGCAGGGTTAGGTAAACGCAGACTTCGGAAATTAATCGATCTATGTAGTTGGAAACTATGCTAGAGTTAGGTTAGATGATATCCACAATAGATCTGCAAAGGTCGCGGTGGTACAGGCCAAAAGTCACCACTACAATTATCTAGGTTAGATGATAGATTTTGAAGTCGAATTTAATTATGCGTAACTATTTTCATGTAGAGGTTAAGTTGCCAATATCTTAGGTTAACTTGGGCACCAGTTACTTAAGTAACTGTCAATTAGCTTGATTCAAACTAGTAGCCAGTAGCTAGCCCAAGAGTTAGGTTAAATTCGGTTATTTGAACTAGTAACCAGTAGCTAGCCTAAGGATTAGGTTAGATTAGGTTATTTTAACTTGTAGCCAGTAGCTAGCCTAATCTAGCCAAAGTTAGGTTAGTCTGTCATAAACAACACTAGTTACTATTAATGATTTCGATAGCTAACGCCATCTAATGAAGCATTAGATAACGTTAGCTATCGAAATCATTAATAGTTTTCACATATTGGCTTGAAATAGTCAGAAATGTTCAGTATTCCTCAGCACTGGGTCGGGACCACACTAAAGAGGACCTTGAAGTCCGAAACGCGTCTGTGGGTACCTGGTGCCGGAATACTGAACACAAATTCAATTTTAACACTAGTTACATTGTGAAATTAGGTTATGTCAATGATGACTGTTGTTTTGAATTATGTTGAATAATAATTTTACATGTTAGGTTAGTCACCAGTTATTTAGGTTAAGTATAAAAGCGTTCAGTTTGAAACTTAAAACAAGTATTTTACTCCCAGATTAAGCATTAAGTAAAATTTCGAGTTAAGAAAAGCCTGAAAATTTGGTTTGGTCGCGTAGCGAAGCAAAGCGACCAACCCAAATTTTCAGGTTTTTCTAAACTCGAAATTTTACTTCATGCGCCACGCGTATAAAACACTGATTTTAAGTGAAGTTTAAAATATACTGATTAGGTATGTAAAGTGAAGTTTTAAACATACTGATTATAAATGTAAATCGGTATATTGCGAACTTCACTGGAAATAAATGTTGAATACGCGTGGCGCATGAAGTAAAATTTCGAGTTTAGAAAAGCCTGAAAATTTGGTTTGGTTGCTCCGCGCTTCGCGCTACGCAACCAAACCAAATTTTCAGCCTTTTCTAAACTCGAAATTTTACTTCATGCTTAGTCTGGGAGTGGAAATAATTGTTTTAAGTTTCAAACTGAACGCTTTTATAACCTAACCTTAGTAACTGGTGAATAAGTTAGCATGTTAAATTGAGATTCAACATAATTAAAAAAAAAAACAGTTACACGTGACATAACCTAATTTCATAATGTAACTAGTGATGTTTATGACAGTCTAAATTAACTTTAGCAAGACCTCTTCGAAATTTTAATTGGCCTGAATAATTTGACCCATTTGCAGTAGGTTACTGTATGTAACAGCAAACACTTGTTGTATAATTCAATGTCCGTCGGGGTATTAGCCCGGGAAGTAGTTGTTTCAGTGAGTGTTTGATATAATCTTTGTAAGACTAACTTGTTGTAGATTGCGAAAAAAATCGCACTTTTAATGTTTGAAGTATTCTGCAACCAAGAGTTGGCAATTTTATTTATACTGAAATTTTAATTCATGCGCCGGGCGTCTGGAACGCCGATTTTATATTAAGTTTAAAATAAACTGCTTAGTTTAAGATCTATACAAAATTGATTAAAAAAAGGTTTTTAAATCAGTTTTTGCAAATGATCAAAACTTCAACTGCTCGATTCTTGAAATACTTGATCCTACCTATCACTAAATAATATACATTAAAGATCTAATATTGTGATTCATTAAAAATCAACTTACGATCCCACAGTTTAATAAATGCTAATATTATTGATTACATTCTAAATAACCCTATTTTATTAATTAATTTCTCACTTAACCCGTGGTGAAACATATTTAATTAATACGCTTTGATTAAAACACTTGGTTTGTTTCACTGATTTTTTATTTTTACTCCAACTAGTTTCGACCTTAGGTCATTCTCAAGGAGGTATGTAAATTTATTTCTCAAGGAGGTATGTACATACCTTCTTGAGAATGACCTAAGGTCGAAACTAGTTGGAGTAAAAATAAAAAATCAGTGCAACAAACCAAGTGTTTTAATCAAAGCGTATTAACCCTATTTTGCTGTGGCCATCGAGGTTATGTATAACACGGATCTCGCGCCTTAAACTAGCACGATTTTAGTTAGCTGTAAACTAACAATAGTAATCTACTAAAAGGTTTTATTAATATTAATACTAAGGCTTGTGTGTTAAAGCTTTATGATATAATCAAACCTTGTTATGTTTTGAACTATTTTGCTTTTATTATTTGCAGTAGTATTGCAAGTATTGTGTAAGATTATTGTTTTGATCATATTATTTATATAAGTGATAAATAATCATTTTTACTTGCAATAAAGAAAAATATCGCACGGTGGAAAAATATCCAGAAGATGATTGGGAAGAAAGGTGAAGAAACACTGTAGTGGTATTAGTGAGTAAATACGAGGAATTTGATGACGTTTTCTCTCTCTCTTAAGTTGCTTTTTAATTACCTGCATATATTCAATTTTCATATTTAACGCAACATAATGGTCGAAGATTGTTTCAAAGCAAATTTACTTGAGGCCTGTACATCACAGATGTATAGAATAATGTTTACTGTTTATTACTAAAGTTCATAATTTAGTACCTAATGAGTACTTTTGTTTTGTTGGTGTGGTTTTAAGTGAAATAAAATACGTACATCATCTTCAGGCTCATCACCGTTTTCCTGCTGATGTTCGTCATCCATCAAAACAAACCCCACATCGTTGTTGTTGTTCGTGGATTTCCCGTTGAGATCCGGAGTGTGCGTATCGCTTTGCCTTTCGACGTCGTTCATCTCGTCGATGCTGACGTCGTTCTGCAGGATGCGACGGCGTTTCGCGCGCGGCGTCGTCAACAAATCAACCGTGAGCTGATCACTGGCCATCGAGTCGGGCGAGTCCGGATTCGCGTCCATATTGTCCATAAATAATAAACAATCGAAAAATCAAGAATCACGCACTAATTACAAAAATAACTTAAGGCACATTTCTAATGGCAAGAAGTTGACTAGGTAGAAGGCTCGAGGCGACTGACGTCGCACACTTGGCCGCGAGCGGTGTCCATCCGGGAGGGAGGGGGAGTGTACCTCCCGGTGGTACCTCTCGTACCTCCTCCCCGCGCCCGCGTCGCGGTACCTGTTCGACTCACCAACTTGTTATATAATCTCTCTCTCGAGCGTGTGTGTGTATATATGCGGGTCTGATTGAAAATTGTTTCTGATTTTGTAGCGGTTTTTAGGCCGTACGCTCATTTATAATAACTATCAGAACATTACGTGATCGTTCATATATCATTCTCCCTGGTACGCGTACGTACCCAATAATTGATCGTAAATGTATGCTTCGGAAAATGGGAGAAAAAAAAAGAAGAAGAGAAAAGGAGGGTACTGTGGATATTACAATTGTAATATCTTCAGCTATGGGTATAATAATCACAGGTATGTATGCACATGCTAATGGAAGGTGTGAGTTTGCCACTTACAGTTTTTGAAAACCATAATCCTAGTTTTGAAAAGGTAAGAAGAAACAAATCTGGGTCACATATATTACGAATAGCATACCTTCTGAAATTTGGATAGCTTGACAAAAAATGTAATTGCTACAATCCCAAATTGGAACTACTTTTCATTCAGGATTCGAATCCTTTTTGAGGATTTGAAAGAGATATACTTTTTTGATAAAGGATTCGTGATCCGGATTTGTTTCAATTTTTTGAAAGGATTCGTATTCGAATCCAAATGTAGGTAGGAACACTTGGAAATCCCACACAGACAGCAAAAAAGGCCGGAAACTGAATATCATGGAGATCACGGAAATAAAAGAAAGAAAATACACAGAACACCTCACGAATTCACCACTGTTAAATTTAAATTTTGCTGAAAAGCTACGACATACAGAGAATCTTTCTCATAAGTATACATACCTCGATCTACAGGGAATGTTTTCTCCAAGTATACACATCCCAAATCTCGGGCTTTCGTTGTTTTTAAAAAAGTATAATTTAACATTTCTAACGAGTGTTTCCATTCCTTGATTAAGCACGAAGTAAAATTTCGAGTTTAGAAAAGCCTGAAAATTTGGTTTGGTCGCGTAGCGCAAATTTTACTTCATGCGCCACGCGTATAAAACACTAGTTTCAGGTGAAGCAAAAAATATCCTAAAACTTCACAATAAAACAATGTTTTATACGCGTGGCGCATGAAGTAAAATTTCGAGTTGAGAAAAGACTGAAAATTTGGTTTCGTTGAGTAGCGCGAAGCGCGGAGCGACCAAACCAAATGTTCAGGCTTCTCTAAACTCGAAATTTTACTTCATGCGCTACGCGTATAAAACACTGGTTTCAAGTGAAGTAAAAAACTAAAACTTCACAATAAATCAATGGTCCATACGCGTGGCGCATAAAGTAAAATTTCGAGTTTAGAAAAGCCTGAAAATTTGGTTTGGTCGCTCCGCGCTTCGCGCTACGCAACCAAACCAAATTTTCAGGCTTTTCTAAACTCGAAATTTTACTTCATGCTTAGTCTGGGAGTGGAAAGCTTCAAATTGAGCGCTTTTCAAAAACATCGTTGTGAACATTTATAATGTATACAGGGAATTTTTTTTTAAGTATACATGTTACGATTTTTTTATTTAATTTTTCAGACATTTGCCCCTTTTACAAAAGCTTAGTTTGAAGCTTCTAACGTGTGTCTCCACTCCCATACTAAGCATGAAGTAAAATTTCGAGTTTAGAAAAGCCTGAAAATTTGGTTTGGTTGCGTAGCGCGAAGCGCGGAGCGACCAAACCAAATTTTCAGGCTTTTCTAAACTCGAAATTTTACTTCATGCGCCATACGTATAAAACACTGGTTTCAGGTGAAGTAAAAAATATCCTAAAACTTCTCAATAAATCAATGTTTTATACGCGTGGCGCATGAAGTAAAATTTCGAGTTTAGAGAAGCCTGAAAATTTGGTTTGGTTGCTCCGCGCTTCGCGCTACGCAACCAAACCAAATTTTCAGGCTTTTCTGAACTCGACATTTTACTTCATGCTTAGTCTGGGAGTGGAAACACTCGTTACAAACTTCAAATTGAACGCTTTTCAAAAACAACGAATGCCTGAAAATTGACAATGTATACAGGGATTTTTTTTTTTAGGTATACATTTCACGATTTTTTAATTTAAATTTTCAGACATTCGCCGCTTTTACAAAAGCTTAGTTTGAAGCTTCTAACGAGTGTCTCCACTCCCAGACTAAGCATGAAGTAAAATTTCGAGTTTAGAAAAGCCTGAAAATTTGGTTTGGTTGCGTAGCGCGAAGCGCGGAGCAACCAAACCAAATTTTCAGGCTTTTCTAAACTCGAAATTTTACTTCATGCGCCACGCGTATAAAACTGGTTTCAAGTGAAGTAAAAAATATCCTAAAACTTCACATTAAATCAATGTTTTATACGCGTGGCGCATGAAGTAAAATTTCGAGTTTAGAAAAGCCTGAAAATTTGGTTTGTTTGCTCCGCGCTTCGCGCTACGCAACCAAACCAAATTTTCAGGCTTTTCTAAACTCGAAATTTTACTTCATGCTTAGTCTGGGAGTGGAAACACTCGTTACAAGCTTCAAATTGAACGCTTTTCAAAAACAACGATTGCCTGAAAATTTACAATGTATACAGGGAATTTTTTTAGGTATACTCGTCACGATTTTTTAATTTAAATTTTCAGACATTCATCGCTTTTACAAAAGCTTAGTTTGAAGCTTCTAACGAGTGTCTCCACTCCCAGACTAAGCATGAAGTAAAATTTCGAGTTTAGAAAAGCCTGAAAATTTGGTTTGGTTGCGTAGCGCGAAGCGCGGAGCGACCAAACCAAATTTTCAGGCTTTTCTAAACTCGAAATTTTACTTCATGCGCCACGCGCATAAAACACTGGTTTCAAGTGAAGTAAAAAATATCCTAAAACTTCACATTAAATCAATGTTTTATACGCGTGGCACATGAAGTAAAATTTCGAGTTTAGAAAAGCCTGAAAATTTGGTTTGGTCGCTCCGCGCTTCGCGCTACGCAACCAAACCAAATTTTCAGGCTTTTCTAAACTCGAAATTTTACTTCATGCTTAGTCTGGGAGAGGAGACACTCGTTAGAAGTTTTAAACTAAGCTTTTGTAAAAACGACCAATGTCTGAAAATTTACATTCAAAAACCGTGACATGTGTACCTAAAAGAAAAATTCCCTGTATACATTGTAAATTTTTAGGCATTCGTTGTTTTTGAAAAGCTTTTAATTTGAAGCTTGTAAATAGTGTTTCTACTTCCAGATTAAGCATGAAGTAAAATATTGAGTTTAGAAAAGCCTGAAAATATCAGACAGAGTAATGGTTTTACAACTGCTAACTATCCAGGGAATTCTGAATGTGATCCAAATATATGCACCGACTTCTGAAAGCAGTGATGAAGATGTCGAAGAATTCTACAAAACAACAAAGCAAGCCCTTAAAATCACAAAATCAAGGGATGTTACGATGGTCATAGGAGACTGGAACGCTAAGATTGGCAAAGGCAAATGTGGCGAATGGGTAGGTGAATATGGTCTAGGAATGAGAAATGAAAGAGGAGATGGACTGCTTCAGTTCTGTCAGGAAAACAAACTAGTCATTAAGAATACGTTCTATAAACTTCCAAAACGACGACTATATATATGGAAAGCACCTGGAGACTCAAAAACTAAAGTAATTCAAAACCAAATAGACTTCATAACTATAAACAACCGGTACAAAAATACAATTACATCAGTTAAAACCTACCCAGGAGCGGATATTGGGTCAGATCACAACCCACTAGTGGCCAAATTCCGAATGAGACTTAAAAGAATTCAGAAGGCAAATCAAAAGAAACGAATAGACGGTAGCCGCCTAAAAAACCAAAGCATAAAGAATAAAACAGAAAAGGAGATCCAAATAAAACTTAAAGAGATCAAGGAAATCGAAACGGAACCTGATGTGAACCCACACTGGGCAAAAATTAAAGAAGCATTATTGGAACCGGCAAAGAAATACCTGGAAAAGGAAAAATCGAAAGAGGGGAGAGACTGGATGACTAACGAAATTATGTCACTTATGAACAAAAGAAGAACATTTAAAAACAAGAACGTTGAGCAATACAAAAAACTTAATACAGAGATTAGAAACAAAATACGTTATGCAAAAAAGTATGGCTCGAGGAAAAATGTAACGAAATTGTAGATCTTGGAACCAAGTATGATGCATTCAACATTCACAAGAAAGTAAAGGAACTCAGTGACAAGAATAGAAAACAGTCATCCATACTCACCGACAGACACGGCAACATCATCGGAGACATAAAAGACAAACTAAAAGCATGGCAGGAATACGTGGAAGATCTCATTGAAAATGACAGAAATCAACTCCTTAACAATGAATCGCAAGAAGAAACAGGTCCAAGTATAACAGAAGAAGAAGTGACACATGCTATAAAATCGTCAAAGAACAGAAAGGCACCAGGACCAGACGAAATACCGGCAGAATTACTCAAGCTGATACAAGAAGACCAGATGCATGTACTAGTGAGATTGTTCAACAAGATCTACATGACCGGCAGAATACCGCAAGAATGGTTATTATCAACATTAGTCACCATCCCAAAAAAGACACAAGCTAAGCAGTGTGGTGACTATCGTACGATCAGCCTAATGAGTCACGCGCTTAAAATCCTCCTCAAAATCATTCAAAATAGAATTTACGGAAAACTAGAAGAAGGCATAGGTGAAACTCAATTTGGATTTCGAAATGGGTATGGTACACGGGAAGCATTGTTTGCGCTTAATATACTATCCCAAAGATGCCTAGATGTAAATCAAGAAGTTTTTGCCTGCTTTGTTGACTACAACAAAGCATTTGATAAGGTCAGACACGGGCAACTTGTTGAAATAGAATAGAATAGAATAGAATACGTTTATTTGGTATTAAAGCCATTACAAATGGATATACAAGTCAAGAATAATTTAAATTGTTTAACACATAAAATATAAAATATAACGGTCACAGGAACAGATTCAACATAATAGCAATCACACAATTTATTAAATTCTGTATTGTGGAGGCTTCTACTTCGTTATACATGTTAATTACACAATGAAACACTTTTAACTTTGTTTGTATAACACGTTTTATTTAATGTGACTGCAGTTTCGACAAATTTAGCTTGTCATTATCAAACATGGAGTGTTTGATAATGACAAGCTAAATTTGTCGAAACTGCAGTCACATTAAATAAAACGTGTTATACAAACAAAGTTAAAAGTGTTTCATTGTGTACACAATTTATTGTTTAAACATTAATATTAAAAGCCAAGCAACTAGTCCCGCGCGATATAAGAATAATATCGAATCTTTATTACGGGCAGAAAGCAGTAGTTCAAGTGGGGAGCGATAAGACCGATGAAATCCAAATAAAAAGAGGAGTCAGGCAAGGATGTGTATTGTCACCGTTACTGTTTAACATTTACTCTGAAGAGATCATGAAAAAAGCGCTAGAGGAAGAGGAGATAGGCATAAAGATCAACGGAAAAGCTATCAACAACATCAGATACGCAGACGACACGGTCCTAATAGCGGAAACCCTGGAAGAATTACAACACATTATAAACAAAGTAGTA
This sequence comes from Philonthus cognatus, assembly GCA_932526585.2. Lineage (NCBI taxonomy): Eukaryota > Metazoa > Arthropoda > Insecta > Coleoptera > Staphylinidae > Philonthus > Philonthus cognatus. The sequence goes on from OW052248.1 coordinate 52,016,283, forward strand.
GCAGCTAGTGAGGAGAAAGGTCTATCACTGAATGAGAAGAAAACGCAATTCATGATTATTTCAAAGACACATAGAGATCACGGGAACATCTAAATCCACGGCCACCCCATAGATCGTGTACACAAATATAACTACTTAGGAACTAATGTTAGTAACAACAACGACTTAACGCAAGAAATAAGAATAAGGATCGAAAAAGCTCGCGCAGCGTTCGTGAGCATGAAACGTGTATTCTGTACCCATGACATCAATTTAAACCTTAAAATGCGATTAGTTAGATGCTACATTTTCTCCATATTGCTCTATGGTATGAAGTCATAGACACTAAATAAGAAAGACACCAATAAACTAGAAGCCTTCGAGATGTGGGTTTATCGCAGGATACTTGGGGTGTCATGGACCGACAAAGTTACCAATGTCGAGATTCTCAGAAGAATAGATAAGCAACGAGAAATTCTAATAACCATCAAAAGACGAAAGCTTGAATTCTTGGGCCACGTAATGAGAGGATCGAAATACCAACTGCTGCAGCTGATTATGCAAGGAAAGATCCAAGGAGGGAGAAGTATTGGACGCCGACGTACATCTTTGCTCCGAAATCTGAGAGAATGGTTCCATTGCACATCTACCGAAATATTCAGAACAGCTATTTCAAAGATAAGAATAGCATTGATGATTGCCAAACTTCGCAGCGGAGAGGGCACTTAGAGAAGAAGAAGAAAATTTCGTTCGGTCGCTCCGCACAGTATACAATTTAACCAATCTAGTAAGATAAAATGTATGGGCTAGTTTTATGGTTCATTTTAGATTAACTTCAATATAAAAACAGATAGTTTTCTAAAAAAATATTTAAATGAGTCAATAATTAAATTTAGTAAGAGATTTAAGGTGTATTATCAACAAAACAAATATTTGTTCTTGTTTATTTTGCATACATTTAGCATTATGTTTGTCACTGAATTCATCTTGTGGAGGTTTTCTTATTCATAATGTGTATCACTGTGTACACTTTTAAAGTAATCACAAACGATTGACTTTTATAAAACGTTTTTTGTACAGGGAATTTTTATTTTAAGTAATAACCTCGATATTCGTTGTCTTTTTGAAATAGTTCAATTTAAAGCTTTAAACAAGTGTTTCTACTCCCAGATTATGCATGAAGTAATAGAATATGCTGTAAATCCACAGGTATTCATTTTTTCAAGTTACGATTGTTATAATTATAATTCTGTACAACATTTTTTTTGTAAATTTTCAGAATAGAAAAAAAAAGCCGTTTGCTTGGTATTCCCCAAGGCTCTATTCTACTTCTCATATTCTCACTGTGGAATCAAAGGCAATATTTCTGTATAAACTATCACTTAAACATTTCCGTCGTAAGCAAGTTAATAACCGTTTATACCGTAACAAATGGTCATAATATGTAGGTGTAAATGCCGCATCCAAACGGAAAAAACGTCCCATTGACTGATAGCAGTGAACGTACGCCATTTTTTGTTATGGTGTGTGGGCACCGTAAGCAGGTTCAACACTTCCCCAAGGCGTTTCTCATCATTAAATGCATTATTTATGAATTAACAATTTCGCACGAGTGGGGAACACAAAATGAAACAACACGAAATTGTGGAAACGATTTTCTCCTTGAATATCGAAAATCAATTTATTTGTAATTATATTAAAATATCGACCATTGAGATGATTTTTAAGGTACTTGACAACTTAGATTCAAATTTGAACATGTTGAAGCTGAAAATATACCTAATTGGTACTATATACCGGATGTGCAATAAAAAAACCCTCTAGAGTGCCATGATTTTTTTTTAATTTAAGTTGGCCATACGCTGCTTTAGTTTTTTAAGGTTTTAATATTTATCTGAAGATTTTTATATTTATTTGTATGCATTTAATATATTGTGAAATATGGATGTATCCTTATAAATAAGTAACTAATTAAATTTATTTTTAGGAATTGACTTATAAAACGTCAGACACAATAATTATAATATATCATTTCAGAATTGCCAACCCACAATATTTTCTATGTCACTTTAGAGGTTCTTTTTTTATTGAACATACGGTACTTGGATGGTACTTTAGACTACCTAGTTAAGTATTTATTTTGAAGTATTTAAAAAATCTATTTCAACTCCATGGAAGCCCAGCGAACATTTTCTATAAAGAATGGAAAAGTAAATCAACACGATTATTATAAATATTAAATACCTATGATTTTGTTATACAATATTGTACAGGATGTGTTTATTTTTATAAAAGTGTTCAATTTTAAACTTCTAACTAGTGTTTCTACTCCTTGATTAAGCAAGAAGTAAAATGTTGAGTTTAGAAATGCTGAAAATTTGGTTTAGTCGCTCCGCGCAGTGACCAAACCAAATTTTCAGGCTTTTCAAAACTCGAAATTTTGCTTCATGCGTCACGCGCATACAACACCAATTTAACATGAACTAAATTATACTGAACTAATTGGAGTAGTGGAGAGAAAGAAATGTACTTCTTGATATTATTTTAAGAATTTTATTTTCTATACAGGTTTCGGCTTAGCCATCATCAGTAGAAAACTAAAAACAGATTTACACTAAGTTTAGATTATTTATAATTTTGTATAAGGTACATTGAAATAAAACACAGTTAAAATATGTCACGTAAATAAAATGATCGAGATAGTTTTATAAATAAATAAAATGGCCGCTAATCTTGGATAAAAATTAAAGTATTGGGATAGATGTTGTAGGAGTATTATTAGGTAATATATATGAGATAATTATATTAATTAGTATAATTCTGGGGGAAGTATAAGAGTTTATTTTATTTTTATATACATAAATTATTAAATTGTAGGTTATTTTTTATTGTTTGTGTTAGAGAGGGATGGATATGTACCGTTTTGCGGTTTGGTGTTTTTGTGTATGTGCCTGGCTGGCCCGTGTCGGCGAGCAAGCACACATACACATATAAATGAATGAGGAAATATTTTTAAATACAGATGTATTCACAATTTTAACAAATTAGATAATGTAACTATTTATTATATGGCTTGTAATAGCAAAGATAGATAAAGAATATAACTTACACGTCAGGATATTGTTTATAGGTGTTTGTGTGTGTGTCATGTGTGTATTGGTTTTAATTTTATTATGGTGTTCTTTATACAAGCAATGTCATACTACGTCGCGTGTGTGTTTCGAAGAATGGCTGATAAGGTTTTTCATGGTGGATGAGGTTAGGGAGGGGTTTAGTTTTATTGTATACTTTTGTTATTGTTGTTGTGTATTAAGGGAAAGAGTAATTTTATAAAATGTTGAAATGTAATAATTAGTAATTATTAAATGTAATAAATGTATATAATATATTAAATAATATGGTTGTTATATAAAGTATGGTTAAATTATTGTTAAGATGTTTATGAAAATTAGAAAATTAAGGTTTTCTGGATAAAATTATAGAGTAGTTATTGTCCATAAATTCTTAAAATAATATCAAGAAGTACATTTCTTTCTCTCCACTACTCCAATTAGTTAAATAAACACTTGATATAATGGACAAAACACATACTATTTTAAATTATACTGCTTTAGCGGTATATTTAAAACATCACAATATTTCAGTATTTTAAGCGTAGTGCATGGAGTAAAATTTCAAGTTTAAAAAAGCCTGAGAATTTGGTTTGGTTCCAGGCTTTTATAAACTCGAAACTTTACTTCATGCTTAATCGGCGAGTAGTAACACTTGTTAGTAGTTTCGAACTACTGAAAATTGGCAGACTTATCAGCCGATGCTGCATTATCTGCACTTCCCGAGGGATCGGAAGTTATTTTTCGTAATAATGTACAGAAAACACAAGGCCAAACATTTTTGCTGTGCAACTTAATTCTTTCTATAACTGGTAGATATAAATTATATTACTTCAAATTATATTGCTTTAGCGGTATATTTAAAACTTCATAATATTTTAGTATTTTGAGCGTAGCGCATGGAGTAAAATTTCAAGTTTAAAAGAGCCTGAAAATTTGGTTTTGTTTCAGGCTTTTATAAACTCGAAATTTTACTTCATGCTTAATCGGCGATTAGTAACACTTGTTAGTAGTTTCGAACTACTGAAAATGGGCAGACTTATCAGCCGATACTGCATTATCTGCCCTTCCCGAGGGATCGGAAGTTATTTTTCGTAATAATGTACAGAAAACACAAGGCCAAACATTTTTGCTGTGCAACTTAATTCTTTCTATAACTGGTAGATATAAATTATATTCAAAACTGACTAATTTACCTAAACCACTTAAGTTTATAACCATCATTATACAAATGAGTACCAACAAAAACTCCTAAAAAATAACAAATTTTCTTTTTAAAACACTAATGATTGATGCCGCACAAATTTTCGGGGTTCATCCTCCAAACCTCCAAACCTACTTAAGTCCTATTAATTACAAAGGCGTGCGGATTACGTGAATCATTTACTATTTTTAAGCGTTCCTCCGCATGCGAACTGAAAGTAGTCGAAAGAGTCGAGAGAAAGAAAGAAAGATACCGAGATACTGAAATGATTACCGTCCCGAGTTGAGTTGTGCGGTAATTAACTCGAAAGGCATTTAAATCACACATATTTATTAAAGATTCTTTTCACATTGGCGCTCTTAACGGAATCCGTAATGACGATAATAATGGATGTTGGTAGTGTTTCTGAAATTTCCGGTTGCGTCTCAGATCTTAGAAGAAGATTATCTAGAAGATTTATACAATATAGGTACACTATAAAAATCAGTTTTATATTCAATTAACATGGAAACGTGAAATTTTAATAAAGTTTGAATGTAATACAAATTACGAGTAAAACGTGTTTTGAGGATCAATATAACCAAGATTTCGATCAGGTTAAACATATGCAACTTTTAATTAAAAGCCTCAGTAATGTCAATTGTTACATAAAACGTTAAAAATGTCGCAAAATGATGTCTATCATAAAAAGTTTATAGTTTGATTACAATAATTTAAGGCATTTAAATCTTTTACTGTGGTGTTTTATTTGATTTTTTAAACATCTTTTATCCACTGCTTCATTAAGCATGAACACCTGGAAATAACCATTCTTCGTCAACAATTTTTTTTGTGCAAGTTTAATGTGTAAAAAGAATGCTATGATAAAAGTTGCAACTTTTTATCTTTAACATTTTTTTGGAAAAAAAAAATCGTATCCATCAGTTTCATATTAAAATACGTTTAAGTAGACGATTCAACAACTAATTTCATCAGATAATATTAAAACACTTAACTTTGTTTTACCACTTTAATTTAATTAAATAATAATTAATAAATTTAATTAAAGTGGTAAAACAAAGTTAAGTGTTTTAATATTATTTTATAAAGATGTACCACAAAGTGAACGCCAACCAAATCAAAGATTTAATTTCATCAGTTTTTAAATTTAACTGCGTCGACAAGATGCCCAGAGTACGAAGGCCTAGACAATTTCCGCATTTAAGTGATTTTGATCGGGGTAGAATAGTTGGGTGGCGCGATGGTGGTGTTTCGTCCCAGGAAATTGCGCGTCGTTTAAACCGGAACGTAACCACTGTTACGCGAGTGTGGCAAGCATGGACTGAAGAAGGTCGAGAGTCGAGAATAAGGCCTCGTGGTCAACCAAGGCGTACTACAGAGCGCCAGGATCGCCGACTGCGACTTATGGCTCTTAGGGATCGATTTTCCACAACTAGGCAGCTTGGTGACCAATGGTTTAATGAACACGGTAGACCAGTTAGTATGCGAACTCTTTATCGACGTATCAGGTCATTTGGGTTCATTTCATACCGCCCTCTGTTAGTCCTACTTTTAACTTATGCACACCGGCGTCAAAGATTGGAGTGGTGCACAGAACGCCAAGGGTGGAGGGAAGAATGGAACAGTGTCGTCTTCAGCGATGAATCGCGATTCACTTTAGGGATGCATGATGGTCGTAAACGGGTAAGGAGACGCCGTGGAGAAAGATCCACTATTGAGTTTGCTGTTGAAAGACATGTACACCGCACTGTAGGTGTAATGGTTTGGGGGGCTATTGCCCATGGCAGCCGGTCACCTATGGTGTTCATCCGCGGCAATATGACAGCAGCTCGTTACGTTAACGATGTCTTACAACCATATCTTGTACCATACCTAGAAGGGCTTGGAAACGTGTTGTTTCAACAAGATAACGCACGTCCTCACATAGCACATCTAACGAGGGACTTCTTGGAAGCTGGTGCCATAAATGTTTTACCTTGACTCCAGATTTAAACCCAATAGAACATGTCTGGGATATGCTAGATCGGAGACTGACAAGCTTACCGAACCCTCCACAGACTCTGGCTGAGCTGCAGCAGCAAATTCAGGTTGCTTGGGACGAACTACCTCAGAAGGAAGTCGATCACCTCATCGAATCGATGCCCAGACGTGTTAATGAATGCGTTCGAAATGGAGGTCGCCAAACACATTATTAGGTGTAATTTACTTGTTTGTTTTTTGTTTTGATTCAAATTGTTATCATGTATTAATTAACTTAAGACCTAATAAATAAAGATAAAATCAACTGCAAAAAGCCGTTATTTCTAGGTGTTGCATTTCTAATGTCATTCAGTATATTTCAGGCTTATCTAAACTCGAAATATTTACTTCATTCGCCAACCACAAATTTAGTGTAATCTTTAAAATATATACTGTACTTACCTTTATGTTTCAAATCGAACTATAGAACTGTAGTTCAACAATTCTACAGTTGATTTGTTCTGTAGAGGTTACTAGTTCTACCGTTCTGTATCTATCAATTTAACAGTACTACAGTGTAGTAGACTGTACTGTCGTACATCAGTTTTAAAATTCACTATTTCAAAAATACACCAGTTTTACTGGCCATCGGTTTATTAGACTTAGTAATAGTACAGTTAAGTAATTCTAGATGTCATCAAGTTTAGAGTTTAACTGTTTTGCAAATAATCAGTTCTGCAGCTTTACTTTAATACTGCAGTTCGTTAACAATATAATCAGTTTCACTGATCATCAGTTTGTTAGAGTTAGTGATTGTACACTTAAGTAATTCTAGGTGTGATCAAGTTTTGTCATAAGATCATCTAATCATTTACTAACCTCCAGTTCTACAGGTCATCAGTTTATTGTAAGTACAGTTCATTAACCAGGTCTAGTGCGCATTACTTCGATTGATAATTGTTTTATTTTTTATCATCAGTTCTATAAATTGGCAGTTCTGCTGTCCAATAATTTAGTTCTAGGATTAATTGCTTCAGAAGATCATTACTTCTAATGGTCATCAGTTCTATAGTTTCCAAATCAGTTAATACATTCTTTAATTGCTACGACTGTAACACTAGTACAATTAATACATTTTGCAGTTCATTAGTTCTATGCGCCCTTTTATTATAAGATCACTTACTTATTTACCGACCTTCAGGTCTACAGATCAGAATTGTACAGTTTATCAGTTCTGGTCTTCAAACGAAACTCAGCTTTTATTGTTATCAGTTCCAGAAATTTGCAGTTTTACAGTTCAACAATTCTACAGTTCATCAATTCTATGCTTCATTACTTCAGAAGGTCACCGTTTCCACTGCTCATCAGTTCTACAGGGTGTTCTAAATTATCAGGCCACCCTTGGTAACTTTGTTATCTTTGGAGCCACGAAGTCTGTTAAATTAGCAAACTAGTAGTATTTTTTACGTACATTACGATGATTTAAACAGAAAAACAAACAAACTTCAGGTTTTTGATATATATATATATATATATATATATATATTTAGGTTTTCGCGAGCAAAATATAACTGGCTTGAGTTTTGTGGGCTGCTTTCTCGCGTTGGTTGATTTATTTGCGCTCTACGTTTCGGCAGCATCACTTCTGCCATCCTCAGGAGCTTTTTTGTATACTGAGTGATAGATGTCACTGACAGTGAGCGTGACATCTATCACTCAGTATACAAAAAAGCTCCTGAGGATGGCAGAAGTGATGCTGCCGAAACGTAGAGCGCAAATAAATCAACCAACGCGAGAATGCAGCCCAAAAAACTCAAGCCAGTTATATATATATATATATATATATATATATATACAGAGAGTTTTATGTAACACCAAACATTTTCTTAACAAGAAATTTTCTTTTAAATATACATAAGCATACGTTGTACATTTGCCGATGCTAGGTTTATTAAAAGAATTTAATTTGAAGCTTTAAACGAGTGTTTTCCACTCCCAGGCTAAGCATGAAGTAAAATTTCGAGTTTAGAAAAGCCTGAAAATTTGGTTTGGTCGCGTAGCGCGAAGCGCGGAGCGGCCAAACCAAATTTTCAGGCTTTTCTAAACTCGAAATTTTACTTCATGCGCCACCGGTACAAAACACTGATGCAATGTAAAGTTTAGCGGTGTGTTTTAAACTTCGTAATATGACAGTGTTTTGTACCGGTGGCGCATGAAGTAAAATTTCGAGTTTAGAAAAGCCTGAAAATTTGGTTTGGCCGCTCCGCGCTTCGCGCTACGCGACCAAACCAAATTTTCAGGCTTTTCTAAACTCGAAATTTTACTTCATGCTTAGTCTGGGAGTGGAAGACACTCATTTCAAGTTTCAAATTGATTTTTTTAACAACGACTATCTAAAGATTTACGACATATTCGGTGTGATTGGGACATGTAATCTTAAAAGAAAAACTCCGTGTATACAAGTTGAGGCGTTAATTGCGATTGATTGGCTACAATTTTTAATGGTCATATAGGCAACCCAATTTACACATAACTTAAAAAATAAAGGTGTCAAATTGTATTGGATAAACATGTTCGGTGTTACATAAAACTCTCTGTATATTATATATATCATCTTTATTCAGACATAACTTATATACATTGTATATAAAAATAAATATAATAAATGAATTTGTTAGTACGTCCTTGTCTAGGCTATCGACCATAAGTCTTTCCGCCCACCGGTTAAAATTTTTTAGATGGGATTCCTTGTATATTTTGACTTATTTAGAAAGAGAAAGAATACACACACAAAAAGGTTTGATAAATGATTAACCTAAAATGTGACTTAACAAAATGTTTTTTTTCTTTACAATTTACTCAAACTTAGTGTGCCTGTATTTAAAATAATTACTTATTCAAAAAAAATATTATTAAATAATTAACTAATGCATATTTTAAACATGATAAATAAGACATTTCACATTTTTCGTTATGACGAAAAGGCATGGCAAAAATTACAATAATACAAGAAATTGGCTAAACGTCAATAAGCATGGATACTTTGACAACATTCGACATAGTTTGTTTATTGCCATTTTAATTTCGAGTAGGTATTCCTGTTATAAAATATGTAGTATTTTAATGGCCCAGACCTCCTTTATATTCAACTTTAGCATAATAATTTATTTAGACTTTTTTGTTTATGTATTTTTTCTCTTTTTAAATATGTCAAAATTTACAAGGAAAAAAAAAATTGTTTTAGCGAATAAATCAAAAACCTGAGGTTCATTTGTTTTTCTATTTACACCATCGTAATTTACGCAAAAAATACTAGTGTTACCGGCGTTTTATCGAAAACGTCGTAACTTGATTATTTTATTCACATTCGCGAAAACATCGGACTCCATTTGTTTTGCTCATTTCATTTCATAATCATTTTAATTCCAAATGACTCAAGTTCGTAACCATTCATTCGATGTTCTTTTGTATATATTTTTTTCTTGTAAATATGTACAAAAGAACATCGAATGAATGGTTACGAACTTGAGTCATTTGGAATTAAAATGATTATGAAATGAAATGAGCAAAACAAATGGAGTCCGATGTTTTCGCGAATGTGAATAAAATAATCAAGTTACGACGTTTTCGATAAAACGCCGGTAACACTAGTTTGCTAATTCAACCGACTTCGTAGCTCCAAACACAACAAAGTTACCAATAGTGGGCCGATAATTCAGAACACCCTGTATAGTTTCTTACATCTAGAATTGTCGTCAGTTTATAAATTCTAGAATTGCTACAATTGTAGAACTAATACAGATAATAAATTCTGCAGTTATCAGTCCTATTGTTCATTACATCAAGAAGTAATCGAGTTTACTCATTATCAGTTTTAGGAATCTACAGTTTAACAATTCTCTAGTTAGTTTGTTCTACAGAGATGTTTATTTATCAGTTCTACACTTAATTGATGCTACATCAAGAAGTAATCGAGTTTACTCATTATCAGTTTTAGGAATCGGCAGTTTAACAATTCTCTAGTTGGTTTGTTCTACAGAGATGTTTATTTATCAGTTCTACACTTAATTGATGCTACATCAAGAAGTAATCGAGTTTACTCATTATCAGTTTTAGGAATCTACAGTTTAACAATTCTCTAGTTGGTTTGTTCTACAGAGATGTTTATTTATCAGTTCTACACTTAATTGATGCTACATTATCAGTTTTAGTCATTCATACATTTTGTAGCTCATAAGTTTTAGAGTTTACCCCTTTAACATACCATCAGTTTAACTAGTCATTAATTTATTATAGTTAATAATAATATTTAAATAGTCTTAGATGTAAAGGCTGCATTTCATTACTTTTAGAATTAAACAAAGAGATATTAGGTTTAAAGAAATTTTGAAATAAAACATAGGAAACTAATGTAACTTTTCATTTGACTTAAAGTATTCAGAATTGGCATGATGAAGTATTTAGTCTATAACAATTTTGATATGTAAAGCTTTTAAGTGCATCATAAATTCGATGTACGAGTAATACAAATTAATGAAATATATTTACACCACGTTCGCTAAGTGTACGTGCATAAAATTTCTAATGAAAATTGTACAAGTTTAGTACACAAACCATTAATCATTATATTTAAGTAAAATGCAAATTTAATTTTCTAAAAGAACACATTAAGCATAAGCCGTTATAACTATTTATCTGCAATGTCATTCCTAAGAACAATGAATGGAAACTTTTTTTATTAATTTGGGAGTGTTCATACATTGAATATAATAAAACAACATATGACAATAAATAATTTGAATTGAATACATAAGTTGTAAGTTAATTTTACGTCATTTTTTGTAGGTACATTAGGTTTAATGAAAATTATAAATTATAACTAATTTTTATATTATCGATTTTCGTTTGTGAATAAATTGCATAGTATAAACCTGCAATGCATTAATAAATATTATACATCAAGTGAATTAAACACGATTTTATTCACGGAAAGATTTTTGATTTCACGAGCGCCTCGGCATTTCTTTGAGTGAATAAAGGTGTTTAATTCACGTGGCGTATATATGTTTTTATTCAATTTTGACGAAATTGTAAAGAAAATGTACTTTACATTTATTTTTAAATAAATTTTTTAACTCACTAGTGACCTAAAAAAATTTTAGTTCACTAGTGAATAAAACCTTGTTTATTACGGTTGTTATGGAGTTAATAATGTCGATTTAAATTAACAAAATTGAATACAAAAAATTAAACACTTTGATCCTTACTTTACAAATTTGCTTCATACAATTGGTTTTGTTATTGGTATAAAATAAAATTGTCAAGAAAGGTAGAAAGGGATTTTATTAAAAGTTATTTCATCTTCACGTTAACTCACTCAAATTCATAAAAGAATTGTTAACATACAATTCTGGAATTCTAATAGCTTTTGAATGATATGTCACTTCTGTATTAATTCCAAGAGCTACTTAACACCATTTGCCTCGAAAACTTGTGTATCTATAAAATTTTAAATGTTTCTAGGATTTTCATCTGCAAAAAAATCATACAGGAAATTTTTCTTTCAAGTATAGATATCCCGATATGAATTTTGTACATGTTAAGACGTTCGTTATTTTAAAAAAGTGTTCAGTTCGAAACTACTAACAAGTCTTACTGCTCGCCGATTAGGCATGAAGTAAAATTTCGAGTTTATAAAAGCCTGAAACCAAACCAAATTTTCAGGATTTTCGAAACTTAAAATTTTACTCCATGCGCCACGCGTATAAAATACTGAAATATTGTGAAGTTTTAAATTTACCGCTAAAGCAGTGTAATTTGAAGGTTAGGTAAAATTGGTGTTGTATGCCCGTGGCGCATTAAGTAAAATTTCGAGTTTAGAAAAGCCGCGAAGCGGAGCGACCAAACCAATTACAAGTATAATGAAAAACAAATATCTTTCCAATATCTACCAGTACCTATTTGTTTCTGTAATTTGGAGCAAAACTAAAAATCAATTTAATTCAATTAAAAAGCTGCGTTTCTAAATTATTTGGAAATTATAAATTGAACTTAAAGATGGATGCAGTTTAATAATCAGTATTTTGCTTACTTTGTCTTGAATCGAATTGTAGGTCATATTTAATTAAAATTACTCGATGTACAGAATTATACCTATTCTAAAATTGTAAAAATTCGATACGTTTATGTGTTCATGTATTATTATAAAATTAATTGTATTTATCTACTGGAATCTATTATTACAAAGTATACAAGGAGTTTTTCTTTTAAGTATACATATCCCAATCCAGTGCTATAAATATTCCGATATTCGTTGTTATTTTTAAAGAGTTCAATTTGAAGCTTTAAACGAGTGTTTTCCACTCCCAGACTAAGCATGAAGTAAAATTTCGAGTTTAGAAAAGCCTGAAAATTTGGTTTGGTCGCGTAGCGCGAAGCGCGGAGCGACCAAAGCAAATTTTCAGGCTTTTCTAAACTCGAAATTTTACTTCATGCGCCACGTACATAAAACAGTGATTTCAAGTGAAGTTCACTCGTTTATAATATTTGGTTTGTTCGCTCCGCGCTTCGCGCTACGCGCCCAAGCCAAATTTTCAGGCTTTTCTAAATTCGAAATTTTACTTGATGCTTAATCTGGGAGTGGAAAATACTTGTTTATAATTTCAAATTGAACTGTTTTAATTTATTTATTTATTTCAACGGCTTGCCATTTACATTAAAAATACAATATACAATAAAAAGAAATATGTACAAACACTAAACTTAAAACTAAGCAAGAAAAGTTAAAAAAGTATATGAATATGTTTAGTTAAAAAAAGAGTCCAGTTTGTATACTTGGAAGGAAAACTCCTTGTATGTACAAAGTGTTAAAAATAAAAAATAATATAATGGAAATTAACAAGGATAAATGATAACAATTATAACAAAAGTGCTAATCTAAAATATGGCGCATAATATAATGAAACTGGTGAGACAACTGTTATCCATTTCGAAGCATTCACAGATGTTTAAAATTGAATGCAATGTAATGAATAATCACTAAAGGAAATTGCAATATGTTTTTTTTAATTTTGACACCAAATTGGAACTAAAGTTGAAATTTTGTTGAATAATCACCCAATTTAATAGGTATTTATTTGGGCATTTTGTGATAGTTTAAATTCAATGCTTAGATTTGATGAAAAATAACAAATTGAGTTGCTTTAAACAATTAGCCATAAAAAATGTTTTATGCCGCTTAATTTTACTGTAATATTCAGCCAACATTAAAATTCTGTTGGTGGCAACATCGCATTTTCAATTGTTCCAACTTGACTCTAATTAAATTTTAACTCCCTACGCCTTGATTAAGTATGAAGTAAAATATCGAGTTTAGAAAAGGCTGAACGTTTGGATTTGGACACGGAGCGTCAAAATACAAATACAGGCAAATTTTGGCGCATAGCTTTTAACGCGTATTTTTTTTTATTTTTTGGGTTTGGCTTTTGTCTGGCCTTGGGAACTTGCCCATTAGCCAACATCATTTATTTATATTTTTGTATTTGTTTATTTCTTCAACTTATTACTAAATACCTATAACTATATATTTGGACGTCACAACACATTCACACACACCCATGGACTCCGGGACGAATATTTTTCGTTAGAAAAATTACTCGCCCCGGCTGGGAATTGAACCCAGATCACCGCCGTGAACGATTGGCGAAACCAGCGGCTCAACCGCTCGGCCACAGCGAGCCCTTTTAACGCGTATAAAACACTGATTTCAAGCTCAAAATATACTGTTTGGGAATTTATATTTATAAATCATAAATAAATCATACTACAGATGTGGGACCTTAAGCACCGCGCTTTTGTTATGAGACGGTTTTAAGGTAACGATGAGTTCGTGACCAAAACCCGAGAAACGAGAAACAAGAAAGGTTGAATAATTTTTAGTTACCTGCACTTCGCCGTCGTCGTATAGCAATGCGAAACATATGGTTCTAGCAAAATGGGTCTACGGCCCACACTGCTCGAATTTCGAAGAAACTGTCCGACAAGCTTTCCCTGGAAAAGTAATTTCTCGTTTTAAAGATGTTCCTTGCTTCCCTCCCCCCTCCCCTCTCGACCCTCTCATCTGACGATCCTGAATTTCTTTCTTTGGGGTTTCTTAAAATCACGTGTTTACGTTAAAAAACCGCGTACGTTACCAGAGTTAAAGGAAGCCATCCGAAGAGAAATCCAAGCCATTCCACGAGAAATGTTACAAGATTCAATGCGTAATTTCAGGGAACGTCTGGAAATATGTGTTCAATCGGAAGGACGTCATTTACGCGATGTTATTTTTGCTACATAATTTTTTGTAAGATTTTCTTAAAATTCCGAGTTTGTAGAACACATTGTTCAGAAAAATGTGGCTTTTTGAAAATCATGCGGTATTCCCAGTATTTATAAATAAATATATTTAGTTGATTAATCATGCATTTTTAATAATTTTCAATAGCCCCCTACGTTGGGAACCACTTATCTAAAATTTAATTCTTCTTATCAGATTGTTCCTTAAGAACCCGTAATGATAAGTGTATGGTGAATCAACTGCATTCAAACTACTGCCAACTGGGAAAGTACGATGCCAGCATAGTATTTTATTATTTTAATTTTCCTCAGAACTGTTAGCTTATTTAGAAGAATTAACAATAAAAGTTATCTCATGAAGTATTTTATTATTTAGCTATTTCAATAACCACGTGTTAGCGAGATAACTTGAAGATCAATCATTTAAAACGACTTTTGTATTTAATGTTTCAGACTTAATTATTAACATTAAAATTCAATTCCATTTAATTACCAACAATGAGCAAACATTACAAACAATTTAATTGCCAGCAACGGACAAAATGGTAAAGAACAAAATAATGTATTCAAAGTTTCCTACTGTGACACATCATTACTCAATTCCTTTTGAAAACTCCACATATTGATAAAACGGCAGAAACGCACAATTATGTTAATTCTTGTACGCGGCGCTTAATTAATGCTTACGCAATTCTTAATAATAAATCGATGGAAAATCCTTGATACAAATATTTCCGATAATATGCGCTGCTGACTGTCATTACCTGCACGCATACATTTATTTACTCAAACGACCGTATTTCACACCGGAATCATTCCATTTTGATTTCGCAAATTCCTCGAATACTAAGGAATACAAAGAAATCAATTACTTAATAAATCAATCAATCGATAATTGCTGTGTAGATTGATTGAGTGGTTTGTGCAAATGTTCTACAGGAGTGTTTATTATGGCAATAGATGCCAACTGGCGAAAGAAAATGACAGT
The DNA here is from genome assembly GCA_932526585.2 of Philonthus cognatus. Classification (NCBI taxonomy): domain Eukaryota; kingdom Metazoa; phylum Arthropoda; class Insecta; order Coleoptera; family Staphylinidae; genus Philonthus; species Philonthus cognatus. The sequence goes on from OW052248.1 coordinate 52,031,860, forward strand.
TGTCATTTCGACATGTCAGAAATATTAATAAATATTGAGACTAATCCAAAAATTGTAATTTTTAGTGATGTCACTTTTCTCTGATCGTATTACTTTAAAAAAATTAGATTACTGATAGATACTCTTCGATAAACGAAACAAGAATTTCACTTCCCATCAGGCAAATTCCAATATTTCGAGTTAAAACTCATAAGACAAACTATGGCTACAATAGCCCGCTTTAGCGATTTATGCAGTACTCAAATTTAATATCTCTAAATCCATATTTTTATTTATTTGATAGTTCACACTCACATTTTATGTCACAATTAAAACGCGGGAATATTGGTGAAATAATTTCTAATTCGCCAATGAGTGGTTTTTGTAAGTATTGAAGCTATTTTAAATTGTACAATCATCTATACTTGTCGATCATTTTATTCGGTTTTGTATAGGTCCGTTTATATTACATGTGTTTTCTTATGATATATACTTATATCTATTTACGTAGTATTAATCTTATGATTATAATTTTATTATTGTAATTTTTTTTGTAATATCAAAGGAGATAAATAAATACTTTACTTTACTTTACTTTACTTGTAACATTCTTCTGAGAATAATAATCGATACAAAATCTTGCTCCTGGAGCACTCAATTATTTAAAATGCAGGAACACACATTTGGGGGGATATATTTAAAATTTAAACAATTTAAAATTCTTAACTTCCTACCACTTCCATCTATGAACACTAAATATGTTGTTATTTTAACAGCACCGTTTTAAATACCCACAGTTACACTTCTGTGGGTATTTTATAGTCAGTTTAAATGCAGCTAATTACTAAAATACCTAATAAATGGCCGGAACAGTTGATGGATAGCAGAGCTGGGATGAATCCTCAAAAACAGGATTCGAATCACGAATCCGAATCACCTAATATGATTCGAATCACGAATACTCGAATAAAGGATTCGTAAGTGAAAAATATGATTCGAATTAAAGATTCGAATCCTCATTTTTGAATCACGGATACAAATCCTTTAAAAATAAATTTGAATCTATTATTTGCAACCAGTAATATTTTATTCCATCAGTTTCTATTAACAAAAATGTACATTTACCGACTAAATATCTGATTATATAATGACTTTAATTAATGATGGTATATGTGTTATTGAACTTCATTTTAAATCTGTGTTTTATACGCGTGGCGCATGAAGTAAAATTTCGAGTTTAGAAAAGCCCCGTGAAAATTTGTCTCGGGTCGCTGCGCGACCCGAGACAAATTTTCTACGCAGGGCTTTTCTAAACTCGAAATTTTACTTCATGCTTAGTCTGGGAGTGGACAACACTCGTTCTTAGAAGTTTCAAATTAAAAGATCACTCTAGATAACTAAGTTTATTACCATTTTACAAAGGCTACAGCTCGAAGGACCAATCATGGTCTTCGGAGACCGAAGGACTACAGGGAATCGAAGTTTATTTACAAGAAAACAACGAATATCTTAAGGTTTAGAGCATGGATAGGAAAGAAAACATCCAATTTTAAAAAAATATCGAAGTTAGGTTGATTTTCAGTGCGTTTTTAACTTCATTTTAAATCAGTGTTTTATACGCGTGGCGCATGAAGTAAAATTTCGGGTTTAGAAAAGCCCCGTGAAAATGTTTTTTTTGTGAATGGATATTTGGTTACTTTACCATGAAAAATATCCAATGTTAATAGTATATTTTTAACTTCACTTGAAATCAGTGTTCTATACGCGTGGCGCATGAAGTAAAATTTCGAGTTTAGAAAAGCCCCGTGAAAATTTGTCTCGGGTCGCTGCGCGACCCTCGACAAATTTTCTACGCGGGGCTTTTCTAAACTCGAAATTTTACTTCATGCTTAGTCTGGGAGTGGACCGTCAAGATTTTCTACATGTAGAGATTTTCGATATTTCTAGATTTATGTCGATTTATACATAGTTTGTTATTGTATTAAATGCAACTTTAATATTTAATAAAAACGGTTTTTTTTAGGAATAGAATGTTCACCCAGTAAGAGCCGACCAAATTATAAAGTTAACTCTAAAAGTTAATTTTAGATAAAATTTTGAATCTTTTTCTATGATTTCAATGAATGATTTATTATATTACATACGTCGATTTTTAAAAAAAGTTAAACTTAAAATTCAAACGAGTGTTGTCCACTCCCAGACTAAGCATGAAGTAAAATTTCGAGTTTAGAAAAGCCCCGCGTAGAAAATTTGTCGAGGGTCGCGCAGCGACCCGAGACAAATTTTCACGGGGCTTTTCTAAACTCGAAATTTTACTTCATGCGCCACGCGTATAAAACACTGATTTAAAGTGACGTTAAAAATGCACTGAAAACCAACCCAACTTCGATATTTTTTCAAAATTAGATGTTTTCTTTCCTATCCATGCTGTAAACCTTCAGATATTCGTTGTTTTCTTGTAAAAAAACTTCGATTCCCTGCAGTCCTTCGGTCTCCGAAGACCATGGTTGGTCCTTCGAGCTGTAGCCTTTGTAAAATGGTAATAAACTTAGTAATCTAGAGTGATCCTTCAATTTGAAACTTCTAAGAACCAGTGTTGTCCACTCCCGGACTAAGCATGAAGTAAAATTTCGAGTTTAGAAAAGCCCCGCGTAGAAAATTTGTCGAGGGTCGCGCAGCGACCCGAGACAAATTTTCACGGGGCTTTTCTAAACTCGAAATTTTACTTCATGCGCCACGCGTATAGAACACTGATTTCAAGTGAAGTTAAAAATATACTATTAACGTTGGATATTTTTCATGGTAAAGTAACCAAATATCCATTCACAAATATTTGAATTATTTGAAAATTTCAATATTTATATTCAAATATGAATAATTTAGTGATTTAAATATTCATATTAGAATATTTAACTATTTTAATTAATCGAACTCGAATCCCAGCCTGAATAGCGATGATTCGAATTATTTAGGAGGATTTGAATCCGTGTATGAGGATTCGAATTCTTTTATAAGGATTCGAATCCTTTTATAAGGATTCGATCCTTTTATAAGAATTCGAATCCTTTTATAAGGATTCGAATCATCTACGTCTGGATTCGAATACGAATCCTTTTAAAAAAATGTAACGAATCCGGATCACGAATTAGTTTTCACTAAAGTATTCGAATACCTCTGTTGAATCCTATAAAAGGATTCGAATCCGGGAATCGAATCCTGAATGATTCGAATCCTGCCCAGCTCTGATGGATAGTACTCTTTCCTCGGTGCACCCTCATCGGTTATGTTAGTTCTAACTATATAAAAATTCTGAGTGCTATTCACCCTAATATCGATTTAATTTGGTGTTAGCTGTCGATATTACTGATTATTTGTCTTTAAAAAAAATATTAATATTATTCATTCATAGTGTAGATTCAATAAGTTATTACTAAACACTAACATGTGCGCATTGATGTCCTTTTCACGAAATTAATTTCCAATTATACACAATTACGATATGAATATTGTTTATTATTTGCAAGTGCTGGTGTTCCTCAGGGATCAGTTTAATGCCCATTGCTTTCAGGGCCGTAGTTAAGGAGAATAATTTGGGGGTCTTTAGTTTTTTTTTTCCTTTGGGGGCGGATCCAGGGTGGATCCGGATGCACTGCAGCCTAGGTGGCTTATTGTACCGCCCCACTCATTCGGACAATCACACACATTCATACCACACCCAGGGTCACGACGAGACATTATATTTCAAATAAAGTCTCCCCGTGCACGGGAATCGAACCCGAACTTGTGGCTCGCCGAGCGATACAGCCCGGCGACGGTACCGCTCGGCCACCACCTGCCCTGGGTCTTCAGTTTAAAAGCTTAAAGTTTTTCAAATACAGAAACCGAGTACTTCTACTCAAAACTGTCTCAAGTACGTTTACTTAAAATTGTAGTAAAATTGTAAAAAGTACCATTGCTCGTTATTTTCTTAGAATTGAATCCAGAAATGTTTCAAATACTAATTTACCGACTACCTTCACTCGGTTTTTTACGAGTACTTTAAAAAAATCGAATATTCCTTTCCGGGTACTTTTACTAGGATAATTCAGTCTTTCTGTTCGTCATGGTAATGCAAGCTTGCTGATTCTCATGAAAAACGCGCAAGCTTGAGCATTATCATAAAAAATACCGAAAAAGACAAACATTATTATCCCATTACCCTGACTATACAGTCTATTTCACGAATGTTTACACTCACGTCAACAATTATAAAATTCCGAATCAATCTGTTCAAGGTCATATATAATTGCGCGCATTGGCGTAACGTTAAAAAGGGGTTTAGTGTTTTATTGTTTTTCTGAATCCTGCATTGAAACCCTAGAAATTACATTCCAACATGTAATCTTAGGAAGAACTCATGCCAATGAATACGTTATTGGAATGCACTTACAAAAAAAATCCAGAAAGAATGATTACTGTTATGAGATTGACATGATTCCATGAACAATAATCATAAAATGCAATTCAATTAATTTTAATAAAAAAATATTTATTTTTAAGTCTATCGCGATTTTATGATTTTTAAAATGGACGCGATAGAAATCTTGTTTGTGTATGTGTTCATGAGGCTATTTATTTTAAATTATCTAGTTTTCAAACCACGATTAAAAATAGTTAGCGACGTTGGATATTAACCAAATAGCGACCTTTCCTCTAAAATGACCAGAGAAGCAGGAAATGCATAAATGTGGTATTACATGATAAACCCCTACGTATTCTTGATCGAATCAACACCCGGTAATTTGGTGGAAGTTGATTTAATTATTATTACTGTCTGTTACATTATCGTCTGAACTACTCCCATCCCCAATACGAATAATAAATTCTGGCACATTATCCAGAACGTTTTGGCTGATGTACAATCTGTCGATAATTAATTCTGTGTGTCTAACAACAGAGTCCCACCTTTCCGGAGTACATTTTTCTAATGATTTGTGCCACATGACCAACACTTCATTGACTCCATATCCTTTTTCGCCTATATGAGCATCATAATATTGTTTTGCCTGTGTCCATATTAGTTCTATGGCGTTAAATTCGCAGTGATATGGTAGGAGTCTCAATATTTCATGGCCATGTTCGAGCAGATATTCGTCTACCACATATCTGTTAGGTCTAGCATATCGTTTGGCTAGGGCTAACAGTTCCGCCTTGAACTTGTTACTTCCACAGGTTTATTGCTATTTTGTAGCCAATGTGTGATTTGTGCCTTCGTCCAAGAAATTTTGGACTGCTTTTCTACGAATGCGCTGTGGTAAGGTGCATCCATAACCAGTCTGCAAGTTTTGAAGTTGTTGCATAAATAAGGGAAGCATTCTCCACAAAACCTGTACTCTGACCAGCATGCAAAATAACGAAGCGCTTTCCCTCCCTCCATATTTTAGAGGACCCTAATTGCATTTTTCCTGGTTGAAGTAGTCCATTACTTTAATAATCATATCTCAGGCTATTTCAGTAAGTCTTTTTTCAGGCATTTTGAGTTTATTGTTATAAAAAACTAGATCTAATCACAAAACAATTAATTCTACACGTACTTACACTATGAAAAAACACGAAAAACTCATGAAAAATCTAAAACAAACAGAAATACTTGGAAACTTGAAAACTTGGAACGGATAGTGACGCTACTGACGTTTCTGGGAAGCGTTGAGCTGGGGTAGACAAGCACTATAATGGCGTCTTTGTCTAATGCATCGCCTCACGTTTCCAAACGGTGAGCACTGTTGTCGGTACTTGTATCAGGAGTCACATGACATACGTTTCTATTATTTACTACGATGATGCGCATATAATAGTATAAAATGGTAAAATAACTGCTTATCTTTGTTACGTACATAAATTGATGACGTGACTGCCAACATTCGTGAAAAATACTGTATCTCATTTTTGCGAAATTAATAATGTTTAGAAAATGTTGGAGAAACTAGCAAATACATCTACAATTTTATACTAGTATTGATATTTACATCATACGATTTTTTCTATCTCCTCCTCGTTGCTCAGTTTTCATTATGCTCCTTATAATAAATGCCAGATTTGTATCAAGTAAGTTCATTAATAATCAATCAATCATCGGCTCAAAGGCCGATTTCAATTGTGAAAGAACCTATTAAAATTGCTTGTTCCTAGATGCGGAGATAACGCCCGGTATAAATCATTCTACCGTTGCGCACAATGATAAGATTTTGATTATCTTTCTCTTCAGTCGTTAATGATATTAAAAGAGTTGAACTAATTGAGATTTTTTTTCTGTGATTAATGAATGTTTTCAAAAAATATTTACAATTTAATATTTTACTAAAGTATTGTATTTATAACACGAAAACAAGTACAATTGAAATTAATCTATGCAGGTCTAGATCAATCAAAACCCAAATCTTATGTCGCCCTTAATTATGTAAATCAAAAATCCAGCTCTATTGTTAACATTTTAAACAACCTAGATATAAATACAATTTGCGTTAATAAAATCAATTTAGGCAAACTATTGATGAATAATAAAGACAAAACCGAAAAGGATCGAAGGAGTGGCGTCTATCAAATACAATGTAACGACTGCAAAGCAATATATATTGGCCAAACTGGCAGAAATTTCAGCACCCGTCTAAAGGAACATAAAAAATCCATATTAGATAATCAGCCAAAGACGGGCTTCGCAAACATTGCATAGATGAGGGCCACTTTTTCGATCCTTCTAAATTCAAACCTTTGAAAATAATCAAGAAATGTAAAAAGCTTAATTATTGGGAAACTTTTTACATTAAGAATTCAATAGAAAAAGGATCGTTCGTTACTAATGACAACTTAGAAACGTTTAACACCCCGCTGCTGGATATGTTTGTCTCTTTACGCCCCAACAATTAGGTAATGATTTAATTCCCTTTAGGTATAAAACGCACACCGCTCCTCTTGTAACATCATTCTTGTAATAACTTTGAAAATGGTCGTCAGATCGAAACTAGTCAGTTTTTCAAAAATAAAAACAAATAGTGAAACAATAACCAAGTGTTTTTTTTAATAAATTTTTTAAACAAAGTTTAAATCCAGTGTTTTAAGTACAATTCTGTTACTTACTAAATGTTGTAAGATGGATTCCTTTTTGAGTTTTGATGCAACAAATTATATTTCTGATGTTTATAACAAATGTTGCTGCTTTAAAACCAGAACAGATGAACTTCGCTTCTTCGCTCATTGCTTGATTTTTTACAATTTTATTACTAATATAATACATGCAACTCGTCTGTCAAAAATATCTGCTTTAATTAATCAGATCATTTTTATTGTTTATTTTAATGAATGCCTTTTTTTTATTAGATAATTCTGGCAAATTTTGTATTAGTTTAATAATTACAATATATAAAATTACGAAAATGTTTTATGTGTTTAAAATGTGCAAACTATAAGGAGCTAAGCTTATTTTCTCGAATTCAAATATTTTTGAATTGGAATTATTATTGTTTATTAATCACATTCAAATTTGATGATTTTTACAATATAATCCAATCTATATTTCATTTTATTATATTTACTACCTCCATAAATAATTTTTTATATTTTTCCTCAACAAACTTTCTTAAAGTATATTTTTTTATAATATAAATAATATATTTTTTTAATCTATTGATTGGGTTGTACAATTTCATAATTGTTTCTTCGCATGAACGCTTACGAATATTTTTTTTCCATTAATAAATCAGATATTCTGTATTCATAAAACTTTTGAATTCGTGAATAAAATCCGTCTGTCCGGAAGAATCGTGATCCGAACACAATCCAGCGGACGCTAGCGTTTCTTTATGCCTCGCTGGAGATTAGATTTTGGCTAAACGATGGGAAATATCGTAATTGTATGTAATTATAGTGTTTGGTCAGTGAGTTTTGTTTAAATTATGCATGTGAAGATGGAAGACACGAAAGGAGGTATTGTTAGCATAAGTGAATTATGATTGTTAAAAAAGAAGTTTTTCTCACTTCACTAAAGGAAGAATAAAACTAGTCGTTTTAATCCCAAATTTTTATGTTCCTTTATTTTCACTTTTATTTTTTTTTTCGTTGTTTATTCCAACCGTTAGATATAAAAAGGAAGAATAAAACTACTAGTCTTTTTAATCTCAAATTTTGATATTCTTTTATTTTCACTTTTATTTTGTTTCTGTTGTTTATTCTAACCGTTAGATATACAGGGTGTCTACGCTAAACCGTTCGTTATAATTTTATGGGGTTGCCGTTGCACTAAAAATTTGAAAAAAATCCTTGTCATACGGTTAAATCAGTTCTCCTCATGTGAAATATTTTGAACTTTATATCACTTCCGGTTCCACCGGAAGTAGCACCAAATTTGTTATTTTAAATAGAACACCCTATATATTAGTAATGTTTAGAATTCCTCATTTAAATTGCTCTTATAGTTTTCAAGAAAAAATAATATTTCTAAAATTTTGACCTTTAAAAGGCATCTTGAAATCTGTCTGTAACTTTTCTTAAGAATGAGATAAAAATATGATTTATATCTCTACTTGTACCTAGAGGATGCCTTTATAAGTATAATAATTGAAAACTGTCAATTTTGACAATAAGTGTTCATTTCATCTGCCTGATGAAGCCACTGTGTGGTGAAACATGTTGCAGTGTTCAACAATAAAAGTGAAACCCTCCCAACTGCGTTGTTTTATTTCAAATAATAAGTGTTCTTAAAATGTCAATATCGAAGTGTCCTCTTCAATATCTCGTAATTCAATTTTTTTAAATGGAATGATTCATTTCTTATAACATGGTACGATTGGGGGGAAGATTTCCCACAAAAAAGTATTAACAACTATACTCCTAAAGCAAGTGGTTTTCGAATTATTTTCACTTTATTAGGCTTTTTTTTTTAAACAAATAAATTTGCATTGTGAAATTGAAACGAAGTTAATTATTAATTATTCGATATTTTTATATTATACTAAAAGTCTATTGTATATTATAAAAATATCGAATTAACATAAAAAAGGTGAAATATTAAGAAACATTGAATTTTATTAGAATTTTTCGGATTATTATAAAGAAAAGTAGTTTGTTTGTTCAATCTGCTGATTAATTTAAATCAATCACTTCATTAGGCTTCTTTTGGATGACAAATAGATTTCCATTGTGAAATTAAAACGAAATTAATTATCCCAAAAATTGTTTAATCAAGCAGGCGGCGGATGAAATCATTAATTACACGTGGTCAAGACAAGTAGGCCAGGTAAGTCACTTTTTACCAGACTGCAATTAGAATGAGTTTTGCAATTTTTCGTTCACCATTTTTTGAGCGCTTTTGAACGTCTGTAGATCCTTGACGTAAAAATTTTAATTAGCGTTCGATTTTTTTGCTGTTCTTATTAATTTGTTTACATCATGCTCTTGCATGCTTATAATAAGTTTCAGTAGCTCAACTTTTGTTTCCTCATAAAAGTACAATATTGGTAAAGTGTTTTTAATAGAAATAGTTTTGTTTTAAAACCATAATATTATTGAACAAGAATAATTGAATAAAAGCAAATATCATATAATAAAAGTAAAAATCATTACTGCCACATTGATTTTTACTTTTATTATATGATATTTGCTTTTATTCAATTATTCTTGTTCAATAATATTATGGTTTTAAAACAAAACTATTTCTATTAAAAACACTACTACAATTAGCAGTAATGATTTTTACTTTAATTATTTATTTTCAAAAAGGCGATGACTCGACAAATTAAATCTGAAAAACTATGTGCTTGATTTTGATTTAAGTTTAATTCTAATTTAATTTTAATTTGTATACTTTTTTATCCAACAAAAGTCTAATTAAATTATGAACTGTGGAGGCTTCTACTTCGTTATACATGTTAATTCAATGAAATAAAACACTTTAACTTTGTTTGTATAACACACTATTTTTATTTTCGTGACTGCAGTTTTGGCAATTCAACTTGCCATTATCAAACAGAGTGCCGAAACTGCAGTCACGAAAATAAAAATAGTGTGTTATACAAACAAAGTTAAAGTGTTTTATTTCATTAAAAGTCTAATCACTTTTATTTAAGCTTAGTAATATAACTACGTACTCCTTTATGCATTTTTTTTTTCGAAGCAGGCTAAGTGGAAGAGCAAATAAAGTCATACTTGGCTGGTTGAACTGAAAGATAAAAGTAGTATTGATGTCCTCTGCACTGAATACTAATAATATTAAATTGTTCTTATTTAAAACTAAGAAAAAATACACTAGAAAAAAAAAAATATAATACAATGTAGAGTATTATTTTTTTTTCTAATGTATTTTTTTCTTAGTTTTAAATGAGGACAATTTATTACTATTAAGTGCAGAGGACATTAATACTACTTTTTGAAATAAAACAACGCAGTTGGGAGGGTTTCACTTTTATTGTTGAACACTGCAACATGTTTCACCACACAGTGGCTTCATCAGGCAGATGAAATAATGATTTTACAAAGTACAGGTAAAAGCTTATATACTAATGCAATTAAATTAATAGAAGGGGGGGGGGGGGGGGTAATGAGGTAATTAGGCTGAAACTAATACAAACAATTTTGAGCGACTAAATATTGATTAGGGGTGAATTATTTACTTCTATTTGGTCATTTAATAGAATACCTTTTTTGTTATATTTATTAATTTCTAATTCTTCTAATAAGTTTAATTTACGACTTTTGTTACATTCGTGCAAAATTTTGAATTTAGGGTTAAAGTTATGTTGGTATTCGATTAAATGATTGGCGTAGGTTGAGGAGGTTTTCTTAAATTGAAAGCATTTTTGATGTTCTGAAATGCGATCTGGGAAGCTACGTCCAGTTTGTCCAACGTATACCTTAGGGCAATCTCCACACTCTAGCAAATACACACAGGAGTTCGTAGTTTTATCAGATTTGTCTTTACGAACTCTGGTGTATATTTAGTCGCTCAAAATTGTTTGTATTAGTTTCAGCCTAATTACCTCATTACCCCCCCCCCCCTTCTATTAATTTAATTGCATTAGTATATAAGCTTTTACCTGTACTTTGTAAAATCATTATTTCATCTGCCTGATGAAGCCACTGTGTGGTGAAACACGTTGCAGTGTTCAACAATAAAAGTGAAACCCTCCCAACTGCGTTGTTTCATTTCAAATAGTATTATGGAGTTTCATCATGTATCCGCCTCATCAATTAAATACCACTTTTACCTGTAAACCGATGATTGGTAAGTTATTAAGAGGTACTGATTTCTTCTGCACTTAATGACTTTTACTATCATCACATGATATTTGCTTTAATTCAATTCAACGCGATACAGGTTCTGATTTAGATGCTCATGCAATATATTTTTTTTAAGTTCTGGGTTGAAGAACGTACTAAGTGCTACATTTATAATGGCGCAATAGATTTTAAAACAATCTATATAAAAACTTATTTCAAACAGAAAAATCATATCTTTAATTTTCCCTCCAGTTTTTGATGATAATTGAGTAGATAATGAAAAACTCGGCATGAGATTGGCTGACAGCATCTGAGTAATGAACATTATTTTACTGTTAAGAAATTTGATAGTTAACGCCATCTAATGGTCTGTAGTGGCATCGTCAATGAGACTATAGAGCAGTGGTGGGGAAACTTTTTTTAAGACGGGCCATTTGTAATAACCAGACAATCGTAGCGGGCCAAAGAATAATGCTTAATCGTAGGTAGGTAGTTTTTATGCGGGTCGTCACATTACGAAGTAAGAACGCGTTCAAACATTCTCACCACGGCACTCTTAAACGGACCGGATTAAACATTTCCGCGGACCGGACTTGGCCCGCGGGCCGTAGTTTCCCCATCACTGGTATAGAGCATTAGATGGCGTTAGCTAATGGTCTGTAGTGGCATCGTTAATGACACTATAGAGCATTAGATGGCGTTAGCTATCGAATTTCTTAATAGTTTTCACATATTGACTTGATATAGTCAGAAATGTTTAGTATTCCTCAGTACTGGGTCAGGATCACACTGACGAGGACCTTAAAGTCCGAAACGCGTCTGTGGGTATCTGGTCAAAGAGAATATTCATATCTCTGATTTTCCCGCCAATGATTTTATGACAATTAAGTAATGAAAAACTCGGCATACGTTTCACTGATAGCAACTGAGTAATGAACATTAATTTACTATTAAGAAATTCGATAACTAACGCCATCTAATGTTCTATGGTGGCATCGTCAGTGACCTTACAGAGATGGTGTTAGCTATCGAATTTCTTAATAGTTTTCTCATGTTGGCTTGATTAGTCAGAAATTTATTTATTTATTTATTTATACGGAAGTCCATTTATAATGTTCAGTATTTCTCAGCACTGGGTCGGGAAAACACTAACGAGAACCTTGAAGTCCAAAACGCGTTTGTGGGTATCCGGTGTCGGAATACTGAACACAAATTCAATTTTGATTACTTTACTACTTGAATAATTGATTATTTTCTCTATTAAATAGACATTAAGAATGTGAATTCTAACATGAATAATTTGATAACTAAATTTTTCGCATCTTTGAATATTCGTATATTCAAACATGTGAATAATTTACTTTTTCTGCCATTTTTTGTATGTCAATTACGTAATGAAAAACTCTCCATACGTTTGGCTGACACTTTTAGGGTCAAGGAGAATATTCATATCTTTGATTTTCCTGCCTATTGTATGATGACAATTAAGTAATGAAAAACTTGGCATATGATTGGCTGATGGCAATTGAGTAATAAACATTACTTTACTACTTAAATAATTGATCATTTTCTCTATTAAAAAGACATTAAGAGTGTGTATTCTAACATGAATATTTCGATAACTATTTGTATAATTGAACATGTGATTAATTGTATTTTTCTGCAATTTTTTGTATGACAATTAATTAATGAAAAACTCTCTATGCGTTTGGCTGACACTTTTGGGGTGAAGGAGAATATTTATATCTTTGATTTTCCTGCCAATGATTTTGTGACAATTAAGTAATGAAAAACTCAGCATACGATTGGCTGACGGCAATTGAGTAATAAACATTGCTTTATTACTTAAATAATTCATTATTTTCTCTATTAAAAAGACCTTAAGTGTGTGTATTCTAATATGAATATTTCAATCATTAAATTATTAAAATCTTTGAATATTCTTATATTTAAATATGTAAATAAATTGATTTTCCCGTCAATTTTTATTATGACAATAAAGTAATGAAAAACCCTCCATACGATTGGCTGACAGTAATTAAGTAAAAGAAATCATCTAGATCAATTACCTGGGATTTGAATACGAATAATTCTAACATGAATATTTGGAAAACTAATTTTTTCACATCTTTGAATATTTATATATTCAAACATGTGAATAATTGAACTTTTCTGCCATTTTTTTGTATGACAATTAAGTAATGAAAAACTCTCCATGCGTTTGGATGACACTTTCGGGGTCAAGAAGAATATTCATCTCTTTGATTTTCCCGCCAATTATTTGATGACAATTAAGTAATGAAAAACTCAGCATACGATTGGCTGACAGCAATTGAGTAATGAACTACTTGAATAATTCATCATTTTCTCTATTAAAAAAACTTCAAGCGAGTTTATTCTAATATAATTATTTCGATCACTAAATTATTCATATCTTTGAATATTCTTATATTCAAATATGTAAATAATTTAATTTATCCGTCAATTTTTTTTATGACAATAAAATAATGAAAAACTCTCCATGTGATTGGGTGACAGTAATTGAGTAAAAAAATCATTAAGATTTGGGATTCGAATACAAATAATTTTAACATTAATATTTCGATTATTAAATTTTTCACATCTTTGAATATTCGTATATTCAAACATGTGAATAATTGATTTTTTTTTGCCATTTTTTGTATGAGAATTTAGTAATGAAAAACTCTTTATGCGTTTGGCTCACACTTTCGAGGTCAAGGAGGATAATCATATCTTTGATTTTCCTGCCAATTATTTCATGACAATTTGACTCGGCATACGATTGGCTGACAGCAATTAAGTAATAAACATTGCTTAACTACTTGAATAATTCATCATTTTCTTTATTGAAAAGACCTCAAATGTGTGTATTTTAATAATGTAAATTACTAAATTATTTATTTCTTCCAATATTCTTATATTAAAATATGTAAATAATTTAATTTTCCCGTCAAATGTTCTTATGACAATAAAGTAATGAAAAACTCTCCATGCTATTGGGTGACAGTAATTGAGTAAAAAAATCATTAAGATCAATTGCCTGGGATTCGAATACGAATAATTCTAACATTAATATTTCGATTATTAAATTTTTCACATCTTTGAATATTCGTATAATCAAACATGTGAATAATTGAATTTTTCTGCCATTTTTTGTATGAGAATTTAGTAATGAAAAACTCTCCATGCGTTTGGCTGACACTTTCGGGGTCAAGGAGGATAATCATATCTTTGATTTTCCTGCCAATTATTTCATGACAATTTTACTCAGCATTCGATTCGGCTGACAGCCGGCTAACAACATTTTTCGCATCTTTGAATATTCGTATATTCAAACATGTGAATAATTAACTTTTTCTGCCATTTTTTGTATGTCAATTAAGTAATGAAAAACTCTCCATGCGTTTGGCTGACACTTTTAGGGTCAAGGAGAGTATTCATATCTTTAATTTTCCTGCCTATTATATGATAATTAAGTAATGAAAAACTTGGCGTATGATTGGCTGATAGCAATTGAGTAATAAACATTACTTCACTACTTGAATAATTCATCATTTTCTTTATTGAAAACACTTAAAATGTGTGTATTCTAATAATGTAAATTACTAAATTATTCATTTCTTTTAATATTCTTATATTCAAATATGTAAATAATTAGATTTTCCCGCCAATTTCTTTTTTCTTCAATATTCTTATATTCAAATATGTAAATAATTTGATTTTCCCGCCATTTTTTATGACAATGAAGTAATGGAAAACTCCTCATGCGATTGGCTGACAGTAATTGAGTAAAACGTAAATCATCAAGATCAATTACCTGGGATTCGAATACGAATACTTCAAAAATATTCGAAAAATTAATTACGATTATTTCGATCAATAAATGAGTCGCCTATTTCCAAAAACCTCTATTTGAAATAAAAATGGAATAAGGGATTTTTGGAAATAGACGACTCAAATAAATTTACGTATTTAAATATTCCAATATTTAAGTATTAAAATATTTGAATATCAAATTACAATAATATTCTAAATATTCGAATATCCAAATGTTTGAATTTTTGAATTATTTCATTATTATGTTATGTTCAACCATTTAAAAATTCAAATATTTTAATACTTACATAATTTGAATATTTCAATATGTATTTGAATGAACATTCAAAAACTTACATTTAAAAAATTCCCAGCCTTAGCATACAGGGAATTATCTTTAAAGTATACATATCCTGATAATTACAGCGTTTGGTGAATTTGCAGGAATTTGTTGGTTTTATAATAACGGTCAATTGTAAGCTTCTAACGAGTGTTTCCACTCCATAATTAAGCATGAAGTAAAATTTCGAGTTTAGAAAAGCCTGAAAATTTGGTTTGGTTGCGTAGCGCGAAGCGCGGAGCGACCAAACCAAATTTTCAGGGTTTTCTAAACTCGAAATTTTACTTCATGCGCCACGCGTATAAAACACTGGTTTCAAGTGAAGTTTAAAATATACTGCTTAAATTTGATTTCAAGTTAATAAATATTACAAATGTTTTTTTCGTGCAACTAAATTTTCTAAAATCCTTAGAAATTTGCTTTAGGATTTATTCTTGTAAGTATACCTACTTACATATCCCAAAAGAAAATTCTAGAATTTTGAAAGCGAGAGATTTGGTTAAAGGAAATAAATATTTGTAAAAAGTAATAACGTGCGATCAAAATTAAAAAAGTAAATTTTTTAATTCACTTAAATCAGTGTTTAATACGCGTGGCGCATGAAGTAAAATTTCGAGTTTAGAAAAGCCTGAAAATTTGGTTTGGTCGCGTAGCTACGCGACCAAACCAAATTTTCAGGCTTTTCTAAACTCGAAATTTTACTTCATGCGCCACGCGTATAAAAACTGGTTTAAAGTGAAGTTTAAAATATACTGCTTAAATTTTATTTCAAGTTAATAAATATTACAAATGTTTTTTTCGTGCAACTAAATTTTCTAAAATCCTTAGAAAGTTGCTCCAGGATTTTTTCTTGTAAGTATACTTACTTACATATCCCAAAAGAAAATTCTAGAATTTTGAAAGCGCGAGATTTGGTTAAAGGAAATAAATATTTGTAAAAAGTAATAACGTGCGATCAAAATTAAAAAGTATATGTTTTACTTCACTTAAATCAGTGTTTTATACGCGTGGCGCATGAAGTAAAATTTCGAGTTTAGAAAAGCCTGAAAATTTGGTTTGGTCGCGTAGCGCGTAGCGCTACGCGACCAAACCAAATTTTCAGGCTTTTCTAAACTCGAAATTTTACTTCATGCTTAGTCTGGGAGTGAAAACACTCGTTTGAAGCTTCAAATTGATCACTTTTATAAAATAAACGAATACCTGAAAATTTACAGCGTATGCATTGGGATACGTATACTTTAAAAAGAAAAATGTGAGCAAAATAATTCGTTTACTTACTAATTTACCTGATTTTTAGTAAAGGCATTGAGTTTTTTAAAAATAATAACTCACATTATTATTTTTAACAAACCCAATGAATGAATTCGTTTACTTATTTATTTACCTGATTTGAATTTGATTTGTAGAAGATTTGAACTTACCTAGAACAAAAGAAACAATGATTATTAGCACCAAAAAAATACAGAAAATAGTGAAACAGCATTCTTAACTATCGATAATAAAAATGCCAAAAATAAAAACACCTAAATTAAAGCCCATCCCAAAAAAGTGATTACAACAGACCGTTGACAGCCGCTACATCAATGGTCGTTAATTATAAAATTATGCAAATTAATTTTCGATTTTTTTCTCCTCAACATCGCGAGGCGAGAAGAATTCAATTAGAACGCGGCCTGTTTTTGGCGAAATTTTTTAATCACAACTTCTGACTTTTCAGGACTAGTTTCGTAATGAGTATTTATTAGTTCAAGAAGTCCCCGCTGTGCGCATAATTAATCCGATGGCAAATTGAGATGATGGAGCGCTAGTTGAAGAAACTACAACGGATTAATGGGATGCGTATAAATCTGGGATCCAATTAGTATTAATGCTTTTCAAAGAGAGGATTAATAAATCGGATGGTAAAGAGTTAATTTAGAGTTATTAAAATGTTAGTTGAGTAATAAAAGATATTAATTTGCGAGTTTTCTAATTTATTTGAATAATGATAATCATATTTAGCCTTATTAATAGAATTGCCGCTAATATCATTAAAGTTTAATGTTAGTTCTATGAAACTCATACAAAAATTATCATTTCGTATTTATAGAACAAAATGTATATACAGTTGCGAGAGAAAAATCTAGTACAGCAGGGAGCTTTAGCCACTTTAGCCAAATATCGTATTTTTTTTTCTTGTGAAACAAACTTGTCATCTGCAGGGTAACAACAATTTTATTCTTGGCCAATAAGACGCTGCTTTCGTTGAGGCATGTCAACGTTAATTAAAATTTGTTTGACATTTTCGCAGATTTGTCAGTTTGATTGACAATTTGAAAAATCTAAGTGAGTCCAGCTCACATAGCCAAATATTTAGCTGTACTAGTTTTTATCTCTTGCAACTGTACATGTTGTTAGTTAGTTTTGAACTGTTGATAGAATAAACGTGGCAACATCGCATTTTCATGTGTACAAACTTCATTCTAATCCTAATTAAAGTTTACTATTTAGAGCTTATGTTACATTGTATTTAAATAATGTTTAAAATACCTTCAATTTGGTTCTCATTAATCACTTGATAAAACAATATTGATAATTGAATAAAATTGTTTACAGTTCGACAATAGAATAAGATTGTTTAAAATATTGATAATTGAATAGAAGTCACTTAATTTATACGAAAGATAATAATCCGTGAGAGAATAAAAGAAGTACTGAAACAAACCAAGTGAGTTTTACTCAAATATCAATAATATTAAAAAAAACGTGCAGCAAAAAACACCTAAATGTTTTTACTTTCCCCAATATACAAAACAAAGGGAAAGTATTGTTTTCTCGAACATTTTTAAACCAAAAATGCTAATGGATATCTCCATTTTGAGGTCTCCCGAGTTTATTAAGACCATTTTTAAAAAATGTCTGTTGTTCTGTCCTGTCGCCATGATAAAGTCTAAACCGATTCAGCTGTTGAGATGACGCTATAAACTTAAGCTTTTTATTTAAATAGTAGTATCCGATAAACTTTTGGTGAAAATGCGGAAACCGAAAGTAGTATTTTACTCTTAGTAGAATTTGTATGTTTTTTATTTGTTATTTAAAAATTTTTTTTATAAAAAAAAATATGTATATGCCTACATTTCGCAAAAATTTGTTGGCTTCGACAGGGCAAAAATTCTAAAATTTAAAAACAAAAAATGTTGGCGAAATATAGGCATATACATATTTTTTATTTAAAAAAAAATATATTTCTTTTAAATAAAAAATTAATTACATACAAATTCTACGATACAGTCTCCGTCTCTATTTTATTTTTCGAATTAATTCCGCCGCTAAAACCAAAAACCCAAATAATATTGTCGACTTGACGGCAAAAAAGAAAAATGTCAATAAAAAAAATATGCATTTAATGTATGTACATTTTTGTCTTAGCTTCTATTTATTTATTTATTTATTTATTCTTTATTTACGGAATTCACCTTTTTTACAATTGAAATTAACACAATTAGTTGTATATAGTAACACATTATACTCATTACGTTACTAAGTATAACCAAAATTAATGTATAAACAAAATAATACAAAAAAAAAATATATATATATATATATGAGAAATATGTTTTACAAGGGATAACCTGAATCTCTAACACCAAACGGTTCAATGGCTAAGGTTAAATGAATGTTGCTTATCCGATTATATAAAAGGCATTAAATGTGTGTGTGTGTGTGTATAGTTATATTTTAATATTTCTTTAAAATCTGATTATAATGTATGATTTTATTTAATTATAATAACTCAACCCCCTCGGGGGGATCCTACCCCTACAGGGCGCGTCCCCAGGTGGCGGATAGGGGACCAACATGGAAGGAGGGAGTGAAGCGATGTTAAGATATCGTCTAGGTATCTCTAGCCTCTCCTCCCTCAAGACCGGCATGCGTGGTGACGAGCCACACCCGCGCCCTAAAGGTGCGAACATGTCTGATCTAGAGGAGTAAACCTCGATAAAAAATCCGTAATCCCCGGTGTTATACGTACCGTGCCGATGGGATGAATGGCACTACGTTAGTGTGTCTAATAACGGTGACCTCCGGATACCTGGCGACCTCCGGTTGTATGTAGCCTTTCATCGGTAAGGGAGCACTGCCGGTGACGACTCTTAGTTCTGCCCTACTCGTGGGAACAAAATGAATATATCCCTTATAAACAAAAACCAAAACTCGCAACTGACGGGGGAGCCGATCCCCCGGTTTTTGCTTGTTTCGAAAGCCGAAGGAAACTTCGATAAGATCAGTCCTTTTTTTATAGATAAGGCTTTGTATAGTTTTATTGGCGCAAGCAAATCTATAAAAAAAGTGAAAGATGGATTACTCGTAGAGACCATTAGCAATGGTCAATCTAAAAAGCTAATGCAAATGGAGCAGCTAGGCGAATTCAAGGTGACTGTGAGTCCACACGCGACCTTGAACTATAGTAGAAGTATTGGTTACTGCAAGGATTTCCTCAACTGCACAGTTGAGGAAATACAAGAGAATCTAAGTAGCCAAGGGGTCATCGAAGTGCGCCGTATGAATACGAAGCGGGATTGTTTGGTGCAGGAAACACCAAACCATATTTTAAAATTCAACAGGGCAACACTTCCCGCCACTGTTAAAGGAGGGTTCCACAGTTTACCGGTTTGTGCATACATTCCCGCACCCATGAGGTGCTTTAAATGCCAAGTCTTCGGTCACACCGCAACACGCTGTTCTAAGGAACAAGTGTGCGTATGTGACAAAAGTGTCCACGAAGGTACAAGCTGCATTGAGCCGGTAACATGCGTAAACTGTGGAGGTTCGCACTCGGCGAGATCGAGAAATTGCCCTCAATATAAAATTGAAATGGCAATCAAAGAGATCAAAGTAAAAGAAATGATTAGCTACTTCGAAGCTAAGAAGAGGGTGTTTCCACGGACTCCAGTTGCTGGCGTGTTGTATTCGCAAGCGACTGCAGCTAGGCCAGTATACATGGAGTTGATGGAACAATTATTGCCACACCTGAAGGAAGCTATTTCAAAGACGGTGAAGCAAGAAATAAATAGCTTGAAGCCGCAGAAGGAGGCAAGGAAACTGCCTCCGCGAAAGGGGCAAGTAGACTGCCTCCACCAAAGGAGGCAAGTCAAATGCCTCCACCATCGACGATCGCATTGACGCGATCGTCAAAACAGGAGAGCACGCCATCCCCATCACCTGAACAGCAGGGGACTGCTACGCTGTCCTCTGCCGTTCAAAAAATCTTGGCGGCTGCAGCGACCGGAGCAACGCCGGCAACGACACTGTTGCCGGAGGGCTCCAAGAGCAAGCAGCCTCCTATTATTGATGTAGATGGCTACATGTCATCTACTGACCTGCCCGGGAAGAGGGGAGCCTCTGAGGCCTCCCTCTCATCGACGGACGATAGTACCGTCGATGAAACGGGTAAGGCCACACGAGGGAAAGGTAAGAGAATACCCGGATGGCAGAAGGGTGCTCCTAGAAAGCAAGGTCTCTAGGAATAATCCTTCCCATGTCTTTGTTGTTTATTTTAATTATTTATTTTACAACTAAAGTATTTTACAACTTTAGTATGGTCTGTGATATTAGATTTAAGGGTTTTGTTCTGTCTTTGTCAACACCGGAGTCCTTTACAACTCCGGTGTCGTCTGTGATATTATGTGTTATTGTGTTCGTTCTGGCATCGGAGCCTTTTACAACTCCGGTGCTTTTCGTGATATTAGTTTTAAGAGTTTTTCTAGTATATACTTTGGTATCGGAGTCATTTACAACTCCGATGTCAACTGTGATATTAGTATTAAGGCTTTTTGTTGTATTAGTCCTGGCACCGGAGTCCTTTACAACTCCGGTGACATCTGTGATATTAGTTTTAAGGTTTTGTTGTTTATGTCATGGCATCGGAGCATTTTACAACTCCGATGACACTCGTCTTTGTCGTCTTTGTGTTATTTATTATTCATATTTATTATTTGTGCTCGTTTTAATTTTAAATAAAAATGGTTGAACAATTAATTCAGTGGAATTGTAATAGATACAGAAAACACTATTGCGAGTTGAAACTACTCTTGGCAAGACACACTCCCTTTTGTGTGTGTCTACAAGAGACACATTTTAAACCTGAAGACATGTTTCAGCTCCGTGGTTTTTCGGTTGTAAGAAGGGATGTTGTGCCTGACGTACGAGCCAGGGGCGGAGTCGCCATCCTTCTGAGAGAAAACCTCCCTTATGAGGAGGTCCATCTCAGAACGGGGCTCCAGGCGCTGGCAGTCAGTATAGCCCATCCCGTAAAAGCCACGATCTGCACCTTATACCTTCCTGAATTTGACTGGACAATTGAAGACATTTCAAAATTTACATAGGATTTCCTATGTTGCGTCCGCCAAGTCAATACCCGGTATACCAAGTTTCAACAAGATTCCTAAACTCGCATAAAATATATGCCACTTTGAAAAAGTGACAACTTTTTTCATTTAGGTAGTGTATGTATTTTATACGGATATTAGTAGTTTGGCTTAATTTTATCAAGACAAAAAGAGAATATCTGTTTTAAACACGTCTGAACCATACATTGTATTTAAAATTATTCAGGTTACATCATATATTAACATGTTTGGTTCGTATGTATCAAAAATGACTGACTAAATATTTAATAACCAAAAGTGTTATGGATGTGAATGGCTGTTGAAATTCTTCCCGGTGGTGGATAATCGACGTATAATCAACGCCAATTTTCTCCGAGAAATTCGTTTACTGTTACATTAAAGCTTAATGAAATGGATATGGGAAGACAATAAAAGAACGAGGCCCTAAATTTCAATTAACATCTTTAAAAGGAACATTCCTTTGCGGGTAAACAGGTTGCAGAATTTTTATCGCTCTATAGCCGACCACGAACAAAAAAGACAAGAAAGAGAACAGCCCGGCAAAATTTCGAAGGAACTTTCGGACAAAGGAGAACTATTTTTGTTTAAAGTAATTAAATTCTCCAAAAACATAATCTAGAAAGAAACAGCCACACAAAACAAGATGAGATATAGGAATGATCAATCTATTACAAGTCTAAGTTTTTTTATACAGGGAATATTTCTTTTAAGTATATATATCCGTATACATACTGGGGATTTTTCTTTTAATTATATCGAATGTTCAATAAATAAAATCCTCTAGAGTGCCATGAAACATATTGTAGGTTGGCAACTCTGAAATTTTATATTATAACTATTGTCTAACGTTTATCAAGTTAAATTTTAAAATTGATTAAATACTGGCTCTCTAGAGGTTTTTTTTTATTGAACATATAATATCGTATGTTAAAACCTCTAGAGTGCTATGGAATGTATTGTAGGTTAGCAATTCTAAAATTCTACATTATAATAATTATGTCTAACGTTTTATATGACAATTCCGAAAGTGTGAAGCCAACATAAATTTAAAAAAAGATAAAATCATAGCACTCTAGGTTTTTTTTTTAATTGAACGTTCGATACATATGCATACGCTGTAAATTTTCCGATATTTGTTGTTTTAGAGAAGAATTTAATTTGAAGCTTTAAACGATTGTTTTCCACTCCCAGACTAAGCATGAAATAAAATTTCGAGTTTACAAAAGCCTGAAAATTCGGTTTGGTCGCTCCGCGAAGCGGAGAGACTAAACCAAGTTTTGAGGCTTTTCTAAACTCGAAATTTTACTTCATGCGCCACGCGTATAAAACACTGGTTATACGTGAAGTTCAAAATACACATCCTTAGCATACCACTTTAGTAGCAAATTGTGAACTTCACAATATTTCACTGTTTAATATATATTTTAAAAAGTTTCGATGCAGAATTAATAATCATTAAGTTTTTTTAGAAAAAATAGAATACTTTTGTTCAAAATATAGTTTTTTTTCCATTTCTAGTAAATTACCAAGACAATTTTATTTTTAAAATGTATAGATTTTGTAAATTCATATATGAAATGTTTATGCATTGGGATTTTGAGGCATTATTTTTTTAAAAACGTAAAATTTAAAAAAAATATATTAAAACACACAACTTTGTTTTATAACTTTAATTTTAACTTTTACAGTAAACTGTACAAGTTTAAATAAATTATAGATTTTGTAAATTCATATATTAAATGTTTATGCATTGGGATTTTGAGGCATTATTTTTTAAAAAACGTAAAATTTAAAAAAAAAAATTAAAACACACAACTTTGTTTTATAACTTTAATTTTAACTTTTACAGTAAACTGTACAAGTTTAAATAAATTATAGATTTTGTAAATTCATATATTAAATGTTTATGCATTGGGATTTTGAGGCATTATTTTTTTAAAAACGTAAAATTAAAAAAAAAAATAAAACACACAACTTTGTTTTATAACTCTAATTTTAACTTTTACGGTAAACTGTACAAGTTTAAATAAATTATAGATTTTATAAATTCATATATGAAATGTTTATGCATTGGGATTTTGAGGCATTATTTTTTTAAAAACGTAAAATTTAAAAAAAAATTAAAACACACAACTTTGTTTTATAACTTTAATTTTAACTTTTACAGTAAACTGTACAAGTTTAAATAAATTATAGATTTTGAAAATTCATATATGAAATGTTTTATGCATTGGGATTTTGAGGCATTATTTTTTAAAAAACGTAAAATTTAAAAAAAAATTAAAACACACAACTTTGTTTTATAACTTTAATTTTAACTTTTACAGTAAACTGTACAAGTTTAAATAAAACTAAGTTATCTGGTTTTAATATTATTTCTATAAAAATGTAGCAC
The DNA here is from genome assembly GCA_932526585.2 of Philonthus cognatus. Classification (NCBI taxonomy): domain Eukaryota; kingdom Metazoa; phylum Arthropoda; class Insecta; order Coleoptera; family Staphylinidae; genus Philonthus; species Philonthus cognatus. The sequence goes on from OW052248.1 coordinate 52,056,047, forward strand.
AAAATAAATGCCAACCAAATCAAGTATTTATAAAATTCGAAGTTTTTAACGAATGTTTTTATTTCATGATTAAACATGAAGTAAAATTTAGAGATTAGACAAAGTGTGAAAATTTGGATTTTGGATTACCTTATGCGCTACGGGTGTTAAACACTGAAATATTTTGAAGTTCAAAATATACTACATATTACAAATGAATCGGTATTTGTTAAAAGAGCGTAAGTCAGAAACTGAGTTTAATTCATTCTCCGAATAACGCGTTCTCTTAGTTCAGTGGTCTCCAAACTACGGCCCGCGGGCCAAATCCGGCCCGCGACTTGCATGACTCCGGCCCGCGATTGTTTGTAATTTTTTTTTGTAAATGTCATATTTTGAAATATTTAACAATTGTTCCTTAAATTTTTCATAATTTTATAAAATTAATCGGATCTTGGCCGACTTTATTATGTAGAATTGTATTTGTGGCCCGCGAAGAAGATAGTTTGGAGACCCAGGTCTTAGTTCATTGCTAACATGCATTTTTGACGAACTGCAGCGATTTTGCTGACAAGTGAAGTATAATTGACAAACTGTGATAAGGTTTTGACATATAGGGAAATGTAGTGGTATATAGGAAAATGTATTTGATAATTGGGAAATATATTAGAGATGAAGGGATACATATTCGATATAAAAATGAAATGCAGTACAAAAACTCTGTAAGCATTGTCAGAAGAAAAGAATATATAATTGGGTAGACACCGATTGTAAGCTGACCATTGCAAATTTAATAGCAAAATGCCTTGCAGAGTGCAGAGTTCAGATTTAAGTTTCTAATACAACTATTAATATTTCTAAAAATAATATCACATTTTTCGAAATTTGAAAACATTTCGTAACTTTAAAAGTTTCAGGTTTCTAGCTTACGCGTTTTTTTAACAAAACTCTATTAATATGTGAATGATGCCTGAAAATATACAGTGTATTCATTGTGATATGTACATGTATATTTAAAAAAAAAAAATCCCTGTATAAGTAAGACAGTTACAGTATTTTATCTATATACTGAATGTCTTTTAGTTTTGAACCGATGATGTGCTTGTACAGAGAGTTTTATGTAACACCGAACATTTTTATAACGAGAATATTTCTTTTAAGTATACATATGCATACGTTGTACATTTTCCGACGCTCGGTTTATTAAGAGAATTCAATTTGAAGCTGTAAACAAGTGTTTTCCACTCCCAGGCTAAGCATGAAGTAAAATTTCGAGTTTAGAAAAGCCTGAAAATTTGGTTTGGTCGCGTAGCGCGAAGCGCGGAGCGGCCAAACCAAATTTTCAGGCTTTTCTAAACTCGAAATTTTACTTCATGCGCCACCGGTACAAAACACTGATTCAATGTAAAGTTTAGCGGTGTGTTTTAAGCTTCGTAATATGTTAGTATTTTGAAGCGCGGAGCGGCTAAACCAAATTTTCAGGCTTTTCTAAACTCGAAATTTTACTTCATGCGCCACCCGTACAAAACACTGATTCAATGTAAAGTTTAGCGGTGTGTTTTAAGCTTCGTAATATGTTAGTATTTTGTACCGGTGGCGCATGAAGTAAAATTTCGAGTTTAGAAAACCCTGAACATTTTCAGGCTTTTCTAAACTCGAAATTTTACTTCATGCGCCACCGGTACAAAACACTGATTCAATGTAAAGTTTAGCGGTGTGTTTTAAGCTTCGTAATATGATAGTATTTTGTACCGGTGGCGCATGAAGTAAAATTTCGAGTTTAGAAAAGCCTGAAAATTTGGTTTGGCCGCTCCGCGCTTCGCGCTACGCGACCAAACCAAATTTTCAGGCTTTTCTAAACTCGAAATTTTACTTCATGCTTAGCCTGGGAGTGGAAAACACTTGTTTACAGCTTCAAATTGAATTCTCTTAATAAACCGAGCGTCGGAAAATGTACAACGAAATGCATATGTATACTTAAAAGAAATATTCTCATTATGAAAATGATCGGTGTTACATAAAACTCTCTGTATATATAGTGGTAATGAATGCGTTGTTAAAAATTAAAGATATTTAAAAAAATTAAGAAGATGTCTTATTTCCAGTGTAGCAATTGCTTTAACAAACCACAAACATGTGCAATAAATCCACCCATACAGACAACACTAAGAACCAACAATAGTTAGAAAAATTAACGTAAGGTGTGCTTAACGTTCTATCATGTATTTTATGTGACCACGTTGAAGAATACACAGTAAATTGAATTAATTATTATTAATAAAATATTAGCCGAATGTAGTTAATAAGACATTCCAAACAGTTACCAAGCATATTAGTTCCAATAATTATAAATTTACAATTACAATTATCACTCGCATTAAAACAAAAAACGTATTATTCATTGATAAAATAAAATAAAAATAGAAAGTTTTTCAGTTACATTTCTTAGTACTTGAGGTTAAATTTTGCATTCATTAAAAGTAGACATCATAGTATAAATTAAATCTGGTATAAATATTGAAAAAAAATTTTACAATCTTGTAACAATATTGTAGTTGTGCCGTTGGGCGTTTTTTATCGAACACCCGGTAGTTCGATAAAAAACGCCCAACGGCACCGCACAACTCTGTTATTTATTGACCAATTTTGATTAACTAAAAAACAAAGTCAATGGTCATTTCAATGCTATCAATTTGCAGTAATTATATATTTTTTCAAAATTAACTTCAACGACAACTAATAGTCAACTTTAAATTTGTAAATGGCTGCATATACTGTTCTTATTTTATTAAATTAGATATTGTTTTTCTGAATTCAATTATGCTCGATATATTGATTTTAATTTAATATTTATGCCAGAGAAAAATTATAATAAATCTTGTTCACGTGATTTTTGGCAATAAATGAAGTGTGCCTTGGGAAAAAAATAATAGTGTTTAAATTATTTATTGTTCAAACGAGTGTTTCCACTCCCAGATTAAGCATGAATAAAATTTCGAGTTTGGAAAAGCCTTAAAATTTGTCGCGTAACGCTATGCGCTACGCAACCAAACCAAATTTGCAGGCTTTTCTAAACTCAAAATTTTACTTCATGCGCCACGCGTATAAGACACTGAAATATTGTGAAGTTAGAAATACACTATAAAAATGAGTAATAATCGATAAATATTTAAATATCAAAATATTTACATTTTTCGTTAAACATTCTCAAGTCAGGTCAAATAATACAATGTATAAAATTAACTTATTTAGTTAGTAATGAAAAAATAATATAATAATGTTGCGTTATTGCATCAATGCCACTTAATGGGTTAAATTAGTACTAGCACTACTTAATTATTCTATTCTACATTAAGTTGTAACGTTGGTACTTATTTCGTTATTATTCACGTTATTATTCATGTTTGACATAACCTCACAATAAATGACATTTGTCACTTTTTTTCAAGGCACACTAATTATAATTTTAGAAAAATAAAATTTTAAATAGAAGATACATTTCAATTTTTTTTTCGACAAGCATATTAAACAAAAAAGAAAAAAATGGGCATTATTGGATTCAAAAAAATAATGCCTAATGTAATAGAAATTAATACATATAGGCAGCCATTTAAAAGTGTTAAAATGGTTATCATTTGGCAACGAAGTTATTATTGAAAATAATCAATACTGATGTCATTTCTTAGTATTTAAATGACCATTGACTGGGTTTTTTAGTTCATTCAAATCGGTTGAAAAATAACGGAGTTATGGCGTTGGGCGTTTTTTTTATCGAACACCTCGTATGTTAATACGTGATAATATCGTAACTTTACCCTTTCTAAATATTAAAATAATAATTATAATATTGTTTTGGATGTAGAAATTAAACATTGTATAAATAACAGTTATACAATCTTGTTAGAATAACTAAATGTTAACACGTTATCATATTGTAACAATATAGAATTTGAATATGGAAATCATAATTGAGAATATATTTGGATTCTATACTGAATAATCATTGTATCAAGTTGATACATGTTGATACACTATTGATTTAATATGAATAGAAATATATTCTCAATATAGTTTTCCATATTTTAATTCTATATTGTTACAATATGATAACGTGTTAACATTTAATTATTCTAACAAGATTGTATAATTGTTATTTATACAATGTTTAATTTCTACATCCAAAACAATATTATAATTATTATTTTAATATTTAGAAAGGGTAAAGTAGTAGTAGGGTAAAATATTTACATATATTGAATATCCATATTAAATAATTGAATAACTGATCCAATATAGAAATAATTCAGTTTTCAAGATTGTATCAACCATGAACATTCAATAATAGATATTCAATTTCTGTACAATATTGTGTCAATAATGAATATCATTGATCCATCAGTATAATATTCATTACTGACACAATATTGTACAGAAATTGAATATCTATTATTGAATGTTTATTGCTGATACAATCTTGAAAACTAAATTATTTTTATATTGGATTTATATAATATTGTATCTATAATTAATATTACTATAGTTTTAATAACTGCAAACTATATTGTGCCAATATTGTCAGCACATTAATTAACTTTCAAGACATAAATATAGAAACAATATTGCTACAATGTAAATACAAGATGCATTTCTACTAGGGAATTTATTCCGAAAACTATTTCAAGTCATATTTTAAGTTCAATAGAGGAAACATTCTTGATGGACGGACTTTGTTTCTCCTCATCACCAAGAAATATCACCTATAACAATGTTTTGAAAGGACTAACAATTGTAATACATTAGTGTAATCATAAAAAATAATTCTTTACTTAAAAATAATGCATATTATATTCTCGAGGAAAAAGTTTTTTAACTCTTTCAAAGTATTTTAATTTGTGATGTTGTTGGTGATGATATTATTAATAATAATAATAATAATAATGTTTATTTCCAAAAAATAATGTAAATACATATTTGGCTTTGTCGAACACGAGATATATAAAGTATACTTAATGATTAAAATTATCTATATAATTATAAACTAAAACTAAATATCCGATCAAGTATATAAAAATATGTCTATTGTATTAAAATATATGGGAATAAATAAAATAATATGTGTAAAATTAGGATAAAATGTATGTGGGGACATAACAAACAGATTAAAATTAAGATAAAATGTATATGGGGACAGAACAGACAGATTAAAATATAAGTGACAAGTGAATAATTACATACACAATGAATGATGGGTTAAAATTCTTAAGTATTATTCAAATATTATAAATGTAATATTCTAGTGATTCTTGGTGATAGCTTTTGTAGTCTTCGTTAAAGTCACATTTTTTGGTCTTCTATGATCTATTCAACTCACCGAAGTTCTCGAAATTCTTGGTAATAACATTTGCGTTAAATTTAGTTTCAATTTAATTTTCTGGTGATCTTGGTAATGGATCTTGTAGTCTTCCATGATCAATTCAACTCATTGGAGGTTTCAAAATTTTGGGTAGTAAAATTTGCATTAAATTTTATTTTAATTTAATTATCAACCCTTTTCACACTCTACTGATGTTCCCAATGATTTTATCCCAAAACCAAATCATCTTCTAGCATGGAATTAGTATTTTAAACGTCCATTTAGAATCGATTGACACACCTTTTGAGTAAGTACATGTTTTTGCACCTGCAGTGTGCTCAGGTAGCTGGAGGCAGCCTTGAAATGCCTTTCTCCTGTACACACACACACACATCTTATCTCCTTCTCCTGTTCTTACTCAGTAACACGATCAACGCGCATCGATCCGTCCTTTTCTGTCATTAGTTTGACTAACGGTTTTGTATTATCGACTTTTCTCGGAAGAGACTGCCGAAAATCGGAAGATTCCGAAATCCAAATTGGGATTGAGAATCATGCGCGCAGATTATCATAATTAATTATCTGATAAAATTTCTTATAAGCAATTATCTTATTTTCAGTTTTAGAATGTGTTGATGGGCGAAATAATTCAAGTGACTTTTTCAAATAATTTTCGAAACATAATTGTTTCAGAAGAACAAAATTAAGAAATCTTAATTTTGTTCTTCTGAAACAATTTTGTTTCGAAAATTATTTGAAAAAATCACTTGAGTTATTAAAGAAGAATTTTGGAAAATGAAAATTGTTAAAACGGATGAAATCTAAATCTAAGGTCGATAGCCTATGCCAACTCGTTTTACTATATCCATGTATAGTATTGTTTTTAATTAGATTATTTATAGTGCCTGTTTAGATAGTATAACAATAAATCGTATACAAAAAATTCAAAATTCTTGTATACGGCTTATCCTGGGAATAAAAAAATTCGATCACATTTCAGGTAAATGCACTGAACTTAACTGGCTGAACATGGCTAGTCGAAGAATTCTTCATTCTTGTTTACTCTACTATAAGTTAATTAATTTCCGCAAACCCTCTTATCTATATCGTAGAATTGTGTTTCGGACTGATATCCATAATGTCAATGTTAGGTTCCGGGGACTCATATCGCCACCGAAGCACAGATCTGCTATTTATACAAGATGTTTTTCTTACAACATCTATAAATTATTCAATAAAATTCCCCAAAACCTAAAACAATTAAAATTCAACAGCTTCAGATGTCACATGCGCTCTCTGTTACTACGAAATGAGCTTTTAATTTACAGAATTAATTCGAGATATTGACGACGAAATATGTTTGTCTATTATCCCTCACACGTTGCAATTACATTTATGTTTAATTTTTCGTAGGTTAAATGGAAGATCAGTAACAGGTTAAGCTGACTGAACTTCGCCTACGCTTATAAGTATTTATTTTGTATTTATGTTTTGTATGACAAATAAAGGCTTTAATTATTATTATTATTATTATTATTTATTCAAGAATTAACTTCAATTTAAAGGTTCTCACGAGTGTTTCCACTCCCAGATTAAGCATGAAGTAAAATTTCGAGTTTAGAAAAGCCTGAAAATTTGGATTGGTCGCTCCGTTTTTATTCATTTGCATTTAATACACTAACAAACTGTGAATAAATCGACATAAATCTAGAAATATGGCAAATCTCTACATTTAGAAAATCTTGACGGTCCACTCCCAGACTAAGCATGAAGTAAAATTTCGAGTTTAGAAAAGCCCCGCGTAGAAAATTTGTCGAGGGTCGCGCAGCGACCCGAGACAAATTTTCACGGGGCTTTTCTAAACTCGAAATTTTACTTCTTGCGCCACGCGTGTAAAACACTGATTTAAAGTGAAGTTAAAAACGCACTGAAAACCAGCCCAACTTCGATATTTTTTCAAAATTGGATGTTTTCTTTCCTATCCATGCTGTAAACCTTCAGATATTCGTTGTTTTCTTGTAAATAAACTTCGATTCCCTGTAGTCCTTCGGTCTCCGAAGACCATGATTGGTCCTTCGAGCTGTAGCCTTTGTAAAATGGTAATTAACTTAGTAATCTAGAGTGATCCTTTAATTTAAAACTTCTAAGAACGAGTGTTGTCCACTCCCAGACTAAGCATGAAGTAAAATTTCGAGTTTAGAAAAGCCCCGCGTAGAAAAGTTTTTCAAAAAAAATTTTCACGGGGCTTTTCTAAACTCGAAATTTTACTTCATGCGCCACGCGTATAAAACACAGATTTAAAATGAAGTTCAATAACACATATATCATCATTAATTAAAATCATTATATAATCAGATATTTAGTCGGTAAATGAACATTTTGGTTAATAGAAACTGATGGAATAAAATATTACTGGTTGCAAATAATAGATTCAAATTTATTTTTAAAGGATTTGTATCCGTGATTCAAAAATGAGGATTCGAATCTTTGATTCGAATCATATTTTTCACTTAGTAATCCTTTATTCGAGTATTCGTGAATCGAATCATTTTAGGTGATTCGGATTCGTGATTCGAATCCTGTTTTTGAGGATTCATCCCAGCTCTGCTATCTACATTGTATGACACTTTTTGATATTTCGAACGCATCGCTTGTGTTTTGACAGTTAGAGCTAAATTGCAAAGATAAACAGTGTACGGAATTTGGTATAATTTTTATTTGTTTGACAATAATGAATATACTGTCAACATAAAGTTGTAATCGCTAGAAGCTCGTTTGTTTTGAGAATTAGAGTGAAACTTCGAAGATAAAATTTGTATGGATTGAAGTGTAGTTTTATTTTGTTTAAAATTGAGAAAGTGGTCAAAACAAAGATAACTCGCTTTTTTTAGTTTAGCAGAAAAACTTAAGTAGGTCATTTAAATGTACTCGTGGTCATTTTGCGGTCTAAAAATGCGTCAAGTATAAGTACAAGTACCTTGAACAAGTTTCTCATCTTTCACGTGGTGAAACATATTTAACTATGATTTAATAAAGAAAACACTTGGTTAAATTTCACTAATATTTTGGTTTTTTATTCCAACTAGTTTCGACTTTGAGTCATTCTCAAGGAGTACAGGAAATTACATTTTTACAAACATTATATACAAGAGAGGTTAATTTAAATTTTATGGTTAAACCGAGAGGAATTTCAAAAAACGACTGAAAGAACACAAAGCTTCAATCATAAATAAAAAATATTGTACTGGGTTAGCTAAACACTGCATTGACAATAATCACTTTTTTAATAACCAAACGCTAAAGATTTTATACACAGGCAATAAAGGTCGTCATCTCAACTATCGCGAAGGACTGGAAATCCAGAAAGCAATAAAACAGGGAAAACCAATTGTTAATGACATCGAAGATCTGTGGAGCTCACCCTTCATGACAGCCCTTATTGCTTAACCATAAAATTTAAATTAACCTCTCTTGTATATAATGTTTGTAAAAATGTAATTTCCTGTACTCCTTGAGAATGACTCAAAGTCGAAACTAGTTGGATTAAAAAACCAAAATATTAGTGAAATTTAACCAAGTATTTTCTTTATTAAATCATAAGTACAAGTACTTGGACTGAGTGCCAAGTATATGAAAAGTATTCAGAGTACTAATTTTGAGTACTTGTTCTCGAGTACTGCCCAGTATTTCTTAAAAACTTGGAAATCTTACTGTAAAACAAGATTTTAAAGTATTAAAAATTCTACAATTTATAAAACAGTGTCTAGATCTAGAGATTGAATAAAGTTAGAAATTCTCCTGAAGACGGAAACATTCTGTAGCTTAATCCAATCATATTATCTAGTAGTAATACAGCAATACGTTTTCCTCCTGCTTTGTTTGAATTCTTAAATTTATTAATCAACACTTATGAGGCAAAACTAACATATCTATCTTTTTTTTACGAACTTCCTGGGCAATTTATTCGGCGATTAACATATCTAATAGAAGATTAAAAATGGGTTCGGCGGAAATGTATGGTATAACCCACGAACGTTTTTTGACTCTAATTTATATAATAGCCAAAAACGACATGCGATCGTACAATTCAGACAAATTTTCAGATGGTGATACCTCAGGAAGTAATTTATTATCATATTTCGATATAATGATACCGCCTCAAATTTGTATAATCAGTCTTTTTCATAATTTGTATTTATGGTACGAGTGTAATAAAATTAAAGATTTTATTTACAGAATGAATGTTAAAAGAGTCTATTATAAGAGCTTCCAAGCTTTTTAACAATGCGACCTACATTTTAGAGATAATAAATATCAGGGTCACCATATTAGTGATCTTGTCACCAAATCTGGTATTCAACGAATTGATTATGGTTTAGACATGAATAAATAATTATTTAAATAAATAGTGTGTGAAGTAAAAAAAACACACAGTATTTTCTATAATAAATATTGCTCACTGGAATACAATTTTTATATTCAAGCAAACACATACAGGGTGTTCATTTGAAAACTTCCCAACGCGGATTTATGGAAAACCACTGATTAAAAGAAAAAACGCCGAGACACGTCCAAAGATTTCCCAAGGGGGACAACTTTTTAACCAAAAACGACTTCACCCCCTTTTACCCTCTGCCCCCCGGGGTCATCCCCTTAAAAATTTTAAATGACAAGGGGTATCAAGTAATAGCTTGTTTGAAAGGTTTTTCAAAGTGCTTTATTTTGACGTTTGAATTTTTAAAATCGGTCGATTTGTTTACGGAAAAATTAGAAAAATCTTTATTTATTTTAATTTGTTCAGATAGAAAAAAAAACACACGAAAATATCACTTTTTATTTTATTAAGTGTTCAAAATGTTGCCCGTTGTTGGCCAAACAATGATATAGGCGATGTTCAAATTCCTGCCGGACATTTTCAAAAACATGTTGTGGGAGATCATGGCAGCTTTCGGTGATGCGTTGACGAAGTTCATCTAAACTTTCAGGTTGGGGAGTGAACACAATAGATTTTAAATGGCCCCATAGAAAAAAGTCTAATGGCGACAAGTCAGGAGATCTAGCAGGCCATTCTATAGGCCCTCTTCGCCCAATCCATTTATCTGAAAATTCGTCGTCTAGCCATTGACGAACCGGAAGAACATAGTGAGGAGGAGCGCCGTCTTGCTGGAAATATATTTCAGCCTCATCAAGTATAGGGTTTCCATCGTCTCCGATTTGGTTTTCAATGGTTTCAGTGATAAGCGGATTCATGGTATTTTCCAACATATCTAAATAAATGCCTCCATTTAAATTCCCATTAATAAACAATGGCCCAATCAATTTGTTTCCTAAAATGCCTGCCCATACATTAATTTTTTGGGGGTACTGAGTATGCCCTTCTACAAAAGCATGAGGATTTTCATTGCTCCAATACCTGCAGTTATGCGTATTAACAAATCCATTTAGATAAAATGTGCATTCATCAGTGAAGCAGATATTCTTTACATGAATGGTATTATCATTAATCGCTGCAGTCATTTGTTCACAAAACTCAACTCGCCTATCGAAATCACCCTCGGGAAACTCTTGCAATATTTGCATTTTGAATGGATGAAATTTATGTAATTTAGTAACTGTGTGTACAGAGCCTAATGAAATACCAGTCGCATCACCAATTTTGCGTAATGAAGTATTAGGATTTATGCCAAAATGACCCAAAACTTCAATTTGAGCGGCTTCATTTAAAGCTCTACGATGATTACGTTTTTTATTTGCAACAGATCTAGTTTGAGTAAATTTAGTAACAAGGTCCAAAACATACCTATGCGAAGTTATCTTGTCCGGATGTCTGGCGTTAAATGTGACGGCAGTTTGCCGAGCACATTGATTTTGGGCACCATAAATTAGAATAATTTCCACTCTTTCGGCTAGTGTGTAAACCATTTTGGAAGTAAAATATTAATCAATAAATTTATTTTCACTATCCCAAGATTGTCACAAAGGTAACTGACAGCAAATGGAATTGTTTCTTTTCCATAGCAACTAACCCAAACTAAACAGGTATAAGAATAAATGTTATCTCCATATTGATGAAAAGAAGGCGAAAAAAATTAGGGTTTTTATTTGGTTGCTGCCAAGTTTTGTTGGTTTTTGAACACTTATTAATAAAATAAAAAGTGCTATTTTCGTGTGTTTTTTTTTTCTATCTGAACAAATTAAGATAAATAAAGATTTTTCTAATTTTTCCGTAAACAAATCGACCGATTTTAAAAATTCAAACGTCAAAATAAAGCACTTTGAAAAACCGTTCAAACAAGCTATTACTTGATACCCCTTGTCATTTAAAATTTTTAAGGGGATGACCCCGGGGGGCAGAGGGTAAAAGGGGGTGAAGTCGTTTTTGGTTAAAAAGTTGTGCCCCTTGGGAAATCTTTGGACGTGTCTCGGCGTTTTTTCTTTTAATCAGTGGTTTTCCATAAATCCGCGTTGGGAAGTTTTCAAATGAACACCCTGTATAGTTTTATGTAACACCGAACATTTTCATCCAATACAATTAAACACCTTTAATTTTTAAGTTATGTGTAAATTGGATTGCCTATGTAACCATTACAAATTGTAGCCAATCAATTGCAATTAATGCCTCAACTTGTACATACAGGGAGTTTTCCTTTCAAGTATACATGTCCCAATTGCAGCGTATATGCCGCAAATCGTTAGATAACCGCTGTGTTTTTTTTAAATAATTTCAATTTGAAACTTGAAATGAGTGTGTTCCACTCCCAGACTAAGCATGAAGTAAAATTTCGAGTTTAGAAAAGCCTGAAAATTTGGTTTGGTCGCGTAGCGCGAAGCGCGGAGCGGCCAAAGCAAATTTTCAGGCTTTTCTAAACTCGAAATTTTACTTCATGCGCCACCGGTACAAAACACTGACAAATTACGAAGTTTAAAACACACCGCTAAACTTTACATTGCATCAGTGTTTTGTACCGGTGGCGCATGAAGTAAAATTTCGAGTTTAGAAAAGCCCGAAAATTTGGTTTGGCCGCTCCGCGCTTCGCGCTACGCGACCAAACCAAATTTTCAGGCTTTTCTAAACTCGAAATTTTACTTCATGCTTAGCCAGGGAGTGGAAAACACTCGTTTAAAGCTTCAAATTAAATTCTTTCAATAAACCGATCGTCGGCAAATGTACAACGTAAGTTTATGTATACTTAAAAGAAAAATTCTCGTTATGAACATGTTCGGTGTTACATAAAACTCTCTGTATAAATAATTCAAATGTCTATTAAACAAAGTTCGTTTATATTTGGCTTTACATTTTGGATAGTTGCGCGAATATGTAGTTTGGTGGCCCATGAAATATTTCTACTATAGATTTTCTCTTCTTGTCCCATTAAAAATAATTCACTGTGGGAGATAATAATAATGGCAGAAGAGAATTTTCAAGATATTTCAGTGAGCTGGTGAATTTTGGGCATGTCTCTCTTGCTAGATCTGGAAGCAGATAGAGGCCATTTTGGTAAAATGTGGTAACATAAGACCACTTGTCTCAAAAAACGTGATATAAATGCGCTGTTTAGTCGAGTGTAATTTATTTTGTCAAAGATACGTCGGCCAGATTAGCCGCAGGAATAAATTCACGCGAACGTAATTCATTAGGATATTTTTATGGTTATTAAGAAATATATAAATTAATTAGAAAATAGAGAAGACATTGATTTTATGAATATTAATAAATATATCAATTAATAACAAGAAGAAAAAACAAAATAACATATTGATATTAAAAAAATGGTCGTTTCTTAAAATATTTCAGCGTATGCATAGAGATATGTACACTTATAAGAAAAAATCACTGTTTAATATAATAGTTTTAAGTGAAAGTATTTTTTAATTAAAACCTAATAGGTAATAGTTTTAATTAAAAAAAATTAACCAAAACTCATTCTTAAATTTTATTTTGTAAATATTAGAGATGCACCGAATATCGGTTTTGCCGAATAACCGAATATCTAATATTCGGCGGATTTAACGTGCCGAATACCGAATATTCGGCAACTATTCGGCAGATCAGCGAAGTGGCCACGTGGCGTTAGCCGTCGCGTTGCGCTCGGCATTTTAGTCAGTCTTCCGCTCGGCGTTACAGTCAGACACCGCACTCGCCATTCACCGCGTGTTGTTTCGTTGTATAATATTGCGCAATGTCTTCTGCAAAGTGTAAAAAATCGCCTGTATGGAAGTATTTTGTGGAGTGCACGGAGAGTACTAGGCTGGTCCAGTGTAGATTGTGCGATATAAAGATTTCGCGTGGAGGAGAAGGTAGAAAAGCCACAGCAACTGGATTGATTAATCACGTAAGAAATAAACATAACCACGAATTTCTAAAACTACAAGAATGCTCATCAGTTGCTGTAGCAACCAATCAAAAACTTTTAAGTTTAAGCAACCATGTTAATCAGATTGTCTAGAGAAGTCCAAATTGTGGGACATAAATGATGTGAGGGCCAAAGAATACCACTACTTAATAGGGGAAATGATAGCAGTAGATAACGAAGCTATAGCTATGGTTGAGAGACTAGGATTTATGAGATTGATGAAGAAGGCTCTACTTCGGTATAACATACCTAGCAGAACATACTTTATTGAAAACATAATACCTGATATATATAAAAAAACTGTTGATAAAATTAAAAATAACATAACAAGAACTTATGCAATATCGATTACATCTGATATGTGGACGTGTACCCATACTGGCGCCAGTTTTTTGAGTTTTACGGGCCATTGGCTCAATGATCAGTTTGAATTAAACCATGCAGTTCTCAACATGAAGCATTTCGCAGGACCACATACTGGAGAAAATATTGCCTCTGCTTTGATGGAAATTTCATCTATGTGGGATATTCCACGATCCAAAATACATGCTGTTATACATGATAATGGTGCCAATATGGTTAAAGGTGTGAGAGATACCGGATATGGATCTATTACCTGCTTCATACATACACTCCAACTAGTTATCGTAAATTCATTAAAAATCCAGAGTGAAGTTAGTGAAACGATTAGTGCAGGAAGAAGAATCGTAACCCATTTTAATCACTCGAATTCAGCGCAAGAAAAACTGCAAACTATTCAACGAGAGTTAAGCCTTCCGCAACATAAGTTGGTTCAAGATGTTATCACGCGCTGGAACTCAAGCTATTATATGTTAGCAAGACTGCTCGAGCAAAAGCGTTCTATTTCATTGTATCTAACGGATAATTCAAATATTCCCAATTTGTCTTCATCGCAATGGGAGCTTCTACAACAGATATTGAGACTGTTACAACCGTTTGAGGAGATCACAAAAATCATAAGTTTAGGCTTATCCTGTGTGTCAGAGACCATACCACATGTAGAAACGCTTATGTGCTATGTAAATAAAGAAGAAACTGCACGGGCCACCAACCAACAAATTGCTATTAAAGCGGAGCTGGAAAACCGCTTCGCCAAGCTCAAAACAGAAAAGTTGTATTTGCTGTCTACTCTACTCGATCCAAGGTTTAAGACGAGTTTTTTCATGGGCCAGAATCAAGCTGAAAAGGCTCGGCAGTTAATAATGCTAGAAGCTTTAAAAAACAGTTGTGACGAATCAAGTACTGACAGCGATACTGATATTGACGCTGTGACACCTGCGAATAAAAATAATATTAGGACTGATAACAAATCTAGCCTTCAGTCTGACACTCATTTAAGTTTTTGGGACTGCTATAATGAAGTGGAGAAGATCGCAGCACAGCAAAATAATAGTGAATCTCCTAAAAAGAGAAACAATATTGCAACTGAACTTGACAGTTATTTGGAAACTGCACGCATAGCAAGAAATGACAATCCTTATACTTGGTGGGCATCCAATCGAAATCAAGACCCATATTTAACACAATTTGCTGCCATTTATCTGTCTGCTCCTGCGAGCAGTGTTTGTAGCGAAAGACTTTTCTCAGAAGCTGAAGATAAAAGATGAAGATAAAAGAAACCGACTATTGCCATCAAATGCATAAAAACTAGTATTTCTGCACCACAATTTAACACTAATAAATTTTGAATATAATATTTGATTTATAATAGATGTATTAAAAATAAGAATAATATTATCATTTATAAGTTTATATATTTCATTATTATTAATAATTATACACGAGTTTGTTTTCTTTTGCAAAATTTGTTTTAAATGATTCTTTTTTACCTTTTAAATTGTATAATTTATTAATAAATAATACACGAGTTTGTTATCTTTTGCCAAGTTTGTTTTAAATGATTCATTTTTACCTTTTAAATTGTATAATTAGAAAAAAAAATAACGCGTCACTATTCGGCAAATGCCGAATAGTGACGCCAACTATTCGGTATTCGGCCGAATAGTGAAAAACGTGCCGAATATACCGAATACCGAATAGTTGCCGAATATTCGGTGCATCTCTAGTAAATATACGATATAATGTAACTTTAGGGAAAACTAATAAATACAGTCCATATACAAAAAATCAATTGTTATATTTATGCCACTTTTGCCTACTTTTAAAATATACTAATGATCTCAGCCCTTCTAATAAAAGTATCAAACAAATAAAAAAATCACTTAATCATCCACACACATCCACCTCTTTTTTTTATTATCAAAATCAAAATCATTTCCATTCGCAGATAAATATCAAATAAAATTCCATTTAGGAAATCCAATATCGCTTTCCTTAAACGGATAATCGCGATTACATCTAGAATATTAATTTCGGAACGGGCAAAAAAGTACGATCAGACTAGAAAGTACTCGCTCATTAAACAATTAAATTTAACATTAAAGAGCCGAAAAAAAAAAAATGGCCATTAGAATAATTCCTCTCGGCCTCGGGCCACTTCGGAATGATCCCTTGTTGTCTCAGTCTCACAAAAGAATTCAATAATTTATTATGGTATTAATGGGCGAAATGTAATCAAGATTTTAATATTCGTGAGACTATTTTTTGTGTTTGTGTAAAGGATTTTTTTGAGGTTATAAGGTTAATAATAATAATGTGTTGGATTGGTAATGATAACTTAAGTTAATTACATTGTTTGCTTTGTCGGTGGTATAAAAAATAAATTAGATTGATAATTATAACAATATTTGATGAACAACGGTTTCGGAATACATTATAGCAAACTATAAAAGAAATAGACAATAATAAATTGTTTGCTACGAGGTTCCACGGTACATCTTATGGCTCAAATGGCCCGGAAGCAAGGATGATGACAAATGTAAATACATTTTATAATTTAATAAACGTGTTTGGAGTTTCTCTAAAAATATTTAAACTAGATTGTTTAAAAGCGATCGATAATACGTGAACATACGTAAAGATATGTACCATAATCTTAGGTGTATATTTATATTTATATTTAGGTTATTGTGGTTATATAGTGCAAGTTGTTTTTTTCTTTTTAAATAATACTTTGTAACTATTTTGTAACAATTTAAATGGTTTCCGTAATAAAGAATTATTATTATTAATTTAAACCAGTTTTTCTTGAATAATTTTCTCACTTATCACTTGGTGAAACATTTTTAAATATTGATAATGAAGGTTTAAATTAAATTACACTTGGTTTGTTTCACAATTTTTTTACTTTACTATTTACTCGACTAGTTTCGCGTTTTACAGCATTATCAGGATAATGCTGATAATGCTGTAAAACGCGAAACTAGTCGAGTAAATAGTAAAGTAAAAAATTGTGAAACAAACCAAGTGTAATTTAATTTAAACCTTCATTATCAATAAACCAGTTTATTATAGCTTTCTTTAAAAGATAGAAAATATATTCCAATTTGTCAAACTGTTTACTGTGGAGGCTTCTACTTCATTATACACAGAGCTGGGACGAATCCTCGTGAAAAGGATTCGAATCATGAATCCGAATCACCTAATATGGTTCGAATCACGAATACTCGAATAAAGGATTCGTAAGAGATAAATATGATTCGAATCAAAGATTCGAATCCTGTTTATTCGAATCACGAATACAAATCCTCTTAGAATAAATTTGATTTTATTATTTTTTGCAACCATTAACATATAAATATCGCTATCAGTTGTTTTAACAAGAATATTCAAAACCTAATTATTTACTGTGTTAACACTGAACATCGTTGATAACAGACTAAATATCTGTGTTGCCCTGATTAAGGACGTATTTGTGTGTGAAGCCCCGTGAAATTTTGTGCTTTTTTGTTAGTGTTTTAGTCAGTTTGAATAAAATACCATGACTTTTCTTTGACTTTTCCGGTTTTAATGATATTCAGTGAATTCTTTATTTACGTAATTTTCAGGCATTCGTCGATTTTATAATAGAGTTCAATTTGAAGTTTCGAACGAGCGTTTCCACTCCCAGACTAAGCATGAAGTAAAATTTCGAGTTTAGAAAAGCCCCGCGTAGAAAATTTGTCGAGGGTCGCGCAGCGACCCGAGACAAATTTTCACGGGGCTTTTCTAAACTCGAAATTTTACTTCATGCGCCACGCGTATAAAACACTGGTTTAACGAGAAATTTAAAAACACACAAAAAAAGTTTTTCATGTTAATCCTCACAATTAATTCGAATTATTTTTGACGATTTAAATCATTTTGTAAGTATTCGAATCCTTCTATAAAGATTTTTATGAGGATTGCGAATCCTTTTATGAGGATTCGAATTATCCGCATTTGGATGTAACGAATCCGGATCACGAATCCAGTATAACTGATCGAATGCCTTTTTTGAATCCTCTAAAAGAATTCGAATCCAGGATTCGAATCCTAAATGATTCGAATCCTGCCCAGCTCTGATTATACATCATTATTTACACAAATAAGACACGAACCTTGTTTGTACAACTAACGTTTTAATTGTGACAATAGTTTTGACAACTTTAAAGTGTCTTATCAAACTAGGAGTAATTTAATCCAACAATTCGTCAGGTATACAGGGTGGGGCATTTAATGTGTTTTTTGCAATTATTTTTTTTACGCAGAAATGAACCCAGTGAAAAATAATCGTACAGAAGGGGGCAATAATTACTTAATATTACAGGTGGCGCAGTTGTCCCTAAAACAAGGTCATTTCTGCGTAAAATTACAGGTGGCGCTGTTGTCGCTAAAACAAGGTAATTTCTGCGTAAAATGCTTTGTTTTCGAAATATTTGTGAAAAACATGTTAAATGTCCCACCACGTATATACAAACAATGCGGTTAAAAAACTGCTTTTAAAATGGGGATGTATATTAGTAATAAACGACAAGCTTGACCCAATATAGACCCTAAATTTTAAGCAGCTTTGTAATCGTAATTTTATTTATTCATACCGTGTCCCTGGATTACTGCCCGAATAGGAAAAGGATTTATTGTCCATTTTTTGACAAAAAGTAATTCTTTTCAAAAAGTGTTGAAAGGGCCAATGATTAACAACTTCTTTCAAAATGAGCTGAGAAGACGACCAATCAACTGCCAGCGTGTTGAGTTCCAACAGGACTACTGCCTATACAGCCCGAGGATCTATGGCTGTTGTTTGACGGCTGTTTGCTAATCACGTTATCTCCAGAATCATCGAATCGGGAGATAATGTGATTAGCAAACAGCCGTCTAACAACAGCCATAGATCCTCGGGCTGTATAGGCAGTAGTCCTGTTGGAACTCAACACGCTGGCAGTTGATTGGTCGTCTTCTCAGCTCATTTTAAAAGAAGTTGTTAATCATAGTAAGATAGCACAGTTGCAGTAATCCTGTTTTTCTAAAAAAAAAATAAGGGCCTATGACAACTTTCCGATGCCACACCATACTGTAAGTTTGGGGCTGTGCAGTAGCCTTGGATGTAAAGTTTGTGGCTGTCAGTGGAAAGTTTTGAAGCTGAGTTTGCACGATTGACTCGCCACTTTTCACGTAACTGTCACACACAAAAACGCGATGCTGCACAGTCCATTCTGGCATGATGGCAACTAAACAATATAGCCTGTGAAACTGCAGGGTCAGGGGATGACACTAATTTCTACCCCAGCGTCCCATTACTTTACCGCCTACTACCCGCCCTAAAAACGATTTGAAAGTTAACTTTATTACATAGGAGGAACTTATCTGGCTGATAACGTAAAGTCCCTTGTTACCAAAACGCAATTTTGTGAAAAAATGTCACATAGGAGGTTTCACCAACACAACGACGATATGTTTTTTAATCATTTCCATTAAAAAACAATCTAAACGAAAAAAATCATGCATTTAAGGATTAATGAAATAGTTACAGATAACAAAATATATTTAAATTTTAAATAAATGAATATATTATTTATATTATATTATTTGTAATAACAGTTTATGGAATAGAATTAATTTACTGAAATAACTTGCCACGTGCTGTTTCATTTTGGACCTGGTCAATTTGTGGCAAGTAATTAATCACCTCGTGTTTTCGTCATCCGACAAATAATTCCACTGGTTTTGATCAATCAATCAAAAAAACCTTTAACAATCTGTTAAACGTTAACCTTCCAAAATGACAAATTATCACTTGTATTCGGTAAATACCGCAATTTGTATTTTGAATATTGCATAATCCAAAATTATTCTGCTTCCCGCAGAATAAAAAGAGAAAATAAATATGGTTTTATTTAAATTGCTTATTTAGTTGTAATATCACAAAAGCATAAAAAATAATCGATTATTTTATAAGTAACGATACGTAATCTGCGAAAAACCACAAGAGCGTAGTTCGAGTGGTATTTTAAGGATTATGTCGAGTTACGAGTCAAAAATAATCATTTTTTTCGATTGCTCGAGTGGCATTCGTTACGATTATAGTGTTTGTCTGAAGTCTGCTTAAAAAAAAACTCGTACTTTCGCTCTTCACAAAATGCCAAAAACTGCTTTCAAATGTATTTGTGTATTTTCACCGTATTCCCAGGCGTTAAAGATTTAATTGTTTTGCTTTTTTATAAACCTGAAAGCTCTTCCGAAGCAATTCATTGCAATTTTAATTGACGTTTGCTGAGAAATATAAAACTTTCTTGTTATGACAGTTATTAAATCATGGCCCTAGATTTAAATTACTATTCATTATTTTTACTTTGTTGGACCCACCGAAGAACCAAAGTGATTATACTACGTCGTATATCCGTTTATCTATACCTGTTAACTAAGTAAAATTCTCAATTACTATTGGCTAAATTTATGATGAGTTATATAATCATAGAAAAGCAATATTTTGCAATGCAAATCTTGCGAAGAAGAAAATTTCAATGTAATTGAAATGGAAGTTAATATTTTGATAATAATTCTTGCTTAATTTCTAGAAGGCTTTTCTAAACTCGAAATTTTACTTCATGCGCCAAGCTTGGGTTAGGTTAGTTTGATCAAAAACGATCAAAAAAGACCGTATACTCGATTGTTACAAATGACTTTAGCTATTCGATCTTGCACATCACTACTATCCTTTTCAAAAAGCGAGGCATGTCACTTTGAAGTTAAATATTTTGAAGTCGATGGGGTCGATTGTTTTGAAATTTAAACCGCATAAAGATACATCATTTGTACATGTGATGATTTTTTTTTTTAGAATTTTAATGTCAAAGATAATATATATTCGGCGTATGTTTACCAAAAAATGGTAGTGTTTTTTCATGAACTTTTCAAACGGTCGAGTTTCATTGCGTGTATCTCCGTTATAAAATATTTAAGATTAATGAAAAAAATAAGGTGGTTACTAGAATCTATTTTGAATGTGATGGATTAAACAAAATATGTTAAATATTTTTATTACCACAATTATAGCGTAAAAAATGAAAATCTACAATCTCGGTTATTAAAAATCGGATTAAAATGGGACTTGGCATAACGTATGTGTACATTTTATGTGATGAATAATTGAATACTATCCTTAAAAAAAGTACAGGTGTATCATTAAAATCGAGGTGTTTTTATATCGAAATCAGTTTTCAGGACGTAGAGAGAGATGCGAGTATGCTAACTCAGCGTTCGGGGGTTCTGAAACTTGTTTTAAGGTGTGTAACAAAATTCTGTCTGTCTGTTATCTTCAAAAGATACATTATAGCGAATTTTTAAATAAACCATTACAACTGTAAAATTTAAAAAAATACATTAGCAAAAAAATATATAAAATATAATTATAAGTTTATGTTTTGGAAAACTTTATAGTGGTTTTATATATACATATAATATTATACATATAATATACATATAAACAACAATAGGTACCTACCTACTTTTTGTAAACAGCCACCCCCCTGGGTGCGCGCCTGTAATATACATATAAACAAAAATAGGTACTTGCCTACTTTTTGTAAACAGTTTTACTTGGATTAAAATTTAGAAAGACATAATCCGATCACAAAACTGCAATAACTATTTTTACCACCGTAAAAATTACACAATTTATTACAGCCATTAAAGGCTGTATCGAATTAGCCGAAACGGGATTAGACGACCTATTTGTCTATTACGTAAGGATGTTTGTAATCAAGGGTTCTATTTCTGTGTTTACACTTTCGTTAATTGTCGAAAAGACTATCAAGGGATTATTGGTTGTTTTGACAAGAGGTACTAAGAAAAGTTTTGTTATGGAGGTGGGAGGTAAATTATGTTTAAATGTTTCTATAAGTATTGCCCTTTTCTTTATAATTATTCAGTCTTAGACTTTTTGTTAATATACAACTACAATCGCAGAGCGAACAAATGGTTAATAATGGAAGATAAACGAAAATCACCGTTCTCAAGTAAGGAGAAAAAAATGATAGTAAATGCGCGAAAGTTTTTTGAAGAAGAGAAATGATGCGGCAAGGAAAACATTGACATTGAATCTGTCGTAAATAGAACAGCTTCATGTTTAGCTATTTCAGTTCGTAGTGTTTGTCGTGTTAGTTCTGATCAAAGAAAATTCGAAGATATATGTTCCCCCCGCACATCACCTGGACGCAAACCCATTGTGTTTGATGCGTTTTTGTAAGGAGTTATTAGACGTACTGTGATGAGTTTCTATTTGGAAAAGTCTTTTCCATCCGTTCAAATGGTTCATGAAAAACTGAAAGAAATTGATTGTAAAATAACCGAGAATGTAGGTGTCGACTTTATTTAAAATCGGGGAATAAAGGGTGTACACATTTAATTTTTATTTACGTCGTTATATAAATATAAGTCTGATCTATTACATGTATTTTTTTCAATTTCTTATTGTAGCCAATCAATTTATATAAAATGTTAAAGTTGATCTTAGTAAAAATCCACAATAATGTAGGTACCTTTTTAAAGATTTTAATTAATATCTCAGTAAATAAATGTGATAAAAATGTGATTTTCTCAAAATAAATGAGGAACATTCCAAGGAATGTAGATACGTATTTATATATTTTCTAAGATTTTTTCTTTTGAAAATACAGCATCCGAAAGTGACATGCCTCGCTTTTTGAAAAGGATAGTAATCAATATACATTCAAGATCTTGTGTCACGATCCACCAAACATCGACTGCACTAGAGATATCGATACATTTTTGCAAAACTAGACTAATTTAAAAATAGATGTTATAATTACACTATATTATATATATATATATATATATATATATATATATATATATATATATATATATATATATATATGTAATCAAAAAACCCATGTACCCTTACGGGTGTTGGGTGTACAGAATAAAGTCTATCTAGTTCAAATCAATTCTGCTTCCTTGTAAATGTACTAATTTCGCCCAATCCTTCTTGTTCTTCGCTAGTGTTCTTGCCTGGTTTACCGTTATCCCCTTTTCTTCTATTATCTTCTCCAATCATTCTTCCCATGTTTTTCTAGGTCTCCCCCTTCTTCTTTTCTTTACGGTTCGTGCGTTCAATACCCTCTTTGTGGTTCTGTTGTCATCCATCCTTTGCAGATGTCCCCACCAGCTCAGTTGTCTTCTTTCTATGAACTTTATCATTTCTTCCATTTCAAGGTCTTCTCTAATTATTGTGTTTTGTATTCTGTCCATTTTTGTAACTCCTTTCACGCACCTCAGGTATTTCATTTCAAGCGCTTGTATCTTGCTCTTCTGTTCTTTGTTCAGCATCTACATCTCGCACCCAAAAGTCAGTATTGGTCTATAGATGGCTCTGAATACTTTTAATTTAGTTTTCTTTGAAACTTCCTTACTGTATATAAATTTAGTTCTCATTGCGTGGAACAGCTTTAATGTATTTTCCAGTCTTTTATTTATTTCTAGCTCGTTTTTTCCATTTGTTTCTATATTTATTCCGAGGTACTTGTAATTGTCCACTTGTTGTATTTGTTCGGCATCTATTTTTATGTTTAGTTGCTCTTCTTCCCCGATAACTATTACTTTTGTCTTGCTTGTATTTATCCACATGTCGTATTTGTTAATTGTGTTAGTCCATTCTAGTAGGTTGTGTTCTAGGTCCTTACTGCTGCTACCATATATGACAACATCATCTGCAAAAAGGGGTATTTGCAGATGATGTTGTCATATATGGTAGCAGCAGTAAGGACCTAGAACACAACCTACTAGAATGGACCAACACAATTAACAAATACGGCATGAGGATAAATACAAGCAAGACAAAAGTAATAGTTATCGGGGAAGAAGAGCAACCGATATTCCAACGGGGTTAATTTGATAATATCCAATGTGCAATTGTTTTGTCTTATTACTGCACGTTTTTATTATTTCGTTCATAAATATAATGAATAGTAGTGGGCTCAGCCCACCACCCTATCTTAACCCATCATTTGTTTTGAACGGTTCTGATGTCCTGTTATTTTGTACAATAAAAGTTGTGTTGTTGTCATAAATTGTTTTTGTAAGTCGTATCAGTTTGTGGTCGATTTCATTTTTGTCTAGTATCTGCCATATTTTTCTTCTACTAACCGTATCAAACGCCTTCTCTATGTCGATAAACGCTGGATATATGTTTCTTTGCTGTTGTTGAAGTTTTTCAGTGATTTATTTTATTGTAAAGATTTGGTCTTAGATGCTTCTGCCTCTTCTAAATCCGCTTTGCGAGTGGTGTAACTTTTTCTCTACTTTATTTTTAATTCGTCTTTCTATTACTTGTTCAAGTATTTTCATTATTATTTTTGCCTCTTTAGTTATTGCAACTTTGTTTTTCTCCATTCTTGTGTATGGGTACTAGCTTCTTTCTGTCCACTAAGATGGCATTTGTTCTTCCTTCCAAACTCTATTTACTATTCCCAGTAAAATTGTAAATCCCTTTTCGTCTAATTTTTTAAACATTTCTGATGTTAGCCTGTCTCGTCAATAAAAATGTACATTTAGAATAATAAAAATAAAGCGAAGAAAGGAATTACTAAAATAATAAATAGGAAAACACTCCTCGTAGCTAAAAGAAGAATATTCAAATAAATTGTAATTATAAAAATTAATGACACGTATACTATAAGTCATTTGGTTACCTCCATGAATAATAAAATACAAATATGTTTTTACATTTTATAATTATTATATTATTACTATAAAAATAGATTTCTGCTTGTTTATTCAATATTTTATAAAACGTTGCGTTTAACATTGTTAGAAAGCAAATTTTCGAACATCACGATTTTACACATTTGCGCTTTTATTTACGGAATTATAATTTGATTGTGCAATGCCCGTTTATGGAGATAGGGAAGCGAGCATCTATGGTATTTCCCGATTCTCCACTTAAAATAATATTGTGTAACGATTGAATTGTATTCTACTATTGTCGGTACTTATGTAAATCAAATAGAATATATTGGTACATACTCGATATTTCTACCCGCCTATAAATAACTATTTCACAAAAATGTGGACAAAAGTATTTACATACTATAACACGAAAATCTTTAACTTAACCTCTAAACAAAACTTCTGTGTAATAGTAAAAGTCATAATTATAGTAAATTAATAGCATTTCATGACTACTTCAAACTAACTTTTAATTTGAAATTAAATTGAATAATTAAAACTGTATCATAGTAAACAATATTATGTATGAATTATGAATGAAATTGCCATGTTATGTAACTAAAAAAAAACAATTAGCGTATAATAATGTCCGCAACTGTAAAAAGTGTTACTAACAAAAACGGCAGGTCAATTTAAAATTAACAAATTCTTAATATCTAGTTTACGACGTTTTTCAGCAATACATTATTACATTATGTAAAAGTTATTTACAATTTATATTATTTTTATAAAAGTAGGTTCCTGCTTGTTTATTCAATTTTATACAAGATTTTGTTTAATATGGTTGAAAGCCTGTTCTTAAATCTTAATAAATCTACGTCATAATAGACATACAGAGAGTTTTATGTAACACCGCACATTTTCATAACGAGAATTTTTCTTTTAAGTGTGCATATGTATTAAAGTGGTTCTTATTTTAGAAGTATGTGAAAATCAACGGCACAAACTAAAAACTTGTTCGTATAGATAAAAAACTAATAACTGTAAATTTTGAGCCATACCGAACATCGCGTAACCGAGCCCTAGCGCTCTAAAACTTCAAAAACTCTGATTTTTATTTTGGTCCTTTTTGATATTTATGGTCCAACCTAATGGCCAAATTATATATTGTGACAATAGAGGACGTTAATATAAATTCAAAACGTTTATATTTATTGAAATCAGACTAAAATTGTCGGTGTTACGAATTTTTCAACGCCCCTCTATTCACTGAAATGAAGCCATGACGATGTGCAAGTAAAACGTTGGACCACTTTGTTGAAAAAAATACAATTTTCTTTTTCAAACATTTTAATATCTCAACGAATTTCTTACAATTGCCATTATTTAGCCCCAATGTCGGGATTATACTGTGATTATTAACAAAATTCTTGTTGTAAATGACGTTTCAGAAAAAAAGTCAAATAAATTGAAGATAAATTTAATCAATGACGAGGAACAAAAACAGTTTTTATGATTAACCATTGAAGTGTATCGCAAGCAAAATTCAAATTTTAATAAAAATGCAGTAATTGGTTACATCTAAAAAATGTACGAAGCATCGAAATATCTTTGCTGTTTTTATTAAACCTTCTACGTAATATTTTTTCACAAAATTGGGTTTTGGTATTAAGGGAATCCTCGTTATCAGCCCGATGAGTTCATAAAACCTCCTATGTAGTGATGTTAACTCTTAAATCCCATTGACTTCAAATATATTCTCCTATCTGTTGAGAACTACTTAACTACATTTTTTTAAACAGAAGTTTTGGTGTTCCTGGGAATTTTTGTTAAATTTACATAGGAGGTTTCATCAAAACGGCTACGATATACAATTATGATAAAACTATAAAAAAATCATAAATTTGTCAATTTTAGTTCGATTTCAGCAAATAATTTCATTTTGAATTTGTATTAACGTCCTCTATCGACACAACATATAATTTGGCTTCAAGAGTGGACCGTTTAATATTAAGGTGAATCAAAATTAAAAAGAGGGAATAAGCCGACATTTCAAAACTTTAGAGGACTAGGGCTCGGTTACGCGATTTTTGATATGGCTCATCATTCACAGTTATTCGTTATTTTATCTATATGTAACCAGTTTCCAGATTGTCCTGTTGATTTTAACATACTTTAAAATTTGCCATACATGCTAAAGCTACTCTAATTTGCATACGTTGTACATGACGCTCGGTTTATTAAAATAATTTAATTTAAAGCTTTAAACGAGTGTCTTCTACACCCGGGCTAAGCATGAAGTAAAATTTCGAGTTTAAAAAAGCCTGAAAATGTTAATTTAGGCGGAGCTTTTCTCAACTCGAAATTTTACTTCATGCACCACGAATTTGGCCTACGCCTCGGGTGGCTGAAACTCTACGCCACTGTAGCTACCCAGCCTTAGATATTACTAATATTCAAATATTCAATATTCAAATACTGTTATATCATATTTACTAACATAAACATATTTAATTAGTTAAACCATTTAAAAATTCAAATACTTGAATAATTTAGTGATAGAAAATGCCTAATATATTTTCTAAAACTAAATAATAAAAAATGAAAATTGATCAAGTGATTATTTTGAATATGTTTCAAATTTGAATAGTCATATCAAATAAGATTATAATTTTGAACAGTTATAGTAAAACAATGTATAAGATTCCATAT
Organism: Philonthus cognatus; assembly: GCA_932526585.2. Taxonomy (NCBI): domain Eukaryota; kingdom Metazoa; phylum Arthropoda; class Insecta; order Coleoptera; family Staphylinidae; genus Philonthus; species Philonthus cognatus. Next base: position 52,083,509 of record OW052248.1, read on the forward strand.
TGAAACCGACCTAGACCCGAGAAAATCCGCCCCTGCAAGTAAGTGATGATTATTTCTAATAAATATTAATTAAATTTTACAGCTATTATTGTTGTTCATACAATAACTTTATTATCTAATGTGCAGAGCTGGGATGAATCCTCAAAAACATGATTCGAATCACGAATCCGAATCACCTAATATGATTCGAATCACGAATACTCGAATAAAGGATTCGTAAGTGAAAAATATGATTCGAATCAAAGATTCGAATCCTCATTTTTGAATCACGGATACAAATCCTTTAAAAATAAATTTGAATCTATTATTTGCAACTAGTAATATTTTATTCCATCAGTTTCTATTAACAAACATGTTCATTTACCGACTAAATATCTGATTATATAATGATTTTAATTAATGATGATATATGTGTTAATTAACTTCATTTTGAATCTGTGTTTTATACGCCTGGCGCATGAAGTAAAATTTCGAGTTTAGAAAAGCCCCGTGAAAATTTGTCTCGGGTCGCTGCGCGACCCTCGACAAATTTTCTACGCGGGGCTTTTCTAAACTCTAAATTATACTTCATGCTTAGTCTGGGAGTGGACCACACTCGTTCTTAGAAGTTTCAAATTAAAGGATTACTCTAGATTACTAAGTTTATTACCAATTTACAAAGGCTACAAACAACGAATATCTGAAGGTTTACAGCATGGATAGAAAACGAAATCATCCAATTTTGAAAAAATATCGAAGTTGGGTTGGTTTTCAGTGCGTTTTTAACTTCACTTTAAATCAGTGTTTTATACGCGTGGCGCATGAAGTAAAATTTCGAGTTTAGAAAAGCCCCGTGAAATTTTGTCTCGTGTCGCTGCGCGACCCTCGACAAATTTTCTACGCGGGGATTTTCTAAACTCGAAATTTTACTTCATGCTTAGTCTGGGAGTGGACCGTCAAGATTTTCCACATATCGAGATTTTTTATATTTCTAGATTTATGTCGATTTATTCACAGTTTGTTATTGTATTAAATGCAACTTCAATATTAAATAAAAACGTTTTTTTTTTAGAAATAGAATATTCACCCATTAAGAGCCGAACAAATTATAAAGTTAACTCTAAAAGTTAATTTTAGGTAAAATTTTGCATCATTTTCTATGATTTCAATGAATGATTTATTATATTACATACGTCGATTTTTTAAAAGAGTTAAATTTAAAATTCAAACGAGTGTTGTCCACTCGCAGACTAAGCATGAAGTAAAATTTCGAGTTTAGAAAAGCCCCGTGAAAATTTGTCTCGGGTCGCTGCGCGACCCTCGACAAATTTTCTACGCGGGGCTTTTCTAAACTCGAAATTTTACTTCATGCGCCACGCGTATAAAACACTGATTTAATGTGAAGTTAAAAATGCACTGAAAACCAACCCAACTTCGATATATTTTCAAAATTGGATGTTTTCTTTCCTATCCATGCTGTAAACCTTCAGATATTCGTTGTTTTCTTGAAAAAAAACTTCGATTCCCTGTAGTCCTTCGTTCTGCGAAGACCATGGTTGGTCCTTTGAGCTGTAGCCTTTGTAAAACGGTAATAAACTTAGTAATCTAGAGTAATCCTTCAATTTGAAACTTCTAAGAACGAGTGTTGTCCAGTCCCAGACTAAGCATGAAGTAAAATTTCGAGTTTAGAAAAGCCCCGCGTAGAAAATTTGTCGAGGGTCGCGCAGCGACCCGAGACAAATTTTCACGGGGCTTTTCTAAACTCGAAATTTTACTTCATGCGCCACGCGTATAAAACACTGATTTCAAGTGAAGTTAAAAGTATACTATTAACGTTGGATATTTTTCATAGTTAAGTAACCAAATATGCATTCACAAATATTTGAATTATTCGAAAATTTTAATATTTATATTCAAATATGAATAATTTAGTGATTTAAATATTCATATTAGAATATTTCACTATTTGAATTAATCGAATTTGAATCCCAGCCTTAAAAGCGATGATTCGAATTATTTAGGAGGATTTGAATCCATGTATCAGGATTCGAATTTTATAAGGATTCGATTCCTTTTATAAGGATTCGAATCCTTTTACAAGAATTCGAATCCTTTTATAAGGATTCGAATCCTTCTATAAGAATTCGAATCCTTTTATAAGGATTCGAATCATCTACGTTTGGATTCGAATACGAATCCTTTTAAAAAAATGTAACGAATCCGGATCACGAATCCGATTTCACTAAAGTATTCGAATACCTCTTTTGAATCCTCTAAAAGGATTCGAATCCGGGAATCGAATCCTGAATGATTCGAATCCTGCCCAGCTCTGCTAATGTGTACATATAATTGTCAGACAAGTTTTTAACAGTGCATTTACTTCCCCGTTAATAACAAACACATGCCCTAGATGCAATATAGATTCTTTTTAACAATTAATTTATAGTTTACAACTACTTCAACAAATTGTTATAAATGAAGGTTGTAGGGTGACCAGATTTAATTAGAAAAACCCGTTACTTATAAAGTATAAACTTATAATCACCACAATTATTTAATCAAAGTACAAAATCTCCTCTATCATTAACTAAAGCAAATTTCATATAATAATTATTAATTAGCAATAGATATTTGTATGAAAAAATTAACCTAAACCAATTATGCGTACGACATTCTGCATTTGCATATTCTGAGAGCAAATTTAATAAATTCTGATTGCGTTCCATCATGGAATCAGTGAGCGCGATGGCGAAAATGAAGTAGGAAATATCGGAATTAGCTTGGATTACATTATTCTAATGAGATTTAGATTTTAATCGTGAATTAATTCGCCGTTTATCAGCCGGTGCGTTGCTTGGGAAACTGCACGTGGGCGTGAATTTCAATTAGTCCGGCCAACTTTATTTGTTGTTTAATATGAAAATTTACAATGAAATCAATATAGAAAAGATATTACTGTAATAATGAATATTTGAATATATTCACCAGGGCTTTTTTTATTTCAAATGAATTTAGCATATTATTATTTTATATTCATTCAATTCATATATAGTATGTGCAAATGTTTGTAATTTGATAACTTTTGAAGATTTATTGTTTATACTATAATAATTTTATTACCACTATAATTAGAAAACCCGCATTTCCGTTATCGGAATATTCCGATGTTTTACACACATTTAAATTATGGATATTTTACCTTCTCTTCCTGTTATTTATACAAATTGAATAAACCCATCAGTAAATTAATTATATGTATGTATTCTTAAAAAAACTCACTGTTACAGAATAGATTTAAAATATTTGTAACTATATATATTTTACAATAATACAAATCCGATCTATAGGGTTTTTCAAAACTAATTAGTATTTTAAACTACTCGTATCGTGGCTGATTTTTATGCATTATTGAAAATAAGGACAGTATCAGGTCACAAGGAAAACGGATTTTTTTTATTTTCACATGTTGGTGGTCATAGCAACAAATTTCTTTAAAAACAGTTGCATAAAAAATAACATTGTATGCAATTGTCATTACAGGTTTTTCACATTAGAACACAATTTCTTTTGTGAAAACAAAAATAGCGTTGCCTCTGCAAACTCGCATTGGACTTGTCCAATGTTATTACGAATGTAAATAGAGTTTTTCGGCAGGCTTTTCACCGTTTCGTACCTGTAACGGTCTAGCTGGTAGCTGGTAGCAAAATTTGAAGAAAGTATTTCTGTTATGGATAAAACGAAATCAAAACAGGGGGTCTTTTGGTAACAGATGATGCAGTTGCTGAAGTTTTACAAGAAACGCAAAATTTAGCAAATGAAAACGAACATGGCGCATCTAGGTTTATAGTATTGAAGAAAGATTACTTCTTGTTCAAGAAAAAAATGGCGGCCACATACAACAGTTACGATAAATGGTATATTTTTAATATATCCCATTGCTTTCTTTACATACAGGCATTTTTAATTTTAAAATTGCTCAATGATTGATAAAAATATCAGTATTTAGATGACTTACCTTTAAAAAAACCTATATATAAGTTATTCACCTATTAATTGCAGACATTATTTTACAATCATCAGATTAACATGATGTACATTTTCCTTATGTTTACACAAAACAAATTTTCATCATATTAGTCATATTGGTCTAAATCCAAATTCTTAGGGCTTTTTTCAACTCGAAATTTTACTTCATGCTTCTTCTAGGAGTGGAAGACACTAATCTAAACATTATTGAAAATTTTGATGAATTTTTAAGATTTTAGTTAATTCTTAAAGCTTGTCGTAAATTTCTAAAATTTCGTTCAATTTTCGAAATTCTGATGGGTTTATTGAATTTCCGAAAATGTTGATACTTTTCATGAGTTTTTTTTTAATTTCATTCAATTTTCAAATTATTAACTTAATTGTTGGAGAAAGTAATAGTTGAAAGTTCATTTTCATTTTGATTTAGTTGAAATAAAACACTTTATTGTAGTCGCGACAATTGTTTTGCCACACTGTGGCTTCTTCGGGCGAAGAATAATAATTATTCTTCGCCTGAAGAAGCCACAGTGGGCGAAATAATTGTCGCGAGTACAATAGAGTGTTTGAAAGTAATGTGTTTTATTTAAACTAAATCAAAGTTTGAAATTATTGTCAATTTTCATAAATTACTGAATATTCCTTAACTTACACAATATTGAAGTTTTTTATTTCCGTTAATTTTTAACAATCTAGCGGTGTTCACAATTTTTCACGAATTTCCAATATTAAAGTTAATTTTTAGAGCTTTTTGTAACTTTCTAAGATTTCGTTTAATTTTCGCAATCGTGGCGATGTTTCGTAAATTTCCAAAATTTTTATTAGTTTTTAAAACTTTGCCTGAATTTCCTTGATTTTCATGTATTTAACAAATCTTGACCATTTTCAAAGACAAGACGCTAAACGCGATTTTTTCTTCAAGATTTTTATTAATTTTAAAAATATTGGCGCTTTATTTTCGCAATTTCTAAGATTGTCGTTAATTTTCAATATTTGGCCGCCTTTCATGATTTTTTTAGATTTTCGCAAATTTTACAAATTATGACGTTTATTTGTGAATTTCCCAAACATTCGTTAATTATCAAAATATTAATATTTTTCACGCATTTCCAATATTTTAGTTAATTTTTAAAGCTTTTTGTAACTTTTTAAGATTTCGTTTAATTTTCGCAATCGTGGCGGCGATGTTTCGTAAATTTCCAAAATTTTTATTAGTTTTTAAAACTTTGCCTAAATTTCCTTGATTTTCATGTATTTAACAAATCTTGACCATTTTCAAAGATAAGACGCTAAACGCGATTTTTCTTCAAGATTTTCATTAATTTTAAAAATATTCCGCTTTTTTTTTCGCAATTTCTAAGATTGTCGTTAATTTTCAATATTTTGCCGCCTTTCATGGTTTTTCTAAGATTTTCGCAAATTTTACAAATTATGACGTTTATTTGTGAATTTCCAAAACATTCGTTAAATATTAAAATATTAATATTTTTCGTAAATTCAATACATTTCCGTTATCTTCCAAATTCTTGACGGTTTTCGCGTTTGTTAATTTTTTTCGTGAATATCCAAGATTCCTGTTGATTTTCAAAATCTTGATGTTGAAACAGCGTCAAGAATAATTCAAGATTATTATTTTATTATCATTATTATTAGATTATTATTATTACTATATTGTACAGGGTGTTTTAGCGAGGACGGAAAGTTCTATAACTCAATATTGAAAATTCGAAAAAATGTTTTAAATGAAAGTTGCAAAGAATATTTTTTTTATAACTAAATTATTTTTGCATATAGTGTGTCCCATATTTACTAGTGTCCCTGTATTTAAGAGAGTAGCGCAAACTAGCATCCATCGTGACGCCTTTAGGCGCCAAATTCAAACTAAATCAAATTAACAGGACGCGCGTCAATCATTATAGGATATAATTAGTTTAGTTTTAATTTGGAGCCTAAAGACGTCAAGATGGATGCCAGTTTGCGCTACTAGGGTGACCAGATTTAATTAGAAAAACCCGTTACTTATAAAGTGTAAACTTATAATCACCACAATTATTTAATCAAAGTACAAAATCTCCTATATCATTAACTAAAGCGAATTTCATATAATTATTAATTAGCAATGGATATTTGTATGAAAAAATTAACCTAAACCAATTATGCGTACGACATTCTGCATTTGCATATTCTGAGAGCAAATTTAATAAATTCTGATTGCGTTCCATCATGGAATCAGTGAGCGCGATGGCGAAAATGAAGTAGGAAATATCGGAATTAGCTTGGATTACAGTTTGCGCTACTCTCTTAAATATAGGGACACTAGTAAATATGGGACACACTATATGCAAAAATAATTTTATGTTATAAAAAAAATATTCCTTCCATCTTTCATTTAAAACATTTTTTCGATATTTTAATATTAAGTGAATTATAGAGAATACAGGGATACTAATGTTTACTGAACGCCATCCAACTTTGTCATTTAAAATTGAACACCCTGTATATTATTAAATAAAAGAATTGAGTCTCCTTTCTTCACAGGATTTATTTAAAAATCGCAAATGTACATTTGCGATTTTTAAATAAATCCTGTGAAGAAAGGAGACTCAATTCTTTTATTTAATAACTTCGTTCACCTTCACGTAACTCAACAATAATTTACTTACCCTGTATATTATTCAATTTTTGGATTCCTTGTTGAAAATTAATCACAGTATCTTACTTTAATATTTGGTATAAGTAGTACCTACCATTTTGGAGTTATTCGACATTTTTGAAAAAAATGACGTTTGTAGTTGTTTCATAAACCTAAAATATCTCTGAAATTAAATGAGATAGAGAATTGCAGTTTTCGTCATCCTCTTGAGCCTGGGTCTCCAAACTACCTTCTTCGCGGGCCACAAATACAATTCTACATAATAAAGTCGGCCAAGATCCGATTAATTTTATAAAATTATGAAAAATTTAAGGAACAATTGTTACAATATTTCAAAATATGACATTTACAAAAAAATTACAAACAATCGCGGGCCGGATTCATGCAAGTCGCGGGCCGGATTTGGCCCGCGGGCCGTAGTTTGGAGACCACTGCTCTTGAGCATAGAGGGCGATGTCGCCAATGCTATAAAGTTCCCGCGATAGAGTTAGGTGGCTATGAAATAATAACAGTTAAATTTATTTGGAGCTGGATGCCAGTTTGCGCTACTCTCTTAAATATAGGGATACTAGTAAATATGGGACACACTATATGCAAAAATAATTTTATGTTAAAAAAAAAAATTCCTTCCATCTTTCATTTAAAACATTTTTTCGATATTTTAATATTTAGTGAATTATAGAGAATACAGGGATACTAATGTTTACTGAACGCCATTCAACTTTGTCATTTAAAATAGAACACCCTGTATATTATTAAATAAAAGAATTGAGTCTCCTTTCTTCACAGGATTTATTTAAAAATCGCAAATGTACATTTGCGATTTTTAAATAAATCCTGTGAAGAAAGGAGACTCAATTATTTTATTTAATAACTTCGTTCACCTTCACGTAACTCAACAATAATTTAATTACCCTGTATATTATTCAATTTTTGGATTCCTTGTTGAAAATTAATCACAGTATTTTTCTTTAATATTTGGTATAAGTAGTACCTACCATTTTGGAGTTTTTTTTTTGTTTGTTTGGCATAGGTTCTAGCCATTCAGCCACTAACGATGATTGTATTAATTAATTTAACATATATTTGGACGTCACGACACATTCACACCACACCCAGGGACACGACGAGAAATTATTTTTAAATAAAGTCTCCCCGTGCACGGGAATCGAACCCGAGTTTGTGGCTCGCCGAGCGATACAGCCCGACGACGTTACCGCTCGGCCACCACCTGCCCCATTTTGGAGTTATTCGACATTTTTGAAAAAAATGACGTTTGTAGTTGTTTCATAAACCTAAAATATCTCTGAAATTAAATGAGATAGAGAATTGCAGTTTTCGTCATCCACTTGAGCACAGAGGGCGATGTCGCCAATGGTATAAAGTTAGTTCCCGCGATAGAGTTAGGTGGCTATGAAATAAAAACAGTTGAATTTATAAATTTTTAAAACTTGAATACGGCAATTGTGAGGAATATATCGTGTATTATTTCGTACAAAATAAACAAATCTGTAGTGCATTGTCTGTATAATTAATTCAACACCTATAACACAATGTAACAAACACATCATGACTAATCCTAGTTATATCCCAGTTACTCCACAAGCTGCGAAATAAATTTCTGTTGCCGCTGTTGATAAACGACCAGCGCGATGCGCAGATAAGCGCTTCCGTAACCCGAAGATTAATTAAAATTGGTCGAGTGCGCAGGTTGCGCTTATTAATAATCTCCTGCGCAAAAGGATTGCCCAGTTAGTTCAAGGGGGATTAGAAATAAGAAATAGCAATGAGCATTCGCGGGCTATTTTGATAAATGGCACCGCAATCTGAACTCTAAGCTCGGGCATATGGAACGTGGGAATAGTTAAATTGAGCTCATACCAAGAGGCGTAATTGTTGGTGTGCATCTCTTATATTAATATTATAATTCATACTCTTCAGTGTACGTAGAGTATTTCTCTCTGTGTGTGTTTATTTATAACAATATTAACCGGCGGCGTTGATTTATGGGCTATTGAGGGCTGGCATAAATGGGAATGTGTTTTTGTGCGCCTCTTTTATCGTTTACATCTCTTCATTTGATTAACTGGGGTATTATATTGAATCGTGTTGTTTTCGATTTTCATATAAAATAATCTAAAAATAAAAGTTTTTTATTGCTACAATGAATTATTAATAATGCTATTGTAACGCTGACGCACTTACCAGTTCTGCCCGATGTCATTTAATAATCGCCGGCCGACCTGCTCAATGAAGATGGGGTGGTTCGGATTTTATTTTATTTTATTTTTGGGCGCCACGTGATTTTATTACGACGATTATCAACAGAACAAATGAAAATCACGAAAATTATTAATTAACCAACAATGGAAAGACCACTCAAGAAAATACTTATTTTTCCCAAAAAATAATAATATAATTTATTTTCCCCAAATCATATTAACATAATAACAAGCCAATTAAAATTGCTAGTAAATTAAAAAAAAAACGAAAGTTAATTAATTTCAACATCAAAAAAAAAGATTAAGACTTGTACTATAGAGTTCACTAGAATATTTTGTCTAATTCTTAAATGTACGTAACTGAAAAAAAATATATAAATAACCGTCCGTTAGCGCTAAGGGATGTTAGTTTGAGTTTGGTTTAATCGCCTAGAGAATTAATTCAGTTACTGTTTTTTTTTCTTTCTTAATTACCACTTTATAAGCACGCAGTCGCCACTGCATAAAATTTATCATATTTAATATTAAATAGAAAAAAAAATAATAAAAAAACAACTACGCATTTCAATTATACGTTCAACACACACACAAAAAAAACAATTTGTATTTGGGCTTATCTGTGTTTGATGCACTCTAAGACTACTCCAAGAACTCCTCCACTCTCTAAAACGACTTTCAGCACACGAATCCAAGAAGAACATCAACCCACAATAAACACGTCTTCCTCCAATTGGAATCCAGAAAATCCAGAAACTCGACCTCTCATCGATCTCTTCCTTCTAATCTCAATTTTCCAATTAAGCAATCCAATATGGATGGAAAGGAAACATAGATACTCCGAAATCAATAAATTATTGAAAATTCGGAACTAAAATAGAGAACCTGCGATAGTGGGCGGTTCTATAAGAATACTTGGATTGGGTGTTGATAAAAGATTTCCACCAAGATTTAACAAAATGTCGGATCCCTCGATGGTGTTGGAATCGATTAACATCTAAAGTGCCACAAGTAATCCACCGAAGTGATATGCGTATTTGTATCACACCACAAATAACGCAGAAGTTATGAATCTAATTTTTACTTTAAATCGGATATAAAAATCGATATTTAAATAGCAAAACTCGCTCTATTTAAATTTGAAAAAAATATATGATTCACGTTCATCATTAGAATTGAAAATCTAATCAGTCCGTTGAGGACGATCTGCGCGAACCCCGAAAGTCACAGATGTGCGGTCAGGTGTGCAAGAAAAAGACGCGCGCTCATCCAATGCACGATTAATTCAAAAATAGAATTAAATTAGCGTATGCTAATAAAATTGCATATAACAAAACCCTATAAAATAAATTTACAAAACCTTAAATCAATTTTATACCGTTACACTATTCATTAAAATTAAGAAGTCTAACATTTTTTGACCATTTTAAACCTAAACTCTAACTACATCTAATTCAGATATTTAATGCTAACAAAATTTTAAAACCCCATTCATATTCCAAATATCGGTATTCGTATTCGATTTGTCGAATATTCGCATACTTTTCTATATTTGTATCAAGGTTGTTAGAAAAGAACGTTTTTTTTTTCATTTTAATTAAAACAAACAGTTTTTTTTTAAGAAACGTGTATTTTCATTGAAACAGCGTTTAAAACATTAACGATTAAAAACATGTTTAAAACATGTTTAAAACACGTTTAAAACGTGTTTAAAACAGAACATACAAGGCATTTTTCTCTTAAGTATACATATCCCGATAATTATATAGTTTTTTAAATTTGGGGGAATTCGTTGTTTCAAATCGGTTAATTTGGGGCTTTTAACTAGTGTTTTCCACTCCCAGACAAAGCATGAAGTAAAATTTCGAGTTTAGAAAAGCCTAAGAATTTGGATTGGCCGCGTAGCGAAGCGGAGCGGCCAATCCAAATTAGGCTTTTCTAAACTCGAAATTTTACTTCATGCGCCACGCGTAAAAACACTGATTTACAGTGAAGTTCAAAAACACACACATACAACAACAATTATAGGCAACCTAATATACATTAGAGTTATTGGGTTGCCTATAATCATTGTTTTAAACAGTTTGTTCAGCGCAGAATTTGACTTACGCTTCATTCACATCTACATATTAGATTGCTCAAGCCGTATATTTTAAACTTTACGATATTTCAGTGTTTTATACGTGTGGCGCATGAAGTAAAATTTCGAGTTTAGAAAAGCCTAATTTGGATTGGCCGCTCCGCTTCGCTACGCGGCCAATCCAAATTTTCAGGCTTTTCTAAACTCGAAATTTTACTTCATGCTTAGTCTGGGAGTGGAAAACCCTGGTTTAAAGTTTTAAATTGAAATCTTTTAAAAAAGCAACGAATGTCGTAAAATTTTCTGTCTATGCATTCGTATACCTGAAAGAAAAATTCCCTGTATTTAAAAATCACGTTAATGTACACACAGTTGTGATATTTTATTGTAATAAAATATTAAGTTTAATAAGATAATTTGAAATATCTTCAACAATTGAGATAAAATTTAAAAATGTAAACAAAAAATTTTAATAAAGTAGTATAAAATATAATTTAGCAAATTTAAGATAATTAAAAAAAACGTTTTAAACAAAGTTACCGTTTAAAACATGTTTTAAACAAATTTAAGATTTAAAACATGTTTAAAACAAAACTGACGGCTGTTTTTAAACATCTTTAAAACACTGTTTTAAAACAAAGTGTTTTAAACATAAAAACCCTGATTTGTATATAGATTTTCTGCGTAAATGTTTGGGTATGAGTTACGTGAAGATGAATTTAATATTAAATGAGTTTATTTTTTAAGAAACATGTATTTTCATTGAAACAGCGTTTAAAACATTAACGATTAAAAACATGTTTAAAACACGTTTAAAACATGTTTAAAACAGAACATACAGGGCATTTTTCTCTTAAGTATACATATCCTGATAATTACATAGTTTTTTAAATTTGGGGGAATTCGTTGTTTCAATCGGTTAATTTGGGGCTTTAAACGAGTGTTTTCCACTCCCAGACTAAGCATGAAGTAAAATTTCGAGTTTAGAAAAGCCTAAGAATTTGGATTGGCCGCGTAGCGAAGCGGAACGGCCAATCCAAATTAGGCTTTTCTAAACTCGAAATTTTACTTCATGCGCCACGCGTAAAAACACTAATTTACAGTGAAGTTCAAAAACACACACATACAACAACAATTATAGGCAACCTAATATACATTAGAGTTATTGGGTTGCCTATAATCATTGTTTTAAACAGTTTGTTCAGCGCAGAATTTGACTTACGCTTCATTCACATCTACATATTAGATTGCTCAAGCCGTATATTTTAAACTTTACGATATTTAAGTGTTTTATACGTGTGGCGCATGAAGTAAAATTTCGAGTTTAGAAAAGCCTAATTTGGATTGGCCGCTCCGCTTCGCTACGCGGCCAATCCAAATTTTCAGGCTTTTCTAAACTCGAAATTTTACTTCATGCTTAGTCTGGGAGTGGAAAACCCTCGTTTAAAGTTTTGAATTGAAATCTTTAAAAAAAACAAGGAATGTCGTAAAATTTTCTGTCTATGCATTCGTATGTCTGAAAGAAAAATTCCCTGTATTTAAAAATCACATTAATGTACACACAGTTGTGATATTTTATTGTAATAAAATGTTAAGTTTAATAATGTAATTTGAAATATCTTTAACAATTTAAAAATGTAAACAAAAAATGTTAATGAAGTAGTATAATATATAATTTAGCAAATTTAAGATAATAAAAAAAACGGTTTAAACAAAGTTAACGTTTAAAACATGTTTAAAACAAATTTAAGATTTAAATCATGTTTAAAACAAACGACGACTGTTTTTAAACATCTTTAAAACACTGTTTTAAAACAAAGTATTTTAAACATAACAACCCTGATTTGTATATAGATTTTCAGCGTAAATGTTTCGGTATGAGTTACGTGAAGATGAATTTAATATTAAAGGAAACAAGTAATCCTTTCTTCGTTCACCAAATGAACATTTTCAATAGTTATACCAAAAATTGAAAATGTTCACTAAGTGAACAAAATGTACATCTAGTGATTAAAATAAACCAGTGGGGAAGAAGGATTACTTGTTTAAAACGGCGAAAAACAATATAATTTTTAATTAATAATAATAATAATAATAATCTTTATTCAAAATGGAGACAGTACATGATACATACAATAATTACTAGGATAAGTACAACAGTAACATATTCCGTTGCCAATCGAATGCGTCAAAAAAGAAGAAACTATACAATTCCTAAAATAATACTTGACTAAAGATAAACTATTAATACATGTAGCTATGTACATATACTTATGTATGCAATCATTCACTTATTCATATAATCTAAAATAGAGTAATTTTCCTGTTCGATCAAATAATCTTTCAAATCTGTTTTAAATCTATTCTCATGTTTAATAATTTTTAGGTAGGTAGGTAATTTATTGAACACCCTCAACGCGGCATATATAGGTGATGTCTCAAAGAGAGAAAGTCTGTGAGTAGGGTATGCATACATTTCTGAATTACGTGTATTATACGTAATTAAGAGCATATAACTTCTTGATACATGATGTAAATTTTATCAAATTTACACATGACATGTAACAATGCCACAGCTACTACTCTGTAAAATTTCGGTGTTATATAAAAGTGATTACTGAAAATTCTTTGCATTAACCTTATTTCTTTGTTTAAAGTCAAAACTAATATTTATTTGAATATACATAATTCTTATGACTAGGATAATAATATATGTTGCAGTCGTTAATTTATTTGTTTAAATAAAGTGTAAGGGATTGATTAAACAATGCAAGAAATGCAGTGCTACCCTCCCCTTAATATTAAATTTTCTGCGAATACGCAAATATTACTCGTTTTGTCAATTTTATAAATTTTGCTTCGCTTAGTGACCAATCCAAATTTTCAGGCTTTTCTAAGCTTGAATAAGATGAATAAGATTTTAAATATTTCATTGTATAATTCAATATCCGGAGGTGTATTTGCAAGGGAAGTAGTTGTTTCAATGGATATTTATCGTCTTAAATTGTCTTATTAATTAAGACACTGTTTGCATTTTCACGAATAGTTTTTTCGTAATTTTATATATTATGTTGAAATAATTACTTCTTGCTTAATTTGGAAGTGCAACCACTCGTTAGAATATTAATGAACACCTAAATAAATATGATGGTCTGAAAGAAGGAAATCAAACTAAATTTTTACTTATTTTAAATCTGCTGGACTTCTTGCTTTAAAGAAAATTAATTTGTTTGACAAAAAATAGTGAACTTGCTGAAATATCAAGCAGTTGGGACATTGTGTATATTGGGCGGCATCATTGTAAAAATAATAGCTTTACAAATAAATAAATAGTTACATAACAACTAAAACAAGCAATTTAATTAACCGGAAGTTACAAAAATAAATCTATCTTATATAATCAGTCTAAACATCATGCTAATAATAACATAACCACGCATCAACGAAAAAAAAAAGAAACTCCAACATTTATCGCATCGTGGCAGGTATCTAATTGGATCTTACTGGATTCGGTCCGTGTAATAAAACCTTTATAGACACTAAAGTTCTAAGGCCGTTTTAGTACGACGATTCCAGAACACGGCGCAGCACACATAAACTTTATGCACATTCAAATTCCAAAAGCGCGTCAGCGCAAGAAGTGTTTCTGTTGTGTACCGTTGCCATTTTACGATTAAGTGGGATGATCCGTTGATAATTTATAATTACCTGTCTGTTTATGGAAACAGAATTATATTACAGTGGTAGACAAGCGATCTTATTGCCGTTCATTTGTTACAATCAATTTGTTACTAACAGAGGTTTTAATGTGTTTGCTTTTTGCTGCTTAATGTTGAAACGGTATTGTAAATTCTTTGGAAATATGATTATGTAGGGTAAATAATTGAATAATAAAATTCTCTTACCGTAATATATGCATTTTGATTCAACATGATGTATCTGTTAATGTTAGTTTTTGTTTCTACAATATTTAATTCTACTTGATAATGCAGTGCCATGGAAAATATTCTAGGTTGGCAACTCTGAAAATATACATTATAATTATGGTGTCTGATGTTTTATATGTCAATTTCTGAAACGTGTAGCCAACTTAAATTTGAAAAAAGATTAAATCATGCCACTCTAGAGGTTTTTTTTAATTGAACATATGATATTATTTATCCTACACAATCCAACTTGATAAATAAAAATGACATCAATTAAAATTTGATCAAATCAGTGCAGTATTAAGTATGATGATCCGGCACTGATCATTAAAAATCACAAAACGAAAACTCAGAATAGTTTCCTCCTAAAAAGTTTGTACTCCTTGATTAGCCCAAAAATTTTGTTTCGTCGAAATTTTACTTTAGGCGCCAGGCGTATAAAACACTGATTTGCCGTTTTACCTTTTTCAATTTTAATAGAATCCGAAAAATAACTCACAGGTATTCTTAATTTTACTTTTGTATATTTTTGCGAAAATCGAACCATAAATTGTTTTTTTTTTGATTTGAATTGTTGGGAGATTTTTACTGTTGCTGTTATGTATACTTAATTTACCAATTATTGTTGTGCTATTTTATATCGAAATAATAAGAATTTAAAACTTTAAATAACAGTTAACAGTTATTTGGCCATAAGAACGAACAACGATTAATCTTCCACAATAATAAAAAAAGAATATTGAAACATACATACTATACATTGATGCATTGCGAATACATTGATAGTATTTTTTTTTAAATGTTTCTTGGATTAAACATAAATGAACTAATGGAACACTGTCTACTGATCACATAAATCCGTGTATTACTTTCATAGGAAACATTATTTTTTCTTTAGATTGCTTCAATTTATTGAGGTAATTATTATAAACATGTTGTATTAATTAGATTGATCTAAAACAAATGATAAATAAAATTAATCGTTGCTTAGAAATCTCCATAAGAGCAATGAAAATTTTGATTATATTTTCAGTAAATAGAGGGCAGCTTTCTAATTTCTAAAAACACGTGAAAAGAAATTAGGTTTGATATGCAGAATTCGTGTACAGGGTGGTCTAATTTCGATGTTGCTCGGTAAATATAAGAGTTAGAAAAAAACCGATGGCGCAATCGCGATCTCTTTTTTTGAGACTAGGATAATTCCGAAAACAAAAATGCACCATCTTGTTTCTTTTCAGAAGTTATAGGGCAAAATAGGGTTTACTTGATTTTTAACTTTAATTCGCATCTTGCGTAATTTGTGAGATAGATAAAAACTATAAGTACTTTCTTAAGACACTTTTTAAAATAGAATCCAGTGGCGTAGGCATTTTTTTAATTTATGAACACATTTTCAAGTTATAGCCAAATTATTTTTTATTTAAATGTAAATCATAGTTGGCTTTGACACAGTTAAAATGAGTGTTTTTCACTGATTTCAAAAATATATACTTTTTTGAATTTATCTTGAAAATAGTGTTCCTATAGAATAAAAACTAAATTTTAATCTGCTAAATAATATAATACGGAAGACAATAGCCATTATAAATCATTTGCATGCTCAATTTTAATTAATTATTCCATTGCAACAGCAATGAGTTCTGTTCTTCCAACAAGATGGAGCAGATTACTTCTGGATGCAAATTTAGGGAGCAATTGGTTGGGAACATTTAGACTAGTTAGGTGGCTTGCTAGATCTCCAGATCCAACACCGTTAGATTTTTTATGGGGATACTTGCAGGACAAAATTTACAAGCAGCCTAAATTAATTTAGACGAATTGGAACATTTTCATGATTTTTATAGGAACTGTTCCCAACATTCAAATTTGTATCGCCATTAAAGCTGTAAGAGGTAAATACCAAAGATGCATTCAAAATAATGGCCATCAGTTCGAATATTTAAAATAAGTTTTTTTTTCTTAATATATAAAAATTTCAATAAATATTAAAAATAATAAAATATTTATTACTCAAAAAAGGATTATTATTATTTATTATTACTCATTAGTTTATAATGTTTATCATAATTAAAACTGAGCATGCAAATGATCAAAAATTGCTATTGTCTTTCCTAATATATTATTTAGCTGATTAAAAACTAGTTTTTACTCTATAGTAACACTGTTTTTTAAGATTAATTCACAAAAGTATATATTTTTGAAATCAGTGAAAAACACTCTCATCAACTATGTCAAAGCCAACTATGATTTACATTTAATTAAAAAAACAATTTGGCTATAACTCGAAAATGTGTGAATAAAATAAAAAAATGCCTACGCCACTGGATTCTACTCAAAAAAGTGTCTTAAGAAGGTATTTATAGTTTTTGCCTGTCTCACAAATTACGCAAGGTATTAATTAAAGTTAAAAATCAAGAAAACCCGATGTTGCCCTATAACTTCTGAAAAAAACAAGATAGCGTATTTTTGTTTTCGGCATAGTCCTAGTCTCAAAAAAGAGATCGCGACTGCGTCATCGATTTTTCTCTAACTCTTGTATTTATCGCGATGCCCATAAGCAACATCGAAATTAGACCACCCTGTACATTTGTCGCGACACGGGCTCCTGTCTCCCGGCTACCGACCTTGAGTTGCGAATGTATTTTTTCTGACGCAGACCGTTCATTAATTCATTATGTTATTGATGCACAACAAAGAAAGACATTGTTAAAATATTTTCTAATACATTTTGTAAATATATTTGCATTTCTGTATTCATGTTTTGAATAGGAATGTGGAATGCCAGTAAATGTTGACTCAAGTGCTGCGTCGGACAAATTCTTTTTTCATTTATAATTTACCAAATTGAATGTTTTTTTGTTATTTTCGACATTTTAAAAGAAATCAATTTATTTTTATTATGTTTATTTAAAATAATAATAATAATTTTAACTATTAGGCCCCGTGAATTTAGAAGATTTTAATTTATTTTCAAAGTTTCAAAAATGTCTAATGAATTCTCAAAATTTTAGTTAATCTTTAACGCATTTCATAACATTTCCAAGATTGCCTTTCATTTTTAAAATTCCTGAATTCTTGGAATTTTTCTTCTCGGAGATTTTTATTAATTTTTAAAATTTTGGCGCATGCTATGAAATTCCACGATTTTCGTTAATTTCTAAAATTCTAACTGTTTTTGTGAATTTTGTAATTTTTTAAAGTGTTGATTCTATTCATGAATTCTCGAGATTTCCGTCATATTTTAAAACTTTAGCAATTTTCGTGATTTAGCTAAACTTTCGATAATTTTCATGAATTTCCACGATTTTAGTTAATTTTCAT
Source organism: Philonthus cognatus (assembly GCA_932526585.2). Lineage (NCBI taxonomy): Eukaryota > Metazoa > Arthropoda > Insecta > Coleoptera > Staphylinidae > Philonthus > Philonthus cognatus. The sequence continues at coordinate 52,101,710 of OW052248.1, forward strand.
AATCTCATTTTTCGTGAATTTTAAACCTTTTAGTCAATTATAAAAATCTAAACGCTTTTCGTTCATTTCCAAAATTTAAGTAAATTTTCAAAATGTTGACGGTTTTCGTGAAATCCAAAGATTTTCGATAATTTTCAAAATCTAGACGCTCATCATAAATCAAGATTTGTGTAAATCCTTAAAATCGAGAATTTTCAAGTTTTCCGTTAATCTTCGAAATTTTCATACAAGTGTGAATTTACAAGATGGTATCTAAATTTATTATGAATTTTAAAAATTATCATGGATTTTTCAGCATCGAATAATCATATCGTTAACTTTTTTTATTTATTTATTAAATTAACGGTATAACACCTTTTTACAGAATAATAAATTAATATATAGTATTATTATCTATGACATTAAAGTAATTAAAGTATCCACGCACAGTTGCGACGTGCGCAATGAAATATAAATTAAGCTTACAAATAATAAACTGAATTATTTATAGACTAAACATACTGGTTAGTTTACGCTTAAGTTGGTGACGTTCAATATTAAAAATATCGATTCGTCCATTAGAGAGATATTCATTACCTAGGGACATTAATCGTGACATCGAGTTTTGTAAAGCAAGAGATGTTTTATGTCTGTCTAGGTAAAATAGCTGATTTTGGCGAGTTCTCCTTTCAGGAACGGAAAATGATACATTATCTAATAATAAGGGCGAATCCAAAGATCCATTTATAATTCCATGGAAAGTGCATAAGTCAGCCATTTTCCGACGATTTTCAAGAGATATAATATTAAGATCCTTCATAATAGTATCATATTCCCCTCTATCGTGTTGCACACCTAGTTTATATTCCATACATCGAAGAAATTCTTTTTGAACAGATTCGATAATTTTCATGTTAGTAGCCGATGATGGTGTCCAAACACAGGAACCAAATTCAAGGTGACAGCGCACTAACGAACAAAAGAGTGTTTTCAAGCATTCTATGTGAAAATCTTTGCCACTCCGCCATATAAAACCCCACATTTGTAGCGCCCTATTTGTTTGTATTCTAATATGAGAGGTGAATGATCACTTGGTAAAACATTTCTACTAATATATAGGTTTTTAATTTAAATTCGCTTGGTTTGTTTTACCAATGAATTTATTTTTCGACAAGTTTCGGCTTGATGCCATTTTTACGACATTCGTTGTTTTTTTTTATGATTTCAATTTGAATCTTTAAACGAGGGTTTTCCACTCCCAGACTGAGCATGAAGTAAAATTTCGAGTTTAGAAAAGCCTGAAAATTTTGATTGGCCGCGTAGCGAAGCGGAGCGACCAATCCAAATTAGGCTTTTCTAAACTCGAAATTTTACTTCATGCGCCACGCGTATAAAACACTGAAATATTGTAAAGTTTAAAATATACGGATTAGCAATCTAATATATAAATTATTTACAAAAGTGATTAAAGGCAACCCAATAATTCTAACGTATATTGGGTTGCCTATAATTGTTGTTGTATGTGCGTGTTTTTGATAATAATGTTTTTAAGCATGGCGCGAGTTTTTCGAATTTAGAAAAGTTTAGAAAAGCCTTATTTGGATTGGCTTCGCTACGCTGCCAATCCAAATTCTTAGGCTTTTCTAAACTCGAAATTACTTCATGCTTAGTCTGGGAGTGGAAAAGACTCGCTAAAAGCCTCAAATTAACCGCATTGAAACAAAGAATTCTCGCAAATTTAAGAAAACTGTATTAATTGTTAAAGATTAATAAACGTTTTGAAGGAAGGCCTCATACTATGCGTCAAAGAAATTTCTTTGATATTTTCAAACACGAAAATAAACAAAAATCTTGAAAATTAAAAAAATCATGAATATCGGGGACTTCTTTTGAATTAACTAAAATCTAGGAAATACATGAAAGGCGTCAAAGTTTTAGAAAGTAACGAAAGGAGCCAAGAAATGCATGATTTTTGCCAAATTTTTAAAAATTATTATAAATCTTGAAAATTAGAAAGATTTAAAAATTATTTCAAATCTTGGAAATTTACGAAAATTGATAAGATTTTATAAATTGAACAAAAACTTGAGAACCCTCAAGATTTTGTAAATAAATGAAAATATTGTAAAAAGCCAGTGATTATTTTTTAACGAATGTTTTTCACTTCATTAATCAGTTTTTTTATGCGCGTGGCGCATAAAGTAAAATTTCGAGTTGAGAAAAGCTCTAAGAATTTGGATTTGGATGCGTAGCGTCCAAATCCAAATTCTGGCTTTTCTCTACTCGAAATTTTACTTCATGCGCCACGCGCACAAAAATACTAATTAATTGTTAAGTTTAAAATATTTAAAACATTAATTTATTAAAGATTATCACTTTTTACATACTTCAAACTGTTGTCAAATTTCAATTTTTCTTGATATTTCATCACTTTTTCATGGTTTTCGCACCACAGACAGAGCATAAAATTTTAGATAATGATATTAAACTTAATTATTATTATTATATTTTGCATATTTATAATTATATAATAAAAGTAAGTATTGGAAATAAGACAAGCGAAAACAATTAAATGTTTGTCGATTAAAATTAAAATGGTGTAAATTTAGTTATCCAGTTCACTTGTCTACTGTAATTTAATTCCACCCATCCATTCGCCAGGCGCTATCTAAACAAACAAAAAACGCGCTCCGCATTCATAATTTTTATTATTCGTTGTGATAAAATTCGATAGGCACTATGAACCAATACATAGTCAAAACTATTCTTTTGCTATCTCTGCGCCATCTTGTACCCCAGAAACACCCTACCACAAAAATTGGCTCTCTTAAGTAAAAGCAACTGTTCAATATGTAACACAATAAAACACTTTTAACTTTGTTTGTATAACAACATATATACAAACAAAGTTAAAGTGTTTTATTGTGTTAAATTAACATGTATAACGAAGTAGAAGCCTCCACAATTCAAAATATGTTCAATATGTATTTAATTATAATACATTCTTAGTAAAATATAACAAAATTTACAGTTAGCAACTTGACAAATGATGTCGCAATTATCGCATCAAATAATGAGCAATAAAGACGCAGTCAAAGCAGAGATTAGATTTATCACCTCACACGGATCCCTCAATGGAATTTAATTTATGTACACGGACGAGACCTGTTATATAAAGACGGACTTTATCTAACGCACGCCCTGGCGTCCATTTAGTCAAGATCCAAAACGCAGATTGGTAGTGGCAGTCCATTTCCTGTTTGTGTAATTAAGTCTACCGAAATTTCATATAGTTTTACGATCGGGTTTTATTAATTTTCTCGACCGTCCCACGACATTATATGTATGTAAATTATCTACAAAAAATATGTAACGACATAAATATATACTGATGTAACGTTAATTCACGGTTCATCGCGCGTAATTAGTAGACGAGCACTGCCACAGCGAAAGAGATTCTGTCATTAACGTTAATAAATATTTATGTTCGTTGGGTTTATGTATTGGGAATAAGTTATTAATATTATGATTTAGGAGTTGCGTTATAAAAAAATGTTTGAAATGGTATCGAAGAATTGAATGCATTTTTTTAGTTAACATAAGGTGAACCGAATAATAGTATATTATGCAACGAGTGTTATAAACTGTACTTTAGTCACGAGTTTATTAGGCACGAGCGGAGCGCAGAGGAGCGAGTGTTTAATAATACGAGTGTCTAGAGAAGTTTATAACACGAATTGCATACTATACTTTTTCTACGACTAAAATGCAAACATTTTGAAATTATTATTATTAAACGAACGTCCCTACTTTTTGATTTTTTTAAACTATTTATGGCATATCTAACTATTACCATCGAAACCTGTTTAAAGCGGAATAGCTTATTCAAATCTCGAGTGAATTACTTCTTGTGAGTTTCTACGTTCTGGCACAACAGTGACCCTCTTAAATGAATAATGGAATTCCCTTAAAGCTCGGTTAATTGTTGATTTTGAAATTTGCAAATTTGGCCATAGATCTAAATATTTTACTTGTAGTTTTTATAGTGATAATGTGCAATCAGCATCTATCCAATTACATATGATCTCATTTCATCAATCAGTTTCTTCTGACGGTGTCCACCCATTTCTTTTTCAGCAACTCCCGTTTGTTGAAATTTATGATAAATTGATCAATTTTTTGGGTAGAAATGCTTTTCTAAAGATGAATATCCCACTTAAAAAAATTAAGAACCAACAAATTGGCCGAATTCGCACTACGTGACATGATTTAATTATTACGAAAACTATGTAAATCGCGTGGCATCTAAAGGATTTTTCCATAGTAAAAACTAAATTGTCCCCACGTGACGATCATGAAAGTTTTAATAAATGACAAAACTATCCAGTTCCTTTAAAGTAGATCATAGTAACTCAAATTACAAAAACATCAAAAAGTTTTACGAATGAAGTGAACTAAGAAGTTTCGCATTGATAACAAGAGAAAAGAAATTAACAAGCAAGTAATTGGGTAAAAGCTTATGACACCTAAACTATTAATGAATTAGATAATATTTTAAATTAACTTCAAAATTTGTTTAGGTCCATTTAAGGATATTCAGTGCAGGTATACCAGGATTGCGTTTTTGTAAAATAATTATCACTCGAGTTTTATTTTTAATACAAGCAAAATTTGAATATTTCACTCAAACTTTGTTGTTTTTGGCGAATTTAACTCGAGCAAGGTACCAAATCGATAGACCTACGGTCTCGCGATCTAGACATGACCTTGCTCTCGTTAAATTAATAAACAACAAAGTTATTGTGAAATATTCAATTTTTGCCTAAAAAAACCAAACAAGCCACTAGAGGTTTAGTTTTTTTTTTTTGGCAAAAATGAATTATTTCACAATAACTTTGTTGATTATTGATGAATATATATTTTTAAAAATCATATCTCCCATGTATTTGTAAAGAAATTGTTTCTTACCGAAAACCGTGATGTTATAGGCTCACTACGTTTCTCTCTAAGAAACCAAATACATCATTTATTGTCTTGTATTTTTGAATAATTCTAAACTTTCGTTTTATATTTTATTCTTTTATAAACGCCATTTGTTATTTTTAAAAGGACATAAATATCATGGATAATGGCGTAAAGCGTGTTGCATTACTGCTATTGTTACTTTCTCCCGGGACTTGGAAATGAGAAGAAGCCACAAATCATATCCTCGCAAGTAATTTGCGATGTTTCCATAACGACGAGCACGGATTTATAGCCAAACAATGCAAATACAACCGACGTGAACATTTATTTACAACGTTTTGTCCGTTTGTTGGGAATTGATTAATTTTTCCGTAAAGTCTCGTTTATCATAAGAGGATTTGCTAGAATTTATATACCTAATTAAAATATTGAGTTAATAAGATGGAAAATTATGTACATTTCGAAATAATTGTTTGTAAATAAACCAATCATTTTTGTGGTAAGTATACATAGGCGTAGCCAGAGCGAGGGGGCAGAAGAGTTCACTTGCCCCTGTCAGAAATATTATAAATTTTACAATTATTGCAAAAATATATCATTATACCATGTACACTTTTAGTAAATAACACACTTGGCTAAGACTTCCTGTTTAAAATATTATTTACTAAAAACATTATTTGCAAAGAAAATATTAACTTTGAGCGCATGTACTGATCACAATTTTAAGTTACAAAATCAACGTCAACTCAAAACAAAGCCCCTTTATTTATAAATAAGTGTTCTTAAGATTTTCAAATATCTTAAAAATCTTATGTTTTTTTAAAATTTATTTATTTATTTATTTTTTCTTTCATGGGAAACCCCTTTTACAAAGAATATGTTACAAAGAAACAAAAAATTCACATTACGCACTGACTCTTACTTACATTTGTAACGAAATTGGATTAACTAAGAATTTAAGAGTTTGCATTGTTACTTAAGATTGCGAAAAATTGATGCAAATATTTGTTATAGGGAATTTGACGCAATTTTTAAAACGTACAGCTCAAATTGTTGCTTAAAATTGAAAAAAATAAAAACATGTAGAACAATTTAAAAATAATCACTCGAAGAAAACCGAAGAAAATCGTTATCTATCTTTTTATCTTTATTAGTTTCTCACTTATCCCGCGTTGAAACATTTTGAATTTATAAACTATTAATTAAAACACTTGGGACTTATTTAAGTGAAACAATACCAAGTGTTTTAATTAATAGTTTATAATACAATATTTGTGTTCAATTAAACCGGAAAAGCGAAACTAAATAATAAGTACGATTCAGAATTTTATTGGTGTTCAACCATTTTTGATGACTAAAAAGTTTCAATAAATGTTTCGTTGAGTTGTTAAGGTTAAAAGGTTTACTGTATAGACAATTTAACATAAAGAAAAATTGAGTTTGTCAATAGTTTACAGAATATTTACAAAATATAAAAATGGTGAAGTGTCCATGATAGTACTTTCCCCCGTAAATTGCGTATTAAATCACTTTTAAAATATTTGTAGCATTATTATTTTCAAAATGTCTTCAACTTTTTGATAACTACAACTTTTATTTGAAACATTTTTCAATTGGATCAACACATACTGACACAAACCAATGACTAGATAAAAAACACTATTTATTGAATATCTCAAAAACTAAGAGTGCTATGACAAAAAGTGAATCTACAAAAAATCTTTAGTTTTTCATTTCCTACAACTTTTATTTGAAACATTTTTCAATTGTATCGACACATACACTGTCACACACCAATAACTAGATAAAACACACAACTTTTGAAATATCTCAAAAACTAAGAGTGCTATGACAAAAAGTAAGTGATCTTCATTTTGTTATTATCTACAACTTTTATTTGAAAGAATTTTTTGTTTGATGAACATTTATTGAAAAAATCTGAAAAAACTGAAAAACGCTAAGAGTAAAGTACCACTTCCAGTTTTCCGATTTTCACCAAAAGCTTTTCAGTTCTTCCAATTGTAACAAAAAGCTTAAGTTTCAAGTTTCATCTCGATATCTTTAGCGGTTTTTGCGGTACAGCGCACACAGACACACACAGACAGACAGACATTTTTCAAAAATGGTCTTATTCGACTCAGGGGACCCCAAAACGGATATTTCCGCAAAAATTTTTGATTCGAAAATTTTCATGAAAACAATACTTTCCCTTTGTATTACATACGGGGGAAAGTAAAAACGAATTAAAATTAATATCGACTTTCTGCAAAATGTTTGTCTCATTGAGACGAAGTTACAGAACTCGTATTAAATATAATTATTTTTTAAGTATAAATACATTTTGCAATTTTGTCACCCCCTCAGGGATGGCATCCGGGGTGGACCGTACCTCTCTTTCTACGCCTCTGACCACACTCGGACGGTATTCGAACCCGCGACCTTCGGGCTCTACCTACTAGATCACCGGGGCCCCAAAGTAATCATATAGTTCTTAATTTCTTAGCTTAAAAACATTTCTTAACTCGCACACTTAGGGCCAGTTGCACCAATCAAGTATAACTGGTTCAACTCTAAACTTCAATTCAAAGCAAGGCGGTAGCCAGGGGAGAGGATATGAGGGTTCATTTTTAAAATGTAAAATTTTATTATGTAAAAGCTGCCCCGTTAGGTCACAAACAAAATTTTTACCAATAAACTCTCCCCCTTTCTGGCTACGGCCTTGCTTCAAAGTGACATTAGAACAATAGGAACTGTTATCTCGAACTCGGGTTCAACCTTTTTGGTGCAACTGGGCCTTATTACATTAATATCATTCATCTTAAGAACAACTATTAACAGCTAACTGTAATACCTACTTTAAAAGTCCCGAGAAAAAAAAATGATTAGCATTAAATTCCGAAATTAATTCAATCTCTCCCGGACACATCTCATTACATGTCATCGGACACACACACACGCGATTTGATGTGGGCTTTTTTGCGCTCAAAATTTTGCAAATTCATCGCGCTTAATATAAAAATGATTCGTTGTTTTGAATGGTAATAACTAGAACATGCGGGTTTTACAAAGAAACAGCCTTCGATTTACATGTTAATACCGTAGTACATGTTCTCTCTCGGTTACTCCTTTGATATGTATATGTGGCCTCTATTTTGTTTAGAATCAGAAAAAATCTACCGCCTATAAGCAAAAAAAAACATATTGTTTTCTTTAATATAGGATTTTTAAAACTGATTGGAATTCTAAGAATTTATTGTTTTGTATAAAAAAGAATACAGATGGAGATAAACAATCGACATATCGACTAGCATGCTTAGTTACGTGAAGTGTTTTCTATTAATTATTGTAGTAATTCCTTTCTTCACTAAGTAAAGAAAGGAATTATTACAATAATTAATGTAACTTTAGTTAGTTTAAAGAAAGTTTGACCTAATTTTCTTTAAACTAACTAGCAAACAATAAAAAAGAAGTAATTTTAAGAAAAAACAAAAATTAAAGTGACATTGATTATAACCAATGTTATAATCACCTATAGACGCGTTGTTACTTTTCCAACATTCCATCTAACTTTTCTAATCTTTCTACAAACTACACGGGGTACAGAACACGAATCCTATTAACAAAACAGCGTCCAGATTATAGAGTGCGTAAATACGTGTACGGCCCGAAACTATAATTTTACGAATTACCTAAAGGTTTATTTCAATTTCCTGGGCTAATTACGACAATAGTATTTATTGCAAAAGAACATGAAAAGACCGACGTTTACGGCGAGTAATTATCGTCGGATCAAATTGCTTCAATCTATTTTTTTTTTCTCCTGCTTCGTCTCTCTTCCTATCCTTTTGATCCGATCGAGACACGTAATCAATCAAATTATTCATAGTTAGGTTTTGGTGTAATTTGTGGTCTACGGACTAAACTAGCTGGCAATTATGTTTAAATATTGGTGTGAGTCTTGTGAATGTTATTGGTTCTCAAAATTTAAAAAAAAAATGCTTTTTTCCCGTTAGTAATATTGATACAAAACTAATATTTAAGTGTATTTTTTGTTCAAATTGGTAAATATCTAAGTACTACTACTAAAAATAAATTTTCCTGACTTCTAACTAAACTGGTGTCAAGAAGTGTTGTATTTTTTGTTCAAATTGCTAAATATCTAACCACTACTAAAAATAAATTTTCCTGATTTCTAAACTGGTGTCAAGAAGTGTTTTAGAACACTATTCAACCTTGGTATTGCTTGTTTGAATATTAATATTAATATTTCTTAAAACAGTATTAAGTGCACAATCATGATAATGATATTTTATAAGTACATGCAAATTGTTAAATTAATTTATATAAAACGTAGATTTTCGCGGGCGTAACATGTATCACTGTTTCTTCGGGTTTGGTCCCGCGTATTTTCTTGGCTCTGGTCCATTTTATTTTTATTTTTAATTCAACGTTTCGATGACGTCGCAGTCATCATCGTCAGGAATAACTATCAAAATTCCATTGCTCTAGCAACCACTTGTTTGACTTTTACGTACTACTTGATGCGTGAATTTCTTGTTTGGCTTCGTGTTACTCTTCTGTTTTGTTCTTCTAACGAAATATATTATCTCCGAACAACAACCAAGAAATTCAAAATCCAACCCCTTCCGAAAATAATATTGAAATTGTCACTACTACATCGTTAGAAGAACAAAACAGAAGAGTAACACGAAGCCAAACAAGAAATTCACGCATCAAGTAGTACGTAAAAGTCAAACAAGTGGTTGCTAGAGCAATGGAATTTTGATAGTTATTCCTGACGATGATGACTGCGACGTCATCGAAACGTCGAATTATAAATAAAATGGACCAGAGCCAAGAAAATACGCGGGACCAAACCCGAAGAAACAGTGATACATATATATATATATATATATATATATATATATATATATATATATAATATAAAACTTAGAAAATTTAATTGATATTGACAGTTAGTTATTAAATCTTCAAAATTGATCAGAATTAGGGTACTCCACAAAATAAATTTATATTAAAAAGACAGGAGAAAAAATCTTGAAGTTTATTATTAATATGCATGACTTCTTTACTTATACCCTGTATAATACACAATAACAAATTTGTTATTTCCGAAAAAATCTTTAGGATTACAGTAAATTTTGCTCTGCAAATTGACTAATTTTACCTAAATGTAAGTACATACCCATATAAGTGGGTAAAAATTGTTACATAGAAGATAAGTATTTTACATTGTAGATATTTGAAAAGCTTGCGTAACTGTGAGTCCCAAGTTTATCGACCATGTAAGAGCATAATTACATTTGGTTATTTGACCGTCGTCATCCAGTTGAGCGTAAACAAACGAAAAATTTACATCAAAATACCACTCCGGACGAATAGAGAAATGGAAAGGAATAGAGGCGTGATTTATTCGGCGGCAACGCACCGGCAGCTACCGGTGAAATGCTCGCTATTCGGCCGACCGTACAACAACTTTAACGAGCAATTAATAATGCCCATTGTGCACAATCACGATTGCGCGAAGAAATGAATAAATAAAATGATTATCGTACACACTCGTATTTTTTTCTTTATTATTTTCGCTTCGCCGTAGAAGAAATACATTTACTCCCCATAGAGAGGCTACACATGTGAACAACGAAACGATTTCTTATCGCGGCCATCGGGACAAGGAACGGATTTTAGTTCTGGATTATTATTTGAGGCGAATAGAGACCTCATCTTCGCTACGATGTTTCAGATGTTTTCCTGGCTCTTGTCTTCCTATCCGGAGAATCATGTTAACAAGCCCGTGGCATACCTACGCGTACGCCTAAAAATTAATTTTACGGTTACGGACTGCAGATCACACGCCTGATTGTATTTTCCGGTATTGCGATAATTATAAAAATCTTGTTTTCTTCCATCACATAATACCATACTTGTCTTATAGGCACGTATGTGTGTTTACAGTTAGCAAAATCAACTAGGATTGTTATAATTAATTATGCTGTAACGAGAAAAATACTTTACATGGAAATATGGAAGACTCATAAAGTATACATGAGATTGGAGTAGTTTTGTAAAAGTTTAGAAGATCAAAATAAAATGGTCTCATCCCCGACTTTAAAAAGTTTAATCTATATGCTAGAATTTAAAATCTAGATTCCACAAACTAATCGAGTCTTAGAGTTTAGACTAGTGATAGGCGTTAACGAATGATTTCAGTAATCGAATGATCGGTACTTGAATGATCTTGATAATCCACTGATCATTTGAATCACCAATCAATTGATGATTTAAATGATCATTCGAATGATCATTCAAATAATCATTCGAATCATCATTCAAATTGTCAAATATTAATTTAATTTAATTTATTTACGGAATCTCAATTTTACATTATGTATTTCCATTTCAAAGAATATTAATACTAATGATTAAAACCTAACCCAATTGGAGCGTTATATTTAAGCACCCAACTTTCAGTCCCAAAATAGCTTAATAAATACTTACTGTTGAATTACATATACATACAGGAAGTTTATTACTTCACGCGTGTAAAACACTAAAATATTGTAAAATTTATGTATATTTGAACCTCACTTGAAATCAGTGTTGTATACGCGTGGCGCATGAAGTAAAATTTCGAGTTTAGAAAAGCCCAGAAAATTTGTCTCGGGTCGCTGCGCGACCCTCGACAAATTTTCACGGGGCTTTTCTAAACTCGAAATTTTACTTCATGCTTAGTCTGGGAGTGGAAAACACTTGTTTGAGGCTTCAAATTGAACTCTTTTAAAAAACAACGAATATCTAATGACAAATTTTCTGGGCTTTTCTATACTCGAAATTTTACTTTATGCGCCACGCGTATAAACCACTAAAATATTGTAAAATGTATGTATATTTGAACCTCACTTGAAATCAGTGTTGTATACGCGTGGCGCATGAAGTAAAATTTTGAGTTTAGAAAAGCCCAGAAAATTTGTCAAACTTTAAGTAGCTAACTTTTAGTTCCAAAATGGTTTAATAAATCCTTATAATTAAAAATGTATCGTGGCTCAACTTTACTGCTGAATTACAAACATATCATACATATAAATACAGGGAGTTTTTCTTTAAACTATACGTATTCCAAATTCAGCTTATGTTCTTTAAATCATTAGATATTCGTTGTTTTTTACAAGAGTTCAATTTGAAGCCTCAAACGAGTGATTTCCACTCCCAGTCTAAGCATGAAGTAAAATTTCGAGTTTAGAAAAGCCCCGTGAAAATTTGTCGAGGGTCGCGCAGCGACCCGAGACAAATTTTCTGGGCTTTTCTAAACTTAAAATTTTACTTTATGCGCCACGCGTATAAAACACTAAAATATTGTAAAATTTATGTATATTTGAACCTTACTTGAAATCAGCGTTTTATACGCGTGGCGCATGAAGTAAAATTTCGAGTTTAGAAAAGCCCAGAAAATTTGTTTCGGGTCGCTGCGCGACCCTCGACAAATTTTCACGGGGCTTTTCTAAACTCGAAATTTTACTTCATGCTTAGTCTGGGAGTGGAAAACACTCGTTTGAAGCTTCAAATTGAACTCTTTTAAAAAACAAAGATTATCTAATGACAAATTTTCTGGGCTTTTCTATACTCGAAATTTTACTTTATGCGCCAGGCGTATAAAACACTAAAATATTGTAAAATTTATTTATATTTGAACCTTACTTGAAATCAGTGTTTTGTACGCGTGGCGCATGAAGTAAAATTTCGAGTTTAGAAAAGCCCAGAAAATTTGTCTCGGGTCGCTGCGCGACCCTCGACAAATTTTTACGGGGCTTTTCTAAACTCGAAATTTTACTTCATGCTTAGTCTGGGAGTGAAAAACACTCGTTTGAGGCTTCAAATTGAACTCTTTTAAAAAACAACGAATATCTAATGACAAATTTTCTGGGCTTTTCTATACTCGAAATTTTACTTTATGCACCACGCGTATAAAACACTAAAATATTGTAAAATTTAAGTATATTTGAACCTCACTTGAAATCAGTGTTTTATACGCGTGGCGCATGAAGTAAAATTTCGAGTTTAGAAAAGCCCAGAAAATTTGTCTCGGGTCGCGGCGCGACCCTCGACAAATTTTCACGGGGCTTTTCTAAACTCGAAATTTTACTTCATGCTTAGTCTGGGAGTGGAAAACACTCGTTTGAAGCTTCAAATTGAACTCTTTTAAAAAACAACGGATGTAGGAAAATTTACAGATTATGCATATGTTTACCTAATAGAAAAATTCGGTGTATATATTTTATGCCATAGTATGTAATAAAGAAAAGATAAATAATATATAATCGTTTGTATCACAAAATATATCACTAAGCAGTGTATTTGCAAAAGAAAATTATCTCAGATGGAATATCACTTAAAGTTATGTAAAACAAACGTACATATAGAAAAATTACAACCAACAGTATAGATGATTAGCAAAATACAAACGACTGTAATGAATAAAATAAATTAACACAAAGTACAAAATTACTAGAAATCATATAAATTAATATTAAACAACGACATCGGATAAACTAATGCGCTGTAAATGAGTTTTAAACTGTCTAACTGTCGATGAATCGTCAAATATACGGCGATAGGAATTATCTATCATCTATCTTTTATTTTTTTCGAACTTCCAATTATTCTTATACCATTTGAAATTTTAATACATTGTTATAGTTTTCCTATTTAAATATTACTTTTTTTGTAAACAAATATTTTATTTTTAGACCATATGTAACAATCTTTATAATTAAATAAAATATTTTGTAATAATTTCATGTAATTTATTTGAGCATTTAGAACAAATGTAGGTAGGTACTTAATTGCATACACATCTAAAAATATGTGACTTTTGAGAGAGAGAAAAAAAATTATATCACTATTGGCACAATAGAAATTCATAACTTTGACTACCAATTTTGTAGTTATTAGGGGCTAATATTTTTGTATACCAATATATAAAGATTTACAGCGTATACTGTATATTGAAATATGTATACTTAAAAGAAAAACTCTGTATTTTTGAGATAGTAATAAAGAATTTGCAGTGTACAAAACATTTTTTGGGCACCAGAAAAATTCCAGGGCTGAAAGGGTTAAGAGCGTTTAAAGTACAGAGTCTACAATCCAGAAACTGTTTGGTCTAGAATCTAGATTGCGTAGGGTCTAAAAACTAGAGTGTAGGTCGACTGCGTAAGTTTAGTCTTTTGTTTAGAGTGCCTGAAGTTCGAAGTCTAGATATTAGAGCTTAAAGACTAGAGTCTATAGTCTAGACCAGTGGTTTTTCAACATTTCAGAATTCAGGAACACAATCGTTAAGTACTACTGATTTAGAGTTTAGAGACTACGAGTACAGTCAAGAGTTTAGATTAGGGTCCTGACTGCTAAAGATTAGAGTCTAGAAACGAATTCAGAGTAGGCATTTAATCCACAGTCCAGAAAATGCTAAAGATTACAGTCCTAAAACTAATCCACAGACTAGCATAAATAATTCAGAGTGTGGAAATCGGGATCTTGAGATATACGTTTAAATACAAAGTTTAAAATTCAGAGACTAGATCCAGAAACAAGAAACTTGTGTGGAGACTAAAGAACAAGGGACTAGACTCCATAGACTAAAGTTCAGTCCTCACTCTAGCATTTACAGTTCAGAATCTAGACTATCTAGGAAATAGAAACTAGACTTTAGAGTTTAAGGTATATACATTATAGTCTAGATATAGTCCAAAAACGAATTTAGAGACTTAGAGTCTATAGTATTAGATTAGATTAGATATTCGTAGGGGTGGCCTCATTGGCCTGTACCACCGCGACCTTTGCAGATCTATTGTGGATCCCTATTATGATTAGCCCTATTAATCCTGACAGTCAGCCTTGGGTGTAGCTCTCTGCGCTTGATTTAGTGTTGCCCAGTTTTAGGTATCTAATCCGTGCTAGGGCCTCATATTGGCACAGGATGTGGAGAGGATCCTTCTCTTCTTTCTGGCATAATCTACATATTGTATCCTCTGCCAGGCCTATTTTGCGTATGTGTTTGTTGAGCCTACAGTGTCCTGTCAGTAGACGTCTATAGTATAGTCTTTAGACTTATATTCTAGAAATGCTCAAGCTAATAGATTCCATACTGCTAAAGATTGGATTCCAAAAACTAATGGGGGGTTGGTATTTTATCCACAGTATAGAGTTTAAATTTGACTGACTCAATACCAAAATTCTAGACTAAAACTAATCTACAGAGACTTGAGGAAAGAATTCAAACTACAGCTCAAATAACTTGAAACTTGTCAAGAGACAAGGGATAACCCCTTAGTCCCTTGACTAAGTAATAGTTCAGTCTACATTCGTCCGGATAGAGTCCAGAAAAAAGGTTCCAGGTCGACTGTCTAAACTCCACAGCTGGGTTTAGACTCGATACCAAAATGCTAGAGATTAGTACTGAAACTAATCTACAAAGACTTGCGGAAAGAATTCAGAAACTACAGCTCAAGAAACTTGAAACTTGACAAGGGACAAGGGATAAGTCTTTAGTTTCTTGACTAAGTAATAGTTCAGTATACATTTGTGCGGATAGAGTCCAAAAAATAGGGTCCAGGTCTACTGTCTAAACTCCAGAGTTGGGTTTAGACTCGATACCAAAATGCTAGAAATTAGTACTAAAACTAATCTACAGAGACTTACGGAAAGAATTCATAAATTACAGCTCAAGAAACTTGAAACTTGTCAAGGGGCAAGGGATGTCTTTAGTCTCTTGACTAAGTAATAGTTCAGTCTACATTCGTGCGGATAGAGTCCAGAAATTAGGGTCCAAGTCGACTGTCTAAACTCCAGAGTCGGATTTAGTGCGCCTAAAGTACAGACTCTGGAGTATATACTCGTATATTAGAGACAAGAGTCTAGACTGTCTAGAGACTTCAGTTTAGAACCCTTGGTGTACCAACTACAGTCTAGATTTTAGATACGCGAGTCCAGTACTAAAGCCTATATCTGTCTATATTTAGGGCCTATAGTTAAGAGGTTACAGATTATAGTCTACATTTTTTAGTCAACAGTCTAGAGCAATGGTTTTTAACCTCATTCCAACCTCAGAATAATGAAGCACTTTATTTTAAATCAGTGATTTTAAAATTTCGGCGAAACACTCACTGTAAGTTCACGGAGCACCAGTGTTCCGTGGAACAACTGTTAAAAACCACTGGTTTAGACTCTGCGTTGACTGCCCAGGCTCTAAAGTTCAGAGTCTAGAATTTAGAGATAATATATAAAATTACGCTAGTGTTCGTAAAAAATGCAAACAATACGTCCTAATAATACTACTTTAGACAATAAATACCCATTGTAACAACTACTTCCGTTGCAAATACACCGCCGTTTACTGGATTATACAATGAAATATTTAGGTATTTATTGTCGTAAGTAGTCGTATTAATTAAGATGTATTGTTTGCATTTTATGCGAACATTGTCGTAATTTAAAAAATTTAAAGTGTGCAGTTGTACACAGTAAGAAGCGTTAGCTTATTCCCTTGAATTTAAATGTTTTATAATTTGAAATATTCTTAGAATCTAGAGATATCAGATTGTACAGTTCAGAAAGTATAGAGTTTATACGTGGTATCTCCACAAAGTATGTTCCGTTTGACTGGTTAAAGAAAACAAAAACATATTTAGAAAAAAAAATTATAGTAAAAGGATCTTTGAACCTTAAACTATTTTTTGATATCACTCTCACCATTGTGTAGGCACTTGTCATAGCGTGGCACAAGCTTTTGTATTCCCTTATTATAAAAAGGTACCGCCTGTAATGTCAACCAAGTAACAACATGTTCTTTGATCTCATCGTTACTGGAACCCCTTGCTACCAAGATTCATAGAGAGAGCAGTAATTAAATACTTTCGGTTTTCGTAAATTATTTCTTCAACATCAACAAACAGTTTATTACTAGTCAAACAAGGACACTCATTTCTTTCATCATCATGCTCATTATCACGTCCTTTACATCGTTTATTGAAAATTTGATGTGATTCAATGGTAAGGAGATGGATGAAAATGTCATTAACATTGAATCACCAACCACATTTTCTCCATACACCTCTGTTGATGAATGTGGAAAGGTTTACTGTTCTTCGCATTAAGGAAAGGAATTGCTGACCTTATCTCACAAGCGGCGGGAATTTCAATGTTATTTGCCATTTCAAACAAGCACCACAAAGAGTACACAGCACCCAGTTGACTAATATATACAGGGTGGACCAAAAGTCCGTTTAAATTTGAATTGGTAGCTGCGACGAACAGCGACAGCGGGGTGGGGCGAAGGGGTTACGAAGTGGAAGAGCGGCCAATGGGAATTCAGTACCATGGCGTGGATCAACGATAAACAACGTGTGCTCTGTGTATGCGAGTACTACCGCAACAACGATTCTTTTACTCTAGCGCAACGAACATTTTGCGCTCATTACAACATACGGCGTCAAAATGAAGCTCCATCGATTCAATTGATTCGAAAATGGGTACAGAAGTTCAAGGAGACAGGTTCAACAATGAATCAGCCACGATCCGGCCGACCTAGAACATCAAGAGATCCCGAAAACGTCGAGCGTGTAAGAGTGTCTATTCGTGAAAATCATGGACTCTCTACTCGGAAGCGGTCTAACGCCTTAGGTGTGCCCAGAACATCTTTAAATTGCATTCTTCACAAAGATTTACATTTACATCCGTACAAAATTGAAATGGTACAGGAATTAAAGCCTCAAGATCACGCTCACAGGCTTCAATTTTCCAAAAAGTGATATCCAAAAGAGGTGCCATTAATTAGCCACCTCGTAGCCTGAACTTATTCCCACTGAACATCCTTCTTTGGGGATACCTTAAAAGTACAGTTTTCAACAGCAACCCAGTGTCTCTAGAGGAATTAAAGGAAAATATTCGAGAGGAAATGCAAAAAATTTCACGAAACAGTGTTAAAATGGTCAAGGATCACATATGGATGTTGTAATTTAAAAAAAATCCCTATTTGTGTACTTTTATATTAAATAGAAAGTTTTTATCTCACATAACTAGTTTCTTTTTAATCATCATTTGAAATGTAACCGAACTTTTGGTCCACCCTGTATTAACGCCAACTTCTTCTCAATAAGTTATTTTAAGTATTGCGCATGCGTGACATTCCGATCGCAGCGCTGCGGTGGCAAGGAATACAAAGGGAACTTACTTTCTGGATACACTACGTAGATTAAGGTCGTCATTTGAGTTTAGAATCCATACTAGAGATTTTTAACCGGTATTCCGCAGGATAGAACTGCCCTAATAATCATTACCATTGACGTTGCCGTTTACGGTTACATTGTTATTTGGATAATTTCCAAACTTTTCAAGCAAAAAATAGTTAAAGTTGTCTTACTATGTGCCAATGTCTTGCCACATAATATACAATGATGTAGAGATTTAAAAATCTACTGAACTGATCTCACTCATTACTGTGCTTTTTGACGATTTTCTCGGTCTGGGGAAGGCGGATTTGCGCTTGTCAACCGAATGTTAAAAAAATCACTTTCGATATAAGTGTTAAAAAAATCGAACATTTTTGTAAAAAAGGAAAAGTCATTTTACGACTGTATTTCGCAAAAGTATTGGATATGTAGCCACTGATCAGTCCATATTTGATTCTTTTAATAGAATGTAGCTTAAAATTGTATTCTTGGTGGTTTAAGAAAAGAACGTTCTAAAATATTAACAAGATGTATTGTTTGCATTTTATGCGAACATTGTTGTAATTTGAAAAATTTAAAGTGTGCAGTTGTACACTGTAAGAAGCGTTAGCTTATTCCCTCGAATTTAAATGTTTTTTTAATTTGAAATATTCTTAGAATCTAGAGATATCAGATTGTACAGTACAGCTAACAATAGCTGCTTACAATAGACTTTAATTATGAATACTCCTGCACTCTCGCATTAATCTGAAGTATTTAATTCCATTTAAACGGAATCAGATAAATGCGTTAATTAATACATGTATGTATTTACAATTTCAATGTAAAACTTCAAATCACACACTGTTAACTATCTTAAAAATTCAACCCACACCTTTTTCGATCAGCCACTTATTTTTTGCGAGTGTATAATTCCAAGTCGATACATGGTTTGATTTGACTTAATTAAAGGATACGGATTACTGGAGTGAACCAGAACCGCGCATTACCTTTCTCGCTTTCTTCACGATAACCGACATTAGCCGGCGTTATTATCTTAAGTATTTCTAATTTACAATTACAAGCTGCTGCTGATAATAACCAACAGAAGCCGTACGGCTGCATTTCAGGTATATTAATTATATTCCTTAGCGTGTCCTTACTTTGTATTCCAGTCGCAGCGCGCTGCGCCACCGAGATCTACCTCATTAACTGGGTATTATGTCGCGATATTGAATTATGCTTTCAAGTATTAGAATAGGGAAAACATTGCGAGCAATTTTGCAGAAGAGATACTTTGTTATATCAAAATTGAAGACTTTTTTACGATGTTCATAGAAATAGCAAAAATATTAGATTTAACTGTTTGGTGTTGTAGGCGTTCACTTTGTGGTACATCTTAAATACACTCTTTAACGCTGTTATTAGAAAATTTGCAAATATGAATAATGTTCCTTTGTAGTTTTTTGTTACTAACGGTTTGATAATGATACGTGTAGTATCGAAACTATAGTCACCAAATAAACCAATTGTTATACAAACAAAGTGATAAACAGTGTTTTATTTATGTTCAACAATGTATAACGAAGTAGAAGCCTCTATAATCAGTGAATTAAATACACTTGTAAATAAAGTACTTTTTACTTTGTTTAACCACTGAACCACTTTAGTTTGAGAATGACTACTAGATAGTCGAAACTAGTCACACAATTTAATATAAGATTCAGTGGTTTAGCAAAGTAAAAAGTGTTTTATTTGCAAATATTAGATTTAACACAAATTTAAAGCAGATTGAAATATAAATGAAACCAATAGTAGGACGGACTATTAAATCCAATACTCATGCAAAGTTGTCTTTAACGAAGGGTCAAAATAAAAACAAATATATTTGATTTATTATGTTCGGTTGATGTCTATATTTCATTCATCAAAGCTTCGTTATTTTTGATACATTATCTATTATTTGAACTGTGTTTGTAATGTTTCAGATACATAACTGATATAAGTGTGCTATGTGGGTAAGTTCAGATAAAATGCATCCTCTTCGAATTCGAATCCAAAAGCCCATGTATGTTATGTGCTTACATACATAATATGCTTTTTTTAGTTTTAATGTTCTACAGTTATAACAGTATAACATCGTTAAAAACGAATTGATCACTATAACTGACACTACTGCTTAAAGAGAACACCGACTACAACGTACAGATATCGTCGGTCAGTTAAAGCTCGCTATAAACTGTACCTATGGAAATGTAGATTAATTTTTATAGATTTTTTTACGGATCGTTATTTTTTCTAATTTGTTTTGTTTGTTATTACAGACAATACTGTTATATTAATTATTGTCTTTGGCACTATTTTCTTTATGTTCATAGTATGTACAGTATTTTGATCATTCTCGGAAATAAAGCTCATGTTATTATTTGTTATCAGAGCTGGGCAGGATTCGAATCACTCAGGATTCGAATCCTCGATTCGAATCCTTTTAGAGGATTCACAAGAGGTATTCGAATACTTTAGTTCAACTGGATTCGTGATCTGGATTCGTTGCGTATTTTTAAGAGGATTCGTATTCGAATCCAAATGTGTGTGATTCGAATCCTTGTAAAAGGATTCGAATATTTATAAAAGGATTCGAATATTTATAAAAGAATTGGAATATTTATAAAAGGATTGGAATACTTACAAAAGGATTTGAATTTTCAAAAATAATTCGAATTAATTGTCAGGATTAACATGAAAAATGCCTTTTGGGTGTTTTTAAATGTCTCGTTAAATCAGTATTTTATACGCGTGGCGCATGAAGTAAAATTTCGAGTTTAGAAAAGCCCAGAAAATTTGTCTCGGGTCGCTGCGCGACCCTCGACAAATTTTCACGGGGCTTTTCTAAACTCGAAATTTTACTTCATGCTTAGTCTGGGAGTGGAAAACACTCGTTTGAAGCTTCGAATTGAGCTTAAAAAAAACAAGGAATATCTAAAGATTTACAGAAAATAGGCTGTTTTGCTGAAAACACTATTTCTACTAGCAGAAACAACTAGCACTATTACCAGCCAGAACTTCTAACTCAGATGGTTGTAGCTTCAGATATCTTGCTACCAGCAGATGAGGCCTGTACTAGTACTACTAAGTACTATTAGCCGAAAGAACCACTACTACAAACTGTAACGTTTATTATTTTTTCAATTAAAAACGATTTGTCCACTAGCAGAGAGAACTGCCGCTATTAGCAGACAGAGCTTCTAGTTCCGTAGACGGAGCCTGTATTACTACTACTACTAGTTGCAGGAAAAACTAGTGGTAGTAGAATAAAAAACTACTATTAAGCTGAAAGAACAACCAAGGCCGCAGCCAGAAAAAAAATTCGAAGGGGGTTATAAAAATTTCGTGGGGGAGCTTAGGAAAAAATATTGTTTTTGCTCTTACAGTCCCGCTTTTACATACAAAAATTTATCATTTTGAAAATTTCAGGGGGGGTTTGAACCCCCACATCACCCATCACCCCCCCCCCCTAGGCTACGGTCTTGAGAACAACTGCTACTAGTTAAAAGAATTACTACAGCAGAAAGAACCACCGCTATTAACGGAGCTTCTAGTTCAGATGGTTCTAGCTATAGATGTCTTGCCATCAGCAGACGGAACCTGTAGTACAGGTTCCGACCGTACTAGTAGTAGAAAGACCTACTCGTAGTAGAAGGAACAAAATAGTAGTTGTTCTTTCTACTACTGAAAGGACGAACGCTAGTAGCACAAAGAAATTGAACTTCTAGCTGAAATAACTACTACTACTGATAGAAACGTTTACGCTTTAGCAGAATACGCTATTTCTACTAGCAGAAACAGCTATCGCTATTGGCAGAGAGGGCTTCTGGTTCAGATGGTTCTAGCTTCAAATCTCGCCACCGGCAGATGGAGCCTGTACTACTAATAGGAGCAGAAAGACCTAGCAGTCGTTTTTTTTATAGCAAAAAACCCTATTTCTACTAGCAGAAAGAACTACTGATATTAACAGAGCGTCTAGTTCAGATGGTTCAGGCTTATCGTGTCTTGCCACCAGCAGACGGAGCCTGTATTACAACTAGTTGCAGAAAGTCCTAGTAATAGTAGAAGGAACAAAATAGTAGTTTACTTCTTTTAACATAAAATGCATTTCTACTAAAAGATTAAAAATATATGTTTTTTTCTTTGTCGCCGCCATTGTTTAACAAACGTCAATTGTGTATAATACTAATTAACGAGTGTTTTTTGAGAATGAATTGTTATCTTCGTTATGGTTTACAATTATTCATATTTCTTCGGAGGAAACAGATACAGGGAGTTTTTCTTTTAAGTATACGTATTCCAAGATTAGCCTATTTTCTGTAAATCTTTACATATTTTTTGTTTTTTTTTTAAAGTTCAATTTGAAGCTTTAAATGAGTGTTTTCCACTCCCAGGCTAAGCATGAAGTAAAATTTCGAGTTTAGAAAAGCCCCGTGAAAATTTGTCGAGGGTCGCGCAGCGACCCGAGACAAATTTTCGGGCTTTTCTAAACTCGAAATTTTACTTCATGCGCCACGCGTACAAAACACTGATTTGAAGTGAAGTTGAGAAACACACAAATAAATCTTTAATCAGAGTAACAGGGAATCAGATATTTAGTCTGTTATCAACTACTAAAAGATTAAAAATATATGTTTTTTTCTTTGTCGCCGCCATTGTTTACCAAACGTCAATTGTGTATAATATTAATTAACGAGTGTTTTTTGAGAATGAATTGTTATCTTCGTTATGGTTTACAATTATTCATATTTCTTCGGAGGAAACAGATACAGGGAGTTTTTCTTTTAAGTATACGTATTCCAAGATTAGCCTATTTTCTGTAAATCTTTAGATATTTCTTGTTTTTTTTTTTAAGTTCAATTTGAAGCTTTAAATGAGTGTTTTCCACTCCCAGGCTAAGCATGAAGTAAAATTTCGAGTTTAGAAAAGCCCCGTGAAAATTTGTCGAGGGTCGCGCAGCGACCCGAGACAAATTTTCGGGCTTTTCTAAACTCGAAATTTTACTTCGTGCGCCACGCGTACAAAACACTGATTTGAAGTGAAGTTCAGAAACACACAAATAAATCTTTAATCAGAGTAACAGGGAATCAGATATTTAGTCTGTTATCAACAATGTTCAGTGTTAATAATAATTAATTAGGTTTTGAATATTTTTTATATCTTTAATTAATTTCTCACTTAACCCGTGGTGAAACATTTTTGAATATAATTCTGGATATTTAATTAAAACACTTGGTTTTGTTTCACTAATCACAAATTAGTGAAACAAAACCAAGTGTTTTAATTAAATATCCAGAATTGAATATTTTTGTTACAACAACTGGTAACAATTTATATATTAATGGTTGCAGAAAAAATAATAAAATCAAATTTATTCTTGAAGGATTTGTATTCGTGATTCGAAAAAACAGGATTAGAATCTTTGATTCGAATCATATTTATCTCTTACGAATCCTTTATTCGAGTATTCGTAATTCGAATCATATTAGGTGATTCGGATTCGTGATTTGAATCTTTTTTACGGGGATTCGTCCCAGCTCTGTTTGTTATGTACGTACTTTTAACTTTATACCGACAACATGAAAAGTAAAAAACTATTTTTTTTTAACTAATGGTCCGACTAAGTACTTTCGAACATAAAAATGTAGTTGTACTACACTTATAATCTCTGTCAACATTATATGTAACTTTGAATATTAACCTCTTTGTGATCGTCTTTTATTATTTGTATTACACATTCAACGTACGTAACAACAAACTGATTGACTCGAGTCTTGTTGGATCGTGATTGATTCCCATGGTCTCCTCGAATCGTTTTTCTTGTTTTCTGACTGGGCTGTGTTCTTGTGTCCCCCGTCGGCACGAGATGAAGACTGCTCATTGTGTCGTCGTCGTCAGGAATGCGTCCACATTTTCACATACACTTGCGGTATTGTATAGTAGAAGAGCAAGAGAGCACGTCATGGATGGGGGCAGGGTCCAGCAAGTGTAGATACTGTTAGGCCTGTAGCAAAAACTCCTTACGTATGTGGGTCATCTGAAGACACCAACGCGGGCCGCGGCGATTTGGCCGGTTGTTGACCGCTCGCTCGGTCAGCCACATACATACGTATAGGAGATGTGTGTACATAAACATTGTCGGTTGTTTTTGATCAAAAAATTGTTGACCACACCTCGACAATATTCAATTTATCGGTGCTACATATAAAGCGTATGCTTCCGACTACGAGAACAAATTTCACTCCACGCGTGGAGGTTAATAGAACTCGCTTGGATTCACTACACCTTCACTATTATGGGAGGCTTGTGGCACCTGCACACGCGATACACACAGTTATTTCCAATTTCGATGGATAATTATAATTATTTGAAGGAATTTTCTAGTTGTTGGTATTCTAGTTTTGCAATATGTGGGTCAATAAGCATCATTTAAACATACATCTCTAAATATTCAGTAGTGTTTAAATAATTGTCATAATTGAGTTCTTATTTAGATCAGTCTCATGGCCTCCACATCCTAAGTCGGGCCTCTAGGTCTGACAAGCCCACCTGTTTTAGGGTTGAGGACCGCATTTTACCAAAAAGGATTTAAAATAACAAAAATGGTAATGTGTTTATCATACCACTTTCCCCATTAAAGATATGATGATTTGAATATTAAGAATATGGAAAAGTGTCTCAAACAAAATTTCTTGTATTTACGAGTATTTATAGAATATTCACAAATAAAGTAATTTTAGCTTTTTTTGCTGTATCTCGGTTAATATTGATTTATTACATCTCAGAAGTATGTATATATTTTCAACTTTCTTTTAAATCAGTGGCGTGGCGCTCGAAGTAAAATTTCGAGTTTTGAATAGCTTAAACATTTGGTTTCGTCGCTCTGCATCGCTACGCGACCAAACCAAAATTAAAATTAAAATTTGAACTTGATATTAAGCAATTATTCTCACAGTTAAACTCCATTCATGCGTTTACAACTTTATCTTGACTTGAATGTTGCGGAATTAATTTATTTTTTGGCTTTCAGATTGATAACATCAATAACATGGAAGTGACAATCAGCATTCATTAAAAAATGATAATTAAGATTTATAGCAATTAAGGATATTTTTTTAAGCCGAGCTGAACCAGTTCGAAATGTATTCTAACCGAATTTGATTTATTAACATTTTTATTGCATCAAAACCACTTTTCTGAATTTACAATGGTTTCATTTGGTCACAAAATATTTATTGATTAAGTTAATTATTTATTTAATAGTCATTTTGAAATTATCATAAAACTTTTACTATCTGTAAGTAATCATAAATTTTTGATTAATTTAACTTTTCTTTATGAATCGCTAAAATTGCTTTTTCTACGCATGAAAAAAGGAAAGTTGGCCATTTAATTTTATGTGGTCAGCAATGACATAACATAGGACGTCTCAATTTGATTCCGTTAGTTAATCCAAATTTAGGACATCTTTATTATAATTAATAATAATAATAATCGTCTAAATCCTGGGTCTCCAAACTATCTTCTTCGCGGGCCACAAATACAATTCTACATAATAAAGTCGGCCAAGATCCGATTAATTTTATAAAATTATGAAAAATTTAAGGAACAATTGTTACAATATTTCAAAATATGACATTTACAAAAAAAAAATACAAACAATCGCGGGCTGGATTCATGCAAGTCGCGGGCCGGATTTGGCCCGCGGGCCGTAGTTTGGAGACCACTGGTCTAAATAAATACATATTAAAAACAATAGGGCAAAGTTTATTGTTTTATTTATTAAGAGTTAGACTAACCTTTATAATTAAAACAAATAAATGTCCAGTTAGAATTAATCCAAGGCGTTCTGTTCACTACTGGCTTAAATCAAGCTTAGCTTGAACTTAGTTTAATTAAATTGATCCTTAATTAAGAGTAGCAATTACGGCTAGGTTAATCTTTATAATTAAAACAAATAAATGTTCAGTTAGAATTAACCCAAGGCGTTCTGTTAAATACTGGCGTAAATTAAGCTTAGCTTGAATTTAGTTTAATTAAATTAATCCTTGAAGCTCGGATTATCAAGGCGAGCGTAAGCTTTCAGGCATTTCTAAACTCGAAATTTTACTTCATGCGTATAAAACACTGAATTATTCTAAAGTTTAAAATATACAGGGAATTGTTCTTATAAGTATACAAATGCATGGATGGCACTGTAAATTTTACCACATTTTTTGCTTTTTTTAAAGTTCAATTTGAATGTTCAAACAAGGGTTTTCCACTCCCAGACAAAGCATGAAGTAAAATTTCGAGTTTAGAAAAGCCTGAAAATTTGGTTTGGTCGCTCCGCGAAGCGGGGCGACCAAACCAAATTTTCAGGCTTTTCTAAACTCGAAATTTTACTTCATGCGCCCGCGTACAAACCACTGATTTGATGTGAAGTTCACAATATACGTCAGCATACTACTTCACTAGTGTATTTCGAACTTCACTTAAAATCAGTGTAAAATTTCGAGTTAAGAAAAGCCTGAAAATTTGGTTTGGTCGCTCCGCGAAGCGGGGCGACCAAACCAAATTTTCAGGCTTTTCTAAACTCGAAATTTTACTTCATGCGCCCGCGTACAAACCACTGATTTGATGCGAAGTTCACAATATACGTCAGCATGCTACTTCACTAGTGTATTTCGAACTTCACTTAAAATCAGTGTTTTATACGCGTGGCGCATGAAGTAAAATTTCGAGTTTAGAAAAGCCTGAAAATTTGGTTTGGTCGCCCCGCTTCGCGGAGCGACCAAACCAAATTTTCAGGCTTTTCTAAACTCGAAATTTTACTTCATGCTTTGTCTGGGAGTGGAAAACCCTCGTTTGAACATTTTCAGGCTTTCTAATCTCGAAATTTTACTTTATGTTTAACCTGGGAGTGGAAAACACTCGGTTAAGTCTTTAATTTGAACGTTTTTTAAAAACAACGAATATCTGAAGATTTACAGCGTCTATCGTACACCGAGATTTGTATATTTAAAAAAAAACTCTATACTGCATCAATGCTGAAAATTATTTTCAAAATATTATTATTATTTTTAACATTGAATGTTTTATATTGAATTTTAATAAAAAAAAATTAAATTTACATTATTGAATATTCAATTATAGTTCGGTGAATATACAATATTATATCTATATAGAAAATAGATATTTTATCAATATTTTCAAAACACATAAAATATTGTATTTACATTGTATGTTGAATACAAAATGTTCATTGAAATACATTAAATTTACAATACTGAATGCCTATAATTATTTTAGATGATTATACAACATAGAAACTATATAGACAATTGTTTTTTTTTTTTAAAGTTCAATTTGAATGTTCAAACGAGGGTTTTCCACTCCCAGACAAAGCGTGAAGTAAAATTTCGAGTTTAGAAAAGCCTGAAAATTTGGTTTTGTCGCTCCGCGAAGCGGGGCGACCGAACCAAATTTTCAGGCTTTTCTAAACTCGAAATTTTACTTCATGCGCCCGCGTACAAACCACTGATTTGATGTGAAGTTCACAATATACGTCAGCATGCTACTTCACTAGTGTATTTCGAACTTCACTTAAAATCAGTGTTTTATACGCGTGGCGCATGAAGTAAAATTTCGAGTTTAGAAAAGCCTGAAAATTTGGTTTGGTCGCCCCGCTTCGCGGAGCGACCAAACCAAATTTTCAGGCTTTTCTAAACTCGAAATTTTACTTCATGCTTTGTCTGGGAGTGGAAAACCCTCGTTTGAACATTTTCAGGCTTTTCTAATTTCGAAATTTTACTTTATGTTTAACCTGGGAGTGGAAAACACTCGGTTAAGTCTTTAATTTGAACGTATTTTAAAAACAACGAATATCTGAATATTTACAGCGTCTATCGTACACCGAGATTTGTATATTTAAAAAAAATCCCTCTATACTGCATCATTTTTGTACATCTATTTATTATTTATCTATTGTAACTTGACTTGTGTAAAACTTTTGTTATAACATCAATAAATTGAAATTGAAATCAATGCTGAAAATTATTTTCCAAATATTATTATTAATTTCAACATTGAATGTTTTATATTGAATTCTAATAAAAAATAACTAAATTTACATTATTGAATATTCAATTATAGTTCGGTGAATATACAATATTATATCTATATAGAAAATAGATATTTTATCAATATTTTCAAAACACATAAAATATTGTATTTACATTGGATGTTGAATACAAAATGTTCATTGAAATACATTAAATTTACAATACTTAATGCCTATAATTATTTTAGATGATTATACAACATTAGTTATTGATAATGAGTGCTTAGCACTCGAAATGTACATCTAACACATAAAAATAAAAGTGAAGTAAGGAATAAAAACAGTTTTTTCATTGTGATACAACATAGAAACTATATAGACAATAGATGCTGTATCAATATTTATAACATTTAAAATCCTGGACAAAATTAATGCATCACTTTAATTAATTTAATATTTACAATATAACGACAAAAGAAAACAAACTAACGTTGAAATGATAATTAACACCTACAAATTAGTCGAACATGACCTTCATTGACCTCATTTTTTTTTATCAAATTTTCTTTTGCAGGAAATGCATAAATAAACTAGCATAACTTCAAATTGAAAAAAAAAGAATCAGTAAAACAGAATAAATGCATCTGGGTCAACCCTTTTTATCACTGCAATTATGCGTGGAAGCATGCTTGATATCAAATGTTCAACAAAAGCATGTGGAATATTCTTCCATTCTTCAATAACGACCTCTATAAGTTGGTTGTGATTAGCAACAGAGGGTCTACGACTTCTAACCTTCTATTTGAGATAATAATGCTGTTTAAGAAATATTGAGCATTCATAGCCCTCTTACATATAGGGACCAACTCCGTACGAGCATCGAAGCGAATTCCTTCCCCAAACATTTTAGAGCCACCACTTAAAAGTTACGTTAGAAGAGATATAACAGCTGGCAAACCTTTCTGGAGCCTTAAGGCTTACTCCGTTGAAACTAGAGTTAGCCTTAAAGCTCCAGAAAGGATTGCCAGCTATAATATCTCTCCTAAAGTACCTTAAAGTAGTGGCTCTAAAATGTTTTAGGGATGAAATAGAACAGAACCCGTTTCCAATCATTGATGGTCCAATTCTGATGTAGTCTTGCAAAATTCAATCTCCCAACTCTATGTTCTCTGGTAAGCAAGTATTTTTTGGCTGGTCTTCTGTTGCTCAACCCAGCTTCATATAAACGTCTTCTAACCATTCCAGACGATATAGCGATATTTCGAACATCTGCTAATTCATTATTTAGCAGATTGCTGATGACTCTCCTGTATCTGAGAGCACGTTGTCTCAAATATTCTTCCATTCTTCAATAACGGCCTCTATAAGTTGGTTGTGATTAGCAACAGGGGGTCTACGACTTCTAACCTTTTTTTTTGAGATAACAATGTTGTCTAAGTAATATTGAGCATTCATAGCCCTCTTACATATAGGGACCAATTCCGTGCGAGCATCGAAGCGAATTCCTTTCCCAAACATTTTAGAGCCACCACTTAAAAGTTACGTTAGAAGAGATATAACAGCTGGCAAACCTTTCTGGAGCTTTAAGGCTTACTCCGTTGAAACTAGAGTTAGCCTTAAAGCTCCAGAAAGGATTGCCAGCTATAATATCTCCCCTAAAGTACCTTTTAGTAGTGGCTCTAAAATTTTTTAGGGATGAATTTAAATAGAACCCGTTTTCAATCACTGATGGTCCAATTCTTATGTAGTCTTGCAAAATTCAATCTCAGTGCTTTATGTTCTCTGGTAAACAAGTATTTTTTGGCTGGTCTTCTCTTGCTCAACCCAGCTTTATATAAACGTCTTCTAACCATTCGAGACGATATAGCGATATTTCGAACATCTGCTATATCATTTTTTAGCAGATTGCTGATGATTCTCCTGTATCTGAGAGCACGTTGTCTCAAAAAACGACTATTAATATTTAATTAGTGCAACGTTTTCGCCCTTGTTCTGCTCTTCGATGGTACGAGTTTGTGTTATTACGTCGTCTCACTATGGAACTGATGCTGTAATAATGTCTTTCTAACAAACCAGCAACATATCGCACTGCCTCCTCCATTGAAAACTTTCTTTGACGGTTCATTTTTCTTACTTGATTTACTCTTAAATGAACTTCCAAACATGCATGTGATAAAAACAATTACAATCGAGGTTTAATACGAATTACTGTCAAAACAAGTAAACCTTGATTGTAATTGTTTATATTATTTGTAATTGTTTATATTATTTGTAATTGTTTATATTATTTGTAATTGTTTATATTATTTGTAATTGTTTATATTATTTGTAATTGTTTATATTATGTGTAATTGTTTATATTATTTATATTACTATATACGAATTACTGTCAAAACAAGTCAATATGTGATACTAGTAGTTTAAATAACAACGGTCACTGTCAAACAAGATCCATGGCCTACTTGTCGTACAGTAAGTTATCAATAAATAAATATTATCGAGAAAAATATAAGTGGTGCGTTAATTTTGCCCAGGAGTTTATTATACATTGTTGAGTCCTTAATGTATAACAATTTTAACATATAAATACTAAACTAATTTTAAGTATTCTACAACCAAATACTAGTAGTTTCATTTATAAATATTTAGAATTTGCTTACAATGAAAATACAAAATTATTTATACTAAGATACATTCAATCAATAAAGCAATGGTTATACCCATCATTACTAATTAGAAATAATTAATTTCAAATCATTTTCTTTTTTTATTAAAATAATTGATTTATATAATGTGCAGACTAATAACATTTTATTGATGTGAATATTTAATAAAGTGCATATTATTAATTAATCGATAATCTAATATATTCTAATTATCCAAGTTATACAGTGCGGACATAAAGGTTTTTATTGCCAACATCAAGATGCAAATGTGTCAATTAACCTCAGCTAAGATCCTCCTCTCGCCGTTATGGAAAAATCTAGTTATTGCCGTGTTTATGTCGGCTTTCCATAATTTCATATCTAATATTTTAATTCGGTATGCGAGATAATTTGTTCATTACACATGACATTTAATATAATAGAGAAATTATTTATAATTTTACACGTCATTTTCCCATGTCAATTAAGATAATCATAAATGTTTTGAAAATTTTCATTTGATTAAGAATATGAATTTCAATTAATATTTGAGTCGCCCTACATTTCTCGGTTACAATAGCTAATATATTTTTTCAGTTGCAAACCCTGCCAACTTTTTACTTAGTTTCACATAATTTTTCTTGTCCCCATTCGATCGATGGGTATGGCTGGTTTTGCATCTCCAGCTATACACATGAAGCTTGCTTTTATTTTCGCATTATTAAAAGCAAAACACCGCCATATCTTTACAATAAAATTCGGTTTCGAACGGATGTCCACAGCATTAACCTACGTAGGAAAGATTCTTTGTTAATTCCGAGGCACAAAACACAAATGTTTAAAAGGTCTTTTCGGTACAGAATAGCCCATGTTTTGAATAAGGTTCCTATCGACTCCAGTTACTCATTATCAAAGTTTAAAATGAATTATATAGAGTATTTAAACAATTAAAATTATGTATTGCTTAATATATAAATTATCTATTGTTTTATTATACGTATTATTTTATAAGTATTCGCTTTCGAACGGATGGTTTTTAGAATAGTCGGCAGACTAGCTGGTGAACACCGAGCTATGGCCTATTCTCCTTGTAACGTATACATATATATAACATATATATACTAATGTTATGTAATTGAATATGTATTTTGTTTTGTATTTGTTGTTACAATAAAGCGATTATTATTATTAAATTATAGGTTTGTTGTTAGAAGTAAATGTATGACGGACTGTTCCCCAATTGGCATCGGACCTCCCTTGATTATTATTATTATTATTATTATCGATCGAATGGGGACAAGAAAAATTATGCAACTGAATGCAACTGAAAAAATATGTTAGCTTTTGTAACCAACAAATGTCGCAGGCTTTGCATTCTATAGGATTTTTTAAACCTAATAATGTAGGGTTTAGGATGGGTTTTGAAGGTCAATTTATTTTTATAATTGTAGCCTAAGACAGGTAGAATCTAAGGATACCAAAATCTCAAAATCAAAAAAGGTGTATGGCTGGTTTTGCATCTGGGCGACTCATTTAAAAAATATATTTTGATGGTTTTTACGGATAATGGGTAGGATATGAAAAAAATGGTTTGTTCTATTTTGTGGATCACTTTGCATATGATACCTTTTTGTTATTAACGTTTACTAGTATCTTTAATATTTTAGCAGATATTATCTGGACAATGAATTTTATATTTTTTTAAATAATTTTCAATTAATAATAATAATTTAATAAATTGTTTTTCATTCAAAATGTTTTGTTTTGAACATACTGGAAGTTTTCTTATTATCTATGCATAACCTGATTAACATGGAGTTTTTCTTTTTAAAATACATATTCCAACTAAATGCTGTAATTCTTCTTTTTTTTAAGATTTCAATTTGAAGCTATCAACGAGTGTTTTCCACTCCCAGATTAAGCATGAAGTGAAATTTCGAGTTTAGAAAAGCCTGAAAATTTCGGAAGGCCCAGAGGTCACACGACCCACCGACCCCATAACATAACATAGCAACATTTCGAGTTTTAATAAACCTGAAAATTTGGTTTTATCTCGCTACGTGATAAAACCAAATTTTCAGGATCGCAGAGCGACTAAACCAAATTTTTAGGATTTTCTAAACTCGAAATTTTACCATATGCTTAATTGAGGAGTGGAAACACTCGTTAGACACCTAAATTTTAATGATTTTCAAAAACAAAGAATTTCCTAAAATTTACAGCGTTTGCAACAAATATGTATACTTAAAAGACAAATTCCCTGCATATAACTTTCCTTCAATTAAAGACAGATTTCCTTGTACTGTGTTATTTCTTGATACAGATAATTATCATAATAAATCCAATGGATAATCAACTATCCAAGGCAGTCTACACCGGATAAATATATTTTTTATAGCTCTTTTTAAGTGTTACTTTGCGGCATCCGCACATTAAAGCAGGTATTATTAAGCGAACAGTAATAACTATTGATCAGTCAAATGACTGGTAACCTTGCACATTACAGAAATTTGCATTTATATTTACTTTAGAAAACTTAAGTGCAACGTGAGCAATTTCGCATGAATACCTCTTTTATTAATTAAATTACAAAAACAAATGATCATGTAACAAATTGTAACAAATTTGACTTAAAATGTAATTGAGAGTTTATTCAATGTAATATATAAATACAATCGCAGATTAAGAATTAAATAATTCTTATGCATCAAAGTCGATTAACTTAATCAGTGATTAGTATTTCTTAAAAACACAACAATTATATTTACAAATTGTTAACAACAAATTTCTCATCAAACAAGATAAATTCAAATTCAAAACTATTTAATATTCGAGAAGATAAGCTTACGCTTACGCTTAAGTTTGTACACTTTAAACATAATTTATAAAATTACGAACATGATATTCATGAAAATGTAAACAATGTCTTAAATAATAAGACAACTTAGGACGATAAATATCCATTGAAACAACTACTTCCCGTGCAAATACACCTCCGGATATTGAATTATACAATAAAATATTTAAAATCTTATTTAATTTGATTTGTTACAACGCTCTATTAATAATTTAGTCATTTAATTTATCGTCTTAAGTTGTCTTATCAATTAAGACATTGTTTGCATTTTCACGAATAATATTTTCGTAATTTTATATATTGTTTCTCATCTTTCACGTGGTGAAACATATTTAACTATGATTTAAAAAAGGAAAACACTTGGTTAAATTTCACTAATATTTTGGTTATTTATTTCTTTTTAATTCTTCTTGAGAATGACTCAC
Organism: Philonthus cognatus; assembly: GCA_932526585.2. Classification (NCBI taxonomy): domain Eukaryota; kingdom Metazoa; phylum Arthropoda; class Insecta; order Coleoptera; family Staphylinidae; genus Philonthus; species Philonthus cognatus. The sequence goes on from OW052248.1 coordinate 52,135,891, forward strand.
AGTCGAAACTAGTTGGAGTAAAAAATCAAAATATGAGTGAAATTTAACCAAGTGTTATCTTTTTTTAAATCATAAAAAAACGGGATTTTAGTTTCCTGAACTATTGAAAAGATATGAAAAGAATTCCAAAAGTCTTGGTAAAAATTAAACTATGTAAAAAACTGTTTGTATTGAGGAGGCTTCTACTTCGTTATACATGTTAATTTATTAATAAAAACCGGTTTAACTTTAATAATAATAATAATAATAATATTTATTAGTGTTTAACAACAAGAGTTTACACAAGTCATATGTAATAAGTAAAGTAAGGATTGTATAAGTAGAATTCAAATATAAATTTTAAATAAATATTAAGTATGTTTAAATGATTAACTGTGACGTGGTAAGGAGAAAATAATATTATCCGTATATAATAAAATAAATAATAATAATACCTGAAAATAAATAAATAAATTAAATTTATTAAATATAGTTTTATATGCAAATCAATTAATAAATAAAAGTTAACACACACAAACAGACTAAGATTACTTAATATTAAGTGTAAATAGATATAATTGTAAATAAATTAAAATAAATAGTTAAAAGTGATAAAAACTAGTTAAAAAGATAAAACATCAATGTATACGTACGTCACAAACATGTTAAAAAGCAGGTTAAATAATAATATCGCAATAAATGTTTTTTACATATTAATAAAAAAACGGTTTAACTTTGTTTGTATAACACAATTTATTTTTATGTGACTGCAGTTTCGGCCAATTTAGTTTGCCATTATCAAACATATAGTATATGTTTGATAATGGCAAGCTAAATTTGCCGAAACTGCAGTCACATAAAAATAAATTGTGTTATACAAACAAAGTTAAACCGTTTTTTATTAATATGTAAAAACATTTATCTTACAAAATGAAATATTTCTAAGAGGCGGCCCTTTAAACATTAAAGGTGTTAGTTTCATCCCTAGAAGTAACTTGGGTTGGCCAGCCCTCCTCTATACAATACAATTTAACAAGAAGATATTTTTTTATATTTTAACTCGTTTTTATATTTTTGTAATTCAATTTAATTTACACATACATTACAATTAGCTGTATTGTATACGAACGATTTATTTTAAAGTACGGAAATAGTATACATTTCCTGATAAAGTAGATTCAGCGGAAAAAATCGAAATTCCGCAAAACCGCAATTTGTTGTCAATTAAAATATCTTCAAATCACTGTTAGAAAGTGATAATTCTTCTGCAATCGACCATGAAGAGTAAAATGACTAATTATACAAACATGATAAATCACGGACGACATTTTTTCGGGCGTTGGTGTTAATTGCGGTTTCTGACTACGAACGTTTTAAACGTGACTAGATTAATCGCACAAAACACGAATTTGTTACTTAATCTTAATTTAATGAGTGTACATTCAGGAGAATTTTGGAAAAGTATAATTAATTTCTTTCATAATTCTAATGTAATTTATGTACACAACTGAGAGTGTTTTAAATGAAAAGTTATGTTTAGTATATTAAGTTAAAGTTGATTAAATTAAATTAGTATTCAATAATTATTAATTGTCGCCTTCTAGACTAATAAAATGGATTTATTTATCATTCGAAGCGGTGTCGCTAGAACGGTCAAATTGTATACTGTGATTTGGCCGTTCTAGCGGGATAAAACTCATATTATTTAAATATGAAAATTACAAATGCGTTACTACAAATTATTCGTATACGAGGTGTGGAAATTAAGTGATGAGATTGGCAGCATAGCGTTCGATACTGCAACACTGGAAGCACGTGGTTTGGAGGGGTGACAGATGGACATGCGATAGGCGTCCAGTACAAGTTTGAACTTGATCGAGTCATTACGCTGTGCGTAGTCATTGTTCTCGTGAAACCGTATTTTGAAGTGCGTTCTAAAAATGAGTGATATTAATTTCGAACAACGGTGTGCTATCAGGTTTTGCTTGAGACTTGGGTACAGTGCAACAGAAACTTTTGCAAAACTTCAGCAGGCCTACGGAGACAGTGTTTTGTCAAGAGCCCAGGTTTTTCGATGGTTTAAGGCTTTTTCAGAAGGAACAGAGTCGATGGAAGATGAATCACGCAGCGGAAGGCCTGCAACAGCAAGAACCGATGAAAATGTCGACAGAATCCGGGAACTTGTGCGTTCAGATCGTCGGTTAACGATCAGAATGATGGGGGAACAGTTGAATTTGAGTCACACCACCGTTCATCACGTTTTGACCAATGAATTGGGGATGAGAAAGATCTGCGCGAAATTTGTTCCTAAAAACCTTTCGCAGGAACAAAAGGACATTAGAAGGGAAAGGTGCCTTGACTTTTTGGAATCGATTGAAAATGATCCACATTTTTTGGAACATGTCATCATTGGTGACGAGAGTTGGGTGTTTAAATACGACCCGGAAACAAAACGCCAGAGCATGCAATGGTGCACGACAGGCTCTCCAAGGCCCAAAAAAGCAAGAATTAGCAAATCAAAAATTAAATGCATGCTGATTTATTTCTTTGATAGCCAGGGAATCGTCCACAAAGAGTTTGTGCCTCAAGGCCAAACAGTAAATCAACACTTTTACCGCGAGGTTCTTGAAAGACTCCGAAAAAGGATCATTCGTGTGAGATCACACATCAACAATTGGATCCTGCATCATGACAATGCGCCGTGTCACACAGCAATATCAATAAACCAGTTTTTGACCAATAAAAATATTCCTGTGGCTCCTCAGCCTCCTTACTCACCTGACTTGAGTCCTGCTGACTTTTTCCTCTTCCCTAAATTGAAAATTCATCTGAAGAGACGTCATTTTGGGACACTCGAAAACATTAAAACGGCTGTAACCGACCAGCTGAAGGCTATCCCAGTATCCAAGTTCCAGCACTGCTATGAGGAGTGGAAGAAACGTCTCCAACGCTGTGTGGCTTCCCAAGGGAATTACTTTGAAGGAGACAACATTCAATTGTAATTTTATTCGAATAAAACTAATTTAAAAAATCAGTTTCATCACTTAATTTCCACACCTCGTATATTAGAAAAAGATTCCTGACACAAAATTATTTCAGTTTACTCTCAATTCTCTGCAATATCAAGTAGCAAAATTGAAGTTAACAACCAATTTCATTTGTTAATGATTTATTTTTTAATCAATTATTTTAAAATTGCATCGTGTGATCAAAGCTAAAGAATATTTTCTCTTTGGTGTCTTTCTCTGCAAAAGTGTAGCTACAGTATCATATATTATTGGTGTAAATATAATATAATATAACAAAAACATAATAGGTTATTCAATTTGTAAAAAAAACAAATATAAACATCTGATAAAAACATTCATATGTTTTGTGTCATACATCGTCATAAACTAGTACCTGTTTTCTAATGATCCTCAAGATGTCTTATTTATAATATATCTTGTTGAATTGTGCGACTTTTTGCGATTACTAAGATATTCAACATTTTTGTTAGGTGTAAGAATTAAGTGAGCACGCCTTGTTTACTGTAAATATTTCTTAAAATACTATTATGTAAAAAAATTGCAGGTTTCACAAAAATCTATAATGTGTGTAATATAGCTCTATCAACTGTAAACTTAAGACGCTTTTTTTTAACGTTAGATATATTTATGTACGTTTGTTCAAATCAACTTATCCGATACTATTTAAAAAAAAATCAAATATTAATTTCTAACTTCCTCTGTATTTATTTTATGTAGGGAGTTATTTTAGGTCTACTAAAATATATATCAATTACTGCGTGTATGCTGTATATCTTCAGATATTTGTTTTTTTTTTCAAGAGTTCAGTTTGAAGCTATAAACGAGTGTCGTCCACTCCCAGACTAAGCATGAAGTAAAATTTCGAGTTTAGAAAAGCCCCGTGAAAATTTGTCGAGGGTCGCGCAGCGACCCTCGACAAATTTTCACGGGGCTTTTCTAAACTCGAAATTTTACTTCATGCGCTACGCGTATAAAACACTGATTTCAAGTGAAGTTTAAAATATTCTTTTTTATGTACGTTTGTTCAAATCAACTTATTCGATACTATTTTAAATAAATCAAATATTAATTTCTAACTTCCTCTGTATTTATTTTATGTAGGGAGTTATTTTAGGTCTACTAAAATATATATCAATTACTGCGTGTATGCTGTATATCTTCAGATATTCGTTTTTTTTTTTTAGAGTTCAGTTTGAAGCTATAAACGAGTGTCGTCCACTCCCAGACTAAGCATGAAGTAAAATTTCGAGTTTAGAAAAGCCCCGCGTAGAAAATTTGTCGAGGGTCGCGCAGCGACCCTCGACAAATTTTCACGGGGCTTTTCTAAACTCGAAATTTTACTTCATGCGCCACGCGTATAAAACACTGATTTCAAGTAAAGTTTAAAATATTCTTATTTAGCAGTATATTTTCATTCCCGCTTTCATTAAACATCTTAATAACAACAGCGAATGCCTAAACATTTATTAAATCTTAAATAAGTTGTTTTACATGCATGAAAGTTCAAAAAGGTATAGTAAACATGTTTTTGATAAACCAGGAGCGCATCGATTTTACTTATTCTCAAGAGCGCTGCATATATAGCTACGCCACTGCTAAAAAGTGACGACTAACTGAGATGATCGTCTTGTTTGTTTTTTTTTTTTTACTGGGTTTGGCTTTTGCCTGGCCTTGGGAACTTGCCCATTAGCCAACATCATTTAATTTATATTTGTATTTGTTTTATTTCTTTAACTTATTGCTAATTACCTATAACTATATATTTGGACGTCACAACACATTCACACACACCCATAGACTCCGGGACGAATACTTTTCGTTAGAAAAATTACTCGCCCCGGCTGGGAATCGAACCCAGATTACCGCCGTGAACGATTGGCGAAACCAGCGGCTCAACCGCTCGGCCACGGCCCCTGATCGTCTTGTAATTGTACAATAAACTACAAATACTCTTTTGTTAACATTTCTAGTAATTGCATTAAATAATTGTTAAATTACTTCATTTAAAATTAATCAAATTAAAAATGATTTCATATCATTTCATTTAATTAACAAACCATACACATTTATTACCTTAAATTAATTGTGCATCCCCAAATCAAAAATGTATGTATAAAATAACCGTGTAATAAATTACGGGACCGATTCCATTAATAAAGCATATTAGCGCGGTATGTAAACGCTGTGCACTTAATTAACGAGCGCTTCATTAAAATTTAATTACACTTTTTGGCGCGATCGCTGATAAATGAGAAATGCGCTGATTTTGTGTTGCATTATAATTCGTTTTGCATAAATTAATTAAATCTGGATTGTACTTAAGATAAACCATTAATGATCAGAATCGAATATAACCTGAGCTAATTCCTACTAATCTAAATGATACAAAAATATTTTAATAGGGAATTTACAATCTTCAAGTATACAAAAAACAGCGTTACACCTAAATTATATTTTTTAAAATAAGCTACTTCAAACGGTTCGATATAAATGAGATAAATCTGAAGTAACCTTGTCTCTTATTTCATTTCCAAATACAAATCGATATTTGTTAAAAGGGCGTAGATAATGTTTTTGCTTTTAGAAAATGAGTTTGGTTTTATTTCTAAAAAAGTATAAAATTTTGTGAAAAAACGTAAGTAAATTAAGTATTTTTTATAGGTCATCTAACATTAGAAATACCAGTAGAAAATGATAATAACAGGTTTTTAAAAATTATGAAACATTTAATAACTTAAAAACTAAAGTTTCAGTTTATAGACTTACGCCACTTTAACAAAACCCTATTCATGTACACTTCGGACACAATGTGACCATTATAAATGGATTGATACAAAGTATTAATCCACTGATAATGGTCACATCGTGTCCAAAATGTAACGTATCAAAGTAAAAAACAACGTTACACCTAAATTATATTACATAAGTTATTTAAATTAAAAACACTTGGTATTGTATTTACAAATTGATTACACAATTGCATATTGATAATAGATAAATGTTTAGAATATCTCACAAATTATTAACATTCTAATATTATAGAATTTTGACTTAATCAGAGGTTTAATCAATGATTAGTGGATAATTAAAGTTAATCAGTCGTTGTACAAATGGGACTTGGTATTGTTACACAAATTAAAACTTTATTCCGACTAGTTTCGGTTTGTTAGACCATTTTCAAAGAAAAATGGTTTAACAAACCAAAACTAGTCGAAATGAAGTTTTAATTTATTAGACCATTTTCCTTTGAAAATGGTCTAACAAACGGAAACTAGTCGGAATACAGTTTTAATTTGTGAAACAATACCAAGGCCTATTTGCACCCCGACTTATTAACTTTAATCATCCACTAATCATTGATTAAACATCTGATTAAGTAAAAATTCGGGAATATTAGAATGTTAAACATGTATGAGATATCCTAAACATTTATCTATTATCGATATGCAATTGTGTAAACAACTTGTAAATACAATTGTTGTGTTATTAATCCCCGGTATAATAAAAGATTAATAAATCATTAGATAACTAACTTGTGGAGTAAATTTATTACCTAGTAAACTAATGGGCAAATAAAATTGCGTATTATAAAGCAAACCTACCAAATAAATAGCAATTCTAAAAATAAATAATTTAATTAGTAGATTACAGACCGAAATTAAACATTTTCATTGTGGCCATAGCTATAACCACCAATTTTTTTAAATTGAATTGTCAATATTTCAAATTAAATTGTCAATAAAATTGGAAATTTAGTATAATTCCTTATAATTATAGAGAATAACCGTGGAATAGGACAGAATTACTTGTGCTGTGAAAAAGAAAGCTTATTAAAAATTATAATAGACTCAAACGAGTGTTTTCCACTCCCAGGCTAAGCATGAAGTAAAATTTCGAGTTTAGAAAAGCCTGAAAATTTGGTTTGGTCGCGTAGCGCGAAGCGCGGAGCGGCCAAACCAAATTTTCAGGCTTTTCTAAACTCGAAATTTTACTTCATGCGCCACGCGTACAAGACACTGATTTCAAGTGAAGTTCACTTGTACACAATATTTCATTTTTTTTCAGTGTTTAATACGCGTGGCGCACGAAGTAAAATTTCGAGTTTAGAAAAGCCTGAAAATTTGGTTTGGTCGCTCCGCGCTTCGCGCTACGCGACCAAACCAAATTTTCAGGCTTTTCTAAACTCGAAATTTTACTTCATGCTTAGTCTGGGAGTGGAAAACACTCGTATAATACTTTAAATCAACTAATTTAAAAAAAGCGTATGCATAAGTATTAATATTCCTGGTTATGTCTGACTTAAAAAACTCTAGGTCTTCGACTCCTTAGAATGTCTTGTGGTTCGAATTAATCACTGTCAGGGAAGATACTATGAGCGAATTTAAATCTGACATGGATGATATGGTAGACATGTTAACCGTAATGAAATTAATAAATACAAGTAGTAGAATCTACCATAATTACAATAATATAATAGACTTTTGACTTTTAGCTATCAAATTATTTAGAGAATAAAATTTACTTGGTAGAAAAACAAAAAAATTATTTACTAAGGAGATTTATTAGTCAAATAAAGTTATTTTGTGTATATAATACCGAAATCTTTGAAATAAATTAATTTTAGAAAGTTTAGAGTTTAGAAAAGCCTGAAAATTTGGTTTGGTCGCGTAGCGCGGAGCAACCAAACCAAATTTTCAGGCTTTTCTAAACTCGAAATTTTACTTCATGCGCCACGCGTACAAGACACTGATTTCAAGTGAAGTTCACTTGTACACAATATTTCATTTTTTTTCAGTGTTTAATACGCGTGGCGCACGAAGTAAAATTTCGAGTTTAGAAAAGCCTGAAAATTTGGTTTGGTCGCTCCGCGCTTCGCGCTACGCGACCAAACCAAATTTTCAGGCTTTTCTAAACTCGAAAGTTTACTTCATGCTTAGTCTGGGAGTGGAAAACACTCGTTTAAAACTTTAAATCGAACTAATTTAAAAAAAGCGTATGCATTAGTATAAAAATTCCTGGTTATCTCTGACTTAAAAAACTCTACTTCGTTGACTCCTTAGAATGTCTTGTGGTTCGAATTAATCACTGTCAGGGAAGATACTATGAGCGAACTTAAATCTGACATGGATGATATGGTAGACATGTTAACTGTAATGAAATTAATAAATAAAAGTAGTAGAATCTACCGTAGTTATAATCAGGGCTGTGGAGTCGGAGTCGGAGTCGGAGTCGTGGAGTCGGAGTTTAGGTATTTTGGTCGGAGTCGGAGTCGGTGTCGCGGAGTCGAAAATTAGTTACGACTCCGACTCCGGACAAATCGAAATAAAAAGTACAAGATGGACGAAAATTGAGCGTAACACTTCAGGTAACGCTATTCGTTAATCGTAATTTAAAAATGCTGTACCTATAGCTTCTTATTAAGTCTCGATAGGCATTTAAATTCTAAATATATGATTAAAAATAGGTATATTTTAATATATTTTGTGTAAAATTATTGGTTTTACATATAATAATAAATTATGTCTAATTTGTAACGTTTAAAAATAATATAGTGTTACTGCGCTCATTGAATTAACACGATTATTAGTGCATTTTTAAATAATTAATTTTGATAATTTTCTTCGACTGTTACATTTTTTTTATAGAGTGTCTTCTCTTTGTATAAAGAGCCGGTCGGTGAGTGATAGTGGCTTAACGAATCATAATTAATATCGTAGAATTTTAAAATTATCAATTATGATCACGTTAATCCTTAAAAAAAATACATGTTAATTTTGCATTTGAACTTCTTGTACATACATGTGGTTTTTAATAGTACCCTTTAATCCTTATGATTTCCTAATAATCACCGGAGTCGGAGTCGGACGTTGAAGCTGGAGTCGTTTTATCTTAAATTGAGGAGTCGGAGTCGGAGTCGGATACTGTATCCACCGACTCCACAGCCCTGGTTATAATAATATAATAGACTTTTGACTTTTAGCTATCAAATTATTTAGAGAATAAAATTTACTTGTTAGAAAAACAAAAAAATAATTTACTAAGGAGATTTATTAGTCAAATAAAGTTACTTTGTGTTTATAATACCGAAATCTTTGAAATAAATTAATTTATTAATAAAGTAAACTTTATTTAGGGAATAAAACGTTTTATAATACCGGGCATAAGAAGTATTAATTACTGATTAAGTTAATCGACTTGGGTACAAACGGGCACAAGTGTTTTTAATTTAAATAACTTACATATTGTAATATGTTTCACCAAGTGTCAGATGAGAAAATAATTCAAGAAACCTAAATTTTAATTTTGTAAAGCCCATATAAAACGATATATATTTTTAAGACAAACATTTGGTATATATATTGATCCAAATGATCAACATATGGAAGCAAAAAGAAATACTATTTTAGAATTTCGTAGCTAAAATAATTTGTTGCCAAATGACATGCCTTTAATGGTTAATAAGATAAAGATTGCATCTAGGAAATTATTGCGGCGTTAAAAAGCTTACAAAGTTTACACACGAAATATTTTCGATGTTGAATAACAATAAGTGTGAGAGTGTTATAAAGGAAACTTATTCGTTTTTATGTTTGTATTGAGCATTCAAAAAGTCAACTCCTGTGGGCTAATTAGGCTTTTTCGAAGGGTGACACAATTGTAGATATGTTTATTCGGTGTGTGCACGTTGACATATGCGTGTAAATGTGAAACGAATTCGCGAATGGGCGAAACAGGTCCACATGCTGAGCCCTGCGGGACTTCCGAAGAGAGGCCCAATTAGACACACCCCATAGGGATTAAAGGGTCCCCCTTTTTAGATAGATTATATGAGTTAAACTCGATTATTATGGCTGTTACAGCTTGTTTGTAATAATAATAAAGTATTTATTCCTTTATAAAATTAAAGACAACACATTTAAATTAAAAACAAAAAATATTTTCCTCGTTGTGAACTTATTTATAACCTTTGTCAGATTCCAGTGGTCTTATTAATTAAGACATTGTTTGCATTTTCACAAATAACATTTTTGTAATTTTATATATTATGTTTAAAGTGTGCAAACTATAAGAAGCGTAAGCTTATTTTCTTGAATTCAAATAGTTTTGACGTTTTTTTTTTTTATCTGGCGGAAATAGCAACTAACATAATTTTTACTGAATAACATTCGAACAATTGCTTTTCGTGTTTAGAAATGCTTTCTCCATATAATAGACTAGAAATGTTTCAAAATGTATGATTGTTGTTAATTCTTACTTCACTTTCTATTCGTATCGTTAGATGCACATTTCGAGACACAAGGTGCTCATTATCAATAACAAACTGATAATGATAATGATAATAATGTTGTTGATGATGTGCACCTTGTGTCTCGAAACGTACATACAGAGAGTTTTATGTAGCACCGAACATTTTCAAATTTCATTTTCGTATATTCTGTTTATCAAATCAAAGCATCCAATACGATTTAACACCTTTCATTTTTAGGTTAGTTGTGTATTGAGTTGCCTATATAACCATTAATAATTGTAGCCAATCAATTGCAATTAATTCCTCAACTTGTATATACAGGAAGTTTTTCTTTCAAGTTTACATGTCGCAATTACAGCGTATATGCCATAAATCTTTAGATAATCGTTGTTTTGTTGAAAGAGTTCAATTTGAAACTTAAAACGAGTGTGTTCCACTCCCAGACTAAGCATGAAGTAAAATTTCGAGTTTAGAAAAGCCTGAAAATTTGGTTTGGTCGCGTAGCGCGAAGCGCGGAGCGGCCAAACCAAATTTTCAGGCTTTTCTAAACTCGAAATTTTACTTCATGCGCCACCGATACAAAACGCCGACATATTATGAAGTTTTAAACATACCGCTAAACTTTATATTAAATCAGTGTTTTGTACCGGTGGCGCATGAAGTAAAATTTCGAGTTTAGAAAAGCCTGAAAATTTGGTTTAGCCGCTCCGCGCTTCGCGCTACGCGACTAAACCAAATTTTCAGGCTTTTCTAAACTCGAAATTTTACTTCATGCTTAGTCTGGGAGTGGAAAACACTCGCTTAAAGCTTCAAATTGAATTCCTTTAATAAACCGAGCATCGGAAAATGTGCAACGTATGCATATGGATACTTAAAAGAAAAACTCTCGTTATGAAAATGTTCGGTGCTATATAAAACTCTCTGTATAACGATACAAATAAAAAGTGAAGTAAGGAATAACAAACTGTTAACTGTTGAGGCTTCTACTTCGTTATACATCATTATTAACATAAATAAGACATTTAAACTTTGTTTGTATAACTGAGGTTTTTTATTGTGATTATAGTTTCGACAACTTTAACTTGTCATTATCAGACTACAAGTCTGATAATTGTAGTCTGATAATGACAAGTTAAGGTTGTTGAAACTATAGTCACAATAAAAAAACCTCAGTTATACAAACAACGTTTAAGTGTCTTATTTAAGGAATAACAGTCTTTTTATGTGTATTAACAGTAAATCGATTAGGAATAGATTATTAATATTTTACAAGATGTTTGTTAATGATAATTTCTTCAAGTCTTTATCATCTTATAAATAAGTGCATAATTTCACTATTTTTAGGCACATTTTAATAGTTCTCAAAAACTTGAATTGTATTGCCCTCCCATAAGAAGCAATTCTAGCTGCCTCACTGTTAAACACAATTTGCCTAATCTCTATTTAACCAACCTACTTAAGGTAAGTCGGTTTAGAAGAGGTAAAGATTAGTGTTTAACACGCATTTAGGCTACCCTGCTACTTTTTCAGTTTGTTTAGTTTAAGTTAAATTGTGAACTGCACTACAGAATCCAGTAAATTCTTAAATCCTTTAAATATAACTAAACGTTTTCCCAAAATACAAAAAAACATGTTCGCTAAAATCATAACAGATTAATCAAACTTTGCACAAGCACCAGCGCCAAGTATCTATTTATCTTACATTCCTTTACTATATTTATCCCGCACAGGTGCGCAAATTAATGGCTCCATTTTTGGTATTCCGTTAGGTTTGTTGGGACATTATTGTTTCTTGCAATTCCTTCGATGCGGAGCCCGATCGATAATTAAGAACTGGGATATTAATAAAATTTATGGCATTAAATCAATCCGGTATTTTAAGCTGCCATTAGCCGGCGCACACGTATATAATTTTGATCGGAACTCATTTTGCCATTGTTTTTGATTGATGTTATAATTACCGCCACTTAATGACGATTGCGTGGAGTTTGAGGGAAAAAAATTGGAACGGGCATTAGTGTAGAAAGTGTGTTGTTTGAGTAATATCTTTCAAAATATTACTATAGTTATATGAATTAAATAATACCATTAAAACAATTAAAGAAAAAGAAAAATAATGAATTATTGGTCAACTGAAAAAATTATAATATATGAAATTTTTATTTTTAGTATGATACGTATGTATATTAAAAAAGAAAAATTCTCTGTATTGTTATTTTTACCTTTGTTAATAATTCAATGCGTTTCCTACGCAGCTAGTTTTCAAGCAGTCTTTGATTTAAACTGTTAACGGTGGAGGCTTCTACTTAGTTATACATCATAATTCACAAATGAAACATGATTTTAACTTTGTTTGTATAACTGAGACTTTATAAAGTCTCAGTTATACAAACAAAGTTAAAATCGTGTTTAATTTGTAGTCTATGATTTTATAAAATTTTGATTTTATAAAATGTAAAGCTTCTAAAGAGGGTTTCTATTGCTTGATTAAGCATGAAGTAACATTTCGAGTTACTTTAGGCTTTTCTAAACTCGAAATGTGCAACGAGCATATAATAATAATAATAATAATAATTCTTTATTAACGGACAAGCCATTTACAATGTAGAGCCAAAATGATAGCTATTAATAACGAGAATGAGGTTTGCGGAACGAGCCGAAGGCGAGTGGAGGAGCAAGTCGTTCAAGTGATTAGTAGCCATTATATGCGAGTTATACACTATACTTTGTTCACGACAACAACAATATATGACACAACATTTATTATATATATAGTTATCAAATACATGTCAGTCTTAATGTTCGGTTTCGTTTTATAATAATTTGACATATAAATGCTGACAGATTGCGGTATTGTGATTTGAATGTGTAATAGGATTAATTCCATTTTAACACAAATATGAACAATCGTTTAACAATAAATAATACTCACACAGTCTACCCTTTCGTCTAAGTTACATAGAAGCACGCTCTTTGCACAAAGAACGAACTCTTCCGTTTGGATGGAGTTTTCACGGATTTAACGTTTGTTACGCTTTAAAAAATACTCGCGACGGATAGAAGCACAATTGTTTAACCGATTTGAGAATGATTTATCTTTACAAACACGTTTTACGCGGGTTAAACTAGTAAAAACGGCGGAGATGTTGACGCCTTACTTCGTACTTTAACAAAATGGCGTCGACAACGTAATCACCACTATGGTATAATGTAAGATAAAAGAAGCTGTTTTGACTAGCACAGCGCTGTTACTGCATAGCGGCAAAAAATCTTACTAGGCAATCATTTATATTCACAAATAAGACAATTAACTTTGTTTGTATAACTGAGGATCCTCAGTTATACAAACAAAGTTAATTGTCTTATTTGTGTAAATAATGATGTATAACGAAGTAGAAGCCTCCACAGTGAACAGTTTGATTTATATTCATGTTAAAAAACACATTTATCACGCAAATCACGTGTTAAATGTACTTGAGTGTTAAATGCACAGTATTTATGCTGCCCACACAATTAAATAATGCACATATTGTAAGATTGTCGTGAACAAAATATAATATTAGTTAAACATACTCTTTAAAAATAATTTAAATTGTATTATTTATATTATTGATGAGTTTACTATACCCCATATGTAATAAAAAGATATAGTGGAATTCGGGAGAGATGTCCTATGACTCATTCATGTGGAATGCGTGGTTCAAATTTTTTAGAGAGTATGTCGATAGTTGTATCTACAACGATTTTTCCTAGTTCTGTCAAATTTTGACGTTACATGACAATGTCATACTGTTTAGGTCGCGAGTATATTAGTGTTCTTTCTTTTAGAAAAGCTTTAAATCATAATTTTTAGTGATTTTTTTCTTTTAAGTATACATATCCCATATACTTGTTGTAGATTTTTAAATATTCGTTGTTTTCTCAAAAGAAGTTAATTTGAAGTTTAAACGAGATTTTCCACTCCCAGATTAAGCATGAAGTAAAATTTCGAGTTTAGAAAAGCCTGAAAATTTGGTTTGGTCGCGTAGCGCGAAGCGCGGAGCGGCCAAACCAAAATTTCAGGCTTTTCTAAACTCGAAATTTTACTTCATGCGCCACGCGTATTAAACAGTGAAAGCACTAAAATATTGTGAACAATTAAACTTCCCTTGAAATCAGTGTCTTATACGCGTGGCGCATGAAGTAAAATTTCGAGTTTAGAAAAGCCTGAAAATTTGGTTTGGCCGCTCCGCGCTTCGCGCTACGCGACCAAACCAAATTTTCAGGCTTTTCTAAACTCGAAATTTTACTTCATGCTTAATCTGGGAGTGGAAAACACTCGTTTAATATTCGTTGTTTTCTCAAAAGAAGTTAATTTGAAGTTTAAATTAACTTCTTTTGAGAAAACAACGAATATTTAAAAATCTTCAACAAGTAATTGGGATATGTATACTCAAAAGAATAATATCACTGAATATTATGATTTAAAAGAAAGAACACTAATATACTCGCGAACTTTTAAGTATACATATCGCAATTACTTGTTGTAGATTTTTAAATATTCGTTGTTTTCTCAATAGAAGTTAATTTGAAGTTTAAACGAGTGTAATCCACTCCCAGATTAAGCATGAAGTAAAATTTCGAGTTTAGAAAAGCCTGAAAATTTGGTTTGGTCGCGTAGCGCGAAGCGCGGAGCGGCCAAACCAAATTTTCAGGCTTTTCTAAACTCGAAATTTTACTTCATGCGCCACGCGTATAAGACACTGATTTCAAGCGAAGTTTACTTGTTCATAATATTTTAGTGCTTTCACTGTTTAATACGCGTGGCGCATGAAGTAAAATTTCGAGTTTAGAAAAGCCTGAAAATTTGGTTTGGCCGCGTAGCGCTTCGCGCTACGCGACCAAACCAAATTTTCAAGCTTTTCTAAACTCGAAATTTTACTTCATGCTTAGTCTGGGAGTGGAAAACACTCGTTTAAAGCTTTAAATTGAACTCTTTAAAAAATGCGTATGCAAATGTATACCTAATAGAAAATTCCCTGTATGTATACTTAAAAAAAACATTTTCTGTATAAACAGATTAATCCGATGAATATTTGCCAAATCTACTAATTGCGCATTCGATTCAACTAACATTTTCGTTTGAGCTTACACTAAATCAACATAAATGCATTATTTATTTCTGTAAATACCTGAGCTATTTAGTAGATGTGGAAATTGGAATTACACCACTAAAACTCACAGTTAAAACAATTGTGCACATTAATTAAAATGATTTGGGGCTGAGGCTAGTTCTACGAAGACATTGTCAAAAAGTGACGTTTAACCTTAAAATTTTAAAGCTGCATACCGGAACATACGTTTTCACATGTTCCCTCTAAAAACCATAGCAGACATATTATGAAGTTTTCTGTCTCTTTTCACACACGTAACCTGATTGCATCAAACTATTTTTGTATTACATGTATTGGTGCAGAAAGCACTACAAATCAAGGAAACCATGGAACACCTTTCCTGAATCGTACCTTATAGTATTGTTTTCGTAATTTTTTTCAAATTAATTTCTTTAATAAATATCGTGAATCTACACAAAGAAATTAAAAAAAAATTAATTACACATCATTCAAAAACATTCCAAGCTATAAATTTAAAGATACATTAACCAAATATTAAGCAATTTCTTCGTAATTATCCGGAAAAGAATGTACAAAATGATAAACATATCAAGATCTAATCCATTCATCATTTTAAATTAATACGACATGAGTAGTCCAAAAATCCAAATTATCCACCATAATTACATTCATATTCATTCCACTAACGTTTCTTTGATTAGCTTTTTTATTTCTTCTCTACCTTATTCTTCTCCAACACTTTCAGTTCCATTTCGAAACGAAACAAAGGCAATTTGTTTATAGGCTTTTAATTAGCCAGCTCAGTAGTAAAGCAATGTTGCACAAAATAGGACCATTAAATGGATTGCACCTACTATAATATATTTGTATAAGTTCATTGTTGTGTTTTAATTGAGAATTATATGTATTGATCCTTTGTTATTTTTAATTGTGATTTTTATAAGGCTTGTAGCATAGATTAAGAATATTATTATATGTTTGTAGTGAAATTTCTTCTCTACCTTATTCTTCTCCAACACGTTCAGTTCCATTTCGAAACGAAACAAAGGCAATTTGTTTATAGGCTTTTAATTAGCCAGCTCAGTAGTAAAGCAATGTTGCACAATATAGGACCATTAAAATGGATTGCACCTACTATAATATATTTGTATAAGTTCATTGTTGTGTTTTAATTGAGAATTATATGTATTGATCCTTTGTTATTTTTAATTGTGATTTTTATACGGCTTGTAGCATAGATTAAGAATATTATTATATGTTTGTAGTGAAAAATTATTCGGTTTGATTATTTGCAATTCAGACAAGGATTTTTAATTAATAATGACAGGTTGAATACCGTAGCAATCTTATCTAAATAATTAAGGTATTATTTTTCACGTGTTTTTGTACCGTTAGAAATAGGAAGAGGAGGAGGAGGAGATGCCGAAGTTGAAGATTTTAATTAGTCATCTCGTGTTTGGGTGTTGTCGATTTTGTTGTTAATCATGTTGATCTTTAAATTCTACATGCGCGCATTTTATACAAGACTTTAACGTTAATAATAAACAAAAGTGTAGCTACAGTGGAGCATTTGGAGAAATCTGCTCCAGCGGGAATTTTGAAGGAACTATACTGTGTTTTTTTTTTTAAACTGGACTAACCATAAACCTGATTTACACAGCTAAAATGATGAAATCTTGAAACTTTTTTTCGGCAAAATTTAAATGCAAACAAATACAGGGTGGCGCAAAACTACCGATATGGTTTGAATGTTTAATAACTTTTTAAATTTATTTATATATAATTTATTTTTATTTTAGAATTTTGTGAAGAAAACTTGGTGATTTGAAATGGAATAGTACACAACAGAACAGCGATTAAAAATTGTTGAATTTTATTTTGAAAATCAACGGTCAATTGTTTTGACGCAGCGTGCTTATCGTCGTTTTTTAATGTGCGTACTGGACCATCAGCATTAACAATAAACCGCCTGGTTGCAACTTTTCGACAACATGGTACAGTAAGAAGAAGAAATCTTGTAACTTTTTTTCGGCAAAATTTAAATACAAACAAATACAGGCTGGCGCAAAACTACCGATAAGGTTTGAATGTTTACTAACTTTTTAAATTTATTTATATATGATTTATTTTTATTTTAGAATTTTGTGAAGAAAACTTGGGGAATTTAAAATGGAATAGTACACAACAGAACAGCAATTAAAAATTGTTGAATTTTATTTTGAAAATCAACGGTCAATTGTTTTGACGCAGCGTGCTTATCGTCGTTTTTTTTAATGTGCGTACTGGACCTTCAGCATTAACAATAAACCGTCTGGTTGCAAATTTTCGACAACATGGTACAGTAAGAAGAAGAAATCTTGTAACTTTTTTTCGGCAAAAATTAAATGCAAACAAATACAGGGTGGCGCAAAACTACCGATATGGTTTGAATGTTTAATAACTTTTTAAATTTATTTATATATGATTTATTTATATTTTAGAATTTTGTGAAGAAAACTTAGTGATTTGAAATGGAATAGTACACAACAGAACAGCGATTAAAAATTGTTGAATTTTATTTTGAAAATCAACGGTCAATTGTTTTGACGCAGCGTACTTATCGTCGTTTTTTTAATGTGCGTACTGGACCTTCAGCATTAACAATAAACCGCCTGGTTGCAAATTTTCGACAACATGGTACAGTAAGATACCTTCCATGTACCGTAAGACCACGTACAGTCCACACGGAAGAAAATATCGTGTGGTGGATAGTGGCAACACTCCAAAGCAAATAATCCATTTTATATACACTTCTGTGCAATAAAATTAAGAACACAAAATATATCGTTAACTTGTTTCTCATTGATCAGTTGGTAAAACATTTCTATTAATATATAGGTATTTGATTGAAATTCACTTGGTTTGTTTTACTAATAAATTGTTTTATTTTCAACTAATGCCAGGCATTAAGCCGAAACTAGTTGAAAATAAAACAATTTATTAGTAAAACAAACCAAGTGAATTTCAATCAAATACCTATATACACAAAATATGTTATAGTTTAAAGCGGACATGATTCGTTTCCTAGTTACGTCAATATGTCAATTTTTAAATGTCAAAATACCGCGTCATTTAGACAACAATTCAAAAAGTCGATGTTTAACTATAGCTGAAGATGGTTTTTATATTAGACAAATTGCTCGATTGGTGAACATCAGTAAAGACATTGTTTTCAGAGTTAAGAAACTTTGGGAGCAGGAAAGAAGTGGTATGGTGTTTTATTATTTATTGAAACTGCTGCTAGGCAATTAAAACAAACCCAAATTATACAACTAAAATATTGTGAAAAATAGGCATAAGACTTGTACCTAATTTTATTGCACAGAAGTGTACATTTAACTTAGAAAAAGTGAAACAAATCAAGCGATTTTTTTTTACTTTATTTTCTATTGTATTATTACATCTAATTATAAATCATTTTGCATGCTCGCTTATTTCTTTCCCATTTCATCGTTTTTTTTTTGCAGAAAACTGAAATATGTCCCACATTCAAGCCTCTTTTTCAAAAGATAACTCGGAGGCGTTCAAAGAAGCGCCAAAGCACAATCGGAAATTGGAATATCCATAAGCCAGACCCCGATAAACCCCGTGAATAAGGGTGGATACTGATACTCGTTTTCCACATAATACACCCCTCAGATAAAAAAAGAAAACGCGTGTAAAGCAAGAAAAAAAAACTATTTCCTTGCATTCGGATGATGGACCTAACGACACGGTGCTGACATAAAAGTTTAAAGATGTAATTAATGATTCTGGTAGTATAGGAAATCGATATTAGTGGATCGAGTCATTAATTTTCCATCTGGAATGATCGTAAAAAAAGGTAATTAATTAGTTGTTTTTTTTTTGTTGTTCAAGAAATTCATTGCGTACTAAATTCTAATTAGTTTCATCTGCTTGTAATGTATGTAGATTTCTTTATAGAGAACAAATAACGGTTTTGATTGTTATGCAACATAAAAAATATTTAATTACTCTTCTTAAAATTTAAAATTAATTATAATAATGAGAAATCTTTAAAAAGCATTTAATTACTGTTCTTACTATTTAAAATGAATTATAACTAGAGTTAGCACGAATTCTCAAAAAAAAATTGGAATCACGAATACGAATCACCTAACATGATTCGAATCACGAATACGAACTACCTAATATGATTTGAATCACAAATACTCGATTAAAGGATTTGTAAGAAACATGTGATTTGAAGCAAAGATGTTTTTTTTTTATTTGTTTGGCCTTGGTATCTAGACCATTAGCCATCAATCTATTTATATATTTAACATTTTAATGTATTTTAACCAATTCTATTTTCGATAAATAACCATTTACTCCTGAAACAACACAAACTCATTCATACTACATCCATGGACCCGGATGGAATAATTTATTATTCATAAATTATTCCACCGGACGGGATTCGAACCCGCGACCTCTTAGTCTGTGGGCAGGGTCTCTACCCACTCGGCCACCGACGCCCCTAAGTAAAGATGTGTTTTTTTAGAATTACGAATACAAATCCTTTAAAAACGAATTTGATTTTTTGTTATTTATTGGCAATCATAAATATTTTAATATTGCTATCAGTTTTTGTTAATAAAAATGTTCAAAACCTAATTATTTATTTTGGTAAGAATTTACTATACACCCCGTGGGTATTATAGATAAATATGATATTATTCGAAAGTACTCGACGAGTAATATCTAGATATGCAATTAATGTCGACCGGAAATGTTAAAGAAATAAAAAAAATGGCATGATAATTTTGAAAATATTGAGTCCTAGCAGTATGAAAAATAATCATCGTGCGCAAAGAGATTTGCGCAATTTATTCTATTGCAAACCTTTCTCCTAACCTAACCTAACCTAGAAGTATGTGGAATATTCAACGTAGGCAAACATATTTTTCGGCGAAATATAGCCGTTGACACAAACAAGAATTCAGCCCAAATGAATTTTCAAGAGTGTATTAATTTATGTTAGTTATTCTATAAATTGGAGAAAAACTAGAACGTGACAGCAAAGGGAACCAGAAACTTTTTTATAAAACACTAAAAAACCTAAGGAAGAAGGAAACAAATGACCATTTTTTTTTATATTATTATTTGCAAAACACTTAGTTGTATTTTACTATAATTACAATCTGATCGCAAATGACCAAATGGAAATAAAAACGGAAGGAGGTATTATACTAAGAAATGAAGGGGATATAATGAAGAGATGGAAGGAATATTTCGAAAAGCTATTGAACGAAACGAACAAGCATGAAACGATGAGAGATAAGGACAAAGCAAAAGAGAATGAACGAGAAGAAATAGGTCTTACAAAAGAAGAACTAATGGAAGCAATAAAACTGACGAAAAATGGCAAAGCTCCTGGCGTAGACAAAATAACAACAGAGATGATAAAAAATGTGGGGGACTTAGGGATTCAGGTGCTACTAGAGATTTATAAAACGGCATGGAAGGAGGAAACAATCCCAAAAGACTGGACCATAGGCCTGATTTTACCTATATACGGTACTAAGCACTGCCTTAAAAATATATGAACGAATGATAGAAACAAAACTAAGAAATATAGTGGATAATTCCTTAACACCATCACAAAGCGGCTTCCGAAAAGGTAGAAGTGTCCAAGACCATATATTTACAATAACAGATCTATCAACCAAGAACTTAACAGCTCGTAAGAAAATATATATGGCCTTCTTAGATATGGAAAAGGTATTTGACAGAGTTCCGAGAGACAAAATTTGGAAAAGTCTAGAAAATATAAATGTTAACAGCAAGCTATTGACAGTAATCAAAGGATTATACAAAAGATGCAACAACTATGTTATAAAAGGTAATTTGATGTCAGAGATGTTCGAAACAAAAGAAGGAGTGAGGCAAGGTGGAGGACTCAGTCCATTATTATTTATAACATTCATGGATGATATTATAAGAGAGTGCAATAAACATACTAAACCAGTGGTGGGGAAACTTTTTTTAAGACGGGCCATTTGTAATAACCAGACAATCGTAGCGGGCCAAAGAATAATGCTTAATCGTAGGTAGGTAGTTTTTATGCGGGTCGTCACATTACGAAGTAAGAACGCGTTCAAACATTCTCACGACGGCACTCTTAAACGGGCCGGATTAAACCTTTCCGCGGGCCGGACTTGGCCCGCGGGCCGTAGTTTCCCCATCACTGTACTAAACCAATGGCAATCGGATACAGACACCTACAAAATGTATTTATAACAGAATGTGCATTTGCAGATGACGTAGTTCTCTTTGCGAATAATGAGCAAGACCTACAAAAAAATGTAAACATATGGAGTGAAGTACTATTGAAAAATAAAATGAAACTCAATATAAGTAAAAGTAGAGTGATGGTTGTATCAGATGAAAAAATTAGCGCTAATATCTGCATAGAAGGAACACAACTAGAACAAGTAGACTCGTATAAATATCTAGGAATATTAATAGAAGAGAGAGGCAAGAATGATGCCGAAATAAATAAAAGAATTAAAAAAAGCCAACAATATCTAATATGCAATGAACAAAGGTTTCCTAAGCAGGAAGGAAGTTCGATACTTCCAAGACAAAATTAAACGCGTATAAAGCGATTTACAGACCAATATTGACCTATGGATGTGAAACCCTGGTATTGTCGAAACAACAACAAAGTAAAATACAAGCAAGTGAAATGAAATACCTAAGAAAAGTAAAAGGAATAACTAGAAGAGATAGAATAAGGAACGAAATAATTAGAAGAGACCTGGATATTGAACCAATTGGAGAGTTTATAGGAAAAAGACAAGCAAGCTGGTGGGGGCACCTACAGAGGATGAAAAATTTTCCAGTAAAAGAAATTTGGGAAGCAAGAGTGCAATACAAGAGGATGAGAGGTAGACCGAAAAAAACCTGGGATAGTACAGTGGCAGCATACCTTAATGAAAAAGGACTCACTTGGAACGAGGCAAAAAAGCTAGCGAGGAACAAGAAAGAGTGGAGGAATCTTTTATATGGAACAAACAATTAACATTTATTTATTTGTTTAAATTTAATTAATTTTATTTTTATTTTTTTATTATCCTACACCCGAATAAAGGGTAATTGGACTTCTTGATTATAAAAACTTTTAGTAAATAACACACTTGGTTAAGATTTCACTGTTTATTTATTGACACTGCAACAATTGTTTCGCCACACAGTGGCTTCATCAGACAGATGAATAAATTGTGTCAATCAATAAACAGTGAAATCTTAACCAAGTGTGTTATTTACTAAAAGTTTTTGATATGGAATTTCACCAAGTAACAGCCTCAACTATTAAATTCTTGATTATATATATATAATATTCTATAAATCCATATGAGTCCAAGTGTAATGTGCTAATGTGCTATAATCGTCATCCGGTTAAATCTAAGTTAAAGTTGAAGTCTTTAACAGAAATTTCTTTCGACTTCCCAATGTCTCCAGTAAAGATTGCAATGGTTAACAGCAATCAGTGAGGTTTTATAGAAGTTTCTAGTCAAAATTTCAAAGTGGAAAAAAGTGAACTTTTATCATTTCCGTAGTGAATTTATTGATTTTAATTGGTGATATATGTCAATACAGTGTGAATCTACATAAAGTTTTATGTAACACCGAACATTTGCATCCAATTTGACACCTTTAATTTTTAAGTTGTGTATAAATTAAGTTGCCTATATGATATATGATATAAAAATTGTAGCCAATCAATCCCGATTAATGCCTCAACTTGTACATACAGGGAGTTTTTCTTTCAAGTGTACATGTCCCACTTACAGCGTATATGCCGTAAGTCTTTAGATACTCGTTGTTTTCTAACGGAGTTCAATTTGAAACTTGAAATGATTGTGTTCCACTCCCAGACTAAGCATGAAGTAAAATTTCGAGTTTAGAAAAGCCTGAAAGTTTGGTTTGGTCGCGTAGCGCGAAGCGCGGAGCGGCCGAACCAAATTTTCAGGCTTTTCTAAACTCGAAATTTTACTTCATGCGCCACCGGTACAAAACACTGATACAATGTAAAGTTTAGCGGTATGTTTAAAACTTCGTAATATGTCAGTGTTGTGTACCGGTAGCGCATGAAGTAAAATTTCGAGTTTAGAAAAGCCTGAAAATTTGGTTTGGCCGCTCCGCGCTTCGCGCTACGCGACCAAACCAAATTTTCAGGCTTTTCTAAACTCGAAATTTTACTTCATGCTTAACCTGGGAGTGGAAAACACTCGTTTATAGCTTTAAATCTTTTAATTTTTTAATAAACCGAGCGTCGGAGCATGCACAACGTATGCTTGTGTATACTTAAAAAAATCTCGTTATGAAAATATTCGGTGTTACATAAATCTATAAAGTTTAACGGTATGTTTAAAACTTCGTAATATGTCAGTGTTGTGTACCAGTGGCGCATGAAGTAAAATTTCGAGTTTAGAAAAGCCTGAAAATTTGGTTTGGCCGCTCCGCGCTTCGCGCTACGCGACCAAACCAAATTTTCAGGCTTTTCTAAACTCGAAATTTTACTTCATGCTTAGCCTGGGAGTGGAAAACACTCGTTTATAGCTTTAAATCTTTTAATAATCCGAGCGTCGGAGCATGCACAACGTATGCTTGTGTATACTTAAAAAAATCTCGTTATGAAAATGTTCGGTGTTACGTAAAACTCTCTGTATATTATAATGCATGTTATTCCACGGGGTGTAAAGTAAAGTCGAGCCTTTTACCATTGAACATCGTTGATAACAAACTAAATATCTGATTCCGTGTTAATCTAATTAAAAATCATGGTTTGATCGCTCCGCTTCGCTACCCGATCAAACCAAATGTTCCAGTCTTTCTAAACTCGAGATTTTACTTCATGTTTAAACAAAGAGGGCAAAACTGTTAAAAAATAATATAAAACACAAATAAGTGGCATTTCTGAAGATTTAAATTCAGTTTAACATCATTATTATTGTATCATGCCTGGTCAAAAATCCTATCTACGCCTATGTATCTTATTTCTAAAAATCAACAGTTTTATTTTTGTTGAAAATAGACATTTTTTTATAAATGTTTCATTAATTTCCCACTTAACTCGTGGTGAAACATTTTTAACATTTTAAATATCTAGCTTTTAAGATTTTTTATTTGAACATTTGACTAACTTTACTTAATAGAATAACGAAATGCGTATAAACCACTGATTTGCAGTAAAGTTGAAAATAAATAACACTTAGATGTGATGGTAATCAATATTTATTAAGATGTAGCCTATTGTTGGTTTTATGGATTATTAAATCAAGGAAGAGTGGAATTTATTGATTGATATAAGTTATTCAAGTTTGATTTTAGATTGTCCAGATTATCATTTCATTTTACAATAGCGAAAACATCATCTATGATTATACTTATAGTTTATTGTACATTTTATATGTAAAATTTTATTCTTTTGTTTTTTGTAAGGAGTGCCTTGAGAAACAGTTGAGTAACTCACTCTTTTGACAATTCCTAGGACCCATAATTGTTGTTAAAATATATAACCAGTTGTGATGTATTTTGAAGTAACGAGTGTCTTCCACTCCCAGACTAAGCATGAAGTAAAATTTCGAGTTTAGAAAAGCCCCGCGTAGAAAATTTGTCGAGGGTCGCGCAGCGACCCTCGACAAATTTTCACGGGGCTTTTCTAAACTCGAAATTTTACTTCATGCGCCACGCGTATAAACCACTGATTTACAGTAAAGTTAAAAATATATAACACTTAGATGTGATGGTAATCAATATTTATTAAGATGTAGCCTATTGTCGGTTCTATGGATTATTAAATCAAGGAAGAGTGAAATTTATTGATTGATATAAGTTATTCAAGTTTGATTTTAGATTGTCCAGATTATCATCTCTTTTTACAATAGCGAAAACATCATCTATGATTATACTTATAGTTTATTGTACATTTTATATGTAAAATTTTATTCTTTTGTTTTTTGTAAGGAGTGCCTTGAGAAACAGTTGAGTAACTCACTCTTTTGACAATTCCTAGGACCCATAATTGTTGTTAAAATATATAACCAGTTGTGATGTATTTTGAAGTAACGAGTGTCTTCCACTCCCAGACTAAGCATGAAGTAAAATTTCGAGTTTAGAAAAGCCCCGCGTAGAAAATTTGTCGAGGGTCGCGCAGCGACCCGAGACAAATTTTCACGGGGCTTTTCTAAACTCGAAATTTTACTTCATGCGCCACGCGTATAAACCACTGATTTACAGTAAAGTTAAAAATATATAACACTTAGATGTGATGGTAATCAATATTTATTAAGATGTAGCCTATTGTCAGTTCTATGGATTATTAAATCAAGGAAGAGTGAAATTTATTGATTGATATAAGTTATTCAAGTTTGATTTTAGATTGTCCAGATTATCATCTCTTTTTACAATAGCGAAAACATCATCTATGATTATACTTATAGTTTATTGTACATTTTATATGTAAAATTGTATTCTTTTGTTTTTTGTAAGGAGTGCCTTGGAAACAGTTGAGTAAGTCACTCATTTGACAATTCCTAGGACCCATAATTGTTGTTGAAATATATAACCAGTTGTGATGTATTTTAAAGTAACGAGTGTCTTCCACTCCCAGACTAAGCATGAAGTAAAATTTCGAGTTTAGAAAAGCCCCGCGTAGAAAATTTGTCGAGGGTCGCGTAGCGACCCGAGACAAATTTTCCCGGGGCTTTTCTAAACTCGAAATTTTACTTCATGCGCCACGCGTACAAACCACTGATTTACAATAAAGTTAAAAATATATAACACTTAGATGTGATGGTAATCAATATTTATTAAGATGTAGCCTATTGTTGGTTCTATGGATTATTAAATCAAGGAAGAGTGAAATTTATTGATTTATATAAGTTATTCTATTATGCACGAACATTATAGATTTTTAATTAAGATATTTCCTGCATCAAGATAAAAAATAAACGACATATGACATAACGATAAATTTAAATTAACTTATAATCAATCACACTCTCAATTACAGTCTGTCACAAAACGATAATCCACACACGAACCAACAACCGACAAAATGCAATTTTATTATAATCCAATAATAATACCACCATAAAATTACATCATTACCGGCCTTGGGGAACTCACTTGGCGATTTAATTGTTGAAAATCTTCACAAATGTGAATAAATCTTTTGAAGAAATGCCGCTCTCGAGAATGGCCAATTAATTTTCAACGAGGTATTAACGAGTAAACAAATTACATACTGGAGCTTTATTACACAAAGTGTAAATTTAAACCTGGTGTGTGTAGCGTTGTTGTAATCGCGCAATAGCGCTATTTACACCTCTGATGAGTTAATTTGTTAATTAAAAAGGTTAACAGGAATATTGAATGAAGAAAATTGGATTCTATTGCATTTTCAATAATCAATACATTTACTAAGATCAATTACCATTAAATATTTTTTTCTAGGTTAATATTATAATTTCTCATTATATGTTTCATTTAAATATCTTAAGATTTTTTTTTATAGTACTACTCTGTAATTATTATTATTCAATGCAATGAATTGTATACAGGGTGCCCGTATTTAAACAGAATATATGGGGATTATTACTCTGTAATTATTATTATTCAATGCAATGAATTGTATACAGGGTGCCCGTATTTCAACAGAATATATGGGGATTATTTGAAGAGATAGAGAGTCAGTTAAATTGGGGCAAAGTTGCGTATTTTAGGGCCCAATAATAATCTAAAAAGAAATTTGAAATATATTCTTTCGTTTTTGAGATTTTGTCAAAAAAACATTTTGGATTTTCATATTTTTTGAAAGAATTTTTTTTCTGAATTCAATGATATCATACTTATAAATTTGAATGAAAACACTCACTTTCTTCACAATAAGTTTTTATTTTGCTAGATGTACATTTCGAATACTAAGTACTCATTATCAATAGCTTACTGACTAGATTACAAAAGATGCGGCGTATTTATACCTACAAATATTTCGCGAAATTACATGGGTAAGGGGATTATCGGGAAAAATCCTAGATAAGGTTAACAAATGTGTTAGTCGGGGCTGATTGAGGCTATTAAATCTAACAAAGGGTTACTTAATGGGCTTGAATCGAAATTAAGAAGTTTGTTTCGCTGCTTTTTCATTTCTATTGCCTCCAACATATTTAATTTATTTTTTGATGAACATTTTAGAAGGCTTGTATTTTTTATCGAAAATTCATTATCGAAAATTCATTTTCAATTTCTCGGGATTCTGATTTTTTGTGTGATAAATATGTTCTTTAATTCACTGACTAAAGAGGCTTCTACTTCGTTATACATTGTTGAACATAAATAAAACACTGTTTATCACTTTGTTTGTATAACAATTGGTTTATTTGGTGACTATAGTTTCGATACTACACGTATCATTATCAAACCGTTACTAATGGTTTGATAATCATTATCAAACCGTTACTAACGGTTTGATAATGATACGTGTAGTATCGAAACTATAGTCACCAAATAAACCAATTGTTATACAAACAAAGTGATAAACAGTGTTTTATTTATGTTCATTAAATTGAGTTCCTACATTTCTTTGTGTTTGTCATATATAGAGTTTGTAACGTTCGCGTTTTCCACTCTTCGTTTTTTTTAGACGAGAAAGTAAAATAATTAAACAAAGTGATAAATAGAAGAATAAAATTAAATTAAAAATTAAAAACATTAATGTATTATAGGCAACTTAAGCGTCACTAAAAATGTAAACAACAGAAATTTTGTTTTAGAGTTATTTAATTAATTATAAATGATTCTTTACTTCTACGACGTTTCCTCTAATGGGAAATATTGAATAACAATGCCCAGCGGTCTGCGAGTCCTTGTTCGTTACGTAACTGCACCAAAAGGATCGTCACTGGAATTTCTACAAAAAATGGTTTTCTTTGAGTAAATAGGCAATGGTATCGAATTAGAAAGATAGGGTAGGGCTTATGAAGGGATTTTATTTAGGTACATGGTGTCGTATCAAATTAATAAGAAGGGGAGATCGAATAAAATAAACTAACCTCAAAAGAAAATGTTGATTTCCGATTACGGAGCGTCCACTCATGAAACCATGCTGCTGTGAGATAATGACATTTTTGAATATGCTGGACAGGTAATTGGCAATAAGTGATTCGAACATTTTCGGAATAGCTGACAGAATACAAATTGGACGATAATTTTTTATATCGTTTTTGTTACCAGATTTAAAGATGGGCTGAACATAAGATGACTTCCAAATAGAAGGAAATTCGCCCTGAGACAATGACATGGAGAACAGAATATGCAATGGCATAAACATTGAATAATGATAAGATTGAAGTAATTTTGGTGGTATTTGATCAGGACCAGTACTACCTTTAACATCAATATTCAGTAACGCTGACTGTACTTCAGATGGAGAAATATTTAAGTGTATATGTGATTGAATATCTGACCCTAGCGGTAGCATACGTTGATTATTATAGACAGACGAAAAATGTTTTGCGAATGCATTAGTTATGCTTCTACCATTGTTTAACTGAATATGGTAATGGTACTATAACATCAAGTGATAGTTTTCATACCAAATGGGCTGTCAACTGCCAATGAGGCGGATGACACCCTAAGTATGAGGACTGACTACGCAGTCACGGACTACTGCGAGGATCAGCCGTACAAGGTCCTGTTCCCAAGCAGGGACGACTGGGAGCGACACAAAATCACCCCAGAAAAGGCTGATTCCTACTGGTACACTGACGGCTCAAAACTGTCCACTGGAACAGGAGCCTCAGTCGTCGGACCAAGGACTGAACTTTACTACAGCCTTGGCAGGTATGCTACCATACTTCAGGCTGAAATATACACCATTGAAATGTGCGCCCACGAAATCCTTTCAAAGGGTTGGGCGGACAGGACAATAAAAATATGTTCGGACAGCCAGGCGGCCCTTAGGGCCCTGGCATCTTCTAGATGCTCCTCGCTGGCTGTACGGAACTGCAAGGAAGCCCTCTGCCAAATGGCACAGGTAAACGGGGTCAGTCTGATGTGGGTGCCAAGCCACTCTGGCGTGAAGGGAAACGAATTAGCCGATTCCCTAGCCAGAGAGGGGGCGCGTACAGCCTACATCGGACCAGAACTCGCTCTGGGGATACCCCACAGCTAGAGACCGTAACAACGGATGGATGAGACACGAGGCACAGGATTTCTGGCAAAACCGCCCTGGGATGAGACATTTCAGAGCGGTAACAAGTGGACCATCTGCGGCCAGGACGGCCTCATGGTTGAAGCTGAGCAGATCAGATGTTCACACATTAACTGCTCTCTTCACTGGACACTGCCGTCTAAGGCATCACCTTAATAAACTAGGACTAAGCGACACCACTGAGTGCCGCCTATGCCTAGAGGATGATGAAACAGCAGAGCACGTCATATGTGCCTGTCCAGCTGGCGACCAGATCAGGACCACGGTGTTTGGCACACCGAAGCTAAACCTGAAGGACCTGGAAAAAACTTCACCTGACAAGATCTTTGACTTCATCAAGAAGATGGACTTGGAAGGTGAGCTGTAAGGTCGGATGTTCGACAATAGATCCTTGCGGTCGCAGTGGAGGGTAGCATAACTACCCACTCACTTTCAATAGAATAGAATAGAACATCAAGTGCATTTCCAGACGGTCTCAAAATATCAAAGGTTGCTCCGATTCATAAAAACAGGTGATATAAATGATTGCAACAATTACTGAACTATTATAAGTCTACCTCAGATTATTTTCTAAAATAATTAAAATTACTACTCAAACAAGAAATTAAACACTTTAAACGTAATAATATCATTAGCAAAGAACAGTGCGGTTTTAGAGAAGGGAAATCTACACTTAACGATATACTGGATCTTACTGGATCTATTATTGACGCCCCTAGGCTACGCCCACGAGTATAGATAAAATTAATTACATTTATTTCTTTTAATAATTTTACAAGAAAAAAGACTGCTATAATAAATATTAGTGGAGAAAGAAACAAAGTGCATTTACTTATCGTACATTTCCGAAAATCTCCGCTCTTTTTGTAATGACTACGCCCTTTCGAGTCCAAATTGCACATAATTTCAGGCTTCGTCAGCTTTTTGCCATAAAGCAATGCCGTTCTTGAAGTGTGAAAGTAATTTGCCCAAGATCGGCATTCTTTGACCTCATCATAAACCATCATTCTTCCGACGTTGACGACAATTATGCACACGAAACGGCCATAACCGACATAAAAAGTCATCCGCTCGTTTATTTTGACGATCATCATTATCGCACACCCACAAATGTCAAATTTTAATTTACCTAACCACATAAATGAAATCAAATAATGGTCACAAATGCAGTTATACAAGCAATAAGATAATAAGATTTATATAAATTATAATCAAATATGAACTATAACGAAACTTGTCGGGGAAAATTTAGAAACAACCGTTTACTTACTATCTGTGATCTCTATCTGTACGAAATCTTACTTTTTAATTTTAAATATAAACATAAATTTGAGATGTTCAATGCAATGCATACGTATAATACACGTAATTCAGAAATGTATGCATACCCTACTCACAGACTTTCTCTCTTTGAGACATCACCTATATATGCCGCGTTGAGGGTGTTCAATAAATTACCTACCTACCTAAAAATTATTAAACATGAGACTAGATTTAAAACAGATTTGAAAAGATCGAACAGGAAAATTACTCTATTTTAGATTATATGAATAAGTGAATGAATGCATACAGAAGTATATGTACATAGCTACATGTATTAATAGTTTTTCTTTTTAGTCAAGTATTATTTTAGGAATTGTATAGTTTCTTCTTTTTTGACGCATTCGATTGGCAACGGAATATGTTACTGTTGTAATTATCCTAGTAATTATTGTATGTATCATGTACTGTCTCCATTTTGAATAAAGATTATTATTATTATTATTATTATTAATAGATAGGTACTTTTAATTCTAATTTATATAAATCTTTTTATTATATATATATTGTATAATTGTGTTTGTGACCATTATTGAATTCCAGATATGTGGTTAGGTATATTATTTAAAACTTGACATTTCTGCGTATGCGATAATGATTCTCATTATTCAGATAAAATTATAAATAATAAATAAAACACTAGCAATTTCTTGACAATAATTATAAAATAAAGTTATTACAATATTTAAATTAAAATCTAATTTTATTAAGTTTTTAGGTAATTACCAAATTATATCTTTATATTAGTGATAAGTTCAGTTCGCTATAAATAATTATTCATACACTTGTAAATAAAACACTTTTTACTTTGTTTAACTGAATCTTACAGTAAATTGTGTGACTAGTTTCGACTATCTAGCAGAGCTGGGATGAATCCTCAAAAACAGGATTCGAATCACGAATCCGAATCATCTAATATGATTCGAATCACGAATACTCGAATAAAGGATTCGTAAGTGAAAAATATGATTCGAATCAAAGATTCGAATCCTAATTTTTGAATCACGGATACAAATCCTTTATAAATAAATTTGAAACTATTATTTGCAACCAGTAACATTTTATTCCATCAGTTTCTATTAACAAAAATGTTCATTTGCCGAGTAAATATCTGATTAAATAATGATTTTAATTAATGATGATATATGTGTTATTAAACTTCATTTTAAATCAGTGTTTTATACGCGTGGCGCATGAAGTAAAATTTCGAGTTTAGAAAAGCCCCGTGAAAATTTGTCTCGGGTCGCTGCGCGACCCGAGATAAATTTTCCACGCGGGGCTTTTTTGATTTACATTTAAAAAAATAATAATTTGGCATTAACTCGAAAATGTGTGCATAAAATAAAAAAATGCCTACGCCACTGGATTCTACTTAAAAAGTTTCTTAAGAAGGTATTTATAGTTTTTGTCTATCTTACAAATTACGCAAGATATTAATTAATGTCAAAAATCAAGAATACCAGATTTTGCCCCATAACTTCTGAAAAAAACAAGATGTTACATTTTTGTTTTTGGCATTATCCTAGTCTCAAAAAAAGAGATCGCAGATGCGCCACCGTTTTTTTTCTAACTCTTATATTTACCGAGATGCCCATAAGCAACATCGAAATTAGACCACCCTGTACACTTTATGAAATATATTTTGTATTTATTTTGTATAAAATGGGGGTTCCTGTTAATAAACCTATTATTATTATTATTATTATAAATGTGTTCCATGACTGTTTTAAATTATTACAAAATATTTTGATTATTTAGTAAGAAACTGGAAAATGTGCGTTTATTGTTTGTTTGAGTTTTAATCGCATTATATTTAATTTCAGAAATATTGGATTAATTCATCATTAGACACTAAAATAAAAATTAAAAAAACGCGTGACTGTATTTAATCAATAATACTTATACACATATGCAGTTGAAGAAACTCAGTTAGGTCCGAAGAGGAAGGATGTTTTGTATCCGTTACTTTTTTTTGTTCGTGGAGTAAAAATTACAAGACAACACATAATTTTAAATACACTTGTTCTGTTCTGTGTGTAATTTTATCGGCGGGTAATTTTCCATCATTGAATAAGTAATGTAAATTATTTACTCAATGTTTCTATTATTAGTTTCTTCTTTGAATATTGCGTGTATGGCCATCTTACGGCGAGAGGTTGAAGTAACGCGAGATAAAATGGTCCATCGAGTGTCTGTAAACAGCATCCTTCGTGCGGTGGCGGTCTCTGACGGCGCAAGAAGTGAACCAGAGTTTCGAACGAAGCACGCGCCAAGCGCCACGACACGTTCGCAGCACGTGCCTCGCAAGAGTTGCACGAGTTCGGAGCGTTCCGAGCTCGAGAGGTAATCGACTGAATAATAAACGACCGCAACGTGTTTCCACACTTTGTTATTCAAACAAAAGCATTCACAGGGACTATTGCTTGTTTTACAATTTTAATTGCTCTTATAAACATATTTCCCTGTAAATCTTTTTATATTAAATGTAAAATTACACTGCCGGATATTAAATTATACAATGAACACTCAAAAAATCTTATTTGATTTGTTACAACGCTATTAATAGTATATCATTGCCTTACCTGTAAATCTTTCTAAGCATGAGAAACAAAACTTTTCAGGAGAGACAATAAACCAGCTGCCGCCACTATTTTGTTTCTAGATTTTTTTTAATGCAATATCACTTGGATGTTATTTTAGTTATAATGAGCAACATGTTTTGTGTTTTATATTTTTTGTGTAATTTAATACAATTATTTCCGTAAAAAAAGCAAAATATTGGACTTAGAAGGTATTACAGGTAAGCCTCCTACCGCCTCCTCCACAAAATATAAAAAGATTAAACCATCCCTAATTTTTAACTATTGTCTGTTAGTTGGTTTGAAGAAAATTTGAGCTAAAAGTTACATATCAACTTTTAGCTCAAATTTTCTTCAAACCAACTAACAGACAATAGTTAAAAATGAGCGATGGTTTAATCTTTTTATATTTTGTGGAGGAGGCGGTTTATTTGTGATATATATTATAACTATTGATTTGAATAACACTAATTACTTTTTTGTATTTACTTTTTTATT
This sequence comes from Philonthus cognatus, assembly GCA_932526585.2. Classification (NCBI taxonomy): domain Eukaryota; kingdom Metazoa; phylum Arthropoda; class Insecta; order Coleoptera; family Staphylinidae; genus Philonthus; species Philonthus cognatus. The sequence continues at coordinate 52,169,922 of OW052248.1, forward strand.
TTTAAGGTGACTAGTGTCGACTCGTCAGCGAGCTATTATCAAGTCAGCCACTAAACAAACACACATAAGTAATGTTTTATTAACATTAAAATAACTTTTAATGTTGCTAAAATATTGATATAACATCATTTGTTTGTTTTTTGCTCAGTGGGCAATTACTTAAAATTAACGTTGAGGTCCTTATGTATATATGTTAGATACATGTCATTTAACCTTTTTATGTTTCGTGAACTTTTGTTCATTGCGTCATTGTACCAAATGTACCAAATTGAATTATTTAGAAGCCGCTGAAATTTTCAAACAATCCCGTAATCACTGTATAAAACTTATCAACGAACAAACGGATGTCTTGTATTCACCACTATTTAATACTTTTTAGTCATAGAAACATTGTAAACTTGCCAACTTAAAAATGACACTAAAAATGCCGAAACTCGAGTTGTAAACATATTAAAATAAAGTGGTATAAAACGTTGAAACATTTCTCAATATTGATTAATTAATATAGATTATAACGTAGCAACGCTCAATACTATGCAAATATTAAAAAAAATGGTGATGTGTCCACCATAGTACATTCCCCCGTAAATTGCGTATTAAATCACTTTTAAAATATTTGTAGCATTATTATTTTCAAAATGTCTTCAACTTTTTGATAACTACAACTTTTATTTGAAACATTTTTCAATTGGAGCAACACATACTGACACAAACCAATGACTAGGTAAAACTATTTATTGAATATCTTAAAAACTAAGAGTGCTATGACAAAAAGTGAAGATACAAAAAATGTTTAATATTTCATTACCTACAACTTTTATTTGAAACATTTTCCAATTGTATCAACACACACACTGACACAAATCAATGGCTAGATAAAAAACACTATTTATTAAATATCTCAAAAACTAAGGGTGCTATGACAAAAAGTGAATCCACAAAAAATCTTTAGGTTTTTATTTCCTACAACTTTTATTTGAAACATTTTTCAATTGTATCGACACATACACTGGCACACATCAATAACTAGATAAAACAAACAACTTTTAAAATATCTCAAAAACTAAGAGTGCTATGACAAAAAGTAAATAAACAATATATCTTCATTTTGTTATTATCTACAACTTTTATTTGAAAGAATTTTTTATTTGATGAACATTTAATAAAAAAATCAGAAAAAACTGAAAAACGCTACGAGTAAAGTACCACTTCCGGTTTTCCGATTTTCACCAAAAGCTTTTCAGTTCTTCCGATTGTGACAAAAAGCTTAAGTTTCAAGTTTCATCTCGATATTTTTAGCGGTTTTTGCTGTACAGCGCACACAGACACACAGACACACAGACAGACAGACAGACATTTTCAAAAATGGTCTTATTCGACTCAGGGGACCTCAAAACGGATATTTCCGCTAAAATTTTTGATTTGAAAATGTTCACGAAAACAATACTTTCCCTTTGTATTACATACGGGGGAAAGTAATAATGACGCCTTTAAAAAAATGTGTACTTTATTGTATTGCATCATCACTGATCTTTGAATACATTTCTATGATGATGATGAAAAAATACATCATTATCATATGTATTTTTTGTCGTTGTCAATTTATAATCACGTAAGTATATGTGATTATAAATTGACAACGATGTTTATAGCGAGATAAGCTTTGCAAGATTTCACTGTTCTTCAATTTTATGCTATCAAATACAGAAAAAAAAGTAGAAATTCCCTGTATATATTCCCTATATACAGAGATTTTTTCTTTTAAGTATACCTACAGATAAATATGCTGTAAATGTTTAAACAATTGTTGTTGTTAAAAAAGAGTTCAATTTGAAGCTATAATCGAGTGTTTTCCACTCCCAGATTAAGCATGAAGTAAAATTTCGAGTTTAGAAAAGCCTTAAAATTTGGTTTGGTCGTTCCGCGAAGCGGGACGACCAAACCAAACTGTCAGCCTTTTCTAAACTCGAAATTTTACTGCATGCGCCATGCGTATAAAACACCGGTTTGATTAAAGTTTAAAATATACGCCATTAGCATATTGCTTTAGTAGCATATTGTGAACTTCACAATAATTCAGTGTTTTATACGCGTGGCGCATGGAGTAAAATTTCGAGTTTAGAAAAGCCTGAACATTTATTTGGATTGGTCACGCATCGAAGCGCAGCGACCAAATCATATTTTATTTCATGCGCCACGCTTATAAAACAATGAAATATTGTGAAATTAGAAATATTCTTGTTTAGCAGTATATTTTTAATCCTGCCTTAGCAATATATTTTTAATACTGATTTAGCAGTATATTTTTAATATAACAATCTTTCAGTGTTTTGTACGCTTATTCAAGGAGTGGAAATACTCTTTAAAAGCTTTAAATTAAATGCTTTTATTAAATCTATAAATGCCTGAACACTTACAGCATGTACATTGAGATATGTATACTTAAAAGTAATATTTTGTGTATAGATTCACTAATACCTCAATTAATACATGTTCTTATTATGGTTTATATACATTTTATTAATAATAATAATAATAATATATTTTTTTATTACGGAATCACCTTTTTAACAAAATAATACAAACAAATATATATCAGTGTTACAATAAAATAAATCATAACATATGCAAATAAATTAAACCAGAAATAAGAAATAATATAAACTAAAACTAAAATTAAATGTTACCAATAACAGATGAAATTAAGAGTTGTGTGTGTGTATATACCGATCGACAATAAATTGACGCAGCATTATTAGAACCAGTATATCCATTTTAGAGAAAATATACGTAGTTGTCACGAAACGTGAAAATTAAATGTACTTCATTAACACGTTAATTTTTGCACAACATTTCGAAGAATCAATTAACAGAATCGGCACATTATCATTTATCCGCAAGATCTACTTACTTATTAAGTTAATTATAGCACCTCCGACTAATTAGACGAGGCAATTAAAACAGTGACGTGTTGACGCAATTTTTAATTCTGATTAATAAAACTAAGATAAAAACACTATACTAATTAAATCAAATAATTAACACTATTAACTAACTACGAAGTCTAAATTCAATTGTATACATGCACTTTCAAATATACGTTTTCTTAGAAAGAGAATTTTCGCAAATTGAAGTTGGATACAAAACAAAATCGTGAGATTATATACATAATTGTTTTTCTTTGTTCTATTAGCATAGGTTTATTATTATTATTATTATAACGAGTGTCTATAAACTGTCGATCTCATACGATTCGGTGGCTCTTGCAAACGTTAAATAAATTTAATTATATGTCTAATTACGACGTATGTTTCTGAAAAAACAGTTTATAGACACTCGTTATAATATTTATATAAATTAGATAATTTATTGTTCTTTTTGTATGTATGTAGGTGGCTATGTTTCAATAATTGTTATTGTGTGTTTGTGAAAAGTCATTGTCAAATAAGGACATTTTATTCTATTCTATTTTTATAGGTAATTATAAGATTTGAATTGTTATATATAATTTTGTTAATAATAATCTATTTTTATAGCAATTGTCTATTTGTCCACGTATCAATATTACATTTAAACCAGGATAAACAAAGAATGTTAATTATTTAAACCAACAATTATATAAAAATAGGTATAATTGTTGGTTGAAATATATAATTAAATTGGGAGTTACATACGTAAACTCTGCTTTTTTTAATATGACCAAACTTTGGATGTATTTACTGCGAACAGTTGCAGTCCTGCTTTAACAGTCGGATATTTTAAACATAAAATTTTGAGATGTTGGTAAATGATTATCAATGTGACAAATAAATCATAAGTTCTCAAATAAATTGTCACGATGCAGAGAGTTTTACAATAGAGAGAGCTGCAACTTGCAATTTTACAACACATACAGGGATTTTTTCTTTTAAGTATATACTTTTACATTTTCCATATAAACATTTGTATAATTAATGAACATGTGATCAAAACTTAGCAGTATTTTTCAACTTCACTTTAAATCAGTGTTTAAACGCGTGGCGCATGAAGTAAAATTTCAGGCTTTTCTAAACTCGAAATTTTACTTCATGCGCCACCGGTAAAAACACTAGTTCAATGAAATGTTCAGCGGTGTGTTTTGAACTTTGTAATATGTCAGTGTTTTGTACCGGTGGCGCATGAAGTAAAATTTCGAGTTTAGAAAAGCCTGAAAATTTGGTTTGGTCGCTCCGCGCTTCGCGCTACGCGTCCAAACCAAATTATCAGGCTTTTCTAAACTCGAAATTTTACTTCATGCTTAGTCTGGGAGTGGAACACACGCATTTTAAGTTTCAAATTTAACTCCTTTTAAAAAAACAACGATTATCTTAAGATTTACGGCATATACGCTGTAATTGGGACATGTACACTTTAAAGAAAAACTCCTTGTATGTACAAGTTGAGACATTAATTGCAATTGATTAGCTACAATTTGTAAAGTTCATATAGGCAACCCAATTTACACATAACCTAAAAATTAAAGGCGTCAAATCATATTTTATGAAAATGTTCGGTGTTATATAAAACTCTCTGTATGTTAATTTCTATGAAAATTTTAAGGGCGATGCCTAAAAATATGTACTGCATTTCATTTTTGTTTTAATTGATTAATAAAAATACTTTTTTTATTTTCACTTGTACTTTGTTTTTAATCTTAAAACAACGTTGTAACCGTCTTAGTTCCGTAAAACAACGTTGTCACCGACGTGGATGTACAACGTTGTTTGATTGAAATGAGGAAAATATGCTCGTAAACCAAAATGCTGTATGTGGCAGAGCTGGGCAGGATTCGAATCATTCTGGATTCGATTCCCGGATTCGAATCCTTTTATAGGATTCGAAAGAGGTATTCGAATACTTTAGTGAAAACGGATTCGTGATCCGGATTCGTTACATTTTTTTAAAAGGATTCGTATTTGAATCCAGAAGTAGATGATTCGAATCCTTATAAAAGGATTCGAATTTTTATAAAAGGATTCGAATCCTTATAAATGGATTCGAATTCTTATAAAAGAATTCGAATCCTTATAAAAGGAATCGAATCCTTATAAAAGGATTCGAATCCTCAAACACTGATTCAAATCCTCCCAAATAAACTGAGCTTAGTCTTAGTCAATTGCTATCTAGACGCAGAAAAATCCCTACTGAGCAAAAAACAAACAAATAACGTTATAACAACGAAGGATTCTAATCCTCAAACACTGATTCAAATCCTCCCAAATAATTCGAATCATTGCTATTAAGGCTAGGATTCGAATTCGATTAATTTAAATAGTTAAATATTCTAATAAGAATATTTAAATCACTAAATTATTCATATTTGAATGTAAATATTTAAATTTTCGAATAATTCAAATATTTGTGAATGCATATTTGGTTACTTAAACTGAAAAATTTCCAAACTTAATAGTATATTTTTAACTTCACTTGAAATCAGTGTTTTATACGCGTGGCGCATGAAGTAAAATTTCGAGTTTAGAAAAGCCCCGTGAAAATTTGTCTCGGGTCGCTGCGCGACCCTCGACAAATTTTCTACGCGGGGCTTTTCTAAACTCGAAATTTTACTTCATGCTTAGTCTGGGAGTGGACAACACTCGTTTGAACTTTAAATTTAACTCTTTAAAAAAAAATCGACGTATTTAATTTACAAAATAACATGTGGTTAATCTTGTTATAACCTAAAACACACAACCTGCATCACACCACTAAATTCTTGAAATGTCAAATTAGATTGGTCATATTAAAAAAAAAACTGATTATAGTTAAATATTAATAGGAAATATGAGTATAACTGGTTTTCACTTTGAGCTTATCTTATTTTGAACCTAAAATTAACAAATTAATAAAAACAGATTATCTAAGAGTTTAATAAATCGTCGAACAAAAAAATTGTCTAGTACTTTTATTTATTGGTTCTTTTGTATTTTGAGGCGCTAAATTAGGATTTGACAATAAGAAAACTCTAGTATCCGCATCATATTTTTCTAAAACTAAACATATTTTTTATTTATTATTCTGTTTTTAAAAAATATGTTTATAACTTAATAGATTTTATTGGCTAATACTAATCGAACCATCTTAACTCACCATAAATCATAGGTTACTTGGAGCTTAGTTTAAATTACATTACGTTAAATGTAATTTAAACTGAGCTTAGTCTTAGTCGATTGCTAACTAGAAATTTAATATAATAAATCATTCATTGAAATCATAGAAAAATTAACTTTTAGTGGTTACCTTATAATTTGCTCGGCTCTTAATGGGTGAATATTCTATTCCTACAAAAAACCGTATTTATTTAATATTAAAGTTGCATTTAGTACAATAAGAAACTGTGAATAAATCGACCAAAATCTAGAAATATCGAAAACCTCGACATGTAGAAAATCTTGACGGTCCACTCCCAGACTAAGCATGAAGTAAAATTTCGAGTTTAGAAAAGCCCCGCGTAGAAAATTTGTCGAGGGTCGCGCAGCGACCCGAGACAAATTTTCACGGGGCTTTTCTAAACTCGAAATTTTACTTCATGCGCCACGCGTATAAAACACAGATTTAAAATGAAGTTCAATAACACATATATCATCATTAATTAAAATCATTATTTAATCAGATATTTAGTCGGTGAATAAACATTTTTGTTAATAGAAACTGATGGAATAAAATATTACTGCTTGCAAATAATAGATTAAAATTTATTTTTAAAGGATTTTTATCCGTGATTCAAAAATGAGGATTCGAATCTTTGATTCGAATCATAGTTTTCACTTACGAATCCTTCAATCGAGTATTCGTGATTCGAATCATATTAGGTGATTCGGATTCGTGATTCGAATCCTGTTTCTGAGGATTCATCCCAGCTCTGGTATGTGGTCAAGTCTGCAGTGCCTATCATATGGCTGTTATTTTTTTACTAGTTATATTAGACATATATTTACCTTAGTAATAAAGCAATCGATGATTTTTGTTTTTTTTTTCGATTTCCTAACAAAACAATTTTTAGCGTTTACAACGTTGTTGCAGCATAGCATTTATTTGTCAAATGACTTCCTTTTTTATGATATTTCCGTTTTATAAAAAATTATTAAATAAAATGTGAACACGTTAAATGCTGGGAATTATCCTTTTAAGTGTTTCGAACGAGTGTTTCAACTTCTTGAATAAACATGGCGTACATTTTTAAGTTTAGAAAATCCTGAAAATGTACTTCATGCGCCACCCGTATAAAACACTGAAATCAGTGGTTAAAATCCACTACTGAAACAGGATTCAAAATATACTGTTAAACAAGTATATTTTAAATTTCACAATTTCAGTGTTTTGAACGCCTGGCGCACGACGTCAAATTTCGAGTTTAGAAAAGCCTGAAAATTTGGTTTGACCAAATTTTTAAGAGTTTCTAAACTCAAAATTTTACTTCATGCTTAATCAATGAATGGAAACACTCATTAGTAGCTTCAAATAGAACTCATTACAATAACAGAGATTTTTCTTCTCTTTAAATAATCGGCAAAATATCAAGCAATATGTAATGCAGTTATAGCCTTCTGAAATATCATGCTTTAAAATACAAAGTATATCTTTATTACTTGATCTTTTGATACATTTCTTCAATAAGCTCAACAATTCTTCTATTGGACTTATGAATGGTTGTAAGGTGGCAGAAATACTTTATATTTTGACTTATTTATTACTTTTGGGTTATTGTTAGTATTAGGCATTATCTACTTTTGAATGGAATTTCCGTAAATAAACATTAAACATTAAACAGGGCCCGCCGTGGCCGAGCGGTCGAGCCGCCGGTTTCGCCAATCGGTCACGGAGGTGATCTGGGTTCGATTCCCAGCGGAGGCGAGTAATTTTTCTAACGAAAAATACTCGTCTCCGGTTCCATGGATGTGTGTTGACGTCCAAATTAGTCGAAATATATGTTAATATAGTATTATAAATCAACGTTAGTGGCTGAATGGTAAAACCTATGCCAAACAAACAAACAAAAAAAAAAAAAAACAATAAACAATACAATGTGAAAATCATTTGATAAACAGGTAAAGTCATTTGACAAATAGTGATGTTATGATGACGAGATGTTAAAACTAACATATAAGATTTTCATTTGATTAAATAGGAATATCATTCTATACACGGTGAAAATGAAATAGAAATCCCTGTAATGTACAAGATTAATTTGTATATTTGAAAGTGTCATGCATCACCGAATCGCATTCTCTAAATGTCTAAGTTTAATGGAACTACAATACAAAACAAATTTTTGACTTTGCTCACCCATGAATTATTGTAGTCGACGGATTGCAACGAAGTGACCCCTCTATACGACATTTTTTACAATTTTTCGTAAGCTTTTGCTTCCGGAAGTTCGTAGTAAGAAACAGTTTTTTCGGTCTTCTTATTGGGGAAAATGATCACTTACCTATAACAAAAAAAAGAAAACAGAAATTAGACATTTAGAGTACACAGAATTTAAAATATTAAATGAAACACCGTGATTCAAAAGACAGTCAAAAGAAGAAAATAATTTCCAACTTGTATTGAATTGTCATAATTAAGAAATTTAGCTTTCGGTATTTTATAAATGTTGAGCCATAATTTTGTAAGCACTGTTGTTTTTATTTAAGTGATCAATAGTGTTCTAACGTGGGCTTACACTCCGTGTTTAAGCATGAAGTAAATATTTCGAGTTTAGAATAGCCTGAAAATTTGGATTGGTCGTTCCGAAGCAGAGCGATCAATCCAAATGTTTAGGCTTTTCTATACTCGAAATAATTACTCCATTCGCCAGGCGTGTAAAATACTGATTTAGTGTAAAATTCTACTAACACTGATTTAGTGTGAAGTTTTAAAAACACTGTAGGTATCTTAAAAATAACATAAATCTAACCGAAAAAGTATTAAAATAAAAAATATTTAAATAATTAACACTGATTACTTTTTTGTATTCACTTTTTATTTTGTACTGTGACTAGTTTCGACTCAACAGCGAGTCATTCTCAAACTAACTACTTAAAACTAACATTGCAATCTTATATATACTTAAAATTATTTATCAGGTAGAAAAGCGTCAAATAGAGCGTCAAATAGAGGAGTATACATGAGTCATTCTCAAACTAACTACTTAAAACTAACATTGGAATCTTATATATACTTAAAATTAATTATCAGGTAGAAAAGCGTCAAATAGAGGAGTATACATAAGTTCCGTCTGGTCGTTTATTAGCGGGATTCCCGGATTCAGTTTTGCTTTATGAATCTCTAATGACTCCAAAAGGTTCATTTTGCGGCCTTTTTCTACACAATGCAAAACTGAAAGTACATCTTTGTGTAGAAAAAGGCCGTAAAATGAACCTTTTCATAAAGCAAAACTGAATCCGGGAATCCCGCTAATAAACGACCAGACGGAACTTATGTATACTCCTCTATTTGACGCTTTTCTACCTGATAATTAATTTTAAGTATATATAAGATTGCAATGTTAGTTTTAAGTAGTTAGTTTGAGAATGACTCGCTGTTGAGTCGAAACTAGTCACAGTACAAAATAAAAAGTGAATACAAAAAAGTAATCAGTGTTAATTATTTAAATATTTACAATGTATCACAAAGTAACCGCCTCCACCACAAGATATATTAAAATAAAAAAATAAAAAGTGTAAAATACTGATTTAGTGTGAAGTTTTAAAAACACTGATTTAGTGTGAAGTTTTTAAACACTGTATGCATCTTAAAAATAACAAAAATCTAACCGAAAAAGTATTAAAATATTGATTTTTTCTAAAATGATAATTCGACGATTTCTATTTTTAAAGCTTGTGTTAGACGACACTATTTTCTTGTACAAGAAAATAGTATATTATTTACTATCATGGTGTAATACACAAAATATGACCAAACACAAATCTTTTACAGTTTTTTTATAATGGAAATAGGACATGTTCTATTTGGTACACCATGACAGAAAATAGTATACTATTATTTTATACAAGAAAATAGTGTCGTTTAATACAAGCTTAAGCCATGCTATTTTTATTTAATGTATTTATTTACCATCACTATGGCAACGGTAGCCTTAAGCCGGGTATCAGGAACAACCCTCCTGCCTAACCATTGAAATTGGCTTGAATTTTGGAAGGTTCGGTTACACGAAATAAACATTTGTATTATGCATTAGCGTGAGATCAAACTTAAGAAGTATATTTTGAATTTGACTTTGAATTAGTGTTTTATACGCGTGGCGCATGAAGTAAAATTTTTAATTTAGAAAAGGCTGAAAATTTGGATTTGTCACAATTATTTAATTTTCTATGTTTCAACGTAAAAACAAAGAATTTTGACTTGTTTTTAAATTATGGTCAGCTAAAGCGGATTTATCAATGTTTTAATTTTTGATTTTGTTTTTAGGCTTTTCTAAACTCGAAATTTTACTTCATGCTTAACCTAGGAGTGGACACACTCGATAGCAGCTTAAAATTAAACGCTTTTGAAAAACAACGAATTTCTGAAAATTTACCATATGTTGAATCAATGGGAAATGTATACTTAAATAAAAAAAATCGCCGTACTTTTAGTGGTCAAAAATCTCGTTATTGAATTTTCAACAGATGCCTTTTTATGATACCCCACACACCCAACTTATCTCAATTAAATCCAATCAAGCAAGCCGGCCCATCGGCGTGCAATCTCAGTACCCACCATTTTAATATAGACCCTGGTAGCTATCCAATTAATATACATTTACGCTACCAAATCCGGCCCACAGCGTTTACCGCCCACGGGCGTTTTTTTTTCATGCACATTTTAATCCGGGCCTTTTTTTCAAAATTCAGGGTGTAAAAAAGGGAGTAATTGATTTTTATGACGCAATTAGGCACAGGTGAAGCCACCGACGAGGATTGTTTCGTATGCTAAGTGGATGTTAACATCGAGCTTCCGGCCTGTAATTACTTGTTTGCGTAGGCATTAAATAATTTGTATAGTTATTTTTTCTCTGGAAAATTGTGTATTAATTAAGAGACATGTGTTGCGGTGATGGTAATCAGTAATAAATGTTTAATTAAAAGAAATGGGCAATGGAATTTAATAAGGAAATTAATATGACGAGAAGACTTGCATTTCGTTAATTCTCTTTATTTTTATGGGTACAATTTATGAATACAATACATAAAACAAAGAATTTTGATTTCTTAACAATCTCTGTGAAAGTTACCAAAAATGTAGCTGTATTTAATGGAAAATGTGATGATTGATTTAGTAATGTGATATTGTCTGTTGAAAAATAATGACCTGTTTTTAAATTATGGTCAGCTAAAGCGGATTTATCAATGTTTTAATTTTTGACATGATATACATGTTCTTTGAATCATTTTAATAGATTCCTTTGAGTTTGGCCTATGTAACATTTATCACAATCATTGCACTTAATTGAATAAATTCCGGACTCTTCTAAGTGGCTCCTTTTTGTCAATTGATTGCCTAATAATGTTTTTAATTTGTTGTTATTATAAAATGCAGGAGTCATATTGAATTTATTCAAAATCTTTGTGAATTGATTAGAAGTTCTGTTGTTATATATAAACCTAGCAAATTTGTTATTTTTTCTTTCTTATTATGGTGTGAGATTTGTGACGGAGTTTAATGTTTGGTTTCATTTGTGTCTATTAGTTTGTTAATTGTGAATTTGCTGTAACCTAATGAAATAGCTATTTTTCTTATTAGTGTTAATTCATTTTTTCTATTTTCTATTGAAAGAGGAAGATTTAAAGCTCTAAAAATCATGCTGTTCTATTCTGAAAGTTTGTGTTTATGAAGAATTGTGAATATAATTAAAAGTATGTGTGGGTTTTCAATATACATTAATTTCTATTTTGTTATTTATTTTATTATTTGTTAGTAGTAGATCGAGGAAAGGGATTTGTATTTTACACCATGAAACACTTTTAACTTTGTTTGTATAACACGTTTTATTTAATGTGACTGCAGTTTCGACAAATTTAGCTTGTCATAATTAACGACCAGGTTGACCTAATGTACACCCCCATTTTTACCGCTATTTTGTAATTGTGTATATATACCTGTAAAACCTCTAGTTTAAGTTACTCCATGTTTGATAATGACAAGCTAAATTTGTCGAAACTGCAGTCACATTAAATAAAACGTGTTATACAAACAAAGTTAAAAGTGTTTCATTGTGTAATTAACATGTATAACGAAGTAGAAGCCTCCACAATACAGGATTTGTATTTTGTTCAGTTTTGTAAGTGAAGTTAATGCTGGGGTATAACGCATTCAGACTAGCTAGTATGTCTTCAATACGGGTATCAGATTTAATTATTGCGAGTATATTGTCTACATATCTAAACCAGACTCTCGGAAAATTAGGAATTTTACTTTTGGCTAAGTTTTCCAGATTATTCATAAAAATATTAACCAAAAAGGGTGACAGAGGGTTGCCCATTGCTGTTCCGAAAGTCTGTTTATAGATTTTATTGTTGAATTCAAATGCGTTATACTCCATCGCTAGTTTTGTTAGATTAATGTATACATATGTCTATTTCTTCTGGTGGAATTGAATTTTCTGTTAAAATATTTCTTAATATGTTAATGGTTTCCTCTATAGGGATACTGGGGAATAATGCTTCTACATCAAAAGAAACCAACATATCATCCGGCTCAATTGGGGTATTTTGTAACTTGTTACATAGGTCAAAAGAATTTATTACAGAGAAATCATTGTTGATTTTAAGTTGATTAAATTCTTTAACTAACCATATTGCTATATTATAAGTTTGTGAATTTAGATTTGAAACTATTGGTCTCCATTTGTTGCCGGGTTTATGTATTTTTGGTAAACAATACAATTTTGGTAATGACGGGTTTTTAATTTTTAGTCTATAAATCAGCTTTTTGTTGATTAAATTTCTTGGAGTTTTGAAAAAATTGTTAATTCTGTTTATATATGTGTTTAGAGGATTTTTTTCTTGTACTGTGTAGGGACCATTATCAAGTAAAGAATTTACATTTTTGTAATAATCTTTCTTGTTTACAATAACGACCGCATTACCTTTATCCGATTTTAAATAAAATACGTCTTTTTCTTTTAATGATTTTACCGCATTGTTATCTTGAGGGCGTTTCTTCTGAATCTTCTTTTTTGGTTTTTTAAGAATTTTCTCCAGTGATTCTTTAGCTGTTAATCGGAATGTTTATTTATTTATTTATTTATTTTCCCAACAGATACAAAATCCAATTACAGGAGAAAAATTGACTATATATATATATGAATACTTATATTATTATATGTATGTAATAATTATTATAATCAATTTGAATTACATTACTTGTTAAGTATAATAATAACAATAAACGTACTTATCGAGTTAACTTCTAAAACAAAAGGAAAATAAAAACATTACATATATGTTGTAGATTCTTGGGGTCCTAATTGTAATGCTGCTGATTCAGTGTCGTTGATTATTATTTCTATGGGGATGTGTGTTGGTTCTATTGAATGTTTTAATCCTCTTCTTAATAGTTCTATTTCTTCTTCAGAAAATCTTTCATCAGAGTTGTTGTGGATAAGTGTCTGGTACGGGTTGATGAATTGGTGTTCTATTTCGGGATGTTTCTTCGGTTCACGAAATTTTCTTAATTTATTCCTCAAAGTGAATGATTCTTTATTTAATTTAGCATTTGAAACGATGTTGATTATCTTTAATGATTCATTTTTGCTAGTTTTAGGTGAAGCTAATATGCAGTGAGTTGTAGGTGTTGTCGTTTCGCATGCAGTTTTTAAACTGGATCCAGTTCACTTTCCACTTGAACGCCAATTGGGAACTTCTTTGGTGATTTTATAAAACTTTGTTTCGATAAACTTCGGGAAGATTTTCTCTTCTATGCACTTGTTTAGGAAATAGATGTCGGCACTTAAACACTTAATAGTCGTTGTTAGTTGGAAGAATTTGTTAAACTCGGTTGATTAATTTTAAATAATTCAGTTAATTTTGGAAACAGATCGTGGCGACAGAATTACATACCGACATTTTTCAAAAATGGTCTTAACCCATTAACTGCCGAGCAATTATAGAGTGAACTCTAAAAGTTGATTTTTGATAAAATTCTACACTTCTTTTAATGATTTCTACGAATGACTTATTGTATTACATACTGAGAATTTTTCTTTTAAATATACATAATGTATACGCTGTAAATGTAAGGCATTCGTCGATTTTGTATAAAAACGTGCAATATGAAGTTTAGAACGAGTATTTTCATTCCCAGGCTAAGCATGAAGTAAAATTTCGAGTTTAGAAAAGCCCCGCGTAGAAAATTTGTCGAGGGTCGCGCCAGCGACCCGAGACAAATTTTCACGGGGCTTTTCTAAACTCGAAATTTTACTTCATGCGCCACGCGTATAAAACACTGAAATATTATGAAGTTAAAAATACACTGATTTTTTTTTAAATGAGTAATAATCGAGATGTAAAGTTAATTAAAGGAAAGGCGCTTGGTATTGTTTCACAATTAAATCTTTATTCCGACTAGTTTCGGTTTGTAAGACCATTTTCAAAGGAATGTACAGAAAAAATTATTTCCTAAGTATATATACAATATTTTTGTTTCAGGTAATAAGAGAAGTCAGAATTGGGGAATTCCAAATCTCCTCGTTGTCGTTTACGATATTTTTCCCCATTTTTATGGCCCTGTTAATCTCCAGGCCCTTTTTGAGGTTTAGTGCGTATCCCTTATTACCTGAATGCAAAATCTTAAAATTATGCGGATTAAAGAAGTGATTGAATGCGATGCAATGTTTGGAAAAGCCAGTTGTTGGTTTATTATCTAAAACAGATTTTTTATGTTCTTTCATTCTGATTTCGAAAGATCTGCCGGTTTGTCCAATATAAATTGCATCACATTCATCACACTGTATTTCATAAATTCCACATTTCTTTGAATTATCAGTTTTCGATTTATTGTTTATTAATAGTTTGCCTAAATTTAAAGGGTTTGAACATATAATATTAAAGTCTTTTCCCCTACAATGACTGACTATATTATATGACAGGTCATTAACAAAATTCAATTTATGCCATTTATATTCTATTGTTTGCTCAGGTGCGTAAAAGTATTTAATTAAATGTTTTTGTTTATGCTTTTTTAATAAATTATTTATAATTTCCTTGTTATAACTATTATTTACGGCAATTTTTGTAATAACGTTTAATTCTTGTCTGAAATCAGATTCACTTAGAGGAATGTTAATTAATCTATTAATAAAAGAGTGAAATGTACTTAATTTTATTTGTTGTGTGTTGTTTGAATTGGCTGGTATGATTGAGTCCGTATATGTTTCTTTTCTGTGTATTTTAAATTCTAGTTTTTTATTATTTTTAATAATGGTTATGTCAAGGAAGTTTAAGCTATTGTTTATTTCTGTTTCAGTAGTAAGTTGTATATTATTATTGATGGAATTTAGGAATTTTTCAAATGCATTTAATAGTCTTGTCGTTCCAGTCCAAATACAAAAGATATCGTCTACGTACCTTGCCCAGTAAAATATTGGTTTAGCCTCTGTCTTACTGAGAAGAGTCACTTCAAAGTCAGACATAAAGATTTCAGCTAATAGAGGTGATAATGGTGATCCCATTGGCAACCCTTCCGTTTGTGAGTATATTATATCATTAAATTCAAAGTAATTTTGCTTAAGGCACAGATTAATTAATAGCAACATTTCTTTTTTACTTTCATCAGAATTATTACTTTTATTGATTAAATTTTCTAAGGTTACAGTTAATCTCTGAATTGGTATAGACGTAAAAAGGCTCTTTACGTCAAACGATATCAGTTTTGCATTATGGGGGACCACTAACGATTTTAAATTATTAACTAACTCTATTGAATTTTTTATTGCATGTGGTAGACTGAAATTAAGTAGTGTTGAATTAAGAAATTTGCATAATTTGTATGTTGGAGCATATAAATATGATACAACAGGTCTCATCGGAATGCCTTCTTTGTGTAATTTAGGTAATCCGTATAATATGGGTGCTCTAGGATTCATTTTGATGAATTTATATTGATTCTTATCAAGTATTACATTTCCGCAAGATTTAATGCATTTTTTTAACTCTAACTGAAATTTATTCGTGGGATCTTTAGATAAGATTGTAAATAATGAATAATCGAGATATTTAAATAATCGAGATATTTAAATAACAAAATATTTACGATTTGCTTCATACATTTTCAAGTCAAGTCAAATAATATAATATCTCAAATTAACTTAGTAATTTAATTAACATAAAAATAATATTGTTGCGTATATGCACCAATGACGCCTAATGGGTTAATCAACTCGGGGAACCCCCAAATGTATATATTCACTAAAATGTTTGATTTGAAAATGTTCGCGAAAACAATACTTTCCCTTTGTTTTGCATATGGCGAAAAGTAAGGAAGTCTGTATAAATATTACACTTATTGAATGATTAAATTTTCGAGTATCAAAAATAAAGTAATATTCAAACATTTATGTGCTAGTATTTATAAATGTACATCAAATCCATCCTTGACATATTCACATGCAAGTGACTGCAATCACTCATTCGTTGGACCATTATTTCACATTTAATGGCTCAATTAGTATCGCAACCCGTTGTATGTATGTATATCGCGAGCAATAATATATTTTCATTAATTGGTGGAAATGGGCATCAAATCGACGTCGGCTGTTAGTCAACAAAGAGAGACAAGTAAGTTATAGGTAAGCCACCGTTCTAAATAAACCGCCAGCAGCTTTTCGTCTAAATTATTTATTGGCGAACTTTCAACGCACTATTTGGTATTTGAACGTATGGACGAAATCCGTGCTAGCCCCAAAGCATCGATAAATTCTAGTTAGCTAGATTTTAAAACTTAATTAAAATAAACGTGGGTATAGCAAGCCCACCGAATTGAAATAAAATTCCTAATTGGTTCCTTTAACTTAATACAAAATGAAAAATTAAATTAATTGTAATTTTAATACAAGGACATACACTTGAGATACGATTCACGAGAGGTGTCCCATGGTTTCCTTGATTAGTAGTGCTTTCTGCGCCAATACATGTAATACGAAAATAGTTTGATGTCATCAGATTACGTGTCTTTTCACACACGTAATCTGATGACATCAAACTATTTTCGTATTACATGTATTGGCGCAGAAAGCACTACAAATCAAGAAAACCATGGGACACCTCTCGTGAATCGTACCTTAAGTGTATTTCCTTATATCAAAATTACAATTAATTTTATTTTTCATTTTATATTATGTTAAAGGAACCAATTAGGAATTTTATTTCAATTCGGTGGGCTTGCTACAGAAACGTAAATATTTTTGCTATGGTTTTTAGATGGAACATGCGAAAACGTATGTTCCGGTATGCAGCTTTTTAATTTTAAGGTTAAACGTCACATGTTGACAGTGTCTTCGGTAAAATAAATCTGCAAAAACCCAGCCACAAATCATTTTAATTAATGTGCACAATCGTTTTAAATGTGAGTTTAAGTGGTTCCAATTTCCACATGTACTAAATAGCTCAGGTATTTACAGAAATAAATAATGCATTTATGTTGATTTTGTGTAAGCTCAAACGAAAATATTAGTTGAATTGTAGATTTGGCAAATAGACATCGGATTAATCTGGTAATACAGAGAATGTTTCTTTTAAGTATACATACAGGGAATTTTCTATTAGGTATACATATGCAAACGCTTTTTTTAAGAGTTCAATTTGAAGCTTAAAACGAGTGTTTTCCACTCCCAGACTAAGCATGAAGTAAAATTTCGAGTTTAGAAAAGCCTGAAAATTTGGTTTGGTCGCGTAGCGCGAAGCGCGAAGCGCGAAGCGCGGAGCGGCCAAACCAAATTTTCAGGCTTTTCTAAACTCGAAATTTTACTTCATGCGCCACGCGTATAAAACACTGATTTCGAGCGAAGTTTACTCGTTCACAATATTTCAGTGCTTTCAGTGTTTAATACGCGTGGCGCATGAAGTAAAATTTCGAGTTTAGAAAAGTCTGAAAATTTGGTTTGGCCGCTCCGCGCTTCGCGCTACGCGACCAAACCAAATTTTCAGGCTTTTCTAAACTCGAAATTTTACTTCATGCTTAACCTGGGAGTGGAAAACACTCGTTTAAACTTAAAATTGGTATCTTTTAAGAAAGCAACGAATGTTTAAAAATCCACAACCTGTAATTGGGATATGTATACTCAAAAGAAAAAAAACACAAGAAATTATGATTTAAAGCTTTTCTAAAGAAAAGAACACTAAGATACTCACGACTTAAACAGTATGACATTATCATGTAACATTAACATTTGACACAACTAGAAAAAATCAGAGAATTTTTCTTTTAAGTATACATACAGGGAATTTTCTATTAGGTATACATATGCAAACGCTTTTTTTAAGAGTTCAATTTGAAACTTAAAACGAGTGTTTTCCACTCCCAGACTAAGCATGAAGTAAAATTTCGAGTTTAGAAAAGCCTGAAAATTTGGTTTGGTCGCGTAGCGCGAAGCGCGGAGCGGCCAAACCAAATTTTCAGGCTTTTCTAAACTCGAAATTTTACTTCATGCGCCACGCGTATAAAACACTGATTTCAAGGCAAGTTTACTCGTTCACAATATTTCAGTGCTTTCAGTGTTTAATACGCGTGGCGCATGAAGTAAAATTTCGAGTTTAGAAAAGCCTGAAAATTTTACTTCATGCTTAACCTGGGAGTAGAAAGCACTCGTTTAAACTTCAAATTGACCTCTTTTAAGAAAACAACGAATGTTTAAAAATCCACAACATGTAATTGGGATATGTATACTCAAAAGAAAAAAATCACAAGAAATTATGATTAAAAGCTTTTCTAAAAGAAAGAACACTAATATACTCACGACTTAAACAGTATGACATTGTCATGTAACATTAAAATTTGACACAACTAGGAAAAATCCTTGCGGATATAACTGTCGACATACTCTCTAAAAAATTGAACCACACATTCCACATCAATGAGTCATAGGATATCTCTTCCGAATTCCACTATACATTCGCGTATTTTATTTAACGTAATTTGGTTGGACAATAAAATTTTTTCTAAAAGATTTACTTTAATATATCTAGAAAGACAATTAAGAGACTTATTAATGCAAATTAGTATGCCAATCAAATTTTTTTAGATTGGTATATTTTAAAAGCAACTTTTTAGATTGAGACAACTCATGCTGTCTCAATCTAAAAAGTTGCTTTTAAAATATAGAATAATAATAATAATAATAATAATAATAATAATAATAATAATAATAATAATGCTTTATTTCTCAACAGAATTACTTCCAATTACAGAGAAATGTATAATGATATCTAAAATATAGTGTAACTATTACTAATAATAATACATATAAAGAAAACATGGAAAATTTGGAGTGTATAAATCTTGAAGTATGGATATATATATATATATATATATATATATATATATATATATATATATATATATATATATATATATGTATCACTGTTTCTTCGGGATACATGGTACATGTTACGTCCGCGAAAATCTACGTTTTAACATATATATATATATATATATATATATATATATATATATATATATATATATATATATATATATATATATATATATATATATATATATAAGGTTGTGCGCTTTGGATAATTACTTATAAAAATGCGTTAAATGAAATTATGTCGATCAATTATACAGTATCGAAATTTCAATGTTCATGATCACAGTAACAAATTATGTTGATTTTTATCAATTTAACGTCGGCTATAGATCATCTGCATTCCCTAAATATTTCCCAAGATATCCAAAATAAAATCATAGGTTAATTTTTTTGGTCATATTTCTTTGAGAGGGTGTACCACGTACAGTACCTTTCCCTGGCGCTAAAAAGGTATATAATTAAGATCCCCCAAGAGAGAGGAAGATTTCGGGCCGGGCCGTCGAAAATACACGTTTGTAAAATTCCACGTTTTCCGACACCCTCAATCATTTCGCAATTTATTACGTGGCCAACTGGCCATTATTACCACGGGCCGTTTATGTGATTTGCTTTGATGGAATTAGCCGTCCGATTACAGTTATTTACCCCATTATCGAATAATCAAAATACATAATGGAGATCATTAGGAATGCAACGAGGATTTTTTGTTCGGTTTTCGGTGCCTGGTGTTGGGGTCGTCGCGTGTGGGTGAGGATTTCTCACGGGGCCGGGATTCTCGGAATTTCTTTTTTATTTTTGGTTAATTAATTGCTGTGATTAGTGTTAGTGTGGTTGATGTTGACCTTTGTTCTTTGGAGTACGGTGTAATTATCTTGGGATTTATTGGTGTTAAAATGGAACGCTCGTGCTGGATGTGCTGAGTTTGATCTTTTGTGTGGATGTGGTTTTAATTAGCCTTTCTGTCTGCATTGGTGCAAAGGAAACTATAAATATTTTCTGCTTAGAAATTTACTAAAACAATTTTTGATTAAAAGGTTGATGTCCCATCATTCGATTCAACTTTTATTATTTTAATAATAAACAAATAATTTCTATTTTGTGTTGTAGGTGTTCACTTTGTGGTACGTCTTAAATACACTTGTAAATAAAACACTTTTTACTTTGTTTAACCACTGTATTTTGCACGTAATTTTTGACTATAGTTTCGTTACTTTTAGTTTAATAATGACTACTAGATAATCGAAACTATATTCACAATTTAAGTGCAAAATACAGTGGTTAAACAAAGTAAAAAGTGTTTTATTTGCAAAAATTGTGTGTTCAGCGACTAAATAAAAAGGACTTATGGAAAATATGAGCACATTTTCTCAAATATTGCAAAATGCCATTTTAATCACTCCTTGGTTTATTTATTTATTGATGTATTAACATGATAGTTTTACATAAGTCATATACAATTTAAAAAGAAAACAGAAAACATTAACATAGGATCTACATGCATAATAAGTAAATAAATAATGACATGTTTAAAACACATACAATTCAAAGTTAAAATCTAAGTATTCCTCCAAGCTGTAAAATGCATGCTTATTTAGGAACTCTTTCATGGTTAATAATAATAATAATTCATTTATTTCCCAACAGATACAAAGGATCTAATAACAGGGAAAATATATCAAACATTCAAACTTAAATATAATAACATAAAACAAAGTTGAGTATACCTACAATCAATGACACACATGTATAAAGTAAAATGTATTTGTGGTGGTTGGCGCGTATTACAACAAATTCATTACAGTGTTTGTGAAGTAACGGCTCGTGCAATTAAATATATCTATAGAGTCTTGAATAATAGTATGAGTTCGAAGCATTTTATTTATTGGCGAGTTAAAATAAAGGTTCGTGAAACTGCGCTTACATATGAACGTATCAATATTTCTACTACCATACCGCGGTACATATATGTTTATGAGAGAAAGAATATTAGGATCATCAATTTCTCCATGTAATACCTGATATAACCATCTCATGGAAGTTATATTCCTGCGTGAAGCTAATGATTTTAACTCGAACATTGACAACATATGCTCGTAAGTTACTGAATCATCCGGATAAGTTAACATCACTTTGTAATGAGAATTTACGGAGTGAAAGGCTTTTGATGTTGTCCTGCAGTCCATTATAAAACTTAATAGCATGGTATCTGACTCCGTTTTGAGCTTTACTTAGTCTGATGGTGTTAGCGTATATATTTGAATTTTGTCTAGTTGGGTATTGATGTACTTTAGTACAGCTTTCGTAGAGATGCAAATGATTTTTAATATATAACAAGCATTCAAGGATATATAGACACGGGAACGTGAGTATCCGCATCTCTATAAAAGCCGGACGACAATCGTCTGAGTACCTACAACCAGTTATGATACGTAAAGCTTTACGCTGTAGCTCAAATTAAGCATGAAGTAAAATTTCGAGTTTAGAAAAGCCTAAAAATTTGGATTTACCGGCGGGAAAAATCCTGTAACATTTCATGTATTAAAATAAATTAATTCTTTAGAAATAAAAATTTGATAAAGATTGCAACAATTAATGGTTACAACTCCAACTTAATAAATAAGATGTGGCTCGGTCATTAACGGGTTAGTTAGAGAAAGAAATATTTTTTAAACTGTATTAAAGACACGGCTGAAATTTATATATCTTGAAGCACTTCACATTTTCTCTACTACAATGACCAAACAAGATATCTTCACATGTCGAGTTAAAACTAGATTAGGTTTTTTTTTCAATAAGAGAATATTCAGTTATATTTCATGCATAGCAAAAGCACTATTTTTCTTTGTAAGAATATTGTTAATCAAATATATATTTATTATGTAGAGTGTGATGCTATAATGGACGATATTTTTTTATTACAAACGCGATCATTATAATCGTATTAAATAATAAACTAGGGATCTGGCTATAATGAAACACTAATTGCGGCAGGCTTCATTTCTAATCAAGGCAATGTTAATGACGAAACACAAGCGCAATTATTTACACACCGGATATTAAACTGAAGAAAAAAATCAATTGGTTTATTTTTTTCATACGTTCATTAATCTATTTTAAATACGCGAAACAAAAAAGAAAGTAGTTTTAAATAGGTTTAATTGAAAAAATACCAAAATAGAAACTACAAGAAGTTTTTTAGCCACTACTAAAGATTTCTGTAATTTTCTTGTTGTATTTATTTTCTAAAGAAATTAACAATGAATTAAATATCAATTCAATTCAATTCAAGTATATTTATTCAAACAATAATGATACACTTACAGACGAGATATATACATTATGGTGAATATTGTCACAAATATAAATATAGGTATATAGACAAAATACGCAAACTTACACTAAATAAACATTCAAAGTGCGATTCTTTTCGAAATCTACAACAAGTTAGTCTTACAAAGACTATATCAAACACTCATTGAAACAACTACTTCCCGGGCTAATACCCCGCCAGACATTGAATTATACAACAAGTGTTTGCTGTTACATACAGTAACCTACTGCAAATGTAACAATTTGGGTCAAATTATTCAGGCCATCTATAGACTGCGAAAGATTGCGAAAAGAATCGCACTTTTAATGTTTGAAGTATTCTGCAACCAAGAATTGGCAATTTCATTTATACTTAAACTAAATATTTCCTAGTTGTAAATTAACTAATACAAATTAATGAGACATTTCTGTGAGTAACAGTAAAGAGTTCCGAGGAATATCCACCTATTTATAGTAATCATCAATGTTGTAATATTCTTTATCTATTAGCCATTTTAATAAATTAGATTTAAATTGTTTTAGATCGGTTATTTTACTCAAACTATCCGTCAATTTATTATATAGTTTCAACACAAACTAAACACGTAATCACAGGTTAAACAATCCAAATATTAGTCAACAGTTACTTTGTGAAAATTTTATAAACCCATGAACGGCCAAGTAATAATGGAGTTAAGAGTGCTTCATTTTTTTCAAATTTTCAGTTTTCAGTTTTGGTCCAAAAACCGTCAGTGGACCTCGCCAGCTCGCGCTGACACACTGTGCAGGGCCGCTTTATCATGGGGGTTGTTTAGACAATTGTGTAAAGCAAGAATAAAATAAGTCGAAATAATAACAAAAAAATCAGTATTCTTAGTTTTCATAGGGAAGATATGGAAACTAAGAATACTGATTTTTTTTGTTATTATTTTGACTTTTTTACTCTTGCTTTACACAATTGTCTTAAAAACTCCCATGTAAAAGCGGCCCTGCACAGTGTGTCAGCGCGAGCTCGCGAGGTCCGGTTTTTCGACCAAAATTGAAAACTGAACATTTGAAAAAAAAATTACTTAAGGCATTCTATTAAGGACATTTTGAATTTCGCAAAACTAAAGTTTTAGATTTTTTGATGAACTCCATGAGGCACAATTCACCCTCAAAGTTGGAACATTTCTGAAAGACAGTCGGTGCGCAAAATTAGCGTTATCTTAAAAAAATTTCAACTTTACGGCCACACGTTCTATTGTCACAATTTTTTGATACAACTATAACATTATATCATTCTACTAAATGACATGTACTTTCATTGATTTAAATAATTAGTAACGGTTTGAGAATTAATTAAAAACGGGTAATTGCCACAACTAAATTTTAATTTTAATTGGGCCGTAATCAAATTTTTAAAAAAAGTAGAGGTATGGTATTACCTGAAAAAAATCAGCTAATGTCTTTTCTATAATCCTATGTAGAAATCTTATTTTTATCGGTCCAACCCCAAAAATAATTGATTTTTTTCTATTAGCGCATCAGTCAATGCAAACACATAATTGACGCGCGTAATTTACATCATTCTCAAAAATGTACAACTTTTAGCTTAGTCTTTTAACCGTTATCATTTTTTGACACAAAGATAACATCATATTTCAAATTATATACAGATTTCTAATTAGAATTGTTTAGAAAAGTTATTAGAGCTTATTAAAAATTAATTATTATCATCATTATATCGTATGTTCAATAAAATAAAACCTCTAGAGTGCTATGGAACAGAGCTGGGCAGGATTCAAATCATTCAGGATTCGATTCCCGGATTCTAATCTTTTTAGAGGATTCAAGAGAGGTATTCGAATACTTTAGTGAAAACAGATTCGTGATCCGGATTCGTTACATTTTTTTTAAAGGATTCGTATTCGAATCCAGACGTAGATGATTCGAATCCTTATAAAAGGATTCGAATTCTTATAAAAGGATTCGAATCCTTATAAAAGGATTCGAATTCTTACAAAAGGATTCGAATCCTTATAAAAGGAATCGAATCCTTATAAAAGGATTCGAATCCTCATACACGGATTCAAATCCTACTAAATAATTCGAATCATCGCTATTAAGGCTGGGATTCGAATTCGATTAATTCAAACAGTTAAATATTCTAATATGAATATTTAAATCACTAAGTTATTCATATTTGAACAGAAATATTCAAATTTTCGAATAATTCAAATATTTGTGAATGCATATTTGGTTACTTAACCATGAAAAATATCCAACGTTAATAGTATACTTTTAACTTCACTTGAAATCAGCGTTTTATACGCGTGGCGCATGAAGTAAAATTTCGAGTTTAGAAAAGCCCCGTGAAAATTTGTCTCGGGTCGCTGCGCGACCCTCGACAAATTTTCTACGCAGGGCTTTTCTAAACTCGAAATTTTACTTCATGCTTAGTCTGGGAGTGGACAACACTCGTTCTTAGAAGTTTCAAATTGAAGGATCATTCTAGATTACTAAGTTTATTACCATTTTACAAAGGCTACAGCTCAAAGGACCAACCATGGTCTTCGGAGACCGAAGGACTACAGGGAATCGAAGTTTTTTTACAAGAAAACAACGAATATCTGAAGGTTTACAGCATGGATAGGAAAGAATATATATAATTTTGAAAAAATGTCGAAGTTGGGTTGGTTTTCAGTGCATTTTTAACTTCACTTTAAATCAGTGTTTTATACGCGTGGCGCATGAAGTAAAATTTCGAGTTTAGAAAAGCCCCGTGAAAATTTGTCTCGGGTCGCTGCGCGACCCTCGACAAATTTTCTACGCGGGGCTTTTCTAAACTCGAAATTTTACTTCATGCTTAGTCTGGGAGTGGACAACACTCGTTTGAATTTTAAATTAAACACTTTTAAAAAATCCACCTATGTAATATAATAAATCATTCATTGAAATCATAGAAAAAGATGCACAATTTTACCTAAAATTAACTTTTAGAGTTAACTTTATAATTTGCTCGGCTCTTAATGGGTGAATATTCTATATTCCTAAAAAAAAAAAGTTTTTATTTAATATTAAAGTTGCATTTAATACAATAACCAACTGTGAATAAATCGACATAAATCTAGAAATATCAAAAATCTCGACATGTAAAAAATCTTGACGGTCCACTCCCAGACTAAGCATGAAGTAAAATTTCGAGTTTAGAAAAGCCCCGCGTAGAAAATTTGTCGAGGGTCGCGCAGCGACCCGAGACAAATTTTCACGGGGCTTTTCTAAACTCGAAATTTTACTTCATGCGCCACGCGTATAAAACACAGATTTAAAATGAAGTTCAATAACACATATATCATCATTAATTAAAATCATTTTATAATCAGATATTTAGTCGGTAAATGAACATTTTTATTAATAGAAACTGATGGAATGAAATATTACTGGTTGCAATTAATAGATTCAAATTCATTTCTAAAGGATTTGTTGTATCCGTGATTCAAAAATGAGGATTCGAATCTTTGATTCGAATCATATTTTTCACTTACGAATCCTTTATTCGAGTATTCGTGATTCGAATCATATTAGGTGATTCGGATTCGTGATTCAAATCCTGTTTTTGAGGATTCATCCCAGCTCTGCTATGGAATATATTGTAGGTTGGCAACTTTGAAACTATACGTTACAATTATTATGTCTGACGTTTTATATGACAATTCCTAAAGCATATAGCCAACATAAATTTAAAAAAATATAAAATTATAGCTCTCTAGAGGTTTTTTTTTATTGAACATATGTTATTTTAACTTTAATCTCTTACAGGGATTAGAGAGAGGGTAAGAGATATGGATAATTTTTAATATTAACCTCCCCCCCCCCTCCGAATTTCTTTCCTGACTAGGGCCTTGCTATCGCTTTACTTTAGTGGCAACATCTATTAAACTTTACATTAAACACATAATACTAAACGCAATTTTACCTCTAATAGTATTTTAAATTTTTACAACAAAAATTAAGATTAAAATTAGCCTCTGGTTCTGTGCGTAACTAACATTAACCTAAAGTTTGGGATTATTATTTAATTTATCTAGTAATTATTTACACACTTTTTAAATTATTATTACAGATTAAAATTAAACTCAAATCAATTTTGATTGTAGGGTTTCGAACAAAAAGTGTTCCGTGGGAAGGAAAATTAATTCTGGGGGATCATGCAGGTGCTTTTGAATTGTCTCTCTTAGAAAAATTATGTAAATGCTAAATTTTACATTTTAAGTCGAGGGTGTAATTTAAGGTAATCGATTATAGATGGCTCCAGGGCAGTCAGCACCTGCTCTTCAGAGGGTTGTTAAATTATTTTTCAGAATACAACCTTTCAACAAATGTATAATCAGCAAACATAAATGCAATAAAAGGATCGAAATTTAAACAATGTATTTGTCTACAAAACACGGATTTTACTTATTTTATTTTAATTATTGAAATTTTGACATAGCATTCAAACGTACGTTTTGAGATTGCTGTCACTTTTTTGCGTTTCTTAACCTGTCGACGTAAAGTAAACAATTTTTCATAAAATCTGATTTTATGGCCCCTCCGTATTTAAGGAACCGATCAAAACATCCACAGTCCCTCTGAAGGATTCCCAACAATAACATTTTTAAGAATGGACATTTCTTGTACAAAATTGATTTTCTCTTGTTTTAGCAAAATGGGCTTTGAAAACAAAACCAGCACGATTAGTTTTAAAGAAAATATTTACAATTCGCGTAACATTAAACACACTACTTCTAATGTAAATTGCATATTTTTATGAAGAAAGCGAAAAATATACTTGTATTATTTGAAATATTAAAAGTTATTACATACGAGTACGAGTAAAAATTAATGTTTTTTATTTAAGAGAAATTATCAAAATTATATCCAAAAATGTAGATAGAAGACTAGCATTACGGGTAGCAAAATAGTGTGGATGTTTCGATAGGGTCCCCGTATTTAAACATATCCAAATTTCTGAACGATAATTCCTTCGCAAATAAAATACGACATGCACATAACCCCTTATACAGGGAGTACTTTTAAGTATACATACCCCAATATACTGTAAATTTTCAGATATTCGTCGTATTTGATAAGAGTTCAAATTGAAGCTTTAAACGAGTGTTTTCCACTCCGAGATTAAGCTTGAAGTAAAATTTCGAGTTTAGAAAAGCCTGAAAATTTGGTTTGGTCGCTCCGCGAAGCGGGGCGACCAAACCAAATTTTCAGGCTTTTCTAAACTCGAAATTTTGCTTCAAGGGCCACGCGTATAAAACACTGATTTTAAATGAAGTTCAAAATAAATTACTTAAGTAGCACGCTAAAGATATATATCTTGAAGTTTAGAATATTTCAGTGTTTTATACGCCTGGAGGAGCATGAAGTAAAATTTCTAAAAAAAAAAAAATCTTTTAGCCTGAAAATTTAGTTTGGTCGCCCCGCTTCGCGGAGCGACCAAACCAAATTTTAAGGCTTTTCTAAACCCTAAATTTTACTTCATGCTTAATCTTGGAGTGGACAACACTCGTTCATAACTTCAACTTGAACCCCTTTTAAAAGCATCGAATATCTAAAGATTTAAATGAAAAATTACCTGAACTCGTATGTATACGATAAAAAAAAACTTTTCTGTATAATCCATCAATGTGCTTCTATAATTGCACCGGAACTACACCTATCCAAGACCGCCTTTTAACCCTATCCCAAAAATTCTTTACTAACTCTAATAATCTAGAGTTCCTAAATAAACTATGTATTCCCAGAAATCTCGAAATCTCTCCTAAATACAAACACTCATCTGAAACCACATATGAATTTATTAAAAATTTCACACCGTTAGACAATGACAGTTAACAATCATGACGCACTAAAGAAATAACAAACCAGGGTAGAAAGACCTATGGTCGATAACCCTTTTGGTCAATTTTTAATTTTAAGAATATAATTACTATCAGAAATTAAATGTAATCGACAACAGTGAAATTACAGTCAGATAAATTGAGATATTAAAATAATTAATAAATCTGAATTGCTTGTATATAATACAAATACAACATACAGAGAGTTTTATGAAACACCGAACATTTTCATAACTAGAATTTTTCTTTGAAGTATCCATAAGCATACGTTGCATATTTTGCAATGCTCGGTTTGTTAAAAAGATTCAATTTAAGGCTCTAAGCGAGTGTTTTCCACTTCCAGGCTAAGCATGAAGTAAAATTTTGAGTTTAGAAAAGCCTGAAAATTTGGTTTGGCCGCGTAGCGCGAAGCGCGAAGCGGCCAAACCAAATTTTCAGGCTTTTCTAAACTCGAAATTTTACTTCATGCGCCACCGGTACAAAACACTGATTCAATGTTAAGTTTAGCGGTATGTTTTAAACTTGGTAATATGTCAGTGTTTTGTACCGGGGGCGCATGAAGTAAAATTTCGAGTTTAGAAAAGCCTGAAAATTTTGTTTGGCCGCGCCGCGCTTCGCGCTACGCGACCAAACCAAATTTTCAGGCTTTTCTAAACTCGAAATTTTACTTCATGCTTAGCCTGGGAGTGGAAAACACTCGCTTAAAGCTTCAAATTAAATTCTTTTAATAAACCGAGAATCGAAAAATGTGCAACGTATGCATATGGATACTTCAAAGAAAAATTCTCGTTATGAATATGTTCGGTGTTAGATAAAATTCTCTGTATTGTATACAAGCAATAAAGATTTATTTATTATTTTAATATCATAATTTATGTGACTGTAATTTTACTCTTGTCGATTATATTTAATTTCTGTTGATAGTTTTTTAAACTGCGTGCAATTATAAACATATTTAAGGAATTTAAAGCTTTGGCACCAAAACCTAATTGTTGAGAAAATTTCAAACGCAAATTCTTTCAAATACTCAACAATTTCTCATAAAATCTCATTTTAGGTTTCTGTAATTTCACTCCTGTTGATTACATTTAATTTTTGTTAATTGCATCTTAAACTTAGTTCAACAAATGTTCAAACGCAAATTCTGTCAAATACTCAACAATTTCTCATAATATCTCATTTTAGGTTCCTGTAATTTCACTCCTGTTAATTACATTTAATTTTTGTTAATTGCATCTTAAACTTAGTTCAATTCAGATATTTACAAGATTTCAAAGCTTTGGCGCAAAAATTGAATTATTGAGAAATTTTCAAACGCAAGCACACTCAAATATTCAACAATTTCCCATAGAATCTCATTTTGAGTGGATGCAATTTCACTCCTGTTTATTACATTTAATTTCTGTTAATTCAATCTTAAGCTATATTTAATTTTAAACATATTGACATTATTTCAAAGCTTTCGCATAAACATTGAATTATAAGGAATTTTGCAAAAGCAAACATTCTTAAATATTCAACAATTTCCCATAAAATCTCGTTTTGAGTGGCTGTAATTTCACTCCTGTTTATTACATTAGATATCTGTTGATTGAATCCTGAACTATATTTAATTCTAAATATATTGACACAATTTTAAAGCATTTGCATAAACATTGAATTATAAGGAATTTTACAAAAGCAAACATTCTTAAATATTCAACAATTTCCCATAAAATCTCGTTTTGAGTGGCTGCAATTTCACTCCTGTTTATTACATTAAATATCTGTTGACTGAATCCTAAACTATATTTAATTCTAAATATATTGACACAATTTTAATGCATTTGCATAAACATTGAATTATAAGGAATTTTTCAAAAGCAAACATTCTTAAATATTCAACAATTTCCCATAAAATCTCATTTTGAGTGGCTGTAATTTCACTCCTGTTTTTTACATTAAATATCTGTTGATTGAATCCTAAACTACATTTAATTCTAAATATATTGACACAATTTTAAAGCATTTGCATAAACATTGAATTATAAGGAATTTTTCAAAAGCAAACATTCTTAAATATTCAACAATTTCCCATAAAATCTCGTTTTGAGTGGCTGTAATTTCACTCCTATTTATTACATTAAATATCTGTTGATTGAATCTTAAACTATATTTAAATTTTCAGGCTCTTCTAAACTCGAAATTTTACTTCATGCGCCACGCGTATTAAACACTGAAAACAACGAAATAATGTGAGCAAGTGAACTTCACTTGAAATCAGTGTCTTATACGGGACCAAACCAAATTTTCAGGCTTTCTAAACTCGAAATTTTACTTCATGCTTAGCCTGGGAGTGGAAAACACTCGTTTATTAAGTCTTTTATAATTTCTAATTTGCTTTATTTTTCTTGTTCTGTGTAATTCTGTCCTATTTTACGTTTATTTTCCATAATTATAAATAATAATAATAATAATAATAGTTTATTCGTGCTGTAAACAAAAGTTTTACACAGGTCAGACAAAAATAGACAGATGTTATCAGTGCGAAAAAATAGAACATTGTAAAATTACAAGAGTAAACATATATGATTAAAATATAACACAAATAAAAATGAACTAGACGCACAAGTATATTAAAATATAATAAATTAGAGGACAGCTCACTTTAAAATTACAAAAGTAAACATATATAATTAAAACCTCTTCCTGCAATACTAATAAATATATAATTTAAAGTAATAATAGTGATACTTCTATCACTACTACTAGCAATAAAATACAATTAGCAATCGAACTTATAAAAGTTAGAATGTATGGCCTAGAAAATCATCCACGGAATAAAACACTCAAATATTCAACTAATAAATATATAATTTAAAGTAATAATTGTGATACTTCTATCACTACTACTAGCAATAAAATACAATTAGCAATCGAACTTATAAAAGTTAGAATGTATGGCCTAGAAAATCATCCACGGAATAGTAATATTATCTTGATCCTTGATTTAAATAACTTTTTATCAAGGGTCCGATAACTATTGGGTAAAACATTGAATAACTTTAAGCCATAGTAGTTCATACCATTTCTCGATCTCTGAAGTCTTAAATTCGGTACGTATAAGTTGTTTTGCGTTCTAGTTTGATAATTGTGATTGCGGGATTGCAGTATATGATTGTCGTAGCAAGACTTGACAGATAACAAACAATGCAATATGTATAAACTATGAAATGTTAATATTTTGAGTTTAATAAGGGAATCTTTACAATCTTCTCGAAACTCCAAGTTGTATATGATTCTAACGGCCTTGCGCTGGAGTCCAAACATTCGGTGTCTTATTACAGAAGGACCCCAGGCAACTATGCTATATGTCAGGTGGGACTGAAATAGCGCAAAATAGGCAGTTTTCAGCATATCAGGGGTAATATTATTCCTTAAACCTCTATTGAGGAATTATACTAAATTTCCAATTTGATTGACAATTCAATTTGAAAGATTTGCAATTCAATTTTAAAAATTGGTGCTTCCAGCTATCGCTACAATGAAAATGTATAATTTCGGTCGGTAATCTACCCACTGAGCAAAAAACAATCAAATAACGGTATATCAACATTGTAGCAACATTAAACGTTGTTTTAATGGTGATGAAACATTACTCACATGAATTTGTTCAGTGGGTTGCTATTTATTTGGTAGGTTTGCTTTATAGTACGCAATTTTATTTGCCCATCAGTTTACTATGTAAATAAATTTACTTCTCAAATAGTTATCTAATGATTTATTAATCGTTTATAATACCGAGCATAATTAATTTAAATATTCAATAATTTTCCTTAAAATCCCATTTTGAGTAACTTTAATTTCAAACATGTTTTCTAAATTTAATTTCTGTTGATTAGATCTCAAAGTCTTATCAATTCTGAACGGGTTCGAAAATATTGGGCCTGACATTTCTCTGAACGGCACTGACTCAACCCTTACACCTTTTAAAATCACCTTTTTATTTTACTCTGACCACACGCACATTCATTAAAACGTATGCATATTAACTCATAACATTTTCTTTTAATTTATATCACACATTCCATTCTACTAGTATGTGAGCTATTACTTCTTCAACCCACGAGAGCCAGTTTGGCCATAATCTAATTTCGAAAATATGCAAATAAGAAACAAAAGTAAAATGGAATTTTAGGTGGATGGGTACGACTCCTGCACACACGCTCAGCCACCTGTTTCAGTCCAGTGTCTGAGCCGCGGTAATTATCTACATTCCACAATCAGACATCATCAATTAAATATGGTGGTACTACTGACATTCCATACTCGGTAGCCATGTATTTTTTTCCTTCTTGAAACAACCTCTGACTCCTTAATTATTAACGAAACCCATCTGAAAAAAATACAGTGAAGGTATGTATTTATTACCATCTGAACAGGAAAAGAGAAATAGTGCTTGTATGTGTTATTAACAAATCTCATCAGAAAAATGTGGATGCATGTATTAATTGCTCTCTAAGCTAATTACAGTGTGGCATTTTTTGAGAATGTAGGAGTGTTATTAAAGTTTAATTAGGTATCAGTGTTGCTAATTTCTTTCTATAATTATGATGATTGAAAGGTGTGAATTATATGGTTGAGTTAGTTGGGGGGGAAATTATTAGAAAAAGATTTCGCAGAAATTAAACCTGCTTCATTAAAAATGTCAGGAGAAAACTCTAAATTATTTTTTTAGCAATTTAATCTATTTCTTCAGTGAATATCAACGTTTACCTAATATTTGACTTATTGCTAGTTATTTTCTATTGTGTTTTATATTTATTTGAATTGTTAGTTATTTATTATTGTGCATGACAGCTAACATTTATATAATTAAATCGATTTCGTTAATAAACTGAAAGTAAAATAAATTTAGACGTTTAAAATATGTTGTTGTGTTTTATATTTATTTGAATAGTAAGTTATTTATTATTGTGCACGTTGGCTGTTTTACGTAACTAAATGGATTCCGTTAATAAACTAAAAGTTAAATAAATTTCAACGTTTTAAATATGTTAGTGTGTGTTATATTTATTTGAATTGTAAGTTATTTATTATTATAAATGTTGACTGTTTTATGTAAATAAATGAATTCCGTTAATAAACTAAAAGTAAAATTAGATTAGACGTTTTAAAGATGTTATTGTGTCTTATATTTATTTGAATTGTAAGTTATTAATTATTGTGCATGTTGGCTGTTTTATGTAACTAAATGAATTCCGTTAATAAACCAAAAGTAAAATAAATTTAGACTTTTTAAATATGTTATTGTGTTTTATATTTATTTGAATCGTTAGTTATTTATTATTGTGCATGTTAGCTGTTTTATATAATTAAATCGATTCCGTTAATAAACTAAAAGTAAAATAAATTTAGACGTTATAAATATGTTATTGTATTTTATTGTTATTTGAATAGTAAGTTGTTTATTATTGTGCAAGTTGGCTGTTTTAGGTAACTAAATGGATTCCGTTAATAAACTAAAAGTTAAATAAATTTAGACGTTTTAAATATGTTAGTGTGTGTTATATTTATTTTATTTAGAAGTTATTTATTATTGTGCATGTTGGCTGTTTTATGTAACTAAATGAATTCCGCTAACAAACTAAAAAAGTAAAATAAATTTAGACGTTTTAAATATGTTATTGTGTTTTATATTTATTTGAATTGTAAGTTATTTGTTATTGTGGATGTTGGCTGTTTTATGTAACTAAATGAATTCCGTTAATAAACTAAAAGTAAAATAAATGTAAACTTTTTAAATATGTTATTGTGTTTTATATTTATTTGAATCGTTAGTTATTTATTATTGTGCATGTTAGCTGTTTTATATAATTAAATCGATTCCGTTAATAAACTAAAAGTAAAATAAATTTAGACGTTATAAATATGTTATTGTATTTTATTGTTGTTTGAATAGTAAGTTGTTTATTATTGTGCAAGTTGGCTGTTTTAGGTAACTAAATGGATTCCGTTAATAAACTAAAAGTTAAATAAATTTAGACGTTTTAAATATGTTAGTGTGTGTTATATTTATTTTATTTGAAAGTTATTTATTATTGTGCATGTTGGCTGTTTTATGTAACTAAATGAATTCCGTTAACAAACTAAAAGTAAAATAAATTTAGACGTTTTAAATATGTTATTGTGTTTTATATTTATTTGAATTGTAAGTTATTTGTTATTGTGGATGTTGGCTGTTTTATGTAACTAAATGAATTCCGTTAATAAACTAAAAGTAAAATAAATTTAGACTTTTTAAATATATTATTGTGTTTTATATTTATTTGAATCGTTAGTTATTTATTATTGTGCATGTTAGCTGTTTTACGTAATCAAATGGATTCCGTTAATAAACTAAAAGTAAAATCAATTTAGACGTTTTAAATATGTTGTTTTTATGAACAAGTACATATAGATAGGTACCTAATTTCATCCAATTTTTTTGTTTAACTTTACCAACTAAAATGTATTTATTCCCCGCATGTATTAAATAAAAAGGTGATGTGTTTATCACAGCACTTTCCCCGTCATTTAAACAAGAATAATTCAAATTCCAAACTATTTGAAGAAGCCTACGCTTCTTATAGTTTGCACACTTTAAACATAATATATAAAATTACGAATGATAGTTTAATTGACATAATATTTTAATTGTCGTAGTTTAAAATATTACGTCAATTAAACTATCAATAATTGACATACTCAATTTATTTTACTTTAATTAATTAGTCATGCATTTCACTTAAATTTAGTGATTTATACGCGTGGCGCATGAAGTAAAATTTTGAGTTTAGAAAAGCCTGAAAATTTGGATTTGCCGGGGCGCGACTCGCTTCGCTCGCGCGCCCGGCAAATCCAAATTTTCAGGCTTTTCTAAACTCGAAATTTTACTTCATGCTTAGTCTGGGAGTGGAAACTCTCGGTAGGCAATTAATAAGAAACTTATTTTGCAATATCCTTTATGGTAAAGTTTATGATATAAAATTAAAACGGTTAATGTTATCTTTTTAATAAACTTAGAATATACACAAATTCGTGTGCATTAATAAAGTTAGTGTGTACAATTTTGAAATATAAATCTTGATGAAAGTTACAGAAAATGAACGAACCTTGTTTTATTGCAAAAGTTTAGATTATACCTAAATTGTGTAAAATAGAGCTTAATAAATAAACATCTGAAAAATAAATAAAATAATAAAACTATACAGGTTATCAAATTTAAATAAGGCACATTTCCCGTCATTTAAACAAGAATAATTGTAATTCAAAACTACGCTTACGCTTCTTATAGTTTGCACACTTTAAACATAATATATAATAATACGAATATTGTGGTAATTTAATATATTATGTCATTTAAACAATCAATAATTACAATATACTAAATTTATTTTACTTTAATCAGCTAGTTAAAAATTTCACTTAAATTTAGTGATTTATACGCGTGGCGCATGAAGTAAAATTTCGAGTTTAGAAAAGCCTGAAAATTTGGATTTGCCGGGGCGCGACTCGCTTCGCTCGCGCGCCCGGCAAATCCAAATTTTCAGGCTTTTCTAAACTCGAAATTTTACTTCATGCTTAGTCTGGGAGTGGAAACTCTCGGTAGGCAATTAATAAGAAACTTAATTTGCAATATCCTTTATGGTAAAGTTTATGATATAAAATAAAAACGGTTAATGTTATTTTTTTAATAAATTTAGAATAAACACAAATTCGTGTGCATTAATAAAGTTAGTGTGTACAATTTTGAAATATAAATCTTGATTAAAGTTACAGAAAATTAACGAACCTTGTTTTATTGCAAAGGTTTAGATTATACCTAAATTGTGTAAAATAGAGCTTAATAAATAAACATCTGAAAAATTAATTAAATTATAAAATTATACAAATTATCAAATTAAAATAAGGCAAATTCCGTGTCATTTAAACAAGAATAATTTAAATTCAAAACTACGCTTACGCTTCTTATAGTTTGCACACTTTATACATAATATATAAAATTACGAATATTGTAGTAATTTAATATATTATGTCATTTAAACAATCAATAATTACATACATTCATGCGCCACGCGTATAAATCACTAAATTTAAGTGAAATGCATGACTAATTAATTAAAGTAAAATAAATTGAGTATGTCAATTATTGATAGTTTAATTGACGTAATATTTTAAGCTACGACAATTAAAATATTATGTCAATTAAACTATCAATAATTACAATATACTAAATATATTTTACTTTAATCAGCTAGTTAAAAATTTCACTTAAAGTTAGTGATTTACACGCGTGGCGCATGAAGTAAAATTTCGAGTTTACAAAAGCCTGAAAATTTGGATTTGCCGGGGCGCGACTCGCTTCGCTCGCGCGCCCGGCAAATCCAAATTTTCTGGGCTTTTCTAAACTCTAAATTTTACTTCATGCGCCACGCGTGTAAAACACTGAAATATTGTGAAGTTAGAAATACACTAAAACCATTTTATTTAAATGAGTAATGTTCAAGATATTTAAACAACAAAATATTTACGTTTTTCTTCATACATTTTTAAGTTAAATCAAATAATATAATATATCAAATTAAGTTATTTAATAATTTAACTAACATAATATTAATAATGTTGCGTATATGCAGCAATGGCACATTATGGGTTAATGCAGATTAGTGTTATGAAACGTAAAAAAATGGGAAAAAGTATCTAAAACGTTTTCGACTTGATCCCTAAATTTTAATTAAATCGAACAGTATTTAGAGGTCCAAAATACTATTCGATTTGATTAAAATTTTCTGGAATTCTAATGAATTTTAATAGGGAACAGTATACTGTTCCCTATGATGAAGAGCAAAATAAAAAAATATCGATTTTCTTGGCACAGTCTAATACACAATTTTATTAAAACTTTAAATATAATAATGATAGTGCTATAAACAGTGGCGTAGCAGTGAAGTAAATAAAATCGTCGCGACCCTCTTCTCTCAGAAAAGGACTTTCAGTATATTATTGAACAATTAGTGCATGTAAAAACAATTTATTTTATATTTTATAAATTTTCAGGAATGCATTTTGTTATAAAAGTATTTAATTTAAAACCTCTACTGAGTGTTTCTACTATTTGATTAGGCATGAAGTTAAATTTTCAGTTTAATAAAGCCTGAAAATTTGGATTTTCCGGCGCGCGAGTGTAGCGAGGCACGCCGGCAAATCCAAGCTTGCAGGCTTTTCTAAACTCGAAATTTTACTTCATCCGCCACGCGTATTAAACACTGATTTAAATTGAAGTTGAAAATGTAGTTTTCACGGGGCTTTTCTAAACTCGAAATTTTAGTTCATGCTTAGTCTGGGAGTGGAAATACACGTTCTAAACTTTATATTGCACGTTTTTATACAAAACCGACGAATGCCTTACATTTACAGCGTATACATTATTTATATTTAAAAGAAAAATTCATAGTATATAATACAATACGTCATTTGTAGAACTCGTATAAAGAAGTGTAGAATTTTACCTAAAATCCACTTTTAGAGTTAAATCTATAATTGATCGGCCGTTAATGGGTTAATAACGGATCTGAATACGGGGATAAATTATTCCATTAAAAACCAAAATATTGTGTGCGGTTCATTAGCCGCATCCGTTCTTTATAGTTTATATTGATGATGTTCTGGCCGAAGTTTC
This sequence comes from Philonthus cognatus, assembly GCA_932526585.2. Classification (NCBI taxonomy): domain Eukaryota; kingdom Metazoa; phylum Arthropoda; class Insecta; order Coleoptera; family Staphylinidae; genus Philonthus; species Philonthus cognatus. Next base: position 52,208,335 of record OW052248.1, read on the forward strand.
AACAGTACAATGTGGATATATAGACTTTTCAAACAAAAGAAGTTTACAAATTGGTTAGTTTCTAAACACGTTATAAAAATAACTTGTTTCTTGTGTAATCTTAAATGGCGTTGTGAGTAGCATCTAAATTATCATTATACATGAAGCTTTGTAATGTTACTTAAAGCTTATACTTCATAAGGCACATCGCGACACCAAAAAAATTAAGTTATTAAAGTGTAAAGTGGAAATCACGGGTATTAGGCCTCCAAAAATGGCTTGTATTTATTAATATAAACTTCAAAGAACGGATGTGGCTAATAAAACACACACAATATTTTGGTTTTTAATGGAATAATTTATCCCCGTATTCAGATCCGTTATTAACCCATTAACGGCCGAGCAATTATAGAGTTAACTCTAAAAGTGGATTTTAGGTAAAATTCTACACTTCTTTATACGAATTCTACGAATGACTTATTGTATTATATTCTATAAATTTTTCTTTTAAATATAAATAATGGATACGCTGTAAATGTAAGGCATTCGTCGATTTTGTATAAAAACGTGCAATATAAAGTTTAGAACGTATATTTCCACTCCCAGACTAAGCATGAAGTAAAATTTCGAGTTTAGAAAAGCCCCGTGAAAATTTGTCGAGGGTCGCGCAGCGACCCGAGACAAATTTTCTGGGCTTTTCTAAACTCGAAATTTTACTTCATGCGCCACGCGTGTAAAACACTGAAATATTGTGAAGTTAGAAATACACTAAAAACATTTTATTTAAATAAGTAATGTTCAAGATATTTAAACAACAAAATATTTACGTTTTTCTTCATACATTTTTAAGTTAAGTCAAATAATATAATATATCAAATTAAGTTATTTAATAATTTAACTAATAATAATAATAATAATAATAACTTTATTTACATAATACCGTATTTACATAATAGTGTATAGGTAAAACGTCAAACGCAACATACAGATATTAATTAAATTTAAAGTATTCTTCCATAGAGTATGGTTCCAGCTTACATAAATAATTAAATAAAGTGATTTTCATTTGCTTATAATTTACAATTTTTTTGGTACACCTAGGAAGGTGGTTATATATTTTTACACTGGAATACAGACAGCTTCTTTGAAATTTTGTCAGCCTATGCGCTGGTAGATTAAATTGAGGCCCTCGCCTTGTATTATATCCTGACGGAGTGTATATATTTTCAAAATAGCTACTGTTTTTCCATACAAACTTCATGCTTTCATAAATATATAGACCATAAATAGTAAGAATATTGTTGTTCTTGAACATTTCTCTACAACTCTGGTTATATGTTAATTTTAGTAATATGCGCAAAGTTTTCTTTTGATTGGTGAATACTCTATTCATATATACAGAGCCACCCCAAAGTACAATTCCATACCTGTAGTGTGATATAACATTAATAATGTTGCGTATATGCAGCAATGGAACATTATGAGTTAATGCAGATTAGTGTTATGAAACGTAAAAAAATAAAATCCGTCATTAATGCAGATTGGTGTTATGAAACATGTGAAAAATTGGGAAAAAGTATCTATAACCACGTATTGGACTTGATGGACCTCTAAATACTGTTCGATTTGATTGAACAGTAATAAAAAAGCGGGTAATTCCTTTCTTCGCAGTTTTAATTTAAGTACTATATGTACATTACAGACACTAAGTGCCTATTATCAATAGTTAACTAACGATTTAATTGAAATTTAGAGAATCCTTATGAATTTGAATAGGGAACAATATACTTGATGAAGAGTAAAATAAAAAAATATCGATTTTTTGGCACAGTCTAATGTGTATGTTTATTGAGGCGGGAAATTTTGTTGGAATTTTGTAGAAAAAGTTATTTTTCGTTAATAGTTGAATTAGAATGATATAAATTAATATAATTATATTCGGCTAGACGGTGAAGGGTATATCTAATAGCAGGGTCATTTCAAGTTGCAGACAAACAAATTTTATTCGAAATCCGTGAAATTTGGATAATTGCAGTGTGTGTGAGATATGCATAATTTTAAAACAGGAAACATTTGGAATGCTGGGAGATAAATTATACACTTTTGAGAACGTTATTGGGTCAGGAGAAATAACAGCTATTTTCAGAGAGTTCTTCGAATTACATTTTTTGGGGGGCCTTATTATACATATTTGAAGATTCTACTCGTAGAGTACAAAAACCACAAAAACATGAATATATATTAGAAAAACAACGTTTCATAGCAATAAAATTTTAAAGCTAACTTTTGTTCTTAAACGCCAGCAAGAAATAGCAAGCTTTAGCTATTTTTGTTATTGTACCGTCGTATTGAGAGAGGTATTCTTCAATTTATTAAATTTGAAATATGTCAAATTTATTATTATCAAGCTAAAGTAAAAATAAATACCTAATGTATTCACACAAAATTTGAATGTTTAAATAAAATTCTTAGGGGTAGTGATTGACAGTTCGTTAGACTGGCGCTCGCATATCGACGTTTTGGTGACAAAACTATCAAGAATGTGCTATATAATAAATAGCATAAAGTCATATCTTGGTAGTGAGTCGACTAAGACAATCTATTATGCTTGTTTTGACTCACTGTTAAGATTTGGGGTGATTTTTTGGGGAAATAGCACAACAATAAGCAAAGTGTTTGTGCTACAAAAAAGGTGCATACGATCCATTTTTAGACTAAAATTTAAAGAGACCTGTCGCGGTATATTCAAAAAGAATAGGATACTGACAGTATATGCAGTCTTTGTATACGAATCATTAATTTTTATATTCAAAAATAAAAGTCTTTTCAGTAATGACAGTGACAAACTTTACAACACAAGAAATGTGAACATTAAACAACCGATGCACAGGTTCACGATAACGGAAAAGAACGCTATGCATCGATGCATAACGTTTTATAACGCGCTACCTACGAAAATCAAAAATGGTGATTCACTTAAAATATTTAAGACATCGGTTTTTAATCTCCTCGTTGAAGCAGAATTATATGCCCTGAGTGATTATTTTGAAGCTTGTAAATAATAGATATATACATATACTTGTTACGCTGACACAATTTCATCAATGTTCTTCCAGAATTATATTTTACTTTTGTAAGCATTATTGAAATAAAGTTTGTTTATTATTATTATTATTATTATTATTATTATTATTATTAAACCAAACAAAACACATAAATAAAATTAAAAAGACAAAATAGGTTAAGAAAATTCCAAAAATTTGTTTAAATGTGGATGTTTACACAAAGAGGAGAAACAAAAACAAATAAATCACCTGAATAAAATCTGAAAGAGGGGACAAAATTTGAAAGTTTAAAGAAGAAGAAAGAAGACCCTCATCTCAATATTAAAAAAAGAGGGACAGTATTTGAAAGTTTAAATATTAATTTAGAAGAGAAGAAAACAGCCAAATAAAACACCCGAATAAAATCGCACATAGAAGAAGAAGAAGAAGGAGAACGCTAAATCTAAAAGTTGATACTCGATTTTACCGTTCTTAATGAGAAATTGTACGAAAGTCGTCTTGTATGTTATGAATTACAGTATGTAATAACTATTTTCAAAAGTTTTCTGTAATAAAATTTAACGCCATACTGTTAACATTTATCTTATCCGTAATAAGATTTTAGTAAAAATTATAAAGGAAAGTGCCTTTCGTATCAACGTAATTGATACGTTATGTTGTTTCATTAATCGCCAGGACACTCTTTTTCCTTGCTCTATAGTTACCTACTTTCAAGCACATACACTCTATCATTACTTCACATAACTTCTCGATAAGTTCTCATTAATATCTTCCTTCAATTCCTAATATCTTTCTCTTTGATATAATTTTCTTGTAATTAGTAGTAAAAATTTATCGACAACAGTTGATCGTAAAATACGGGTAGGTTTTCTTATATAAGCATGAAAATTCGATCAAACCAAATTTTCAGCAAAACCGTTAATCTTCAAAATGTTCATATAAGTATGAATTTCCAAAGAAGTTCGTTAACTATGAACATTTTTGAAGCATTTTCAATCGTATATTTTTTACGTTTCAGGTGAAAATAATTTCTAAAAACCCCTAAATCTATTGTTTTCAAATAGATTTAGGGGTGTTTGGAAATAGGTAACTCAATTAACATATCATAAGCTTTCAACAAATATTTTATATTTTGACTTAAGCTTTCTAAGAAGTATCATTATTATTATAAAGAAAATCGAGTTTATGTATCTTCCCGTATAAAAACATATCTTAGTATTTAGGGGTGTTTGGAAATAGGTAACTTAATTGACATATCATAAGCTTTCAACAAATATTTTATATTTTGACCTAAGCTTTCTAAGAAGTATCATTATTATTATAAAGAAAATCAAGTTTATGTATCTTCCCGTATAAAAACATATCTTAGTATTTAGGGGTGTTTGGAAATAGGTAACTCAATTGACATATCATAAGCTTTCAACAAATATTTTATATTTTGACTCAAACTTTCTAAGAAGTATCATTATTATTATAAAGAAAATCGAGTTTATGTATCTTCCCGTATAAAAGCATATCTTAGTATTTAGGGGTGTTTGGAAATAGGTAACTCAATTGACATATCATAAGCTTTCAACAAATATTTTATATTTTGACTCAAACTTTCTAAGAAGTATCATTATTATCATAAAGAAAATCGAGTTTATGTATCTTCCCGTATAAAAACATATCTTAGTATTTTAACAAAGAATTTCCAGGATCCATAGATAAGAAGTAACCTAATAATTTTACAAATTGTTAGGATGCTAATACTCCCATTCATTTTTCAAAAATAAAATGAATAGAGTCATTATGCAAAATAATGAGTATTTTTCAATTGCAAGCCCACGTTCATGCGCAAGCGAGTAAAGTGATTATGCACGAGCGGGATTTTTTCATGTTGGTCTTAAATTGCGGCTTGTGCCTTACCTTTAACCGCTCGAATCCGTTTCGATCCATCATCCGACATCCTTCAGAACTGGTTTGCAGAGACAAAAGAGCAAGAACCACGAGCCCTTGAAAGGCACCACCCAATTACCTTAAACGCGTCGTCAATTGTGCGTGATCCGTGAAAAAACGCTCTCTTATTACACCGTGTAAACGCTTCGTGGTTTATTCTTGTCTACACTATAATTCACCACGCTTCCACTAATTACCGATAATGTATTCTCCACTGAACTTATAAAATCGAGTAGACACAGTATTTTAAAATAATTTAAATATTGTTTGCTAAATATTTTAACCTATTAACGGCCGAGCAATTATAGAGTAAACTCTAATAGTTGATTTTAGGTAAAATTCTGCACTAATATTTATTATTTCTATAATTGACTTATTATACAGAGTGTCCGTATTTCGACAGAATGTATGGGGATCTCGGTTATTTGAAGAGATAGAGAGTCGGTTAAATTGGGGTAAAGTTGCCTATTTTAGGGCTAATAATAATCTAAAAATGTGTCTTTGTGCATATTTGTGATTCATGTTTTGTGTCTTACATTTTAGTTATATGTTTTTGGCTCTACATTGTAAATGGCTTGTCCGTTAATAAAGAATTATTATTATTATTATTATAAAAAAAGGAATTTAAAATATCTTTTTTAGTTTCCCGTGATATTGTCAAAAACAGATATTTGAAATTTCGTTTTTATATTTTTATTCGAAAACTATTGAATCTAGGAATTTAAAATATTTTATTTCGTTTCCGAGATATTGTCAAAAAACATTTTTTTTTAAATTTCGTTTTTATTTTGTTTATTCTAAAACTATTGAATCTAGATATTTAAAATTTTGACATTATAAAGGCACTTTTGAATGAGAAATGTAGTAGCATATTTTATTTTAAAATAACTATAAGATTAACCCGGGGACCATAGCCAACTATTGTTTTTCTTAATCGGCGATACTTTGAATTTTCATATTTCTTAAAAGAATATTCGTTTCTGAAAAAAAAAAACTAAATAAATAAGTAAAAAAGAACATCAGTAATATTTTTACAGTCTTCATAATAAACCCAACCAGATAATAAGGAGCTTGTGCTTAATAACACCTTTCCGATTAAAATTGATTCGCGTTGGTGTGGCTGTTGGACTTCTTCAGTGCCATTGATGTGTGGGCTCGTGGGCCGTATAATTAATACACAATAGAAGGAAACGGTCGGACCAAAACGATAACTTACCGTTTCGTTTTTTTTTTTTTCGCTTCATCTCTTGGAAGCAACTTTTATGACGTTGCCCTGTTCGGTGTTTATGTATTTATGACTGTCGACTAGATTGGAGTTGGAGATCTGCGAGCCAGATAGCGAAACTGTAATGTCTCCTCATCAATATGGAATGGCACCACTCATGGTTTTAGTTTATTGTTAATTGGAGTTTCTTGGCCATAACTGCTGATCGTAATTAATGTTTGAAACATTGTTGCGGTAAAAAAAACTGAATTGCATCAAAACTAAGTCTAAAGTTGACTATGAGTTTGAGCAAAATTTGAAGCATATTAACCAAGTGTGTTATTTACTAAAAGTGTTAAAACATACATAATATACAAAATATGTATTTGTTTATTTGTTTATTTGGTAATAACCCAACAGACTGTAGAGTCCAATAACAGGGCTATATCATTATTACAAATTAAATACAATATAACTTATATAAATTATTTGTTCTAATGTGGACCAGAAAGTGTTATTTTTGTCTTTTTTATATAAAAAATTATACAATCTACTCTTTATTTTAGTTTATTAATTGTACAACAAGTAAAACTTTAAAATTAGCTTTTGATATTTGTCTCACGAGGGTTTACAGTTCTTGATTAAGCGTGAAGTACAATTTTGAGTTTAGAAAAGCCTGAAAATTTGGTTTGGTTACGCGAAGATCAAATTTAACTGATAAATATAGTACTAATAACTTTTCTTCACACCATAATCAATAAATTATTCACATGATAATGGTCACTTTGTGTCCGAAATGTACACATGGAAGTAAAACAAAATGTGAAGAAACGTTATTATAGCTTCATTTATCAATTAATTAAAGTTGCTTTATCTGCAAATAGCAAAATATTTTACTCTCCTAAATATTTGTAGATGTTATTTATATAATAATATTATAATAAATAATATCGGACCTGATTTGGAACCTTGAGGCAAACCTTTGTTTATACAGAGTTATAGATTGCGAAACAAATCGCACTTTTAATGATTGAAGTATTCTGCAACCAAGAATTGCCAATTTTATTTATACGTATGCAGAGAACGATTTATTCAATTATACATATCCCGATGTGCATGTGCATTCATTGTTGTTTTTAATAAATCTAATTTGAAGCTACTAACAAGTCATTCTAATCCATCATGAAGCATGCAATAAAATTTCGAGTATAGAAAAGCCTTAAAATTTGGTTTGGTCGCGTAGCAAAGCGAAGTCACCAAACCAAATTTTCAGCCTTTTCTAAACTCGAAATTTTAATTCATGCGCCAGGCGTATTAAACACTGAAATATAGTCAAATTCAAAATATTCTTTTTTAGCAGTATATTTTTAATCCTGCTATAGCAGTTCATTTTTATTACTGATTCAACAGTATATTTTTAATTTTCCAATATTTCGGTGTTTAACACGCGTGGCGCATGAAGTAAAATTTCAAGTTTAAAAAAGCCTGAACATTTTGTTTGATCGCTCCGCTTCGCTATGCGATCAAACCGAATTTTCAGGTTTTGTAAACTCGTAATTTTCCTTCATGCTAAACCAAGGAGTGGAAAGACGTTCGAAATTTCAAATAAAACGCTTTTAAAAAAATGGTGATGTGTCCATCATTGCACTTTCCCCGTTAAAGATATGATGATTTAAATATCAACAATATGAAAAAGTTGCTTAAACTAAATTAATTCTACTTTTATTATTATTATTCTAAAACTATTTACAAAAAAAGTAATTCCTGCATTTTTCGCTACATCTCAGTAAATATTGATCACCATCACATCTATGCGTTGTATATTTTTAACTTTACTGTAAATCAGTGTTTTATACGCGTGGCGCATGAAGTAAAATTTCGAGTTTAGAAAAGCCCCGTGAAAATTTGTCTCGGGTCGCTGCGCGACCCTCGACAAATTTTCTACGCGGGGCTTTTCTAAACTCGAAATTTTACTTCATGCTTAGTCTGGGATCGGAAGTCACTCGTTACTTTCAAATATGTCACAAGTGTTAAAATGTATATCGTAACTGTCACAAAAAAAAAATAAAATTGATATGCCTATTATAGTACTTTCCCCCATGTTAGATACTTAAAATCATTTGCTTTCACCTACCTTATTTTTTTAACAAATATTTCTTATTCCTGTTAAACTTTGTTCGTAAGCCTCACTTATGTTTTCAGTTTTTCACAAAATATTAATCATGACAAGGTCAAACTAAGGTCATTTAGCAAAAGCTCACTAATTCCAAGTAAACAATTGGAAAAATTCACATTTTTAAAGCAAGTTTAATAAAATAACTAAAAGAGCTACGATATAAAGTGAATACGCTTTAAATGTAAATTTTTCGATTATGTACAAGATTTTTATATGTGATCAATATTAAAGAAAAAGAAAAAAACCCCAGTGAAGTACAACTTCCGATTTTCACCAATAGCTGATTAGATACTACTATTGTAATATAAAGCTTAAGTTTATAGTGTCATCTTAACAGCTCAATCGACTTAGACTTTATCGCGACGACAGAATTACAAAACATTATATAAAAAGCATACATTAGCCATTGTTAATATTTGAGTTGACTAAGACCATTTTTAAAAAATGTCTGTCTGTATTTCTGTTCTGTATAATGAACAGAACTACAGACAGACATTTTTTAAAAATGGTCTTAGTCAACTCAAATATTAACAATGGCTAATGTATGCTTTTTATATAAAGTATGCTTTTTATATAATAGCATTAACTCCATCTCCAATAATTCCCGTCTCTTATCTCATTACTTAGACAGCAATCCTGTTCACGTCGCCATGGTCGTTGAAACTAGACTCACCACCCCAGCTCAGTTTTCAAGATGTGCGCGCTATTCAAATCCCAGGATCTATTCCCAACCAAAATAAGCGTGGCGGTTCATTAGTTGCTGCAATTCCTAGCATAAAAATTGGCAAAGCTAACCCACCCAAAATTTATAATCCCCTAAATGAATGCTTGCACTGAACCATCAGCCTTCCATCCCTGTTATCCACATATTCCTAGTATACATACACCTCTATTTCCGAATTGATGTTTCCATTTTTATTAAGGCGTGGCGGTTCATTAGTTGCTGCAATTCCTGGCATAAAAATTGGCAAAGCTAACCCACCCAAAATTTATAATCCCCTAAATAAATGCTTGCACTGAACCATCAGCCTTCCATCCCTGTTATCCACATATTCCTAGTATACATACACCTCTATTTCCGAATTGATGTTTCCATTTTTATTAAGGCATCCCTCTACGATAACGTCATAATCATTGGCGATTTTAAGCTTAACAAACAAATATCCCGAAATCGCTCCCTATTCCTTACCAACTCTAACTACGTCCGTATAACTACCCCTTCCACATATATCATAAATGATGAACAATCGACCACTCCAGATATCCTCTTGTGTACACAAAGAATCCGCCACCTCATTCATTCTGTCAAATTAATTCCTGACCTTTGTTCTGATTTAGCCATACAATTCCTTATAAACACTTAACTTCAATTAACCCCACAAAACCCATCGTTCTACTTCAATTTCCGCAAATGTAACGTGGATAAAGTGTCTTCAGACATAACGGATCACATCCACTAGCCACCCAAATATCGACCCTGCAATTCAATAGCACCCTTTCACAATCTATTCACAGCAATACTCCAAAATTACAAAAACGACATTACAAATACCCTCTCCCAAGATTCATTTTACGACTAATAAAACATAAACGACAGATATATAGAGATATTCAGCAAACTGACACTCCCGGACTCCGACAAAAATTCTCAGTTTGTTGAATTTTCGTCGGAGTCCGGACATCAAAATATAAATCAACCAATACAAAACAAAAAACTGGCTTAAATGCTGTTAAAGCATCAATCAAGCGCAAGGCAAAACATACTGGTCAGAAATTAAAAAATTGTCAAAATACAAAACAACCACAGACAGAATAACAACGATCAAAGATCCAATAACTCAAAAAACGATAACTGACAAGGACAAAATAGCGGGCAAATTACTTTGACTCTACGTACAACAGAAGACCCTTTATTTGACGACAACTACAATTATCACACTGTAAATGACTGGTACAAGGACTGTTCGCGACGGACCCGCGCATTTTTAATTTCAATTCATTTCTTTTATCTGTATTTCTATTCTTTATTGTTATTTCTTTGTTACTGGAGACCAGGGCTGCATTTACAAGGGGCGACCATCGCCAACCCCAATAAACAGACTGTAAATCTCTTTGTATAAAATTTTTCCTCCAAACCATTGTGTCTCGCGAAGACGTGCCTCAGCGCTGGCAATAAAGATTGTCAAGCTTCGGAGGTTTACAGCCTATAACTTGTAAAATGCAGTTCCTGAAAATCCAAAATTTCCAGAATATTCGTACGCTATCCTACTCTTTCTTGTACAATTTTCTTTCTTCCCTTTACCTACCCTGACTACCCCACCACCCCCTTTCAACCAATCAAATCATTCCTCAAAATTCACCCTGAGTCTCTTCTCCACAAGACTTCACTTCCAATCGACCAAGCGTACGAATAAGTTAATCTTGTTTTTCAAACTTGTGATTTTTGCAATTTTTAATATTTTCTAAGACTTCATTCATTTACTTTGTTCATTTTCTCATATATTTTAACTTTTTACACTTTCATCTTCATTTAATATTCTTTTTTAATTACCTTGTTATTTGTTTGTATATATTTGTTTGTTCATCTTTGATGCACGTAGTTAATAATAAATCTTTATTTTAATTTTACGTGTTTAAGTAATTTTAAACCCAAATCGTCAAAAGGCGTAAACAAGAACTATATCCATCGCCCTGTCCCCGTGAGAGTGACTGATAAATTTACAGAAGAAGACTATTACGAGATCCTACATAGAGGAAAAATTTAAGCCCCAGGATATGACTTTGTTCATAGATGTATTATAAAAACCCTTCCTATTCACATCCACGAATACATCCTAAATTATTGCTACCAATCTCAATACTTCCCCCCCTGAGTGTAAAATTGGAATCATCATATGTATTCCCAAACAAGACCGCAAACCTTCCCTAGTCTCTAGCTACAGGCCTATCACCCTTCTCCCCGTATTAGACAAACTTTACGAAACCCTTATTAAAAATAAAATCCTCTCATACACCTCTCAACAAATACTCAATTACCAATTTGGATTCCTACCAAAAAGGCCACTTTCCATCCGCTTTCTATTGTCGCATCCAACCTGCAAATAGCACACCTCGAAGGTCAAGCATCTGCAGCTCTCTTTCTAGACATACAATACCTTTTGACTCTGTATGGCACCAAGGTTTGTTGTTTGTCATCTTCTAAATATTCCTAAACATCTCATCCTACTTCTCAACAATTTCCTATCCAATAGAACCTTAAAAGTTATAATTGATACCCATTTCTCCACAACATTTTCCGCTGAACAAGGGGTTCCACAAGGATCACCCCTTTCTCCTATATTATACAATATTTTCTACTCCGACATGTATAACCCTGACCCCGAATACTTGAATCCCTCATCATATATCCTTCAAACATTAAAAGTGCGATTCTTTTCGCAATCTACAACAAGTTAGTCTTACAAAGACTATATCAAACACTCATTAAAACAACTACTTCCCGGGCTAATACCCCGACGGACATTGAATTATACAACAAGTGTTTGCTGTTACATACAGTAACCTACTGCAAATGTAACAATTTGGGTCAAATTATTCAGGCCATCTATGCCATCTATGAATGAGTGTTTGATATAGTCTTTGAAAGACTAACTTGTTGTAGATTGCGAAAAGAATCGCACTTTTAATGTTTGAAGTATTCTGCAACCAAGAATTGGCAATTTCATTTATACTTATATATCCTTCAATCCGCCGACGATACCGCTCTCATAACTCACGAAGCCTCCCTTTCGAAAGCCCTACAAACCATGCAGCAACTAACAGATAGACTAGAGACATGGTTCGCAAATTTTTTATTGTTGTGATCAATAAAAGAGTACTATTATTTCAACCCACGCCGGGTGTGTAACGAATTAAACAGGTATACCTGGCACCCATAACCCATAAACATCAGCCCCTCGGGGGTACGAAAATATTTCAAAATTATGAATTCAAATCAGATATGATTACACCAATTTTATTATAAACACCAACCGTAGCATCACAATTATGCTAATTCGGTCCGATGGTACAGTAAGATATCATCTACGTTGGAAGGCCATAACCACAACAAGGAACCGCAGTTCCGAATGCGCCTTCGATGGTAATTGCCATTTTCTTTACGATACTTTGGGTTTTTAAAAAATAACATGGTAATTTCAAAACAAAAAAGCATGGGAAGGTGATAAAGTTTTGTAATGATGAAGGAGTTACGAAGGAAGCATGTAAATTGCATAGGGTATTAAATTTTATTAGATTATATAAAATATAATTTTTTTTATAGATTGTATAAAATAAAAAAACTTGATTTCATATAGATATAAAACATTAATTTTAAGTCCAAAATATGCTGAAACTTTACAATATTTCAGAGGTTTATACGGGTGGCGCATGAAGTAAAATTTCGAGTTTAGAAAAGCCTGAACATTTCTGTAGGTAAAATTTATTATTAAATGAAAAATAATTATGTTTTAAAATTATATCAATTAACTTACTTAAATTAAATCGAGTTGATTGATATAATTTTAAAATCTACTTATTTTTCATTTAATAATAAATTTTACCTACAGAAAGGAGGTCTAGCAATGGGTTCACTACTGAGCCCGTTGTTAGCCGAAATTTGTATGAATAACCTTACCACTCAAATATTATATTAAAAAGCACATTAAATGGTAGTATAGATACGTAGACGATTATCTTGCATTCTTCGAAGGTACTGATAGACAAATTAACAAATTTATAACTTTTTTAAACTCTCTTCACCCATCCATTAAATTTACAGTAGAAACAGAGTGTAATAACAAGATTAATTTCTTAGATCTAACACTAACTAAAACTAACAACAAACTTGCATTTGACATTTACCGAAAACCCACTTTTACTGATACAATTATCCCGAATTCCTCACGTCATCCATATAAACACAAAATATCAAGTTTCTACTCAATGATAATCCGTGCATTAAAAATCCCCCTTAGCCCTGATTCCCGGAACAAAGAAATAAATACAATAAAACAAATTGCTACTAATAATAGTTACTCGGAACAACTAATAAACAAATTAATTAATAAATTCCAATCAAAACAAATTCAAAATTACATATACGCCATCAGCCCAGCCACAGAAAACAAATCATTTTTTGAGCCAATAAGTTTAAAAATTAAAAATATTTTTAAAAAACGAGACATTGACATTGTGTTTAGATAAAATACTAAACTCGGTAACTTAATTTGAATGCAGAAACTCCAATTAATATTATGTATAAGTCAGGAATTTACAAATTAACATGTCCAGATTGTGGAGGAGTGTACATTGGACAATCAGGTCGTAATTTTCAAACTCGATTTAAGAAACATTATAGATCGTACAAGTTAAAACATGACAATTCAACTTTTGCTAATCATTTGTTAGAAACAAGCCATAACTTCGGCAAGGATGTACTTTCGGTAATCCATCTCACCGAAAAAGGTAGACAAATGGATTTACTAGAAGCCCTTGAAATCCACAAAACAAAAATTAATCAGGGAATTTCCATCCTTAACGACCAGGTTGACCTGATGTACATCCCTCTCTACAAAGCTTTTTAGATTTAGTATATATACCTATGTAAGTATGTAAGTTTTAAGTACTTAGTTTGAAAATGATTACCGTGTAATTGAAACTAGTCACGAAAGTAAAATAAAAGTGGTATAAAAAAGTTAAGTGTTTTCTTTTTATCAAAATTGAAAATTTACCACGACGTGAACGCCTCCAAGAACATTTTTAAAATGTTTATTTTTGCTCTTCACTTTTCATAATAGAAACATTTAAATATGTGAACCATTTTTTTGCCCTCACCCTTCTTCCTCTTCTAATTAACTATTTGAACATTGAAATACACGAAATATTTAAACATCAAAATATTTCAAACATTCAAACTTCAAGTATTTCAAATATTCAAAATCCAAATATTTCCATATTCAAATGTTTCAATACTTTAAACATTTTAAAATTTTCAATATATAAATAAATATAAATAAGTTAATTTTTCAATATATAAATATATTTTTAAATAATTGTATACTTAAATCCTAAGCATTCCCGGCCTTATTTTAAACAACTACATTTTTCTTTCTATATAAAACACATAAACTCATCTCGTTTTTTTCTTCAACTCTTATTTTATTTTAATTTATTCGACTCGTAATCGTATTTTAGTGTCTTTTAATTACTTTCCACTTTCTTCCGTTCCGTTCGATTGCATAATATTTAGAAGCTATAACAGCAAATTAATCAACCCGTCGCCCGTTAGTACCGCGAATGGGATTCTTCCAAATCGGATGGCCTCAATTATTTAATAGCGTTGTATCAAATTAATTAGGCTCGGTTTACAACTTAGTTTTATTACTTGGTTCTCTAACTAAAACATTATCGACACCACTTTATGTTGTGGCATAAAAAAAGGAAGATGTTTATTGGTCGTTTCCTTACATAACGGTCAGAACATTCGATGGTACTAAATAATATTTTATGCAATGAAAATATGTTATTTACTTTAATAAAAAAAAGGAGAGTTTTATTTTAATTAAGCCGTTAGCTGCCAAGCAATTATAGAGTCAACTTTAGAAGTGAATTTTAGGTAAAATTATCTGAATATTACCCAGTTTAAATATGAATCTGTATTTTTGTGTGTTTGTACAGGATATCTATACATATTAATGTTGCGTGTTTTATCAACGGCCAAATCACAAAAGTATTTTGAAACAAAACGTGCAGAATTTATTTTTAAAACAAAAATTAATGTTAAAATAATCATTAATTTATAAATAAGTTTTGTATATTATCGAAGATTTCTAAACAGACTGGGTGGGCCGATTTTTACATTTACTTCACTTTTTTGAGATTTTTTATTTTCTGACATTCGTTGATTTTTCAAAGAATTCAATTTGAAGCTTTAAACGAGTGTTTTCCCCTCCCAGACTAAGCATGAAGTAAAATTTCGAATTTAGAAAAGCCCCGTTAAAATATGTCGATGGTCGCGCAGCGACCCGAGACAAATTTTCTGGGCTTTTCTAAACTCGAAATTTTACTTCATGCGCCACGCGTATAAAACACAGAATTTAAGTGAAGTTCGAATATGCATAAATTTGACAATATTAGAGTGTTTTATACGCGTGGCGCATGAAGTAAAATTTCGAGTTTAGAAAAGCCCAGAAAATTTGTCTCGGGTCGCTGCGCGCCCCTCGACAAATTTTCACGGGGCTTTTCTAAACTCGAAATTTTACTTCATGCTCAGTCTGGGAGTGGAAAACACTTGTTTAGAGCTTTAAATTGAACTTTAAAAAAAAAGGAATATCCGCAATTGTTGTATCAATAACATGATATGTCATTATTTTTATAAAATCACATTACTTTTTCTTAATTATTTTAGCTGTAAATTTTCTGACATTTGTTAATTTTCAAATGAGTTCAATTTGAAGCTATAAACGAGTGTTTTCCACTCCCAGACTAAGCATGAAGTAAAATTTCGAGTTTAGAAAAGCCCCGTGAAATTTTGTCGAGGGTCGCGCAGCGACCCGAGACAAATTTTCTGGGCTTTTCTAAACTCGAAATTTTACTTCATGCGCCACGCGTATAAAACACAGAATTTAAGTGAAGTTCGAATATGCATAAATTTGACAATAATATAGTGTTTTATACGCGTGGCGTATGAAGTAAAATTTCGAGTTTAGAAAAGCCCAGAAAATTTGTCTCGGGTCGCTGCGCGCCCCTCAACAAATTTTCACGGGGCTTTTCTAAACTCGAAATTTTACTTCATGCTTAGTATGGGAGTGGAAAACACTTGTTTAAAGCTTTAAATTGAACTTAAAAAAAAAACAGGGAATATCCGCAATTGTTGTATCAATTCCATGATATGTCATTATTTTTATAAAATCACATTACTTTTTCTTAATTATTTTAGCTGTAAATTTTCTGACATTCGTTGATTTTCAAATGAGTTTAATTTGAAGCTTTAAACGAGTGTTTTCCACTCCCAGACTAAGCATGAAGTAACATTTTCTGGGCTTTTCTAAACTCGAAATTTTACTTCATGCGCCACGCGTTTAAAGCACAGATTTTAAGTGAAGTTTGAATATACATAAATTTGACAATATTATAGTGTTTTACACTCCCAGACTAAGCATGAAGTAAATTTTCTGGGCTTTTCTAAACTCGAAATTTTACTTCATGCGCCACGCGTATAAAACACAGAATTTAAGTGAAGTTCGAATATGCATAAATTTGACAATAATATAGTGTTTTATACGCGTGGAGCATGAAGTAAAATTTCGAGTTTAGAAAAGCCCAGAAAATTTGTCTCGGGTCGCTGCGCGCCCCTCGACAAATTTTCACGGGGCTTTTCTAAACTCGAAATTTTACTTCATGCTTAGTCTGGAAGTGGAAAACACTTGTTTAAAGCTTTAAATTGAACTTAAAAAAAAAACAGGGAATATCCGCAATTGTTGTAACAATTCCATGATATGCCATTATTTTTATAAAATCACATTACATTTCTTAATTATTTTAACTGTCCATTTTCTGACATTTGTTAATTTTTAAATGAGTTCAATTTGAAGCTTTAAGCAAATATTTTCCACTCCCAGACTAAGCATGAAGTATAATTTCGAGTTTAGAAAAGCCCCGTGAAAATTTGTCGAGGGTCGCGCAACGACCCGAGTAAAATTTCGAGTTTAGAAATGCCCAGAAAATGTTACTTCATGCTTAGTCTGGGAGTGGAAAACACTCGTTTAAAGCTTCAAATTGAACTCATTTGAAAATCAACGAATGTCAGAAAATTTACAGCTAAAATAATTAAGAAAAAGTAATGTGATTTTATAAAAATAATGACATATCATGGAATTGATACAACAATTGCGGATATTCCCTGTTTTTTTTTTAAGTTCAATTTAAAGCTTTGAATAAGTCTTTTCCACTCCCAGACTAAGCATGAAGTAAAATTTCGAGTTTAGAAAAGCCCCGTGAAAATTTGTCGAGGGACGCGTAGCGACCCGAGGCAAATTTTCTGGGCTTTTCTAAATTCGAAATTTTACTTCATGCGCCACGCGTATAAAACACTATATTATTGTCAAATTTATGCATATTCGAACTTCACTAAAATTCCGTATTTTATACGCGTGGCGCATGAAGTAAAATTTCGAGTTTAGAAAAGCACAGAAAATTTGTCTCGGGTCGCTGCGCGACCCTCGACAAATTTTCACGGGGCTTTTCTAAACTCGAAATTTTACTTCATGCTTAGTCTGGGAGTGGTAAACACTTGTTTAATGCTTTAAATTGAACTTAAAAAATACAGGGAATATCCGCAAATGTTGTATCAATTCTATGGTATGTCATTATTTTTATAAAATCACATTACTTTTTCCTAATTTTTTTAACTTAGAAAAACGTAAAGTGTTAAGTGTGAACATTCATAAATTTAGAATTTTTCCCTCTACAAAAAAGTGAAATACATTTTGTCTCTAAAACAAATAGCGAATCCAATATGTGAACACTTTAAAATTAACATGCGATTTCCTATGTTGCGTCCGCCAAGTCAACACACGGTAAAGGAAATTTGCCGGAGCACGCGAGTAAAACAAGTCGCGCCCCGGTAAATCCAAAATTTCAGGCTTTTCTAAACTCGAAATTTTACTTCATGCGCCACGCAGCTAAAGCAATGTTTCAAAGTAAAGTTTACAATCGATTAGTTGTATAATTTAACATTTTTGATTTAAATCTTGATGTGCTGTAATATTTGTTTAATATCAGACATTTCATGTAAAATGTGCCTAAATGACTATCTTTTCTTAACTTTGAAATACATTTTCTCAAGTTTTGTGCACTTGTATCCCTTAGCTTCCAGAAAACCCTAGACGTGAGGGGATACAATTTAATAAAACACCAATATAACATTGTTTTATCAATCTGATAACGATTTGATTCCACTCCCTCTACAGGAATATTTTTTTTTGAGTTACGTGAAAATTCCAACTAACTTGTAATGAAGAAACGAACACTTTCTTCACAATATGTGTATTTTTAAAAGATGCGGCGTATTTATACCTCAGGGGATTTCGGGAAATTACGTGGGAAAAGAGATAAAAGGGATTCTTTTATCTCTTTTCCCACGTAATTTCCCGAAATCCCTTGAGGTATAAATACGCCGCATCTTTTAAAAACTAGTCAGTAAGCTATTGATAATGAGTACATAGTAAATTCTGTATTATGGAGGCTTCTACTTCGTTATACATGTTAATTACACAATGAAACACTTTTAACTTTGTTTGTATAACACGTGTTATACAAACAAAGTTAAAAGTGTTTCATTGAGTACATAGTACTTCCTTATCCTTCTAATTTAATAGCATTGGTAACTAAACCCTTTTAACCAGTCTCAAGTTCTACAACAAATATATCTTAACTTGTCAATCAAACAATATTTATAATAATTATCAATCTTCTAAACAATCCCTTCTTTTTTATAATGATTAATAACTTTGATTGTGGAAGTTGCAACATTAAAATGTCCATCACATTTAGAGAAATGTTTCTCGTTGGTGCGTTCGGGCGACGTCCGCACAATTAACTTTTGATTAAAAACGCCAGCTCGAAGCGAATCAGATGGGATCTTTTTCAAAATGTCAACAAATTAGACGGTACGAAGGATGAATAATTTATCGGTACCACCGCTCCTAGCATGTCTCGACGGGCGCCGATTTACGATCCGTTTCAATTAATCCAATCGAAAATTTCGATCAGCTCGGTGCTTATCAAATTAGCGAAGAGTTCGGGGCTATTGTTTGATATCGATTTAATTTTATGGAAGATAATTTGAATATATTGTAAATGTGAGAGATTTGATATTATTGTTTAATGGTTATTTGAATATAACTAATTTTCTATTATTATTATTATTATTATTATTATTTATTATTAAATGGAAGTTCCAAGGTAATATTTTATTTATGTATAATCTTTATTACACCAGCTGCAAATTAATTACAACCTACATATTAAACAGATTTCAAATAATAAAATTAAATAGAAAAATTTCACCAATATGTACTAAATTGGTACATATTGGTGAAATTAGCTTATTTATTTATTTATTTGAAATCTGTACATATTCCGATTAATGCGCTGTAAACTTTCAGGAATTCATTGTTTTTTTAATTTACCCCATATGCAAAACAAAGGGAAATTATTGTTTTCACAAACATTGTCAAATCAAAAATATTAGTAGTTATATCCATTTTGACGGCCACCGAGTTGACAACAACAAAAAATCTTTATTACCAGAGGATACAAAATAAATAAATACATTATTCTATACAATGAAAATAGTATATTATGCAACAAGTGTTATAAACTGCACATTAGTCACGAGTTTATTAGGCACGAGCGGAGCGCAGCGGAGCGAGTGTTTAATAATACGAGTGTATATTTATAATTTTAATAATAGTATTTAAATTGGTTTTACATTTTACCTTTGTAAATTGGTATTCTTTATCTGGAGCCGACGACAAAAATTCTTTAATTTGCTGCGATGTCAACGTTTTTGACTTTTTAGGTCTGTAACCGTCCGATTTCCTTTTCAGAAACGCGCACAATTTGAAGTACTTGCTTATATCGATATTATTTTTAATATTTAATGTCATTCGTAACATTGAATAGATTGCCCACAGAGAAGACGGTTTCATCCTTTTTGAAAGTTGTTCGAAATATGCAAGGAGCACATTTTCAGAGAATGAATTTTTTTGCTTTTCTTGACGCCAATCTTGGACTAGTTTGTATGTACGTTCGTATTGGTTTTTCGATTTCGGCGGCAGCAAACTAGCAGTTGCCGATGCTGCTGCTTCAATAATTTCGGGGGGATCCTCGTCACTTTCACTATCGTTCATTATTTACACGAAAAGTACTTTATTTTTTGTTGTAAAACTGAAAATTACTTGCACGTTTTCGCACCGCGTCGGGTTGAAACGTTTGACATGTGACAACTAATAATCCAAAGCTTGCTTCAGGTCGTGGTTAAAAATCTGTTCCTAACTTCACCCCGTGACTAAAACGCACGAACCTACGGCTTGACGAATGTGTATTTAAGAGATCACTTAGTGTCATGGATACATATGCGATAATGGGTGTTTTAAAGATGGGAGTAGAAAAATAAACTTAAATTTCTCTTGATAACTGGCTATCGAGCAAAGGTCTTTCCGCCGAGAATTGATGATAATGATTTAGTTATTTTATTTGTCTGTTAGCTCCGGCGAAGTGATGAAATTAAGTCGAAAACGGTAGATGTGGGATTTCTGTGTTTTCGGGGCATGAGGGTTTAGGCATTAATAGTATTGCACGTATTTTTATGATTTTCTTTTAAATATACATAATCTATAAGCTGTACATTTCCAGGCGCTCGTGGATTTTTATAAAAGCGTTGAAGTTTAGAACGAGTGTTTCCACTCCCAGACTAAGCATGAAGTAAAATTTCGAGTTTAGAAAATCCTGAAAATTTGGTTTGGTGATCAAGAACAAATTGCAACAACGGTAAAATTAATGAAAAACATCTCTTGTTCAATAATTTATCTCCATGAACCAGAGTGTTTAATTTTATATCAAGATGATCGTAAAATCTCGACTATAATACGCACACGTATATAATACCCATGCTTGATTTTGCGAGAAATTTTCGGTAAAAATTACTATAAGTAAAGTCGAGTTAATTTCTATCTGTCCAATAGCTAGCGTAAATTTTACAAAATTATGTGGAGTGAATCGGGGATTAGTGTCAATGGCCAAATTACATGTTTGTAATGCAATTACCGTTTTTGTGTAGAAAGGAAACTGAATTATAGAAATATTTCTTATTTGATAATTTAAACTCCAATAAATCGTTATAGTTTTAAATATAAAACAAGTCTCAAAAGCGTTAAACACTTTGCAAGAGCTCATTGACACCTTACAAACCTGGTTTGCGAAATGGAGAATATCCATAAACTCAAATAAAACGCAACTCCTTATCCCCTTCCACCGCGTCTCAAATTCTCCATACCATATTTTAATTAATAACCACCCTATCTCACCATCTCCATATTGTAAATACTTAGGTATAACATTTGATCCTAAATTTACCTTTAAAACACATACCCGAAACCTATAAGCTAGCATATAGGGTAGGGCTCGGCATTTCAGGGCATTGACATACAAAAATGAGGGTATCTCCACAAAAACTGCTGTCCATATATACGCCATGATATGCCGTCCCCTGCTCGAATATGCTGCTATCCTGTACCACAATCCCCGTACCGCTGTCCTGAACAACATCGAAGTTGCAGAACGCTCTGCTCTTCGAGTCCTAACCAAAATTAGACACCCTAATAATTGAACGCTGTTATTAGAAAATTTGCAAATATAAATAATGTTCCTTTGTAGTTTTTTGTTACTAACGGTTTGATAATGATACGTGTAGTATCGAAACTATAGTCACCAAATAAACCAATTGTTATACAAACAAAGTGATAAACAGTGTTTTATTTATGTTCAACAATGTATAACGAAGTAGAAGCCTCTATAGTCAGTGAAACCTAATAATCCCTTATAAAACCATTCAAATGTACTTTTGTATGAAATGTGTAACATCCCGCCAATTACAGAACGCATCGAACTCCTATCTTTAAAATTTGCAACTAATCCTTACATACCCAACATTATTCAACACCTCTGTATACCCCGTAACCCCAACATTCAACCCAAATTCAAATGAAAGAGGACGGACTAACGTCTATTTTGACTCTAGAAGGACAGTTTGTTTTTTTAATTTTGAGCGCGAAGTAAATAACAGCATGGCTCACGGTTTTTGAGATTGCTCAAAAACTAAAAAAGTTAAAGGTATTCTCTTTTTTGGTTCTAAAAGTATAGATCTGTGCCATTACTAGCGGACCAAAAGTCACGGGAGGTTTAGTTACTGGGTTCCCAAAAATACTACAAATGACCCATTTTGACCATTTTCTGGCGACTTTGGGCCTTAATGAGCATCGGATTTGAATTCAACGTACCCAAATTATCTAAGAATAACAACAAAAACCCACTTAATCACATTTTTGTAAATCAGTGACTAAATATTAACAAGAAACCATATTATAACAATGTAGAATTTAAATATAAAAATCAGTATTGAGAATTTATTTGTGTACTATATTGAATAATAATTGCAGGAAGATGTTACATGTGATACATTATTGAATCAATGTAAATACACATACAGAGAGTTTTATGTAACACCGAACATTTTCATAACGAGAATTTTTCTTTAAAGTACCTATATGCATACATTGCAGATTTTTCGATGCTTGGTTTATTAAAGAATTTAATTTGCAGCTTTAAGCGAGTGTTTTCCACTCCCAGGCTAAGCATGAAGTAAAATTTCGAGTTTAGAAAAGCCTAAAAATTTGGTTTGGTCGCGTAGCGCGAAGCGCGGAGCGGCCAAACCAAATTTTCAGGCTTTTCTAAACTCGAAATTTTACTTCATGCGCCACCGGTACAAAACACTGACATATTACGAAGTTTAAAACACACCGCTGAACTTTACATTGAATCGGTGATTTGTACCGGTGGCGCATGAAGTAAAATTTCGAGTTTAGAAAAGCCTGAAAATTTGGTTTGGCCGCTCCGCGCTTCGCGCTACGCGACCAAACCAAATTTTCAGGCTTTTCTAAACTCGAAATTTTACTTCATGCTTAGCCTGGGAGTGAAAAACACTCGCTTAAAGCTGCAAATTAGATTCGTTTAATAAACCGAGCATCGGAACTTTACCAATTCATCTCATCTAATCATCCGGACTTAGACAACGACGTTAACGATCATGACCTTTGAAAAACCGACATGAACCTGACAAAGACAGGCTGAAAGACCCCTGGTCGATAGCCATTTTGCGAATTTTGTTAATTGTTTTTTAAATATATTCTAATATTTGTTTTCAATATTTAATTATAACTATATTATGTACATAATTCATAAATAAAGATGTTTAGTTAGTTATAAAACAAGTCTGATACGAAAATACACAATAGTTTAGGGATTTTCGTTATTATAACATTAATTCACTAGCAATATTTTAGAAAAAATATAAAAATAAATACAAATGTTTTTGAACGGGAGTAAAATATTCTCGGCGGAAAAAAACCCCTTTCTGGTCGATACCCAATTATCAATGGTCGTTTTAAGTGTATTTATTTTCATTATTTTATACAAAAATAAATATAAATATTTATATTATTGATATAAAATATGTACACATTTATTTATTTTTAAATCACTCTGACAATAAAAATGTGTTGTATTTGAGCTCAATTAGCATTATAAAAATATTGTAATCATGGGCGCCCGCACATATGGCCAAGTGGATCAAGGGAAATTTGGATAACCATTTATTTATATGTATAATTATTTATATTACTTTTAATTTATATTGTCGCATGTTTTGATTTTGCGTTGTATTGTACGTTTTTCTTTCAAGACAATACACACTATTATTATTATATTTTGCCAACATCCCGCTCCTCTCAAAAAGACTCTGCGGGCGCATTTTGATTCTTCAAACATATATTTCTACTCTTAGATTCGGCATGAAGCAGGTTTGTAAAAAAACAAGTTTTTTTTTATTTTAATTAAAACAGACAGCTTTTTACAAAACGTGTTTTTTTCACTGAAGCAGTGTTTAAAACAATAAGAATTAAAAACATGTTTAAAACGTGTTAAAAACATGCTTAAAAAGTCTTTAAAACAAACAAGATAAATTCAAATTCAAAACTATTTGAATTCGAGAAAATAAGCTCACGCTTCTTATAGTTTGCACACTTTAAACATAATATATAAAATTACGAAAAAACTATTCGTGAAAATGCAAACAATGTCTTAATTAATAAGACAACTTAAGACGATAAATATCCATTTATACACGGGAAGTAGTTGTTTCAATGGATATTTATCGTCTTAAGTTGTCTTATTAATTAAGGCATTGTTTGCATTTTCACGAATAGTTTTTTCGTAATTTTATATATTGTGTTTAAATCATGTTTAAAACGTGTTAAAAACATGTTTAACACGTGTCTAAAACATGTTTAAAACGTGTTAAAAAATAAGCTTTTACACAGTCCTATTAACTACGCGCTACGCGACCGAACCAAATTTTCAGGCTTTCCTAAACTCGAAATTGCACTTCATGCTTAGTCTGGGAGTGGAGACACTCGTTTGAAGTAAATTTCAATCTAATAACTAATAAATACATTTTCACAAACATAAAAAAACAGTGTAATACACTTTGTAAATTACTTGATTACAATGAAGTTAGAACACATGAAAATATAGTGTTGCCATGTTCATTTTATCATTATTTCAAAACTAACTACTAGCATGTAGATTTTGCTCTATTGAAACGAAATGTTAGTATCGTGTTTGTATCGTTTAGTACAGATTAATTAGCATTAAACTATAATGATATTAACGGCGATTCTATTAATAAGGTTGGACATGTTTTAAATCACATTTATGTATACATAATTGTGATATTTCATTATGATAAAATTTTATTTTTAATAATGTAATTTGAAATATCTTCAACAAATGAACTAAAATTTCAAAACGTAATTTTGAACCCCCATATCCGCCCCCCTGGCTACGGCTACGTACATCACTGATTTAAAACGAGATTTTAAAGTACTTACTTTATTTAATAGTATACTAATTGACTTTAAAACTTAAAAAAAATGTCCTGACAAATAAATGGTTCACTTAAAAGGATTTACTAAGTTGCTTACAATTGATTTTACTCTATCTGCAGATGATTTATTTTTTTATTGTTTTGATGGTTAAGTGAATTTGTTTATTTTATATGTCCTTACAGCTAACGGTAAATAGGAAAAAGATTGAAAAAAAAACTAACTACATGGGGTGGGTTTTTATAGATAGATGTATATCGTAATCACTCTATTGGAAAAACAACGAAAATTTAATATTTGTTTTATATTAAGTTTCATTATTTAGTAAAACTTTATACAGGGAGTTTTTCTTTTAAGTTTTTTGAGCTATGTATGCTCAATTACAGTGTATATGCTCTAAATCTTCAGATATTCGTTGTTTTGTTTTTTATTTGATATTTTAAGTGAGGGTTTTCCACTCCCAGGTTAAGCATGAAGTAAAATTTCTAGTTTAGAAAAGCCTGAAAATTTGGTTTGGTAGCGTAGCGCGAAGCGCGGAGCGGCCAAACCAAATTTTCAGGCTTTTCTAAACTCGAAATTTTACTTCATGCGCCAAGCGTATTAAACACTGAAAACACTGAAATATTGTGAACAAGGGAACTTTATATGAAATTTTATGTGAGGGTTTTTCACTCCCAGTCTAAGCATGAAGTAAAATTTCGAGTTTAGAAAAGCCTAAAAATTTGGTTTGGTCGCGTAGCGCGAAGCGCGGAGCGGCCAAACCAAATTTTCAGGCTTTTCTAAACTCGAAATTTTACTTCATGCGCCAAGCGTATTAAACACTGAAAACAATGAAATATTGTGAACAAGGGAACTTTATATGAAATTTTAAGTGAGGGTTTTCCACTCCCAGGTTAAGCATGAAGTAAAATTTCGAGTTTAGAAAAGCCTGAAAATTTGGTTTGGTCGCGTAGCGCGAAGCGCGGAGCGGCCAAACCAAATTTTCAGGCTTTTCTAAACTCGAAATTTTACTTCATGCGCCAAGCGTATTAAACACTGAAAACACTGAAGTATTGTGAACAAGGGAACTTTACTTGAAATCAGTGTCTTACACGCGTGGCGCATGAAGTAAAATTTCGAGTTTAGAAAAGCCTAAAAATTTGGTTTGGCCGCTCCGCGCTTCGCGCTACGCGACCAAACCAAATTTTCAGGCTTTTCTAAACTCGAAATTTTACTTCATGCTTAACATGGGAGTGAAAAACCCTCGCTTAAAATTAAAAAAAAAAAACAACGAATATGCTTCATTCGGGAGTGGAAAACACTTGTTTAAAGCTTCAAATTGAATTCTTTTAGAAAAAAGCGTATGCATATGTTTACTTGAAAGGAAAATTCCCTGTATATGCATTGGATTTGTCAATTTAATTTATAAAAATTGAATTTGTGTTCAGTATTCCGGCACCAGATACCCACAGACGCGTTTCGGACTTCAAGGTCCTCTTCAGTGTGGTCCCGACCCAGTGCTGAGGAATACTGAACATTTCTGACTATTTCAAGCCAATATGTGAAAACTATTAATGATTTCGATAGCTATCGAAATCATTAATAATTTAATTTATAGTTGATTTATTTTTTTCAGGAGTATTTTTCCTATGGTTCATTTCTTGTGTGGGTCAAAGAAATATCTAGGGCCTCAAAATAGGGTAATCCGGCGCTGATTGTTTCATATTCACTTTAAAAGTTTGAAAACATAATATATAAATATAAAATAAACTTACTTCATATTGTTGGTAATTAGCTAAAGAAGCATTAGAATTCAAATAAAATCTTGACATCATTCCATATTAATCGCAGTCATATGTGAAGAAAACTAATCGCACACAAAATCACTAACAATCAGATCAATAGATTATGTTATCACAATGGCGCATGCGTTTTTTTTTAATTTGAATTAAGTTTAAAGTGTTTTTAAGTGTATGTCCTTTAGGGTATGTTGGGGCGTGTTAGCCGGATGCACTACAAACAGGTCCTATAAAACAACTATCCGTAAATATCACAGACGGGCAGATGATTCAATTTGCGACTCGCACACGCGTAATAAGCAAACTATGAAAATATTAGTTGATAACGCACGCGGCACTGGATTTAAATTTCCAAAATTCAGGATGTATTTTGAATA
Organism: Philonthus cognatus; assembly: GCA_932526585.2. Taxonomy (NCBI): domain Eukaryota; kingdom Metazoa; phylum Arthropoda; class Insecta; order Coleoptera; family Staphylinidae; genus Philonthus; species Philonthus cognatus. The sequence continues at coordinate 52,235,615 of OW052248.1, forward strand.
AGCGGAGAGACGTGCGTTGGTTGGTGTAGCGCGATATGTTAGTAGTTCTAGGCACTGTGTGTGTGATGTAGTGTAGTGAAGAGGACCTTTGGCGAGTGTACAAGTGTGCCGGGGGTAAGACTAGCGGCCATTGGCCAGAGTCAATCGGGTAAGCGCTCGCTATTGGCCCACCGAGTTACGTGCCGGAGGGGACGACGATTATATTACACAAAACCTGCAATTTCATCTTTTGATTTACTTCTCTTCTCTCTGTACTCGCTGTGGGTGTACACTCCTCTTCAGCCACGACTCCCGTCCCGTTCTTTACTGAACTCCTGCACGAGTCCGGTGCATAGATGAGGACCACCGACCGTCGCAATTATCGGATTCCGGGGCGTTCTTTTTTTGTTAACGTGCCGTGCCGTGACGTGACGTGATATCGACCTCCGCACACTCGAATTTACATTCCTCGGGGCCTCGCGAACCACACAAACGCGACCGTTTCGTCGGAGAGTCTTCTTGTACAGTAGCGTACCCGGACCGAGACTGACTTCATTTTACGCCCGGAGTGGGCGGTTCTCCGCCTAAAACGCATTGCCTACGCAACCAGGCACTTCAATATTTACATTTCATTTGATTCAACACCATTATCACGGTTGTATCGTGTATAATACGTTATGTAAACTTTACAATCCGTTCTTCTTTCATATTCGTGTAAACACATATAGTTAAACTACTTATCTAATTACTTGAATTACTTACTTGAACTATTTACATTATTTAACTTTTATAAGAGCATAATAAAAATCATCGTTTTCTCTAAAAGTTATAATACCCAAAAGAGTAAACGATATACGTACAGAAGTAGCATTTGTGCATATGCCCGATTTACCCGGCGCATTCACCAATATTGGTTTGCCGTTTTAGCCCTCTAATCACTTAAAATCACCTGAAAATGATATCAAAATTATATGTTTTACTACTACACAGTGGTGTAGCGTCGGTTGTAGCCGCCCGGGGCGTAGGTCGAATTTGCCGCTCCCTTATTTAGGTATTTAAATCCAAAAGGCTCCAAAATTTACAGTACTTCTAAATAAAAATCGATTTATAGTTTGCATACAATTCTTCAACAAAGTTCAATTAAAGCACGCACTTAAAGAAAATCATTAATTGTAGCAGGTTAATTAAGTCATTGTGTATTGAATGATTGATGATCGAGCAATGAATAAAATGTTCTTATAATTTTCAAAGCAATACTCACGGACGGACTTCCCTAAAGGGACTTACCCGCACCGTATTATAATTTGGAGGTGTTGTTTGGCAATAATTAGAGTTCAATATTGCCAAACAACACCTTTACATGAAAGATTAATTCTCGCTGAATATTCGTCGTAAACAATCCGAGTACAAAATAAAACTCGGGGAATTACCGCAAGGTAACTACCCAAGTAAAAATTGAGCCTAGTTTCTGGCGTGGCGCTGCCGAGCCGAACTATTTACATGCCTAGCGCCTGGTCAGAAAACTAGCCAGGCCCTTGTCGGGCATGTAACGCTCTGTATGAAAAGGCCCTGGTCAGTAAAACTCGCCAGGCGCTAGCCAGTGACTAGTCTCTTGCTAGGTATTGCCTTGTCGCGTACTAGTTTGAATTAGTAAACCTTTACTTTACTTTACGAGTCGTCTCCTCGTCAGCTCCTTTTTGCGATTTGTCTGGTCCATATTTACTAATCAGTTAAATGATAGAAAACCTGGATTTAATTTGTCACTTGATCTGTGCACAGAACGGATCGCCACGCGTGGGAGAAAAATAGGTTCTATTTTGGTTCTGTCACAGTGGGTTCGGGGCATGCACTCGAGCCTGCGCAGGCGCATGATGCCACTTTATATTTTTGAATTGAGTTTAAGTAGTCTAAGTGAATAATTGCAAGTAATTAATTGCTATTCAAATTATTTGTTTGTAATTACTATCAAATAAGACTCCAAATGCTATTTCCGTTGTGCAATTTGGTCGTAATCACCCTTTCGTGCCTCGGATTTACAAAAACATGTTTAACTGGAATACATATATATTTTTGTTAGAAGAAAACGACAACTTTTTAATTGTCCAGTTTTACAAGCCAGTGCCTGGCTAGTTTCTGGCTAGTAGAACTTGTCTAGTTTTGGACAAGCTGAACTTGTCAAAAACTAGCCTAGAAAATGACAAGTTACATTTTTACTAGTCCAGTTTTACATGCCAGTGCCTGGCTAGTTTCTGGCCAGTTTTGTCTAGGCAAGCAGAACTCGCCACAGCCTTGCCAGCGCCTCGAAAAACTAGCCAAAAACTAGTTTGATTTTTACTTGGGTATTTAGTAGGGCAGACCAGAGCTGGTTGCCACAAAAATTATTGTTTTTAAATTTAAAAAAATCTAACACTCACTTACTAAAAATATATTACACCATTCGAAGCTCTTGTATTTAATGCCAGAGCTGGGCAGGATTCGAATCATTCAGGATCGAATCCTGGATTCGAATCCTTTTAGAAGATTCAAAAGAGGCATTCGAATACTTTAGTTTAACTGTATTCATGATCCGGATTCGTAACATTTTTTTTTAAGAGGATTCGTATTCGAATCCAAACGCGGGTGATTCGAATCCTTATAAACGGATTCGAATATTTATAGAAGGATTCGAATACTTAGAAAAGGTTCGAATACTTACAAAAGAATTTGAATCGTTAAAAATAATTCGAATTAATTGTGAGGATTAACACGTTTCGTGTGTTTTCAAATTTCTCGTTAAATCACTGTTTTATACGCGTGGCGCATGAAGTAAAATTTCCAGTTTAGAAAATCCCCGTGAAAATTTGTCGAGGGTCGCGCAGCGACCCTCGACAAATTTTCTACGCGGGGCTTTTCTAAACTCGAAATTTTACTTCATGCTTAGTCTGGGAGTGGAAACGCTTGTTCGAAACTTCAAACTGGTTGCGTTGATAAGAACATTAAATGACTGAAAATGTTTTTAAAGATAATAATCTAGTTTTCAAAATTTTGTTTAACATTATTTGAAGTAAAACTGACATGGTAGCCACTATCTGAAATGATAAAGTTTTCCGACTATTCCCTGATTCAAGAATATTTTTCCTGACCTTTTAATATAACTTTTTTCTGTGGGAAACCCCCAGTTTGTTAATTCGAATTAATTGTGAGGATTAACACGTTTAGTGTGTTTTTAAATTTCTCGTTAAATCACTGTTTTATACGCGTAGCGCATGAAGTAAAATTTCGAGTTTAGAAAAGCCCCGTGAAAATTTGTCTCGGGTCGCTGCGCGACCCTCGACAAATTTTCTACGCGGGGCTTTTCTAAACTCGAAATTTTACTTCATGCTTAGTCTGGGAGTGGAAACGCTTGTTCGAAACTTCAAACTGGTTGCGTTGATATAAACATTAAATGACTGAAAATGTTTTTAAAGATAATAATCTAGTTTTCAAAATTTTGTTTAACATTATTTGAAGTAAAACTGACATGGTAGCCACTATCTGAAATGTTAAAGTTTTCCGACATTTCCCTGATTCAAGATTTTTGTTCCTGACCTTTTAATATAACTTTCTTTTGTGGGAAACCCCCAGTTTGTTAAATTGTTTTCATTGTTTTTGTCAATATTTAAGTTGGTTTTATAAATTTTTACGTGTTTTGTAATTTTTATGATACCTGTTGAATTTGACAAATTTTATTTATATGGCTTTTTTGTAAGTGTTTTTTTCAATTTGAATAAAATAACTTTTCTTCGAGTTTCCCGGTTTAAATGATATTTAGTGAATTTTTTATTTACATAATTTTCAGGCATTCGTCGATTTTATAATAGAGTTCAATTTGAAGTTTTAAACGAGTGTTTCCACTCCCAGACTAAGCATGAAGTAAAATTTCGAGTTTAGAAAAGCCCCGCGTAGAAAATTTGTCGAGGGTCGCGCAGCGACCCGAGACAAATTTTCACGGGGCTTTTCTAAACTCGAAATTTTACTTCATGCGCCACGCGTATAAAACAGTGATTTAACGAGAAATTTAAAAACACGCAGGTCAGGAAAAAAAAATCTTGAATCAGGGAAACGTCGGTAAACATTAACATTTCAGATAGTGGCTACCATGTCAGTTTTACTTCAATTAATGTTAAACAAAATTTTGAAAACTAGATTATTATCTTTAATAACATTTTCAGTCACTTAATGTTCTTATCAACGCAAACAGTTTGAAGTTTCGAACAAGCGTTTCCACTCCCAGACTAAGCATGTAGTAAAATTTCGAGTTTAGAAAAGCCCCGCGTAGAAAATTTGTCGAGGGTCGCGCAGCGACCCGAGACAAATTTTCACGGGGCTTTTCTAAACTCGAAATTTTACTTCATGCGCCACGCGTATAAAACAGTGATTTAACGAGAAATTTGAAAACACACGAAACGTGTTAATCCTCACAATTAATTCGAATTATTTTTAACGATTCAAATTTGAAGTTTTGTTTCCACTCCCAGACTAAGCATGAAGTAAAATCTCGAGTTTATAAAAGCCCCGCGTAGAAAATTTTCACGGGGCTTTTATAAACTCGAAATTTTACTTCATGCGCCACGCGTACAAAACACTGATTTGAAGTGAAGTTCAAAAACACACAAATATATCTTTAATCAAAATAACTCAGATATTTAGTCTGTTATCAACGATGTCCCGTATTAATAATAAATAATTAGGTTTTGAATATTTTTGTTTAAACAGCTGATAATGACATTTATATGTTTAAGGTTGCAAAAACATAATAAAATCAAATTTATTCTCAAAGGATTATTATTATTCTCGAAAAAACCGGATTCGAATCTTTGATTCGAATCATATTTATCTCTGACGAATCCTTTATTCGAGTATTCGATTAGAATCATATTAGGTGATTCGGATTCATGATTGGAATCCTTTTCACGAGGATTCATCCCAGCTCTGTTTAATGCACATTTTTAGTTGCATACATTGTCAATTTTTTTAAGATGAAAGTATAATGATGAGGATGAAGTAACTTTACTCCATAGAATTTTAGAAAAAGTATTACTGCTGGGAAATTCCTTCTTATAGAGTATTAAAATTATGTATATTTTAATTCGCCAAGCAGCTAACTACTAAAATGATTTTTCCGTTCATATTGAATTCTGGTAATGAGTGTTTTGAACAAAAAAATACATTTATAATAAATGCCATTATATATTTCATTGATATTCCATATGAGAATCAGCCCAAAACATTGTGATAACGAACCCATGACTAGAGCAGGCTGTCACAATATTTCTGAACGTGTTCAAAACAGTAGAAAGAATGAAATTAATTATTTTATAAAGTAGAAATCTACGTCCACAAAAAAATTATGTTGTGTTTTTAAAAGGAATTACCTGTATTTTGTAAAGTACTTTTTTGGTAAAACTTAACGTAAATAAAAAGTCAAAGTATAAATAATATACACAGATTTTTTTAAATGTACCTATGTACAGGGTGGGCGAAATTTGATGTTTGTATAGAAGATGTCAATAACTATAAGAAATAGAGAAAAACATATAGCCCATTCTCGATCTCTTTTTTGGAAAAAATATGTAGCGGTGAATACTAATGTAGCTATCGTTATTTGTATTCGAGTTATAGCCAAAAAAACATTTTTTTCCATTTTTGATAAATAGCAATATCTTAGTTGTTTTTCATTTGACAATAAAAGAAATTATATGTTCTTAAGCACTTTTTTAAGAAGAATAAAGTAAGACTAACAGAATTCTGATATCTTCTTTAATATGGAAGTTATAACATAAAGTTGTGTTTTTTTTTAAATATAACCTATAGTTGGCTTTGGCCTATTTTATTAGTTTTTTTTTCTTTTATGCCCGGTATAATAATAATAATAATAATAATCGTTTATTTCTCAGCAGAATAAATTCTATTTACAGAGAAAAATACAGTTTTTTTTTAAATATTATAAACGGTATTATAAACGATTAATAAATCATCAGATAACTATTTGTGGAGTAAATTTATTTACCAAGTAAACTAATAGGCATATACAGTTGCGTATTATAAGGCAAACCTACCAAATAAATAGCAATTCTAAAAATAAATAATTTAATTAGTAGATTACAGATTACAGACCGAAATTATATATATTTATTGTGGCCATAGCTGGAACCACCAATTTGTTAAATTGAATTGTCAATATTTCAAATTAAATTGTCAATCAAATTGGAAATTTAGTAAAATTCCTTATCATTATGGAGAATAACCGTGGAATAGGACAGAATTACACAGAACAAAAAAAAGAAAGCTTATTAGAAATTATAAACGACTTAAACGAGTGTTTTCCACTCCCAGGCTAAGCATGAAGTAAAATTTCGAGTTTAGAAAAGCCTGAAAATTTGGTTTGGTCGCGTAGCGCGAAGCGCGGAGCGGCCAAACCAAATTTTCAGGCTTTTCTAAACTCGAAATTTTACTTCATGCGCCACGCGTACAAGAGACTGATTTCAAGTGAAGTTCACTTGTTCACAATATTTCAGTGTTTTCGGTATTTAATACGCGTGGCACATGAAGTAAAATTTCGAGTTTAGAAAAGCCTGAAAATTTGGCTTGGTCGCTCCGCGCTTCGCGACTAAACCAAATTTTCAGGATTCTATAAATTCGAAATTTTTCTTCATGCTTAGTCTGGGAGTGGAAAACACTCGTTTAAAACTTTAAATGGAACTAATTTTAAAAAAGCGTATGCTGTAGTATAAAAATCCCTGGTTATGTCTGACTTGAAAAACTTTAGGTCTTCGACTCCTTAGAATGTCTTGTGGTTCGAATTAATCACTATCAGGAAGATACTATGAGCGAACTTAAATGTGACACAGATAATATGGTAGACATGATAACCGTAATAAAATTAATAAATACAAATAGTAGAATCTCAATTAATTATAATAAAATAATACACTGTTGACTTTTAACTGTCAAATTATTTAGAGAATAAAATTTACTAGGTAGAAAAACAAATAAAATTTACTGAGGAGATTTATTAGCCAAATAAAGTTATTTTGTGTTTATAATATCGAAATCTTTGGAATAAATTAATTTATTCCTAAAGTAAATGTTATTTAGGGAATAAAACGTTTTATAATACCGGGCATTATTGTTATTTAAATACCAATAAATGATTTTTTATTTTTAAGAAAAATTGTAATTTTATTTCTTCTTTTACTTTTTCATATATTGGGGACCATTACCAATCGTAATACCCGGGGCCACAAAAATTAAAGGACGGCCCCGGCTAACAGTATATCTGCAAATTGTTTCTATAGTAAGTGTTTCAATTACTTTTTCATATATTGGGGACCATTACCAATCGTAATACCCGGGGCCACAAAAACTAAAGGACGGTCCCGGCTAACAGTATATCTGCAAATTGTTTCTATAGTAAGTGTTTCAATTAGTTCGTCATGTTAAATGATAGTAAATTATTTAACATATTTAAATTGCAGGGTGGACATTTATTTATCGTACTACTTAATAACTCCCATGTGGTTAAAACGATCATATGAAGCGCTGGGTGGTAAAACATTAAACTCGGTAGTAAAGCTATATTTTATGAAGAAAAATAGATCATCTCTTATAAGAGTAATATGAAGTTGTTTGCAAAAATTCTAAAATGGAGCTCGCATTATGATATATTGACATTTTCCAGTACTTCCGTAAAAATGTTTTCACTAATCAATTACTCGTTTTGAATTTTACATTTTTGTTGATTTGGTTGTTGTAACTATTGGATTATAAGATATTATCTATTTTTTAAATTTACATTTCAATACCGAGGTAATAGTATAATAGCTAGTATACAGTAGTATAATAGCTAGTATATACAAGGTTGACTGCACTACCTAATCTATCTGGGAATCCAATATAAAATATGATTTTGCTAAATCAGACTATGCATGCTTAAATGATTTCTTTATTAACATGCACTGGGATAACTTACTTAAAAATAAAAACATAGATGACCAAGTACAAACTTTCTATAATTGTCTTTACAACGCAATTAATATATGTGTCCCAGTAGTACAGATAAAAAATCCGTCAAGCTTTCGCTTTCCTAAACGGTTTAGCACGGATCTCAAAAATAAGATATTTATAAAAAAAACGACTTCATTCTCAATTTAAAAAATCTAACTTGGAATCGGACTACAACGCAAAAACAAGTAAGGACCGAATGTAAAATGCTTACTAAATTACAATCGCTGGAATGTGAGATAGCCACTGCACAAACCTATTCTACTATCCTTTTCAATAAGCGAGGCATGTCACTTTCGGATGCTGTATTTTAAAAAAAAATCTTGGAAAATATATAAATACGTATCTACATTCCTTGGAATGTTCCTCATTTATTTTGAGAAAATCAAATTTTTATCACATTTATTTACTGAGATATTAATAAAAATATTTAAAAAGGTCCCTACATTTTTGAGGATTTTTACTAAGATCAACTTTAACATTCTATATAAATTGATTGGCTACATATAAGAAATTGAAAAAAATACATGTAATAAATCAGACTTATATTTATATAACGACGCAAATAAAAATTAAATGTGTCCACCCTTTATTCCCCGATTTAAAAAAAAGTCGACACCTACGTTCTCGGTTATTTTACAATCAATTTACATACAAATAACAGATATTATATATTACACAATTATATTGCAGTAGAAACATGTGAAATTAAAACGTAAATCTAATAATTTTCCTAACTCATTTGAACAAAGTGGATCAATTACTAATGATCAGGATGAAATTGTGAATTTGTTTCCTTCCTATTTTGGATCGGTGTACAAAAGCTCTACTAATTTTACCAGTACTGTTAATAGTAACTCACACTTAAACTTGCACTCAATAACAGCTATTAATATATCATCTATTATGGAGGAACTTTCGAAACTAAAAGGAAACTACTCTATGAGCTCAGATGGTTTGCCTGCAGTATTTCTGAAACATTGTTCATTTTCTCTCAGTCGACCTCTGTGGCTTATTTTTAATAACTCATTAGAAGCTGGCGTATTTCCTTCTTTCTGGAAAGACTCACGTATTACGCCTATCCATAAAAGTGGGTCTAAAAATTCAGTAAAAAACTACAGGCCGATTTCGATTATATCGCACATACCTAAAATATTTGAAAAGTTAGTGACACTACAAATATCGCCAATCGTAGACCCACTTATAGTAGAGGAGCAGCACGGTTTCAGACGAGGGCTCTCTACAACTACGAACCTTCTTGTGTACGGGACTTACATTACAGACGCCTTGGAAAAGGGCCAAGGAAAAGTTTTCAAGTAAAACTGACATGGTAGACACAATCTGAGATGTTAAATTGGTATTATTTCAAGTAAAACTGACATGGTAGACACAATCTGAGATGTTAAATTTTTCCGACATTTCCCTGATTCAAGATTTTTTTCCCTGGCCTTTTAATATAACTTTCTTTTGTGGGAAACCCACATTGTGTTAAATTGGTTTCATTGTTTTTGTCAATATTCAAGTTAATTTTATAAATTATTACGTGTTTTGTAATTTGCCTGCTGATTTTGACAAATTTAATAATATCTTATGGCTTTTTTGTTAGTGTTTTGGTCAATTTGAATATAATTCCATGACTTTTCTCTGACTTTCCTGGTTTTAATGATATTCAGTGATTTTTTTATTTAAGTAATTTTCAGGCATTTGTCGATTTTATAATAGAGTTCAGTATATACCGACTTTGCCAAGGCGTTTGATACAGTCGACCATGGCATTTTATTAACAAAATTACTCAAACTAGGTATACACGGATCACTTTTTAACTGGATAAAATCATATCTTAGCGACAGATCACAAAGAGTTAGCGTAGGCTTGTTCGTTTCAACATCTATATCTGTATCTTCTGGTGTCCCCTAAGGTTCACACCTAGGTCCGCTTCTCTTCAATATCTTTATAAACGATGTCACAGCATGTTTCCAATATGCACAGTGTCTTTTATTTGTCGACGATATAAAATTTTTTTATACTGTAGAGAAAAACAATACATCTAAACCATTTCAAGATGACTTCAATATATTTAATAATTGGTATGCATTAAATAAAATGCAATTAAATTTAGATAAATGTAATGTGATCTCATTGTATAAAAACAGGTCACATAAATCTCACGATTATTTAATTAACAATAGGCACCTCACTCCTTTAGACTCAGTTAAGAACCTAGGTATGATCCTCACCAGTAATTGGAGCTTCTCTACTCATATTAGCACTATAACATCAAAAGCATTTCAAATGCTTGGATTTGTGAAAAGAAATTGCGCTGAGTTTCAGAATCCCTATACACACATTAAACTGTATGTGGCATTGGTTCATCCCTATTTGGAGTATTGCTCATTGTTTTGGTGCCCCCATACTGCCACTGAAATTAATGCGATTGAAAGGGTTCAGCGTAAATTTGTTAAATTTAGTTCATTTAAATTTGGTTTGGGCGATGACTACCTTAATTTATTAAGTAAATTCCGTTTACATACATTGGAACAAAGACGTTTTAATAATGATATAATGTTTGTGTATAAACTATTAAATGGTCATATTAATTCACCATTCTTATTAAACAACATTAATATTCATGTTCCATCTAGGCCTCTTAGAAGTAATTATAATTTTTTTATACCAATTAAAAAAAAAACAGAATATGCGAAACATTTTGCAACTTCGCGTCTGCTTCATAATTCCAATGTTGTAGATGTATGTTTATTTAATGTCACTTTAGGACAGCTCCGTAGCAAACTTTTAAAATTAAATGATTTTTACTGTATTCCTACTGTGTCGGTACCTATTTAATTATATTGACGATACTCTAAAATAGTATTATTTTAATGTGTTATTGTGACTATTCTCACTTTCCCTGATTTTTTACATGTAGTATTGTTTCGCTTGTGAATGCGTTTATGTCTATTTTATTGTATTTATTTCTTAATTTATTTTTATAAACTATATTTTATATTATTATTGTAGAATGGTGAGCCGTAAATAAAGATATTATTATTATTATACATTTTTGTCGTCCATTTAGGGGGGGGGGGGGGGGGTTTATTTTAGATTCTTGTGAATATTCAGAGAATGTCTACACGTACTTAAGATAATAATACACTGTGATTGAAACTAACTTACCAAGTAAATCGAGTGTTGAATTTGCGGACGCAACATAGGAAATCGCATGTTAATTTTAAAGTGTTCAAATATTGGCTTCCCTATTTATTTTAGAGACAAAATGTATTTCACTTTTTTGTAGAGGGAAAAATTCTAAATTTATGAATGTTCACACTCAACACTTTAAGTTTCTCTAAGTTAAAATAATTAAGAAAAAGTAATGTGATTTTATAAAAATAATGACATACCATGGAATTGATACAACAATTGTGGATATTCCCTTTTTTTAAAGTTCAATTTAAAGCTTTAGACAAGTGTTTTTCACTCCCAGACTAAGCATGAAGTAAAATTTCGAGTTTAGAAAAGCCCCGTGAAAGTTTGTCTCGGGTCGCGCAGCGACCCGAGACAAATTTTGTGGGCTTTTCTAAACTCGAAATTTTACTTCATGCGCTACGCGTGTAAAACACTATAATATTGTCAAATTTTTGTATATTCGAACATAACTTAAAATCTGTTCTTTACGCGCGTGGCGCATGAAGTAAAATTTCGAGTTTAGAAAAGACCAGAAAATTTGTCTTGGGTCGCTGCGCGACACTCGACAAATTTTCACGGGGCTTTTCTAAACTCGAAATTTTACTTCATGCTTAGTCTGGGAGTAGAAAACACTCGTTTTAAGCTTTAAATTAAACTCTTTTAAAAATCAACGAATGTCTGAAAATTTACAGCTAAAATAATTAAGAAAAAGTAATGTGATTTTATAAAAATAATGACATACCATAGAATTGATACAACAATTGCGGATATTAGCAGTTTTTTTTTTCTAAGTTCAATTTAAAGCTATAAACAAGTGTTTTCCACTCCCAGACTAAGCATGAAGTAAAATTTCGAATTTAGAAAAGCCTAACCTAACCTAACCTAACCTAACCTGTTTTTCACTCCCAGACTAAGCATGAAGTAAAATTTCGAGTTTAGAAAAGCCCCGTGAAAATTTGTCGAGGGTCGCCCAGCGACCCGAGACAAATTTTCTAGGCTTTTCTAAACTCGAAATTTTACTTTATGCGCTACGCGTGTTAAACACTATAACATTATCAAATTTATGTATATTCGAACTTCACCTAAAATCTGTGCTTTGTACGCGGGGCGCATGAAGTAAAATTTCGAGTTTAGAAAAGCCCAGAAAATTTGTCTCGTGTCGCTGCGCGACCCGAGACAAATTTTCACGGGGCTTTTCTAAACTCGAAATTTTACTTCATGCTTAGGCTGGGAGTGAAAAACACTCGTTTTAAGCTTTAAATTAAACTCTTTAATAAATCAACAAATGTCAGAAAATTTAGAGCTAAAATAATTAAGAAAAAGTATTGCTCTTACTTAATTAACGGCAAAAAAAACATAACGCAAACGTAGTGATAACTGTGGTCTGCATAATACCATTATTAGGAGGATTTTTTCTTGTATAGTGTAAATCATTTCTTTTGTCATTTTGACATCGGCAATTCTTGTTTCAATTCCATGGCATGTCATTATTTTTATAAAATCACATTACTATTTCTTAATTATTTTAACTTGGAGAAACGTAAAGTGATAAACGTTAACACGAATGAATTCAGAATTCCCTCCACAGAAAAGGTAAATACATTTTGTTTCTAAAATAAATAGGGGAGCCAAAATTTGAACATTTCAAAATTTACTTGGGATATCCTATGTTGCGTCCGCCAAGTCAACACCCGGTATATATTGAGATAGACAATCTTACATGAATCTTTGTTCGGGTAGGAACTAAGCCGTTAAATTGAGAAATTGATCTTGTGAGCCTTTTAGCATGTACCTAATTTTTCTTCATCATATTAAGCAATTTAATAATAATATTAATAAATCTGCTTATTTGTCTATATTTGTCTAATTTTCATTTTAAAAATTGTCCTGTACACCTATAGTGGATGCGGGGCAGTCTTAAAACCAATTTTACATTTGCCCTGCGCGCTACGCGACCAAACCAAATTTTCATGCTTTCCTAAACTCGAAATTTTACTTCATGCTTTGTCTGGGAGTGGAAAACACTCATTTTAAGCTTCAAATTGAACTCTTTAAAAATGCGTGTGCATATGTATACCTAATAGAAAATTTCCTGTATGTATACTTAAAGAAAAATTCCCTAAATCTGTTAAATTTATCCGATAACTATTTGCAAAATCTACTGAATGCTCATTCAATACAACCAACATTTTCGTTTGAGCTTACACAAAATCAACATAAATGCATTCTTTATTTCTGTAAATACCTGAACTATTTAGTAGATGTGGAAATTGGAATTATACCGCTTAAACTTACATTTAAAACGATTGTGCACCTTAATTAAAATTAGTTGTGGCCGGGTTTTTGCAGACCTAATTTTACGAAGACATTGTCAAAATGTGACGTTTAACCTTAAAATTTTAAAGCTGTATACTGGAACATACGTTTTCGCATGTTCCATCTAATACCTATAGCAGACATATTATGAAGTTGTTTGTCTCTTTTCACACACGCAATCTGATGACATCAAACTATTTTCGTATTACATGTATTGGTGCAGAAAGCACTACAAATCAAGGCAACCATGGGACACCTCTCGTGAATCGTACCTTAATTGCATTTTTTATACCAAAGTCATACAAATGAAGGAATTTATATTTTAATTTAACTAAAAAACTTATTAGTGCCTTTGTAACAAAACACTTGGAAGTACTGTGAGATTATAGACTAACATTTTGACATATGTACATAACATTACATCTGTGGATAACATTATTTATTTTTTTTAATTTATTTATTTATTTATTCACGAGATACCTCTTTAACATTGAAATAATACAAAATAAGAAATAACAAAAGTTTAAGAGCCGCAGAATGACTACACACATACGTTATGATAACTACATTGCTAATTCTAACATAATCTTAAAAAGTTTTATCCAGATTAATGACCACCAGTGCTCTTCGAAAACATAAGAAATTGTTCGCAAATGGATCGAAATTCGGGGATGAGAGCAAGCAGTTGGCCGAATGCATTAATCTGGACAAAGGATTATTGCCACCGTACGCAGTTCTATGATTTTTTTTCCCTAAATAAAACATACATAAAATTATATCTATCTATGGTCTACAATTAAATATTAATGAAAACACCAAAAGCAGTCATATTTTTGTCGGCATAATACTTTATCTATAATTTGTGAAACGGCGATCATAAACAGCGAATCAAAACCGGTAAAAACATTTGATGGAGCATTAAAATAGAGGAATTTCGTTACGCCACTGCAGCTATTATGTATATACAAGAGGAGAGATAGTGACCGTGAAGGATTCGCCTTTACCGGTCCATGGTACATAGTAAATGGTAAATGGTACATACGCGGTACGATCCTTGTGATCAAGTGTAGTTGTCGTGGGCGTCGAACTCGATCCGCCTAAGGTAACAACATGGCTTCTTGAGTAGTCAATATGGCCGACTACTCATTGTTACACTTCCAAACTTGTAAAAGGGTGCACGATTTATACACATATACATAGTACCCATCTGCTATATACACATTCGTACACATCACGGCATATATATCATTATGTATGCAGCGCCGTACCCCATATATGACAGATGACTCCTCTGAACTGGTTTTTTGTATTTTTTTCGAGTTTGAATATTTTAAATTAGGGTCTGTGGGTATGTTTCGTGTTTGGATCACGTGTAAAGCACGGACTAAAAAGTTTAATTATAAGCGTTCGTCTCCTTTTGATAGGTTTTGATTGTGCCGGTTGAGGGAACATAAAATGATAATTAAAAATGTTGTCTACAATAACGTGCATATTATTATATTTTAATCATCTATTGTTTTATATTATTTTTATTGAAGTTGTTTTTATATCAATATTTCATTTTGTAATATGCATCACGCTACGCTCCATAGTGGTCTGGGCAGCGACAAAACCCTACTTTTTTTAAATTTTCTGGAATTAAAAACAACTTTTATTTTCAGTGTATAGGGCAGTTAAGTACTACTTTTCTTTGCCTCAAGTCGCAGAATTTTTATTTTAGTTATGAATTCTCAGTCACGATAGAGTTGAGAATTAGTCAAATGTATGTATATTCGAAGTTCAGTTAAAATCTGTGTTTTATACGCGTGGCGCATGAAGTAAAATTTCGAGTTTAGAAAAGCCCCGTGAAAATTTGTCGAGGGTCGCGCAGCGACCCGAGACAAATTTTCTGGGCTTTTCTAAACTCGAAATTTTACTTCATGCTTAGTCTGGGAGTGGAAAACACTTGTTTAAAGCTTCAAATTGAACTTAAAAAAAAACAGGGAATATCCGCAATTGTTGTATCGATTCCATGGTATGTCATTATTTTTATAAAATCACATTACTTTTTCTAAATTATTTTAACTTAAAGAAACGTAAAGTGTTAAGTGTAAACATTCATAAATTTAGAATATATCCCTTTACAAAAAAGTGAAATACATGTTAAACAATTGCGGATATTCCCTGTTTTTTTTTAAGTTCAATTTGAAGCTTTAAACAAGTGTTTTCCACTCCCAGACTAAGCATGAAGTAAAATTTCGAGTTTAGAAAAGCTCCGTGAAAATTTGTCGAGGGTCGCGCAGCGACCCGAGACAAATTTTCTGGGCTTTTCTAAACTCGAAATTTTACTTCATGCGCCACGCGTATAAAACACTATAATATTGACAAATTTATGTATATTCGAAGTTCAGTTAAAATCTGTGGTTTATACGCGTGGCGCATGAAGTAAAATTTCGAGTTTAGAAAAGCCCAGAAAATTTGTCTCGGGTCGCTGCGCGACCCTCGACAAATTTTCAAGGGGCTTTTCTAAACTCGAAATTTTACTTCATGCTTAGTCTGGGAGTGGAAAACACTTGTTTAAAGCTTCAAATTGAACTTAAAAAAAAAACAGGCAATATCCGCAATTGTTGTATCAATTCCATGGTATGTCATTATTTTTATAAAATTACATTACTTTTTCTTAATTATTTTAACTTAAAGAAACGTAAAGAGTTAAGTGTGAACATTCATAAATTTAGAATATATCCCTTTACAAAAAAGTGAAATACATTTTGTCTCTAAAATAAATAGGGAAGCCAATATTTGAAACTTTAAAATTAACATGCGATTTCCTATGTTGCGTCCGCTAAGTCAACGCCCGGTATAAAACACTGATTTTCAGTGAAGTTCAAAATATATCGCTTATGTTTGATCTCACTTTGATTCTTATTTTAGAAATGTTTATTTTGCTTAAGCAATTTGCTTAAGGATATGATTGAATTTTCAGGCAAAATGTAGACTTTTCAATTTTATAAATTGAATAGTTAGGAAGAATGTTCACGCTTGCGTCAAAAAAAATCTCTAAAAAAAATTTGGCAACATTGTGTTCTACTATCTGTATTATTTTTAATGTTAAATTACTCATTATTACCATGTCAAATTACTCATAATTACCATATCAAATTATTCATTATTACCATGTCATTGGAAGTTTTATCGAGAAAATTACACTATTTTTATTTAATCATCATACTTTTTTTATTCAAAAATTATTGAAAAAACGTGATCGCATATTTTCACATAAATAAGTGAGCCAACAAAATTCGGGACGATAAATTCAAAATTGCGATAATAAAACGAATTGCACAAAATGTGGACAGAGGGCTGAAAATTCGGGGCTAGAGCTGAAAATTCGGAATTGTTCAGGCAAAATTATTGACAGTAATAATAAAGTATAAGTACAATAAGTATTTTAACTAAGTAAGTACGATACATTAATTACAAAAACATGAATAATTGTTTACAGCTAGTTACAAAACACATTAATAACACATTAAAATCAAAAATTAAATTAGTAGCACCTATAATCTTTCAATAAAAAAAAAAAAAAAAAAAATCCAGCCAATTTGTTAATTTTCAATTTTTTAATATGCCATTAAATTTTTATATTTTTATCAAAGTACTGGGAATTATATTTTCAGTTTTTACTGAAACTTTTGAATACATATTTAATTATATTTGCAGTTTTTACTGAAATCTTTGAACACATTTTTCAGGACGTAATTTAAAAAAAAAGTTGGTGCTTTGTCTTTAATTTAACGAGAACGGGAATTTCTGTTTCTTTCACTTAACTTACTCGACCAATAATTGCCGCATGATGGATTTAGTAATTTGTGGCATATATATTTTTGAAAGGGATCTCGCGTTTAAAAATTGGAAAATTAAAATAATGACTGGGCCAATTTACATTTATTTCTGATAGCCTTAGGCCAACCATCTGGAGTACGATTTGAAAACACAGGGTAATACTAGACACACAGACGCTCCTCAAAACTACACACATATTTTGTTTCAGATTTAGCAGTAACATTTTTCATATATTTGATTAATGATATAAAATGTATTATTTGCTTTAAATTAACTTGTAAAAAATATACAGGGTGTCTATAAAAGAACTCCGGGGTTTAAAAAATTAATATTTTTTAAACTATAAAAGATAGCAAAATTTGATCAATTCCTTTGAAACAAGCAGCTCAAACAGTTTTACTCATACCAATTGGGAATGTTTCTCTCAACAGTTGGCAGCGCTGCGGAGCGTTGACCTTGAAATTACGTAGCGGCTGCGGCAGGCAGTCAGTGTCGTCTGGACTGCCGCGCTATGGCGACGCCTCAACAAAAGGCTCAGTGTGTTATTTGGCTCATAGAAACTAATTCTGTTGTTACTGTACAAAGAAACTTTCGTCGTAGCTATGGTGTTGACCCGCCTACAGACAAAACAATTCGTCAGTGGTTAAGTGCGTTCAAAGAAACAGGAAGTGTTTTGAAGCAAAAGTCGCCGGGTAGGCCGCGTGTGTCTCAAGAGAAGGTTGACAGAATCCGAGCTTCATGCACTCGAAGCCCTAAGAAATCATTAACAAGACGCAGTCTGGAATTGGGGTTACCAAGATCAACAGTCCATAAGGTAATTCGTAAAAGACTTCGTTTAACTGCCTACAAGATTCAACTTTTACACCATATCAAACCGGCAGACAAGGTTAAGAGATTCGACTTTTCTGTTTCCATGCTGAATAAAATTAATGAAGATAATGATTTTTTAAAAAGTGTGGTTTTTAGTGATGAAGCTACTTTTCATGTGAACGGAACTGTAAACAGGCATAATTGCAGAATTTGGGGTTCACAGCCGCCCCATGAGTTTATTGAGTACGAACGTGACACGCCCAAAGTGAATGTTTGGTGTGCTCTTATGCATGACAGAGTCATAGGTCCCTTCATTTTTGCCGAAAGGACTATCAATGGTGATGTCTATTGTGACATGTTAGAGGAGTATGTTTATCCTCAGTTGCATGACATTGAGGCGGAGAAAGGTTTAGTTTACTTCCAACAAGATGGGGCGCCGCCACACTTCAGTTTGCGTGTGCGTGAGTCACTGGACGCTCGTTTCGGTAACAGGTGGATTGGAAGGGAAGGACCTATTCCATGGCCACCAAGGAGCCCTGATATGACTCCGTTGGACTTTTTCTTCTGGGGGCATATCAAGAATCTTCTGTATACAGAGAAAATTCGAGATGTTATCCATCTCAGGGAACGAATAGTGAATTGCGTGGCGTCCGTTCCCCCAGACATGCTCGCCAGGACATGGGAAGAGGTAGATTACCGTTTCGACGTGTGCCGTGCCACTAACGGAGCTCACATTGAACTTTACTAAGTTGTTAAAAAATCTAGAAAATGTAAGCTTTCTAATCATGTATAAAACATGTATGTACGTTTTTTACTTTATTAAAATATTTTGTCTTAAAACCCCGGAGTTCTTTTATAGACACCCCGTATATAAATATATATTCTTCTTCATCTACTATTTGTCATGATGTGAATCATTTGAGTTATAATTTATTTTAATTTATGAACTATACATGGGTCGTTCGTGAATGATTCGTTCGAAAACACCGAATCTGTGCGGTGATTTATTCAAATCAAAATCACTGAGTCCATATTTCAAGAAGAATTGATTCGTTAATGATTCATTCACTCGAGACGACCGACTGAAAGATTTTGGTCGAGCGGAATCGTATTCCCGATTTGGATTCATACATGCGGTCTGAATCTGCCCGAATCGGATGACTAATTCGTTCGCTCGAATCCGCGCACAACTTCAACTCCGCTTTGTACATGCGATCTGAATCTGAATCCGCCCGAATCGGAGGACTAATGCGTTTGCTCGAATCCGCGCACAACATCAACTCCGCTTTGTACATGCCGTCTGAATCTGAATCCGCACGAATCGGATGACTAATGCGTTTGCTCGAATCCGCGCACAACTTCAACTCTGCTTTGGGCATGCAATCTGAATCTGAATCCGCCCGAATCGGATGACTAATGCGTTTGCTCGAATCCGCGCACAACTTCAACTCCGCTTTGTACATGCGATCTGAATCTGAATCCGCCCGAATCGATGACTAATGCGTTTGCTCGAATCCGCGCACAACTTCAACTCTGCTTTGTGCATGCAATCTGAATCTGAATCCGCCCGAATCGGATGACTAATGCGTTTGCTCGAATCCGCGCACAACTTCAACTCCGCTTTGTACATGCGATCTGAATCTAAATCCGCCCGAATCGGATGACTAATGCGAAACGATTCTTTGCGACTTGCAGAAACGAACCCGCTGCGTCAGCCTTTATTGGTATTTTGTACGGCTCGACGCGTAATTTTATCAGCTAATATTTGT
Organism: Philonthus cognatus; assembly: GCA_932526585.2. NCBI lineage: Eukaryota > Metazoa > Arthropoda > Insecta > Coleoptera > Staphylinidae > Philonthus > Philonthus cognatus. Next base: position 52,255,522 of record OW052248.1, read on the forward strand.
TCTCTACTTATGAGACAGATCACAGAATATTTGCAAGATGAATTCAAGCCACCGAAGTTTTATTTGGAACAGCTTTACTAAACTTTCGATTGAAAAGGCAAAATTATTTAATAATTTAAAAATAAATATGATAAAACATTTTGAATTATAGTTTAATTTGTATATGTTTGCTCTATTTTTTATAGACGCATATCTTTCGAATAAACCTATCTTTGCTTAAAATATACAAGTCGTACAAGTCAATTCCCTTAAAACGGTATTCGCTCGTTCAACTGACTTTATTCGGTCGGTCGTCTATCTCGGCCCCGTTCGGTATGAAAGGAACATATATTATTATTATTATCATTATCATTATTATTATTAGTATTATTATTCAATTTTGCGCGTAGTTAATTGACGGTAAGTAAGTGGTCACGGTTTATGAAACAAGAGAACGAACTATATTATTATTATTATTATCATTATTATTATCATTATTATTATTATTATCATTATTATTATTATTATTATTATTATAAGTTATTCGTTTACGAACGATTCATAAACAACGAATCACTTTTAAGAAATGATTCAGTTGATTCGCATCACCTGAAAGATCCGAACTTCCTATATCTATTATGAACGCAAACTCCATCTATTAGTAGAATGAATAATTATTTATGTTTTATTGTATTCATTGTTTTTTTTTTATTTAAATGGACCAGATGGTGAGTTGAACAAACCAGTCGCACTTCATAACTTATTAAAAGCCCATCAAACTTACACCAAGTGAATGAGATTCCAAATGACAGAAATGTGTACTTGGATCTGGTGTATTTTAATACTAGTGAGATTTGCGTAAACCGTGCTAGTGATGTTTTGTGTAACTCAAGTGTCCACCATATTCCATACTCCTTAAATGTACCAGTTCGATCTTTGGAGCTTACTAGTGAAAATATGGGTTCAATATTTGATTTTAAATTGGCGGATTACAATAAAATAAATTAATTTTTGTCGGGAGTTGATTGGGATCAAGTTTTTTCAAGTCCTTGTATTAATCAAAATGTATCTAGCTTTAATAATCTGATGTATTCTGTTTTTAATATGTTTGTACCAATTAAGGTGTTAAAATCGTCCAAATTTCCAAAGTGGTTCAATAGCGATATAATCAAATTGACGTGGTAAAAAAAAGTTGCTTACATGGAATACACAAACAGTGGACTACGATCCGACTATGACAATTTACTATATACAAAATACATTAATCGGGTTAAGAATGATATTAATAATAATTCGAAATATTTTTGGGATCACGTAAATGTTTGCCGTAAAACCGATGGATTTCCAAAACAAATGTACCTTGGAAATGATAAAAGTGACTCAACAGCGAAGTGTGTTGACTTATTTGCAGCACACTTCGCGACAATTTAGAAAATGCCAAGTAACTCTCTGTCTAATTTTCAGGGAGCGAAAACTATCTCAGCGTCACTCTTACAGAGGTTTTTAATTGTTTATCATCTCTACCAGAGTCTTGTAGTGCAGGGCCTGATGGTATACCTGCATATTTGAGCAAACCGATACACACGATGTATACATGTTCACTCACTTCTGGTATATTTCCTAATTCTTGGAAGGAGAGTTATATAGTGCCTATATTTAAGAATGGATGTAGACCCAATATTATTAACTATAGAGGGGTATCGATTCAATCCGTGATACCAAAGCAGTTAGATCTCTTAGTTTCTGAACAAATAATCTGGGCATGTGCACATACCATTGTGGATCAACAACATGGATTTATGAAAGGTAGCTCCAATGTAAAAAATTTGATTTTGTATCAAACGTTTCTGTCGGATGCATTGGAGAGAGGTTTACAGGTTGATTCCATATACACTGATTTCTCCAAAGCATTTGACAGAGTACAGCATTGCATTCTGATACAAAAACTACAATCAATGGGTTTTGGTGACAAAAATTTGAATTGGCTCAGTAATTATCTTTTAAATAGGACTCAATGTGTACGTCTAGGCAAATACCTCTCAAATGTAATACATGCTACATCTGGGGTACCTCAGGGTTTGCATTGCGGACCAGTTTTATTTATACTTTTTATAAATGACATAGGATTAAAGCTTAAAAACAGTAATTTTCTCCTCTATGCTAATTACCTAAAATTATTTAGAAAAGTTAGTAATGACACTGATAAATTCGAACTTCAGGACGATCTAAACACCGTTTCTGAGTAGTGCAAAGAAAATGAACTAGAATTGAATCTAAAGAAGTGTCTTTATATCTCCTTTTGTCGAGGGTCCGGTAGTAGCTTTGAATGTTTGATTGACAATCATCGGCTGATGCATGCACCTGAAATTAAAGACTTGGGAGGGATATTCACATCCAAGTTAAGTTTTTCTAAACACATCACAAATGATTGTAATAAATCGATGAAAATGATGGGGTTCATCGGCCGGTTTTTAATCTATTTCAAGGCCACTACCATAAAAACTTTGTACCTAACATTAGCTCGACCTAATCTTGAATTTGCTTCACAAATATGGTCTCTATATAACGTAACCACAACCCAGCAAATCGAAGCAGTACAGGCTATTTTTTAAAACTAATATCGTTTAGGCTGGGTTAACGGGACTTCAGTCATAGTGGGCTGTTATGTGAACTGAACATTAGGTTCTTGATATGTGGTTTTTATTTAAGCTGGTGAACGGACTTATTAATTGCAGTCAACTGGTTGGAATGCTGGCATTTCATATACCACGAGGTCTTCACTCTAGGTGTAGGCCTATATTTCAACTTGAACTTCATCCAACCAGATATGGCATATATAATCCTATGGATCGTTTCATGCGATATGCAAATGTTCTTAGCACTAATTTAAATGTTGTACTATTTGCACCAACATTTGCTAATTTTAAAAGCCTGTTGCAAAGTGTTAACCTGCTGGCTGTCACATGTTGATTTTAATCTTTCTGTTTTGTTTGTTTTTAATATGGTGTAGCTTGTTTTGTTTGTGATATATAGGTACTGTTCTTTAAGTTGTATTAAATGTATTTTAATTATTTTATTTTATTTTAATTAATTTATTTTATTTATACTTTTAATATTTATTGCATTTTATGGTGAATTTTACAGTGTTTGTTGGCAGATGTTCCATGCGAGTTTCTTATGCACATCATTAATTTGTGGTACTAATAAAATATCTGTGATACAAACTAGTCCAATATCTTTGTTTATAATTATTTATATTTTTTGTGTTAGTCTTGTAATTGTCAGGTTGATTTTTGTTTGTTTTTTATTCCGTTTTTTCTTTTCTTTTTAAACATGATTCATTTGCTATCTGGAATTAGCGTTGAGATTGGCCGTTCATTAGTATCATTACTATTCTTACTATTGTTTGGTAAACCAGTTGGATTTGGACGATTTTATATATATATATATATATATATATATATATATATATGTACAATATGTACATTTATTTCTGTTGTCTATTATTTGTTGCTACTTACACCAATCATATCAGGTGTGTATAATTTTTCGGATAAGCTACACATAACGATATTCTACATAAAATTCTGAATAGAAAATGTAGACGTAAAAATGTTGTATCATGTTTCATATATCATCAAGAGGCATTTTAAAGAAATGGACATTAGGCAACAGCGCATTCACGGGCTGCTATGTTTTTTTTTTCATTAATCTTGTGATCAGTTATATGGGTTGTCTCAAAAGAGTAATATTAGTAGAACAGGGTTTATTTACAGACGTATTTGCAATGTAAAACAGAGTATGAGTAAATGTGTCGAAAAGAGTCTCTTTTGGAAATTGTTTAGAAGAACGCGTCGTCTGGGAGGTGATGGCGAAGCGTCTGGATTGCGGTAGTCGAGTGATTTATGTTAACTGCAGTACTGCGGCATTTTTTTTCTTCTTCTTCTTTTGTTCGAAATGAAACCCATCTGCTTCTAAGTATAGTTGCAATCTCTTTTGCATCGTATTCATCACTTGCTTCAGAATTTCTGGTGTAATTTCCAGTACCGCCGCGTCAATTCTGTTTCTAACTTCGTCAGAATTTTGTGGAGGCGTAGAGTCAACTTTTTCGTTAATGAAGCCCCAAACAAAAAAATCTAATGGATTGAGATCGGGTGATCTCGGAGGCCAAACGATAGGACCAGTGCGACCAATCCAACTGTTTAGGAATTGCGCGTCCAGCCAGTCTCTTATAATACGGGCAAAATGAGCAGGCGCCCCATCATGCATTTATATCATATTTACTCGTAAATTCAACGGCAACTTATCGATAATTTGTTCTTGAAAATTAATGTATTCATTAGCATGAAGACGACGTGGTAAGTAAATGGGCCCTACAACAGTGTGGTCTATAATGCCAAGCCAAACATTAACAGAAAACCTTCCTTGGTGGCCATGTTCTCGAACTTTTCGCGGGTTTTCCCCAGCCCAATAGTGACTGTTATGATTGTTAAAGACCCCATATCTACTAAACATACTCTCATCGCTCCAAAGAATACGTCTCGTGAATCCACCGTCGCCACGAATTCTATTTAAAATGGGGTTGCAAAAATGTGTTCGGTATATGTTATCATTTTCATAGAGGGGCTGCACCTTCGTGAGGTGATATGGGTGTAGAAGGTTTTCTTGTCGAGCCAAATGAACGGTCTTGTTACTGGGGATATCTAATGTGACAGCTAATTGTAGGGTACTGGCGGTGGGATCTTCTTCTATTAGAAGAACCTAGAACTTGCTCTTCAAGTTGTACTGTGCGCCTCTGCCGTGGCCGACCACTGTTCGCATTTTTGGGGACAAACATACCCGTTTCACGTAGACGTTGATCCAGAATTCGAAATACATTTGTAGAAGGATGCCTCCGATTTGGAAAACGAGCTCGATATTCTATTTTTGCCATATTTGCATATCCATTACAGAAACCGTAAGCCATGTACATGTCGGCGTACTCATTAAACGCAAAATCCATTATAAATGAACAAAACAATAACACTAAAATAACACAGAACCACAAAAACAATAAACTTATAATAACGGGAAAAACAGAATTGGCACAAAATTCGAACTAGCAAGTTTTAAAAGATTCGTGGTAGTAAGTGTCAAAATGTGTGTGTGACGTAAACGGGAGTCGACGTTGCCGGCTGTACTTTATAAGAAAATAAGCTAATTAAGAAGTGTTAAAAACACACATTTGAGATATAAAGATTGCACACACTGGCAAATAATCTTCAAACTAGTCATTCTACTGTAGTTGCAGGGTTTTATATAAATTATTATCGAATAATAACACATATGAAACGATTGGATGTACAAACTTTGAGGACCTCGTGAAGGTTTAGGGAGCATGGTACAACATTTTAGAATTAAGATATGCTGCTTAAAATTTTACGAAGAATATCACCACGTGTAGATTATCCGCCAATTTATACACACCTTGTATACCTTGTACACCTTGTATACAACATATTTGTCACGTCGAATGAAACGAGCTTGTATCCAGGTTCCATTTTAAATTTTGTGAGTTTTTTAGTTAGTTCAATAGAATTTATAACTGAATATGGATCTCTAAAATCTGTTATTTCTTTGAATATTGAATTTAATTGAATGGACAAATTACGTGAAGAGGAATTCATATATGAAACTATTGGGCGGAATTTTCTTTATGGATTTTGATTAAACCGTATAACCTAGGGGGGATGGGATTCATTGGAAAAATTATAAATTGATTAGTATGGGGGAATATAACCTGGCATTTAATAAAACAATTGTATTGTTTCGAGTTTACGTGAAGTGATTAATCACAAATAGAAAGACTGTGTATGTATGTATGTATTACAATATGTGCTTAATATTATGTTCTGATTTTAATATTGTACACACATGTTATCTGCTTTGTTTAAAGGAGTTTTCCGTAAATAAATAAACTATTATTATCTAACATAATAGTACATGATAGGAGAAATATAAAATTGTTTACAAGTTGATTTAAAGCAAATAATACATTTTAAATCATCACAATAATTCACTTGGTAACAATTGTTTTAAAGTGATTTTTGTTTTTTAATAATAAAATTATTATTACAGGAATAAAAGTTAAAAAAGCGAGTTTGTTTTCCTTGCAATAATTAAAAAATAATAAGAGTAATTAAATCTTTGTATTAATATTGATTTCAATTTAATAGATGTATAATTAACGTTGTGTAGTTTTTTGTTAATTATATATATATAAAAAAAATAATGCAATCATAAATTTGAACGTCAGAATTTCGCAATTGTAAAAAATCCAAGCAACAGCTTTTAGTCCCCAAGCAATTTTAAGCATATGCAGAATCTGCCCCCAATCGTAACGACATCTAGCATTAAAATATCACCTGTCGCATCAAAAACTCACTTTCCACACACACACACACACGAGTATTTTATATTTTACCTCCTTCTTTGTATTTATTCTACCTTATCTTCCTCTTTGTTTAATTTTCGATTTAGGCAATGGCATCGTGCGTATTTATTGTTGTTGTATAATCCTCATTATTGTATAACGAATGCGGCTGGTTCGTAAGTAACGAATGGTGCCCACGAGGCTAACGTAGAAAAAAAAGAGGATACCTGTCACAATCTGAAAAACGTGAAATATTACGATATTACATTCGAGGCGCTACTTTAGATTATAGATTTATACGCTAGGAAGAAATTTTTGCCCGGAGTTAACGAGTGGACGGTGGTTTTCGAATTGCCGAAGATGGATGATATGTGCAAAGGTTAACAATCTTCTGCAGGATTTCTAAAACGGTATGTAGTTTCTAATTGATTGTTACGATTCGTAGGTGGTTTATTTTCCTAATTTATGATCTTCACTAAATAAAAAATAAAAACAAGAAACCTTATTGGAGTCTTTGTTGGTAAATATTATCATTATATGTTTCAGAATTCAGATGTTCAAGGAATACTAATTATACTTGTATGTCAATAAATCAATCTCATAAAATATCTAAATTCTGTTTTTTTAATATGACTAAACTTAGCGTGTGTTTACCGGAACAGTTGCAGTCCAGCTTTAACATTGGGGTATTTTGAAAATCAAATTTTTAGGTATTGGTATCGATTATCAATGTGACAAATAAATCATAATTTGTCAAATAAATTGTCACGATGCGGAGTTTCAAAAAAGAGAACGTTACAACTTGCAACTAAACAACATATATTTTGAACGTTTTTAAAATTTAATAGTAGTGAGTTTTAGTTTATCGTTTTACGACATACGTTAAGGCTAACGTCTACGCTAAAATTGCTTATTGCCTGGTAACGCAGTCGGTTGCCGGGCAACAAGCAAGTTTAGCGTAGACGTTAACGTTACCATCTTTCATAAAACGATAAACTAATGTCCGGTTTCACAACTTCAATTAAATTTTATTCGTAGATTAAATTTATTCGTCGATTGGAGTAGACATTTTTCATGTCATAAACATCAACGTGATGTAAATTGATTGATTATTTGACATGTATGTAACTGTTACTAGATTGGTCGATTAAATTCACGTTGGTGGAACCCGGCATAAAACTCTCTATACTGTGTATTTATAAGACTGAACTAACCAGAAACCTGATTTAAGCAGCTAGAATGATAATGTCTAGTAATTATTTTACAGCACAATTTAAATCTAGAAATATAGTTATATTGTTTTGGCCTGCTATCTATTTAATTCATATAACTTATGTTTATATTTGTATGCTATACAATTTCTTTTATTTTATTAGAAGTATTTTATTATTTAAGATTGTATTATTTGCAAATTGTTGTATTTTGATTGTTTTTTAACAATACGTGGTTTTGTTGTAGATAAAAAAAAACACTTGCCTATTATGGTGCACATGGGCAAGCGACTAATTAATCTTAAATAAGTTTCTCAACTTTCACGTTGAGAAACATATTTAACTCAGATTTAAAAAAATAACACTTGGTTAAATTTCACTAATATTCTTGAAATTCAACAGTGTTCTCAGTATAAAATCATGACTAATTAACTGTAATCATTTACTAATCTTTGATTAAACCTCTGATTAAGTAAATATTCTAGAAAATAAAAATGTTGTAAATATGTAATATATCCCAAATGTTTCTTAAATAAGTAATACGATTGTGTAAATAATTTGTGAATACAATTTTTGTGTTTTTAAGTAGTACTAATTCTGATGAAGTTAAACGGGCATTAATTCAATAAAAATAACACAACTAATTATAATAATAGTAATGTGTCCATCATAGCATTTTCCGCGTCGTTTAATAAATTGATAATCGACATAATAAATTTATTTCACTCTAACCAATCGTTTAATAATTTCACTTAAAGTCAGTATTTTATACGCGTGGCGCATGAAGTAAAATTTCGAGTTTAGAAAAGCCTAATTTGGCTCGGTCGCTCCGCTGCGCTACGCGCCCGAGCCAAATTTTCAGGCTTTTCTAAACTCGAAATTTTACTTCATGCTTAGTCTGGGAGTGGAAACCCTCGTTAGACGATCAATCCAAAACCTATTCTACAGTTTCCTGTATTATGAAATTTATGACATAAAATAGAGTTGATGTTTTTAGTTTACGTTACATAATTACGGAACATCAAAGTTGAAAAAAAAAATAAAAATAATTATTTAAAATTGGAAAACGCTTCTGTTAACAGAAAAAATGATAGAAAATTAACAAATTGACATAACCCTGGAGAATTTTAAAAATTTCTGATGTTATTAAAAAAAGAACAATCCTTTACGACATTTTAAAAAAAGTCAAAATTGACGGCATACGTATAAAGTGAGCGAACTCATATTAACGTCAACTTCTTCTCAATAAGTTATGGTAAGTATCGCGCATGTGCGAATTCCGATCAAAGCGCTGCGATGGCAAGAAATACAAACGGTACTTACTTTCTGGATACACCACGTATTTCTCTGCATTTGTCGTTTCTTTGATACGGAAGAGTGTTGTTAAAAATGGCATACGTATAAAGTGAGCGAACTTATAGTAACGTCAACTTCTTCTCAATAAGTTATGGTAAGTATCGCGCATGTGCGAAATTCCGGTCAAAGCGCTGCGGTGGCAAGAAATACAAACGAAACTTACTTTCTGGATACACCACGTATTTCTCTGCATTTGTCGTTTCTTTAATACGGAAAAGTGTTGTTTAATTGGATTGTATCTATCAATATTAGTTTTATTAAAAATGCTATCAAAGCAAGCATCGGTGTTTTTGTTCTTCAGTGATAGTGTCGAACTAAGAAGTTATATCGTTTATTTAGTGACATAAATTTGGTAACTCGAAACATTACTTCAAGAATGATTGGTTGCAGTCAACAAGATATTTTATAAAATAATAAAGTTTATTGCTTTCTACAATACTTACAAAATATCTTGTGGTATTCGAAAATTCTCATAATAAAAAGTCAATTAACGATAAGGGCCCCAACAGTTTTCAGAATCGTAACTTTTACGTGCCGAATCTTACTTCAGTTTAGGTTATTGTCAAGTAATAAATTTCTTTGGTAGATACCCTAGTAGAAATGAATCTTGTATTTACATTATAGCAATATTGTATCTACATTTATATCTTGAAATTTTTGATCAATGTACACACAATACTGTCACAATGTAGTTTGCGGTTGCTAACATTATATTAATAATAATTATAGATACAATATTGTACAAATCCAGTATAATAGTAATTCAGTTTTCAATACTGTATCTGCAATGAAAATCAATGATAGATATTCAATTTCTGTACAATATTGTGTTAATAATGAATATAATTTAACATTCAATAATCGATCATTAATTTCTGTACAATATACACAGGGCTGATTTAATAAAGAAAACACTTGGTTAAATTTCACTAATATTTTGGTTCTTTATTCCAACTAGTTTCGACTTTGAGTCATTCTCAAGGAGTGTTTTCTTTATTAAATCATAGTTAAATATGTTTCACCACGTGAAAGATGAGAAACTTGTTCAAGATATACACAGGGCTATTCAAAGAGAAGGAACAGATTTCAAACATTTATTTCTACCAAACTACAAAAGATAGAAACACAATTTCTACGTTCCTGGAAAGAGAAAAGTTCAATTTTTATACAATCAATATGACCACCATGTATTGTACGGCAAATATCAAAACGGTGGCTGAAAATATTATACCATGGAATTGATACAACAATTGCAGATATTCCCTGTTTTTTTTTTAAGTTCAATTTAAAGGTTTAATCAAGTGTTTTCCACTCCCAGACTAAGCATGAAGTAAAATTTCGAGTTTAGAAAAGCCCCGTGAAAATTTGTCGAGGGTCGCGCAGCGACCCGAGACAAATTTTCTGGGCTTTTCTAAACTCGAAATTTTACTTCATGCGCCACCCGTATAAAACACTATAATATTGTTAAATTTATGTATATTCGAACTTCACTTAAAATCTGTGTTTTATACGCGTGGCGCATGAAGTAAAATTTCGAGTTTAGAAAAGCCCAGAAAATTTGTCTCGGGTCGCTACGCGACCCGAGACAAATTTTCACGGGGCTTTTCTAAACTCGAAATTTTACTTCATGTTTAGTCTGGGAGTGGAAAACACTCGTTTAAATCTTCAAATTAAACTCTATTAAAAATCAACGAATGTCAGAAAATGTACAGTTAAAATAATTAAGAAAAAGTAGTGTGATTTTATAAAAATAATGACACCATGGAATTGATACAACAATTGCGTATTTCAAAATAGCCCAAGATATTGCTGTTACTTAATTAACGACAAAAAACATAACGCAAACATCGTGATAACTGCGGTCTGCATAATATCACTTTATTAGGAGGATTTTTTCTTGTATAGTGAAATCATTTCGAAAACATTTACTTTAATCAAGTGACTGCGATACCTTTTGCCACTTTGACATCCGCAATTGTTGTTTCAATTCCATGGCGTCATTATTTTTCTAAAATCACACTACTTTTTCTTAATTATTTTAACTGTAAATTTTCTGACATTCGTTGATTATTAATAGAGTTTAATTTGAAGATTTAAACGAGTGTTTTCCACTCCCAGACTAAGCATGAAGTAAAATTTCGAGTTTAGAAAAGCCCCGTGAAAATTTGTCGAGGGTCGCGTAGCGACCCGAGACAAATTTTCTGGGCTTTTCTAAACTCGAAATTTTACTTCATGCGCCACGAGTATAAAACACAGATTTTAAGTGAAGTTTGAATATACATAAATTTGACAATATTATAGTGTTTTATACTTTTTCTTAATTATTTTAACTTAGAGAAACGTAAAGTGATAAACGTTAACGCGAGTGAATTCAGAATGTTTCCCTCTACAAAAAAGGTAAATACATTTTGTATCTAAAATAGATAGGGGAGCCAAAACTTGAACATTTCAAAATTTACATGGGATTTCCTATGTTGCGTCCGCCAAGTTAACACCCGGTATGTATACGCTGTACATAAAAATAGCTATTTCATTAGGGTACAGCAAATTCACAATTAGAAAAGTAATTAATAGACACAAAAGAAACCAAAAATTAAACTCCGTCACAAATCTCACACCACAAGAAGAATAAAAAATAACAAATTTGCTAGGTTTATATATAACAACAGAACTTCTGATCAATTCACAAAGATCTTGAATAAATTCAATATGACTCCTACATTTTATAATAACAACAAATTAAGATCATTACTAGGCAATCAATTTACAAAAAGGAGCCACTTAGAAGAGTCCGGAATTTATTCAATTAAATGCAATCATTGTGATAAATGCCAAACTCAAAGGAATCTATTAAAAAGATTCAAAGAACATGTATATCATGTCAAAAATAAAAACATTGATAAATCCGCTTTAGCTGACCATAATTTAAAAACAAGACATTGTTTTTCAACAGACAATATCACATTACTAAAACAATCATCACATTTTCGATTAAATATGTTAGAAGCTATAAAAATGCACAAACATAAAGATAAATTATTAAATTTTGATTTAAGTCCTTTGGAAAACCTTTTGTTAAACCTTTTACAAGTTCCAAAAAAGTGTAATCTCATCAACAGTCCTTAATTTCAATCCCCTTAATGTTTTTCAGCCTTGCGACACCTTATGTAATTAAAATTAGGTTTTTCCATCTTTGTCAGGTATATATAGTTGCGCACCTACTTATAAGACCATTAGTTATTGATAATGAGTGCTTTGCACTCGAAATGTACATCTAACGAATAAAAATAAAAGTGAAGTAAGGAACAAAAGTGCTTTATTGTGATAATGAAATAATTTAAATAACAAAATATTTACATTTTTCTTCGCACATTCTCAAGTCAGGTCAAGTAATACAATGTATAAAATTAACTTATTTAGTAGTTTAATAAATTATTGCCAAAAAATGTATAATGGTGCGTTATGGCGTTGCGTTATTAATTTCGCTTAATGAGTTAACAACAAAACAATAGGATACGTGACCACTCTGAAATTATACAATAAAATTATTATATCTGACGTTTTATATGTCAATTCCTAAAGCTTGCAGAAAACATACATCTAAAAAAATTAAATCATGGCAATCTACAAGTTTTTTTTTTATTAAACATAAGATATTTATATCGCTACATACAGATGTCGATCTATAAAAAACGTATCTTATGATCAAATATTATGGGGAGTAAATAATAAAGAATTAAAAAAACATATACAAATCTTACTCGGAATAACACTCGGCATAAAATGTACTACTTGGTATAAAGAAGATAAGCTTTATTTAATTGAAATCAGAGTTGGGCTATTTTTGATCGAACACCCTGTCTTTTCGTAACATTAAACGTTATCAAACTGTTGAATCATTACAAGAATCCATTTCACATGTTCTTTTCTAAATTCATTACCACTAATTAGTACCACACCAAACCTCAACGATAGCCAGATACGTACATTCAAAACGCGCTTTTAATAACAGCCGACCCCGATTGTCAAAGCCCACCTATAATTATAATCAAATGAAAAGCATCTGATAAATATTCATGCACTCTAATCCGCCTATAGGTGGAATAAGAAAACACTGAAATTCCTGTGTTGTCTACGCCGCTGCGTCTTTAACGCCTCCCTCCCGTAAACTTGACACGAGCTGCTATTATTATATAATCTTCGGCTTTATTACCTCATTGCCCATCGGTAATCTTTTAGAGTCTATAAAATGTACACCGTAAAATTTTTAATCTTCGCCATTTATTTCTCTTTGCTGCATACAAGATGATGTACAACTTTCATCTTGATTGGTGATTTATTTGTGTGGATTGGGAATTTAACGGTTTGGTTTATAATGATCTACAAAGATGCACTCGAGCGTGAAATGGTTGGCTTTTAGAATAGTTCATTTCTTTGTTATCTGCATTTCTTCTTAGTAATTATAAAATTGTTGGTTTTGTTGTTTTTATTTGGCTTTCCGTATGTTTATAGAAATGTATACAGGGAATTTTTGTTTCAAGTATACATATCCCAATAATTACAGCTTTTAGTAAATTTTCAGGATTTTATTGTTTTAATAAAAGTGTTTAGTTTGATGCGCCTAACAATTGTTTGCACTCCTTAGTTAAGCATGAACTAAAATTTTGCGTTTAGAATAGCCTGAGAATTTGGCTTAGTCGCGTAGAGAAGCGGAGCTCTTTTGTACACCATTCTTGAAAATGGCATTAAGCCGAAACTAGTTTTAAATAATACAATTTATTAGTAAAACAAACCAAGTGAATTTTAATCAAATACCTATATATTGAGAAGCGGAGCGACTAATTCAAATTTTCAGGATTTCTAAACTAGGAATTATACCTCATGCGCCACGCGAATCAAACACTGATTTACTCTAAAATTCGAAAGTAGCTTATTCATCTTTTATTGTTATCAAAAGTGGAGTTAAAGAGGTCAAATAATTTGTAGGATAACAAAATATGATAACATTTTCAAGGGCTTTAAATCAGGTTATGTTTCTATTCAAAACAGTGTTGTAAACATTTTTAAAAACAAGTGTTTTGTTTTAAACGTTTAATTTGTTTAGAAAGATTTTTTTTAATAATGAGATGTATATTGAAACAAACATTTTACAACAACCCTAGTTAGCGATTTATTTGCTGATTGATTTTATTTTATTTTTATTTCCATCTAAGTGAATAATAACACCATTTTGGTATTTGATTTTGAAAAACTTCAGAAAAATGCATTTATGAAACATATTACTAAGTCAAATCCCCCCCCCCCCATCGCAAACAGCTGCCTACGCCACTGAGTGGCATATCATATAAAAGATCATGAATTTCTGAAAATATAGGAATGTTTAGTCCTGAAACAACCCTATTCAAAGTTAAACTCAAACTAAAAATTAGCCTTTTTTAATTTTAAACAAAACTGAAACTATTTTGATTTCAAATGCGATACACATAAAGAAGTAGCAAGCAATTATTATAAAAATTAGCCTTTTCAAAGTATTTAGTAAAATTTTAAACAAAACTGAAACTATTTTGATTTCAAATGCGATACACATAAAGAAGTAGCAAGCAATTATTATATTCCATGTTTATTATATTCCGTAAATCTGAAGCAATAGCATTTAAATAAATATAACCGGAGGGCATAAAATCCTTCATCAAAACGTAATAATTCTCTGAATTGAACCACAACCTCATTCTATACAGTGAAAAAAAAAAAAATATGAAAAGCAACAACCGTACAATTGTTCTCGAGTTCGTGATTTGGTGGCACGTAATTGCCTAAGAAAATAGCGAGTAGGGAGGGGTAACACCTATCAAAAGTAGGCAATTATACAAATTACGCCTGCGTATAGATTTTGAAAGAAACAATGTGGCATTATGTAACTGGAAGGTTTTTAAATTGCGGAATGTATTAATTATGGTGGTAAATGTTGCATCAGAAAAAATCGTGTCTTACAGCAGTCGCAATAATTATATTGTGAGAAAAATTGGTGTAATTATTGTAAACTGTTTACGAAAATTTCATGATTTGGTTGAACTGTTTGAAATGTGTATACAAGGCGTGGCATTTATTTTGATGTAATAATTAGTATTAGTATTTGGATATGCACAAGCATTTCTCACAAAACAATGAACAAAATAAGAAATTGAGAGTGGAATTGGAGAATACAAATTAAGAACTCAGGCAAATTAAAAAAACAAATGCAGAATAAAGAAGAAGAGTGGGAACACGAAAGACAACAGCTAACACACAGGATGACGATTATAGAAGAAAAATTGGAAAAGCAAGAAAAATCAAAGAGAAGAAATAATATTGTAATAAAAAATACTGATATAAAAGGCAATGAGGTGAAGGACAAAGTGCAGACGTTTATATAGAATTAAATAAGGGTCGAAGTAAAAATAAAAGAAGCTTACGAGGTGAAAAAAAAAATGTAATTTTGGTCATACTAGATAACTGGGATTACAAAAAACAAATGATGACTAATAAAAAGCACTTGAAGGGCTCAGACATTTACATAGAAAATGATATGACCGTCGAGGAAAGGAAGATGCAGAGAGATTTAAGAAAAATCGCCAAGGAGGAGATTTGTAAAGGAAAACATGTTAAAGTGAGTTATCAGAAAATAACCATTGATGGAATGATACTTGAGCAACAAGTAATAAAAAACTAGATAATAAGATGATAATAAGCATGAAGACCAAGGCAATGGACAACGGAACGAGAAGGATAACTAATAGGAAAAAATACAAAAGAAACAGAAATATGATTAAAATTGGTACATGGAACGTAAGAACTATGTTAGCTCTAGAAAAAATAATGGAAATTGCAATAGAAATGGAAAAATACAAGACGGAAGTAATAGCTTTGCAAGAAACAAGATGGATAGGTTGTGGTAAAATAAGAAAGGACAGCTTTGCAATATTTTAGTCAGGGGAAGAAAAAAAATAAGGTAGAAACGGAGTTGCATTCATTCTGACAAATAAAATGAGAAAGCAAATAATTGAATATCAACCGATAAATGGTCGACTAGCGTACATCAGAATAAAAAGTAAACCATTTAACATGTCATTAACAAAAAAGAAAATGGCATCCGATGAAGACAAAGATGTAATATACGCACAAATAGAAAAAACCTTGAAAAAATACCTAAACAGGACACGGTAATACTATTAGGTGATTTTAACGCACAAGTGGGGAAAGAAGATAGAATGAAGGAAGTTGCTGGAAAAATCACCATACACAATACGACGAACGACAATGGAAACAGAATGTGCAATTTAGCAGTGGCAAGGGGACTGGTAATCGCTCGTACAAAATTTAACCACCCCACTAAACACAAAATAACATGGACACCACCATCCCAAGAGAGAGGAAACCAAATAGATCATGCACTTATAAAAAGAGAAAGACAGACATCAATCAGAGGTGTAGGAACATACAGAGGGGCCTGCGCAGGCTCTGACCATTACCTAGTTTTGACTACGATTAAACAGAAGATAATTATAGAGAAAGGTGGAAGAACAAAGAGAAGAAAATGGCAAATTGAGAAATTAAGCAATGAGAAAGAAAAATAAATCTATATGAGAAACATAAAAAAACATCTACAAACACCAAACAAAGACGAAATCTCCATCGATACACAATTGTGCTCCATAAGGGAGTGTATTAGCAAAGCAGCTGAAGTACAACTAGGCGTACAAACTAGGATAGCTAGAAATGATTGGTGGAATGACCAGTGTAAAGAAATAATAGAAGAAAAAGCCAACGCTAGATTGAATTGGTTAAGGACAAAATATCACAAGCATCGACGGGTATATGAAGAAAGAAGAATGGACAGTAAAATAGTGCTAAGAAATATAAAAAGGAAATGGTTGGAAAACAAAATTAAGGAAATAGATGAACAATGAAAAAAGAAAAATACGAAAAGATATTACCAAAGAATTAATGAACAGAGGAGAACAAGAAAAATAAAAACAAGCAACATAGAAAGTAAGACTGGAAAAATAGTGAAGAAGAAACTAAGAAAATCTTGAATGAACACTTCAAGGAATTATTATCGACGGAACAAGAAAATGAGGATGTACTAGAAAAAGAGCACAACGAAAATGAAATAGAAAATATAAAAGAAACTACAGAAGATGAAATAGCTTAAATCATTAAGAAAAGCAAAAACGGAAAAACTCCAGGAAAAGACGGCCTTAATATAGAACTAATAAAACATGGTGGAAAACTACTTGAAAAATCAATATACAAACTCATCAAGAATATCTGGCAATGTGAACAAATGCCCAAGGAGTGGAATTGTGGGACCATAGTAACAATACACAAAAAAGGGGACAGGCAAACATGCACAAATTATAGGGGTATTACACTGTTCAACACCACATACAAAATATTGTCCGCAATTATACAGAAGCGATTAGCAAAACAAGCTGCAACCATCATTAGGGATTACCAGTGTGGCTTTATGAAAGGAAGATAAAAAATAGATGCAATAGATACACTCAAACATGTCATGGAGAAAACATACGAACATAACATAAATATTGAATTGCTCTTTGTTGATTTTAAACAAGCCTTTGACACGATAAATAGAGACACATTAATAACAGCATTAGAAGAAATGAAAATTAATGCTAAACTGAGAAGACTAATACAAATGACAATGAAAGGAACGGTGGCCATTGTTCAAACAGAGTATGGGGAAACAGAAGAATTCCCAATAAATCAAGAAGTGCATCAAGGTGATACTCTCTAAGCAACGTTATTTAACCTAGCACTGGACTATATTCTCCGAAATGTTGACAAAAAAACATTAAGGCGGCAAGGTATAAAAATCATAGTATATGCAGAAGATATAGTAGTAGTCGCGAAGCAAAGGAAACTAATGATATCGGTACTGGAAGACATAGAGAAAGAAGCGAAGAAAATGGAAATGAAAATTAACACTGACAAAACAAAATTTATGAGATGCGGAAGAAGCGATGAAAACGGACATGTGAAAATAGGAAAAAATAAATTTGAAGTGGTTGACAAATTTAAATATCTGGGAGTACAGATAACAAGCAACGGAAAGAGGCAAGAAGAAATTAAAGAAAAAATACAAGCGGCTAATAGAGCAGTATATGCTAACTTGAACATACTAAAGAGCAACATAGCAACAAAAAAAATAAAAATGGACGTTTATCGAACAATGATCAAACCAATAATGACTTACGCCGCCGAAACACTGACAATGACACAAAGAGAACAAAATGATTTATTAATAATGGAAAGAAAAATAATGAGAATGATACTTGGGCCCATAAGGGAGAATGACAATGAATATCGCATAACGACGAACAGAGAGTTAAGGCAAGAAATGGGGGAGGAAGATATAATAAGGAACATAAAGGCACAAAGATTAAGATGGCTGGGATACGTATGGAGGTCGAAACCAACAGCTACAATTAGGACAGTGGCTGAATAGAACCCGGGAAGAAGAAGAAGAAAAGGAAGACCCAGATCGAGATGGAGAGATAAAGTCGAAGATGACCTTAGGAATATGGGAATCAAGAATTGGAAAGCTAAGACAAAAAATAGAAAAGAATGGAAAGAAATAGTAAACAAAGTGAAAGGAATTTTATAAACGAAAATTGGAAGAGAAGAAATAGTATTAATGGGAATTGATCCACCCCAAAAATCGGATCATGAAAGCTTCAGAGAAGAAGCAGCCAGACTCCTCATGGAGTGTAATGCTACTATATATATATATATATATATTAAAACGTAGATTATCGCGGACGTAACATGTATCATTGTTTCTTCGGGTTTGGTCCCGCGTATTTTCTTGGCTCTGGTCCATTATATCAATGGAATTTTGATAGTTATTCCTGACGATGATGACTGCGACGTCATCGAAACGTCGAATTAAAAATAAAATGGACCAGAGCCAAAAAAATACGCGGGACCAAACCCGAAGAAACAATGATACATATATATATATATATATATATATATATATATATATATATATATATATATATATATATATATGTATATATATATATATATATATATATATATATATATATATATATATATATATATATATGTATATATATATATAATTAGTATTTAGGCAAATACAGAGAATGTTTTTTTTAAGTATACATATCGATGCATACTCTGTAAATGTTCAGGCATTCGTTGTTTTTATAAAAGTGTTCAATTTAAAACCTCTGACGGGTGTTTTTACTTCTTGATTAAGCATGAAATAAAATTTCGAGTTTAGAAAAGCCTGAACATTAGGTTTGACGCGTAGGGCTACGCGACTAAACCATATTTTCAAGCTTTCCTAAACTCGAAATTTTACTTCATGCGCCAGGCATATTAAACCTTGATTTATCGAGAAGTTTAAAAACGCATTCTTACATTTTAATACATATTTAACGTATTACGGATCAAATATTTACTGTCTTAGCAATGTTAACGATTAATAAATAAATAAATAAATCGTTTATTGACGGGATTATCCCCAATTTCAAAATTAAATACATAAAATGTACAAGTAATATCACCTCTAACTAACTAAACAATTAAAAATAATACTACAAATCAATAAGTCAGATCAACATAAAACAAATTTGTTTGAATATAAATGCCCATAATTAAAATTATAATAAACATAACAAAAATTAATAAAATTAATTCAGCTAAATCAATAATTTTAAATTTCGTTTAAGTAAACTAAATTCGCTACCAATTAAATTAAATAATTAGGTTTTGAACATTTTTGTTAATAAAAGCTGGCAGCGATGTTAAAAATCATATTGGTTGCCGAAAGAAAAAAAAAATTAAAGAATTTGTATCCAGTTTTTCGAATAACGCATACCGGGTCTTGACTTGGCGGACGCAACATAGGAAATCGCATGTTAATTTTAAAGTGTTCAAATATTGGCATCCCTATTTATTTTAGAGACAAAATGTATTTCACTTTTTTTGTAGAGCGAAAAATTCTAAATTTATTAATGTTCACACTTAACACATTACGGTTCTCGAAGTTAAAATAATTAAGAAAAAGTAATGTGATTTTATAAAAATAATGACATACCATGGAATTAATACAACAATTGCGGGTATTCCTTGTTTTATTTTTTAAGTTTAATTTAAAGCTTTAAACAAGTCTTTTCCAATCCTAGACTAAGCATGAAGTAAAATTTCGAGTTTAGAAAAGCCCCGTGAAAATTTGTCGAGGGTCGCGCAGCGACCCGAGACAAATTTTCGGGCTTTTCTAAACTCGAAATTTTACTTCATGCGCCACGCGTACAAATCACTGATTTAAAGTGGAGTTCAGAAACACACAAATACATCTTTAACCAGATATTTAGTCTGTTATCAACGATGTTCAGTGGTATAAATAAATAATAAGGTTTTGAATATTTTTGTTAAAACAACTGGTAACGATATTTATATAATAATGGTTGCAAAAAAATTATAAAATCAAATTTATTCTTAAAGGATTTGTATTCGTGATTCGAAAAAACAGGATTCGAATCTTTGATTCGAATCATATTTATCTCTTACGAATCCTTTATTCGAGTATTCATGATTCGAATCATATTAGGTGATTCGGATTCGTAATTCGAATCCTTTTTACGAGGATTCGTCCCAGCTGTGATAGAGACATATTATTATATAAATTCCATATTATATTATGAACATAATGTAAATATGATTTATTTCACAGATATATGGCGAGATGCCGAATAAGCATTTTAATTGAACTGACGATATCGTACCATGGAAAAGAAAATACTTAACCACAATTCAGAAGTACAAAATCGATATTTGATTTATTTAAAGAGTAATTATGAAATTATTTAAAACTGCCGCCAAATTTATCTAGTGATATTTCTGGTAACTTTTTATAGTGTAAATTGGGCTTTGGCACTTACTCCTTCTAGTTTTTAAACAGACTATAATACTTTATAGAAATGATCTTCACTCTACGATCATGTAATCACTTTTATTTTGATATTAATAATGGCTTACTAGATTTTATGGCTTGAGTGCATGTGTTGGACACTGGGTTTTGTTTCGACGTTTTTGACCTTTTTTAAACTTTTTTTAATGGAACTGTCTGCGTTTGTGTGTGACAATGAAGAATCCAATATATATTTTTGTCTAAAACTTACCGTTTAATCACAATTCGTGTTTTAGGTTAATGTTTCTATGAGATGTCTTTCTTGCCTTTTCTTGCAATTTTATGCCACATTTCCAGTGTAAACTGAACACACAGCATAACTTCCTTATAAATTGCTACATATTTGCATCAATTTTGATCCTTTACTTATAATTTAACGTGAATACACTACACAAATTTAATGTTAACATCGTTAACATATAAACGGTGACATTTGAGGTTTGTTTATCCAAAATTCAATTGTCACCGCTGGTATAGCCGTGATTACGTGTGTGAAAACTAGATGGCGCTAGTACATAATCAAACGCTTTTATTAATAAAATTATATAACAACTAATAATAATATTTTCCAATTATTTGATATAAAATAAAGGAATTACACTACATTTAAATGAATTCAGTAATTTATTCATAAGTGAAATCAGGCGGCCGATAAAGTAAATAACGACCTTATCGATCGGGGGAAGTCATTTGTTTTAAGATGTTTGTTGTAAAACAATTTTCATAATTACATAATTACATAATTTTACTGTAGTCAGTTTGTTATTTAGTGTATTTGTGTCGTTTTTCGTGTCTTTTGGATTAACGGTAAGTGATTGATTTGAAATATTAATAACAGCAGTAACAGTTATACATCCTAACTCGGGCCCCCAATACAGAAACTCTGGCAGGCCGCATGATACCGTATTTGATACCTGATCTTAAGCCCCATAGTACACTTTGGCAATTCAATTCACTTCTAGGTTAGGTTAGGTTAGCAGAAGGATTTGCATAGCATTAAATGCATAAGTCTCATTGCTCACGTTGGTGATTCTATACACTTCTAGGTTAGTAGAAAGGTTCATGATATAATAAATTGTTTGAGTCTCTTTCTAAACATTAGCGACTCCATATATATCTAGGTTAGGTTAGTATAAAGGTTTATAATAGAATTAATTGTCTACATTGCACGTTTGCACACGTTAGCAATTCCACATACTATTTGGTCAGGTTATGTTAGCAGAAAGGTTTATGATATAATTAAACGTGTCTTATTGCACACATTACACCTAATGGGTGTTTTAAGTACAGATAACTCAATTTCGACAAAAAAAATCGACTTAACTGGTTTTTGCGGTAAGCCACAGATTTACACATTTATCATAGTTGAATGAACAATATTTGGGAGCAGCTACTCATTTAGAAACATATTATAAATGCTGTAGAAAATAATCATTTAAAGATAATTTCAATAGGCGTCCAAAAAAACTCTACTTCACCAATTGTATTAAATTTTAACCACGTCACCAGTTAAGGGTTGTCTCTTTAAAGTTGAGAATAAAGTGGTTAACTTAGTAGCAAGGTTTGCATTTGTATAATTTGCTTATGTCTCTTTACGCATATTGCCCATTTCATTTACTTCTAAATTAGGTTATGTTGGCATAAAAGTTTGTAACGTTATAAAACTCGAAAAAAGTGAACACTGAAACTGTTATCCGAACACAACTAGGACAAATGTGCAGCAACAATGCAGTAATCCGAAAACACTATAAGAACTATAAGATAATAAATTAATAATGAACTATTATAAATGACATTTCTGTCAAATGACATTTTATTTCTTCCACCGCGATGTTGTGCAAATTTACATATACTTTACTGCATTTATACAAAATTGTGTATTCATATATACATTAAACATAATACACTTTTTATAACTAATAAACTATAAAATCATAGCGCATGTACATAAAGTACATACATTGATGAAACAAACCAAATAAATCATACACTAGCGTCACCTGTTCTTTTTTCATGAAATTATATCAATCTAAGGCCGTAGCCGGTATTACACATATTTTATATAAATAGTTGTCAACAAACGTCACTTTTATAGTATAAAATTAAATCAGTGTATTCGCTTAAAAAATAAGACAAAGTAATAAATTACAAATAATACTTTAGAACTTGTGTCTAAGTTGTAATGTGGGACTATTTTATTCAGGAAATGTGTATAAAATCACACATGTTAGCGATAAATAGTTTATCAAAATCGACAACTTTTAAAATTAATTTCGCTTAAACGGTAAGCTTTCTAAAAAATCGGACTTTGGATTCGTTATTTTCTCATCAAAATACATATGTTTAAAAAGAAAAAGTTAAAAAATTGTACTGTCCAGCACATGCACCTTGACCAAATCTCTAGAGTGCCATGGAAAATATTCTAGGTTGGTAACTCTGAAAATATGCATTATAATTATTATGTCTGATGTTTTATATGTCATTTCCTGAAGTGTGTAGCCAACTTATATTTGAAAAAAAACATCATGGCACTCTAGAGGTTTTTTTTATTGAACATATGATTTTAAAACACACATTCAATGTCAAATTATTAAATTATACGTCAATTCTATAAATCCCAAAATTATAACGTAAATTTCAAACAAAATTTGCTGTTACTACAAAAAAACATGTCCACAGAGTCATTTGCACAATGGTGGATACAAGTAAGAAAAGAGTTCGCAAACCTAAGAGGATACGAAGATGCTTTGAAATCAATGGGAGTTATCAAAGACCGAATGCTTTTGGATCAAGTTGTTGGAGGTTTGTTTTGCAAATACAGTCTCATTGTCCAGCAATTGGACGCGGTTCTTGATCAACATTTACAAGTGCAGAAAAATCAAACGATACAAAAGTTAATGGACGCTGCCGCGATGAGGCTGTTCGAGTTGAAGAGTGATCTTTTGGAGATTGACATTTCTGAGTATCATTACATAGATGGGGCTTTGGTGGAGTTAAAGTTGATACCGCATTCGATTCAGATTATTCATCCTACTTATGTATTTTCGAGACATCATGAACTTGAGGATTTTTGGAACAGAGTAAAGGTATCCAGTTTTGTATCTTTATTATTTCTTACTACAGTGAGTAAATTAAACACAATGGCGACAATACCCTATCATCCGCCATGCGTGGTCAAAGTAAATCAAGTATATAGGTTATTTTATTTATTTATTTTATTTTATTTTGGGGTTTTTACGTCATCTATTTCCGCTGCTATGGCCAATCATGACGCCGGAGATTAGGTCTACAGCTATCCGGGAATTTTGCCGAGCCCGGTGGGAGTTCCAACCCACCGGTAGGGATCTTTAACGTTATGATAAAACATCAAGGCCGCCTTATACATAGTCCTGTGATAATTAATTATTCAGATCAGATGAATCCAGCTTATTTTAACTTATTTATTTATGTATTTATTTTATTTTTTTATTTGGTAATAACCCAACAGATTGTAAAGTCCAATAACAGGGCTATATCATTATTACAAATTAAATACAATATAACTTATATAAATATATAACAAAAGATGCATGCAGAACAGAAATACATAAAACCATAAAGAAATAAACAATATTAAAAATTAACTCATAAACTAAGGTAACATCACTTCATCACTTTTTATAATAATAATACTATAGCGAACTCAGTTTTAATTTATATTTGATAGTCTGAACAGTTGATGAATAGCAAAACTCCGAGACAAATTTCGAGAATCACATTTCTTGTTATTTCAAAACCACATACTTAGTAAAATGATAATAAAATCACCTATATAATTTTTGGCTATACATCTTAGACAATTTCACACTGTTCCCCAGCCCTCCTTGGCTACGCCCATGATGATCATGACACTTATCTTTCTATCTAATAACAGTTTTGTATTTTAAACAGTGTTTTTGTCTTTTTATAATAGAAAGGTGAAACAATTTATGTTCCTCCGCCACCTCCACCTCCTGGTGAAGAGCCGGAAGGAGGACCAGCAGCTCCAGAAGCTCCACCAGATCCCATGGCCATGCTGTTAGGCGGAGGTCCCAAAAAAGAGGAAAAGAAAGCCGTTAAAATAAAGGAAGAACCTGTACAACCACCCGAAGAGGAAAAAAAAGAAGAACCGGAAGCAGAACCTGAAGAAGAATCTGGCCAAAAAAAGAAGAAGAGAAGAAAGGAAAAAACGAAGGAGAAGGAAAAAACGTTTGTAAACTTATTAAATGAAACAAGTAATCCTTATAATCCACTGGTTTATTTTTAATAGTTGTACTAAACTAAGTTTAGTACAATTATTGAAAATGTCCACTTGGTGAACAAAATGTACATCTAGTGATTAAAATAAACCAGTGGAGAAAATGGATTACTTGTTTCACTTGTTTTCATACCGAAACACTTTGTAAACTTGTTCTAACATTTAATTTTATCTCTTTGATTGGTTGTTATCAAGATTATTCCGTTTTTCAGGGCGAGACCTAAAGGTTTCGTGATAGACATCTCTGAAATGACTGAGGAACAAATTAATGCTATGAAAAAGAAAGAGCGCATGGTTGAAGCATTGACTTTAATCCAAACGCACGAAAGGGGGCGGCAGTGCAGATTGTATTTCAATGATCTTCATATGGAGTACAAGGAGAGAAAGGCCCTCTCCGTTCCTGGCGCTGAAAAGCCGAAGCAAATTGATCCTGAAATTAAACTTGCAGCTGTTTTAAAAATTCAAGCTGCATACAGAGGTTATCGTGCCAGGAAAATCACAAAGTTGAAGGAAATACAAAGAAGGTTACTGATAGGTACTATCATTTAGAAAATTAAGAATAATTTGAGTATGATATATGTAGGGCAGGGATTTACAAACTTCTACACATTGCGACCCATTTTTAAAAAAAAAACCCAATCTATAGCGACTAGAGAGTTAAAAGCAGGGTGTGTAAAAACACGTGTTTTTAAGTGCATTTTTAAAGACTGTGCCAACTGACGTGGGTCGAGGCTTGTAGTTGAGCTGGTTACCAGTTACTTAGGTTAGTTGTTGGTTAGGTTATATGTAGCAAGTATCTCATCCTAAATAACTTATGAAATCACCAACTGATCTAACATAATTTTAGCAAGGCGTTGCATTGAGTATTAAGTAGATAATAATAATAATAATAATCGCTTTTAAGGGAGGTCCGATGCCACTTGGGGAACAGTCCGTCATACATTTACTTGTAACAACAAACCTATAATTTAATTTAAATAATCGCTTTATTGTAAAAACAAATACAAAACAAAATACATATTCAATTACATAACATTAGTATATATCAGAGCTAGGATGAATCCTCAAAAACAGGATTCGAATCACGAATCCGAATCACCTAATATGATTCGAATCACGAATACTCGAATAAAGGATTCGTAAGTGAAAAATATGATTCGAATCAAAGATTCGAATCCTTATTTTTGAATCACGGATACAAATCCAAATCCTTTAAAAATAAATTTGAATCTATTACTTGCAACCAGTAACATTTTATTCCATCAGTTTCTATTAACAAAAATGTACATTTACCGACTAAATATCAGATTAAATAATGATTTTAATTAATGATGATGTATTTGTTATTAAACTTAATTTTTAATTAGTGTATTATACGCGTGGCGCATGAAGTAAAATTTCGAGTTTAGAAAAGCCCCGCGAAAATTTGTCTCGGGTCGCTGCGCGACCCTCGACAAATTTTCTACGCGGGGCTTTTCTAAACTCGAAATTTTACTTCATGCTTAGTCTGGGAGTGGACAACACTCGTTCTTAGATATTTCAAATTAAAGGATCACACTAGATTACTACGTTTATTACTATTTTACAAAGGCTTCAGCTCGAAGGACCAATCATGGTCTTCGGAAATCGAAGGACTACAGGGAATCGAAGTTTCCTTACAAGAAAACTACGAATATCTGAAGGTTTACAGCATGGATAGGAAAGAAAACATCTAATTTTGAAAAAATATCGATGTTGAGTTGGTTTTCAGTGCGTTTTTAACTTCACTTTAAATCAGTGTTTTATACGCGTGGCGCATGAAGTAAAATTTCGAGTTTAGAAAAGCCCCGCGAAAATTTGTCTCGGGTCGCTGCGCGACCCTCAACAAATTTTCTACGCGGAGCTTTTCTAAACTCGAAATTTTACTTCATGCTTAGTCTGGGAGTGGACCGTCAAGATTTTCTACATGTCGAGATTTTCGATATTTCTAGATTTTTGTCGATTTATTCACAGTTTGTTATTATATTAAATGCAACCTTAATATTAAATAAATACGGTTTTTCTTAGGAATAGAATATTCACCCATTTAAAGCCAAGCAAATTATAAAGTTAACTCAAATAGTTAATTTTAGGTAAAATTTTGCATCATTTTCTATGATTTCAATGAATGATTTATTATATTAAATACGTCGATTTTATAACAGTGTTAATTTTAAAGTTCAAACGAGTGTTGTCCACTCCCAGACTAAGCATACAGTAAAATTGCGAGTTCAGAAAAGCCCCGCGTAGAAAATTTTCGCAGGGCTTTTCTAAACTCAAAATTTTAGTACATGCGCCACGATATTCGAAAATATCGAAGTTGGGTTGGTTTTCAGTGCATTTTTAACTTCACTTTAAATCAGTGTTATATACATAACACTGATTTAAAGTGAAGTTAAAAATGCACTGAAAACCAACCCAACTTCGATATTTTCTAAAAATTGGATGTTTTCTTTCCTATTCATGCTGTAAACCTTCATATATTCGTTGTTTTCTTGTAAAAAAACATCGATTCCCTGTAGTCCGTCGGTCTGCGAAGACCATGATTGGTCCTTCGAGCTGTAGCCTTTATAAAATGGTAATAAACTTAGTAATCTAAAGTGATTCTTCAATTTGAAACCTCTAAGAACGAGTGTTGTCCACTCCCAGACTAAGCATGAAGTAAAATTTCGAGTTTAGAAAAGCCCCGCGTAGAAAATTTGTCGAGGGTCGCGCAGCGACCCGAGACAAATTTTCACGGGGCTTTTCTAAACTCGAAATTTTACTTCATGCGCCACGCGTATAAAACACTGATTTCAAGTGAAGTTAAAAATATACTATTGAGGTTGGAAATTTTTCATGATTAAGTAACTAAATATGCATTCACAATTATTGAATTATTTGAAAATTTAAATATTTATATTCAAATATGAATAATTCAGTGATTTAAATATTCATATTAGAATATTTACCTATTTGAATTAATCGAATTCGAATCCCAGCGTTAATAGCGATGATTCGAATTATTTGGGAGGATTTGAATCCGTGTATGAGGATTCGAATCCCTTTATAAGGATTCGAATCCTTCTATAAGGATTCGAATCCTTTTATAAGAATTAGAATCCTTTGATAAGGATTCGAATCATCTACGTCTGGATTCGAATACGAATCCTTTTAAAAAAATGTAACGAATCCGGATCACGAATCCGGTTTTACTCAAGTATTCGAATGCCTTTTTTGAATCCTCTAAAAGGATTCGAATCCTGAATGATTCGAATCCTGCCCAGCTCTGGTATATATATATGTATACGTTACAAGAGGAATAGGCCTTAACTCGGTGTTCACCAGCTAGTCTGCCGACTATTCCTAAAAATATACTTATAAAATAATACGTATAATAAAAAAATAAATAATTTATATATTAAGCAATACATAATTTTAATTGTTTAAATACTCTATATAATTCATTTTAAACTTTGATAATAAGTAACTGGAGTCGAGATCGATGTAGAATGGATTTCTATAAAGTGGGCCGCAATGTTTCAATGTCTGGGAACTTCTGATATAAGGAATAGTGCAGAGTTTCTTTCATTGTTTCTAAACAATTTCTTAAAAAGGTGTAAGCGTGTAATAAAACTAAACTTGCGTGCATAGAAATCGGCCCACTGTTAACTTTTGACTTTAACTAGTTTTTTTTTTTAGAAACTATTCATCAGATCAAAAAAAAATATGCTGCTTGAAAGACAATTTAATTTGCTTTAATATTAGTTTAAATTTATCAAGAGTGCTTATCGTTTCAACCGGTAAAAAAAAATGAAACGTATTTATGTGGTGATTATAACGAGAATAACAAACTTGTGAAAGATTGAAATTATTGCCTTTGCAATTGAAATTTGGACAATATTCGTTTTTCATAATTTGATTAGTTTTCAAGTGTGTTAGTGAAATGCATACTGCACCGGAAAAAGCCGCCCAAGTAATTGCCTTAATCGACAATGGACTTAGCCAGAGAGCAGTTGCTCAACAACTCAATATGACACGCGCAGCGGCTCGAAGAGTGACTCAACGATATGGGGAGACTGGATCCTTTCATAGGCGACCGGGAACAGGCAGAAAGCGATTTACAACGGCTCGTGATGACCGCTTTATTGTGTCAACAACATTAAGAAATCGTCACCTTAATGCGGTGCAAGTGCAACAACAGCTCCGTGAAACGCGAGAAGTGGCTATTAGTCAGTGGACAGTAAGACGAAGACTGCAGGAAAGTAACCTGACCCCTAAAACACCTGCGATTTATCCAAAACTTACCCCAGCTCATCGTCAAGCACGCCTGCGTTTTGCACGGGATCATCTGAATTGGACAGTGGAACAGTGGGGGTCTGTTCTGTTCTCAGATGAGACTAGGATATGCCTCTATGGTAGCGACCGAAGAAAAAAAGTGTACCGGAGACCAAGAGAGCGCTTTGCAGAATGCTGCATTGAAGAACGGATTGCTTATGGAGGTGGTTCCTGCATGATCTGGGGTGCAATTTCTATGGGAGCACGAACTGACCCTGCTTTCATCCGCAGGGGCGACCGTGGTCACGAGAAAGGAGGTTTAACGGGTGCTAGGTACATCGAGGAGATTTTAGCAGTCCATGTGGTACCTTATGTCGACTACATTGGAGACGAATTCCTTTTTATGCATGATAATGCGAGGCCGCACACCGCAAGAATCGTGAAAGATTACATTTCAGAAGTCGGTTTTCGGGTTATGGAGTGGCCATCATGCAGTCCCGACCTAAACCCGATTGAACATTTATGGGATGAGCTAAAACGAAGAATTCGAGCTAGACTTCGTGCCCCAACTTCGATCCCAGAGCTTATTGTTGCAGTAGAAGCAGAGTGGCTTAACATCCCACAAGAAACAATAGCGAACTTGATTCGATCTATGCCCAATCGTTTGAGAGATGTTATTAGTGCAAGAGGGGGTCATACCCATTATTAAATATTAAGTGTTAATTTAGATAAGTGTTAATAACAATATTAATTTTTGCAATAATAAAAGTTAATTTGTTTCATGTATTAATTTCACTATGTTAAGCCAACATACAATTTAATAAATTTCTCATATTAAAGCATATTAAATTGTCTTTCAAGCAGCATATTTTTTTTTGATCTGATGAATAGTTTCTAAAAAAAAACTAGTTAACGTCAAAAGTTAACAGTGGGCCGATTTCTATGCACGCAAGTTTATAAACATTACATTTTTTTTTAGGAATGGTTCATCCAAGTTACAAACCAACAGAAGAATTCGACAAATTTGAACGAAGCGTAGAAAAACGCAGAGCCATTCGCGAGCAGCACATCAAAGAATACATCGAAGCCCACTTGGACGAAAAAGCAAGAGTGCTCCGCGTCCGAGGTCCAGGATTATTTGAAGATATAGGCGATGAAATTAGATGGTGGTTTGAGGACTGGTACCGCCATACCGACACCTTTCAAGATATTCCACCTCCTGAAAAGGGTGGCACGATTTTGGTGATACGCGGGGAGACCATGACTATAAAGGAATATCTGGCTGATCAGCTAAATAAGAAAAAAGAGAAGAAGAAAACTAAAGAGCAAATAGCAAAAGAGAAGGCCAAGGCCAAGGCACTGAAGAAGAAGGAAAAGGAGAAGAAGAAAAAAGAAGCGGCGATGGCTAAAAAATTGGCCGAGAAGAAAAAGAATCAGCCCTATGAGTTCGAGATAAAGAGTACACCGGCTACTGAAATGTATGCTGAAGGTAGGTGCTTGGTAAAGTTTTTATGAAACCCTGTTCCCTAAATATGTTTCGAATTAAATGATCATTCATAAAGTGCAGTGCCTTCCAGATGATATGTAAGGCCTAAGAAAACAAATGTCTTCAAAACACTTGTATTGAAAAACAGATAATATATCTCTTACAAATATTCTCTACTTCTATTTCACTAAAAAGAAAGAACGCTAATATACTTGCGACCTAAACAGTATGACATTGTCATGTATCGTCAAAATTTGACACAACTATTAAAAATCGTTGCATATACCGGGCTTTCATTAATTCCCGAACTCCACGTGACCAAAAATAATAGGCAACCAAATGTACAAGGTGGTATAGCTCACACAAAAATTCCCTAGATTTAAAAATATTTATTATTTATCTGGAAATTCTTCATGAAACTATTCAATGCAAGACTGCAGAGAATAACTCCAGTTGCCGTCAATATTACGTGAAGCACTACGAAAATGTGCCATCAAAATAAACACGTCTTGCTCCGTTGTAAATACCATTTTCGCAGTATTTGCTTATCCTAGCAAATTGACTCTGCAAAATAAATAGAAATAAAACTCAATGTTTCAGAATAATTAAACAATTTTTGCTTACCTGAAAATTCCGGGCGAATCTTGTAAGATCTCAAAGGTTGGTTTAACGATGCACCGCGCATAAACGTTTATGTCAAATTTGACTTTAGTAACGTTTGGTTACTTTTTTCAAAGCCTCCAACGTACAAATACAATAATTTACGCGGCAATTTTAAATTTAGTCACGTGGGGTTCGGGAATTAATGAAAGCCCTGTACAACTGTCGACGTACCCTCTAAAAAATTTGAACCACACATTCCACATCAATGAGTCATAGGACATCTCTCCCGAATTTCACTATAATGCTAAACTCTGATAGCTATGAGGTTGTTATATCAAACCCAAATAATTTATTTTGATGCTTATTTACTTTTAAGGTGAGAATGAATTGAAAGAAATTTGGGACGAGATCAACGATGCAGATAATCCACTTGACAAACACTACACGTACATGATAACTGAAGAAAAATGCCACGAAATGCAATTAGAAATCCGTGAGCAAGTCGATGAAATGATGCGCGTGGAATTGGAGCTTTTACAGGTCGCCAAACAGAAAGAAGCTTGGCTAAGAAAAGGCGGCAAAGGCAAGTTCAAGCCAAAGCTCAAGAAAAAGAAAGGGAAGAAAGGGAAGAAGGGGAAGGGCAAAAAAGATCCAACGGGGCATCGGAAAGTCGAGGACTTGTTTCAAGAATTAGTTGATAACGGAATAATTAGAACGTATCCAGAAGCGCACATTAGGGATTACAAAGGAGATTTCAGTTATCAAAATTGGGAAAAGAGATTACAATTGTACGATCCTCCCGCAACTATAGGAGATGTTAGATCTAGTGTCGTGATCAACTGCATTCTCCCACTAGGAGCTGTGAAGATGAACCGACCGAAATCTGCTTTAATTGTTGGACCTAGACAAAGTGGGAAGCATCTGTTAGCAAATGCGATTTTTAACGAGACGAGGTGCGTTTTATTTGATTTGTCTCCAAAAGTTGTTGCTGGGAAGTATCCTGGTGGTAAAGGTTCGAAGATGTTGGTTCATCTAGTAACGAAGATGGCGAGGATTTTGCAGCCTGTTGTGATTTTTGTGGATGGTGGCGAAAAGCCTTTCTACAAGAAAGTTCCAAAAGAGGAGAAGGATGACGAGCCGAAAAAGGTGGGCAAGTACCTAAAGCCCATTCTGAAGTTTATCACGCCTGCTGATAAGATTCTTTTGCTTGGGGTTACTGGGCAACCGTGGGCTGCACAATTTGGCGGTATGAAGAAGACTTATCAAAAGGTATGTTATAGTTTGTGTTGGGCGTTAATTAGTTACAAAGTAATGCGATCACGTAATTACTTTGTAATATAATTACTTTGTAAATTAAATAAAATGTATAGTAATTTATTAGGAAAACGCATGTTTTAAACATACTTATAAGTTAATTTAGGTTAGTAGAAAGGTTTGCAATATTATATATTGTAAATATTAGAATAAAAACACAATACCATTAAGTATAAATGAAATTGCCAATTCTTGGTTGCAGAACACTTCAAACATTAAAAGTGCGATTCTTTTCGCAATCTACAACAAGTTAGTCTTACAAAGACTATATCAAACACTCATTGTTTCAATGAGTGTTTGATATAGTCTTTGTAAGACTAACTTGTTGTAGATTGCGAAAAGAATCGCACTTTTAATGGTTGAAGTGTTCTGCAACCAAGAATTGGCAATTTCATGTATACTTATGTTTGAACGGTAACGTGACCGCCAGTCTAAGGTGTCAAATTGTTTAGAGGGAATGGCAAAGCTATACTGATGAGAGATAAATCTCGAAACGCGTCTATAGATGGCCTGAATAATTTGACCCAAATTGTTACATTTGCAGTAGGTTACTGTATGTAACGGCAAACACTTGTTGTATAATTCAATGTCTGTCGGGGTATTAGCCCGGGAAGTAGTTGTTTCAATGAGTGTTTGATATAGTCTTTGTAAGACTAACTTATTGTAGATTGCGAAAAGAATCGCACAATAAAGATTGCCCGAATCGACTGTAATTTTTTGTAATTACTCTCTAAACAAAAATAAATATGATGGAGAAAGATCTCAGATTCCTAGCCGTTTATTTTTCCTACAATAATTTGACAAAAAATGCCTATTTTTTAAGCAAGTAACCATAAAAGACCCTTAATTTGGGTTTGTAGAAACGTTTGCAATATAATAAATTGTAATTGATAGAATAAAAACACAATAAAAATTGTATCTATTCCTCATTTACCAATTTGGATGTTTCTATAGGAGGTCTCGGTAACTAGAAGATATAGGGAAAATCAAATAGCACTTCCTCGATCTCTATTTTCGGGACAAACTCAGTGATGAAAAGAAAAACCGGCTGTCAATATCTCTGTTATTTTTTTAAGATAAAAGTTGTATGTCCTTGAGGCTAATTTTGAAAGAAAATTGAATGAGATTTATAGATATAAATACATCACAAACTTGTGTTTTTTACGGTTTAAGTCATAGTTGGCTTTCACTTAATAATAATAAGAAGAAATTATTTTAACAAATTTTTATTAAGGGTATTTTCTATTAAGTATACATAAGTATACGCTTTTTTTAAAGAGTTCAATTTGAAGTTTAAAACGAGTGTTTTCCACTCCCAGACTAAGCATGAAGTAAAATTTCGAGTTTAGAATAGCCTGAAAATTTGGTTTGGTCGCGTAGCGCGAAGCGCGGAGCGGCCAAACCAAATTTTCAGGCTTTTCTAAACTCGAAATATTACTTCATGCGCCACGCGTATTAAACACTGAATGTACTGAAATATTGTGAACAAGTAAACTTAGCTTGAAATCAGTGTCTTGTACGCGTGGCGCATGAAGTAAAATTTCGAGTTTAGAAAAGCCTGAAAATTTGGTTTGGTCGCTCCGCGCTTCGCGCTACGCGACCAAACCAAATTTTCAGGCTTTTCTAAACTCGAAATTTTACTTCATGCTTAACCTGGGAGTGGAAAGCACTCGTTTAAACTTCCAATTTGACCTCTTTTAAGAAAACAACGAATATTTTAATAAGAACAAATTATATTACCAAATTTTATTAAGGGTATTTTCTATTACGTATACATAAGTATACGCTTTTTTTAAAGAGTTCAATTTGAAGTTTAAAACAAGTGTTTTCCACTCCCAGACTAAGCATGAAGTAAAATTTCGAGTTTAGAAAAGCCTGAAAATTTGGTTTGGTCGCGTAGCGCGAAGCGCGGAGCGGCCAAACCAAATTTTCAGGCTTTTCTAAACTCGAAATTTTACTTCATGCGCCACGCGTATTAAACACTGAAAGTATTGAAATATTGTGAACAAGTGAACTTAGCTTGAAATCAGTGTCTTATACGCGTGGCGCATGAAGTAAAATTTCGAGTTTAGAAAAGCCTGAAAATTTGGTTTGGTCGCTCCGCGCTTCGCGCTACGCGACCAAACCAAATTTTCAGGCTTTTCTAAACTCGAAATTTTACTTCATGCTTAGCCTGGGAGTGGAAAGCACTCGTTTAAACTTCTAACTTGACCTCTTTTAAGAAAACAACGAATATTTAAAAATGTACAAGACGTAATTGGGATATGTATACTCAAAAGAAAAAAATCACAAGGAATTGATTTAAGGTTTTTATAAAAGAAATAACACTAATATACTCGCGACCTAAACAGTATGACATTGTCATGTAACGTCAAAATTTGATACAACCAGGAAAAATCGATACGGAAACAACTGTCGACATACTCTCTAAAAAATTTGAACCACACATTCCACATCAATGAGTCATAGGACATCTCTCTCGAATTCCACTATATCTGTTTGATGACTAGCAGATTATTAGAACTACCAATAGAAATTGTTGATAACACATTTTACAAAATTAATAAACATGAACTAACATTAGAATTAAAGTGTAATCGCAGCATTTAACTTATATACATACGTCTAATTAAATATGTCTAATTATCGACAATTATTACCTATACGAAAAAACATGGTGATGTGTCCATCAAACTACATTCCCCAACAGTCAGTTTTATGTATTTATTCGGAGCACGCCGATTCACAAAAAAACGGTTTAAGCTATAGATAAGTATAACATATGGATTCAAAGAATTTCGACTAAGCTGGGATTTGAATACGATCAATTCCAATAGTCGAATATTTGAATATTCAAATATGAATATTTCACTCACTATATATTTGAATATTCGAATATCCAAACATTTGAATATTCGAATAATTCGAATGTTGTTGAATAAATAATTAAATATAAATGAAATTGCCAATTCTTGGTTGCAGAATACTTCAAACATTATTAATTAAATACTTTAATTTGAAATTTATCCAGCTATAATAGTACATATTAAAACTTCACTTGAAATTAGTGTTTTGTATGCCTGGCGCAATAAAATTTTATTTATTTGTCACATTAATAATCATTTACCAACATCTCAAAATTTGATAGTTAAAATACCCTACTTGAATTTGTGTTCAGTATTCCGGCACCAGATACCCACAGACGCGTTTCGGACTTCAAGGTCCTCTTCAGTGTGGTCCCGACCCAGTGCTGAGGAATACTGAACATTTCTGACTATTTCAAGCCAATATGTGAAAACTATTGATGATTTCGATAGCTAACGCCATCTAATGCTTCATAGTGGCATCGTCAGTGACACGAATGCACAAAGTGCATATACAGGTCACTGTTTCGTCCACGAACGAGCAGAACTCTGTTTGTGAAACCAGAAAACAAATATCAAAATTGAATTTGTGTTCAGTATTCCGGCACCAGATACTGAACACAAATTCAATTTTGATATTTGTTTTCTAGTTTCACAGAGTTCTGCTCGCTCGTGGACGAAACGGTGACCTGTATATGCACTTTGTGCATTCGTGTCACTGACGATGCCACTATGAAGCATTAGATGGCGTTAGCTATCGAAATCATCAATAGTTTTTAAATATCCTACTGTTAAGGCAGGACTGCAACTTTTTGCAGTAAATACATTCTAAGTTTGGTCGTATTAAAAAAAAAAGAGTTTATATTTCTTAGTTTTGCTCTATAATTATTGTATTATTCGTTATTAATTCTAAATGTTTAATTGCTTAGATAATATTAATACCAAGAACAGATTACGGCACTGCTTGCCTCTATTGGAATGAATTATTGATGCCGTACCAGGGGGTCGATAGGAACATCGACATTAGCGTGTTGGCCCTAGCCACCAGATACTATCCGTTGAGCGAAATAAGAAATGCGGTCGAACGTGTCCTAATTCCGAGGAGATTAATCCAACTGAGTTATAGACCGCTACTTCACGCCGAACTGTTGGAAGCCCTGCTGGAGGGTCCGGGCCCAGTCACCGATAAGGAATACGATAAATTCGCTAAATTCTACAAGAAGACACCGCTGGGGAAGCGCAGGAATGCGATTAACCTCGTCAACGAGCAACTCAGGGAAAAGCTTGAGAAGGGAAAGAAGAAATAATAGGGGTGTGTAAGTTTTTATTCAATTTTTTATTAGGTTTACAGATAAAAAGTTTTATGTAGGAAATATTTTCACAGTTTTTAATGTCGAACACTGCGACAATTGTTTCGCCACACAGTGGCTTCATCAGGCAGATGAGTAATGATTACATGAAACTACAATCGTTGCTTATATACTAAATCATTGTGGAGGGGGTGTGCGTAACAGTGTAATTTAATATAATATTTATGATTTAACAGAATGACATAATTATTGAAGACATTTACAATTTTACACATTACAATTTATAGACCTAGATTTAATAGTGGTGAATTATTTACGTCGGTTTGATCATTGAGTATCAAACCGCGTTGATTATGTTTGTTAATTTCCAGCTGCTCAAGGAGGTATAATTTCTTGCTTTTAGCGCATCCGTGTAAAATTTTGAAGTTGTTGTTGGGGTTGTGATTATGTTCCCTGAGGTGATTGGCATATGTAGATGTTGTCTTATGGTTAATGTAGCTTTTTTGGTGTTCAGCTATCCTTTCTTCAAAGCTGCGTTCTACATATTATGGAATTTCACCAAGTAACAGCCTCATCTATCCAATAACAAGTTTTAATAGTTATTTAATTCAACTTAGCTGGGAATTAAATACTTATTTTAAACGGTTTTATAACAAACAAAACATGCTCACGTACAAAAATCCAACTTTTACACCAACTTTCTCAGAGTAGACGATTTCCTATTATTTAGGGTAGAGTGGAGCACGTTGAGACATAGGGCACCTTTGGACACCTTAGATTTTCATCTTTCTGAACAGTCTACACATTCGGTATTTTGAGGATTGATAACAATAACAGATTAATTGTGGTCTGTAAAGTTTTATGCTGAAATTACAAGATGTAATGAAGTTATTGGATCCATTACCCTGGCCCAACGACTTTCAATAATTTAATTTTTTTATAGTCTAAATTATAGCCCTCCTATAGCACCACCAAACGTTTCTATAGCACCCCTTGCGTTTTCCGGAAAATCGAGGTAGGTCATTCTTGGGCCAGGGTAAAGTTACCCTCACACAAAGACTTACGAGAAATTTAAATTAAACTAGTCCAATCGATAGCATTTCTATAGCACCCTATAGCACCACCAAAAATACCTGCGCAAAGCAAATAGTTTTCAAGAAAAAAAAAAAAAAATAAGAAACCCCTCCAAAACCGTTAAAATCACCAACAAATTAATTCACTGCACCAAAACGAATAGACAGAATTCAATGAATTGCAACTCATATTAAAGCAGAGGTAGCCTTGTACAGCCTGTACATAAATGGTTGTCGTTATGTAACCATGTAAAATATTTTTATGCCGCTCTAGTAAAATGGGTTGAATTGTTATCTAGACAACTTAATTTACACACTATGAATTTAGCAATTAAAGTTATATTCATGCTACTGCAAATATTATTTGCTTCAAATGCAATGGATGGTTTATTGACCAAAATATAAGACAAAAGCTCGAATTCAAACCTCACATCTAGTGTTTATTGAATACATTTCAGACAAATAAAACAATCAAAATAATAATAAACATAATTATAAATGCTGAAAATGTTCACCATTCGCCTGTAAACACATTTGAACCCGTCTTCTTTTATTGTCAAAGATATTGATCAGCATTTCAGGTGTTATCGTTTGACATGCAGTTATAATCGCTGCCCTCAATTCTTCCAACGTATGTAGTCGTTGTCGAAAAACTCTGTCTTTCAGGTATCCAAAAATAGAATAGTCCAGCGGACTTAGATCTGGAGAACGTGTAGGCCATAATCCTTGACTAATTAGTCTATCACCAAAAAATTCTCTAAGATAGTCCAATGTTGCTCTAGCTGTATGAGCTGTCGCACTATCTTGTTGAAAATATCCGTTCTGTAATTCTTCATCGTCCAACTGGTTTATAAAAGGATTGATAAGTTGTTGCCGATATCTCTCACCATTTATTGGGCCATCAAAGAATAACGGCCCAAATATTCTACGGCGAGACACTGCTAGCCAAATTCCAACCTTCCGAGGATGTAACGGTGTTTCAATAAAAAGGTGAGGGTTTTCCGAGTGCCAGAACCTATAGTTTTGCGAATTAACATATCCCGAGAGATGAAACCAAGCCTCATCACTGAAAAACGTTAAATCCAGTGTTCGATCTTCATTTAAATTTTCTAAAAACCATCGACAATAATTCATTCGCCGTTCCGGATCAACTGGTAATAATTGATGAACCACAGACAGTTTATAGGGATGTAAGTTCAACCTCTTCCTTACAATGTTATGGCACGTGCTCGAAGGAATTGCAGTTTGCAAAGCCAATTTGCGAATAGATTTCTGCGGGCTTACAGCGAGTCGTTGTCTGACATCTTCGACAACCTCTTGTGACACAGAGGGCCTGCCTGACGATTTACCTCTCTGCACACTACCAGTTTGCCTGAAACGATTCACTATTCGTAGAATATGTTTTGATAACACCGAATATTCAAATTGGTGATCCGGAAACTTCTGCTGAAATTCTCGAACACACTCTGGTATTGAATAGATCCATGCCCCATTTTCTAATCGCCCATTCCGAAAGTACGACTCGATTATGAAAGCATTATTCTCATCAGAATACATTTCGATAAATTGCTTTATTTTTGTTTGTTTGACAGACGACAGTAACAGTTTAGTTCAGGTGCACAATTTTAAAAAGGCGGCAAAAGTGAATTGAAGTGATTACATAATTCCAACCATTGATGTACACGCTGTATTTATGATGAAAAAATGATTTTATTATCTATTAAAATGTTTGAGTTTTTCTTAAAAAATTGGAAATTACGCACATTAGACGCGAAACCTAGGCTTTCATTTTTTACTCGCTTTATTTCAAATTTAAAGTAGCCTAGTCTATAGCACCTTCATAGCACCGTAAAACGTTTTTCTCGTCGACCTTTAGTTTTCTAGAAAATCGAGAAAAACCAAGGCTGAGTATTTTTTGAAATAATTTGGAGAAAGGTTACAAACATAAACTTAAGTTAACTAAAAAATTTGCTTTATCCTTTTCGCTTTAAATCCAGCAAATTGTAGATATACTTAATTATTTCTAAAATTTGATTGAATGGCCATTTTCTACAAATAATATAAGAGTTTTGAGCAAATATTAATAACCGACCCGATTTTCCGACGTTTCAGATTTCTCTTTGGATATATGGAGTTCCCCTTGTTTTTTCCTCGTGCGCTCTTCTTGTTTGTATTTGATGAAAGGTGAATTGTACATAGGAAATCAATCAGAGCCGAAAGTGCAGTCTAGTGTTGTGATGGCACATGTGATGCGAATCGGCGGCTGCATTCTGTACTCGGCAAATAGCCCCCGGACTCAATAACAATTCCGGGATATAAGTGAGACGAGGAAAGGCGAAGAGCGAGAGAGAGAATCGAACTATACCCAATAACCGAACTCCCGGAACCAGCTCACAAACTGCAAGCAAATACTTTGTGTGTGATTTTTTGTGTGTGTGTGTGTTCTTATTTAATTGTGATTTTTTGTATAATTTTTTGCGCCTTGGAATTAAAACAATATTTGAAAATATTTAAATTTTTGTTTTATTTATTGATACATAGTATATTTTCACAAAATTAAAATATAAAATATCTGAAAAAAAAATGGTGATGTGTCCATCACAGAACTATTACCGTCAGTTATATACCGATTTCTTTCAGCCAAATATTGAATATATTTATTCGAAGCGTCCTGATTTACAACAAAATAATAGTGTAACTTTTAAACTATTTAATCTACAGAAAGGTATAATACCGGGTTGCCATGAAAGTATTGCCTAAGCAATTACTCAGGCAATATAAATGATAGACATTTGAGTTTTGGGATGTACATATAATTTAACTATATAATGGAATTCGGGAGAGATATCCTATGACTCAATGATGTGGAATGTGTGGTTCAAATTTTTTAGAGTGTATGTCGACAATTGTATTTGCAACGATTTTTACTAGTTATGTCAAATTTTGACGTTACATGACAATATCATACTGTATAGATCGCGAGTATATTAGTGTTCTTTCTTTTAAAAAAGCTTTAATTAATTAATCATAATTTCTTGTGATATTTTTTTTTTGGGTATACATATCCCAATTATTTGATGTAGATTAGATTTTTAAATATTTGCTGTTTTCTTAAAAGAAGTCAATATGAAGTTTAAACGAGTATTTTCCACTCCCAGGTTAAGCTTGAAGTAAAATTTCGAGTTTAGAAAAGCCTGAAAATTTGGTTTGGTCGCATAGCGCGAAGCGCGGAGCGACCAAACCAAATTTTTAGGCTTTTCTAAAATCGAAATTTTATTTCATGCGCCACGCGTATAAGACACTGATTTCAAACGAAGTTTTCTTGTTCACAATATTTTAGTATTTTCAGTGTTTAAAACGCGTGGCGCATGAAGTAAAATTTCGAGTTTAGAAAAGCCTGAAAAGTTGGTTTAGCCGCATAGCGCTTCGCCCTACGTATATTACTTAGGCAAATGGTAGACATTTGGGTTTTAGGATGTATATATAAATTAACTATAGCTTGATTTTGGCATAGCATTAACTAGGAATACTACTAACTTGTAATACTTTTGTCTAACTTGTAACATTCGTCTCTAAATTCCCTTTCCAATGATGTATAACAAGTTGATATGTTACGTTACAGCTAACCTCAAAAAATTAATATTTTTCGAAATTCCTACTAAGTTAATTTCGAAAATTCCGTGTCCAGATCCCGAGCAGGTCAGACCGCTGCGCAAAATTTAAAACGCAAAGCCAGCACGTGATTAGACTCCTATCTTTTTGCATCCTTTCAGTCACATCCATTTTTAAATTCCTATTTCTGACATTTCCTTCTAGTGCTAACTGGACGTGTATTTTCCTTATCCTATTCCTCGGGAAGGGCGTTATTCGATGTTCTAATAATTTAATTATCAAAATAACTACAATCATTTCTATAGCCTTTGCCTTTAATAACTTTCCCTATATTTATTTATTTAAATGGTTAAACAAACGTTTGTTTAATTAATACTGTGACTGGTCAACAGGCCTTAGATGCCAAGGCCATTAAATACGGAAAAGAAGAAGACGTAGTAGGCCGTGGATTGTAACTAGGATGAAACAACACAAAGATGTCCGAAAAATAGTCATGTTACCCAAAAACAATTTCTAATTACATCGAATATGTTTTCCGCCGGCAAATCAAGTTAAATTACAAAATTAAAATGTCCAAAATTCTAATTTATAAACTCACTGTAATATGAAAATTTAAAATAGCACACCCTGCCGAGTTTGTAATCATATAATTCTGTTTAAAATTCCCTATTCAATTATGTATTGCAAGATGATATTAGGTTTTTTAAAAGTTTGCACTGAGGGGGTTTTATAATAATAATGGCTAAAAAAATAATAGTAAGCTGTTCTTAGATAAAACAAAAGCGTTGAATGGACTGTCAGAGACATTTCACGGACCACTTTGTGATGTTTCATCCTAGTTACAATTCCTCGGCTTACTAAGTCAATTTCGTAAAATATTAATTTTGAGGTTAGTTTTAACTTAAATATCAACTTGTTATACATCGCTGGAAAGGTAATTTAGAGACGAATATGACACGCTAGAAAAAAGTTGGGATTGGTAAGGTACAATGCACCAGAGGTGTCCCATGGTCTCATTGATTTGTAGTGCTTCCTGCACCAATATATGTAATACGAAAACAGTTTGATGTTATCAGATTACGTCTGTGAAAAAAGACAGAAAACTTCATAATATGTCTGCTATGAATTTTAGATGGAACATACGAAAACGTATGTTCCGGTATGCAGCTTTAAAATTTTAAGGTTAAACCTCACATTTTGACAATGTCTTCCTAAAAATAAATCTGTAAAGACCAAGCCACAAATCATTTCAATTTACGTGCACAATCGTTTAAAGTGTGAGTTTAAGAGGTATAATTCCAATTTCCAAATCTACTAAGTAGTTCAGGTATTTACAGAAATAAATAATGCATTTATATTGATTTTGTGTAAGCTCAAACGAAAATGTTAGTTGAATCGAATGCGCGTTTAGTAGATTTGGCAAATAGTCATCGGATTAATCTGTTTATACAAGGAATTTTTCTTTTAAGTATACATACAGGGAATTTTCTATTAGGTATACATATGCATACGCTCTTTTTAAAGAGTTTACTTTGAAGCTTAAAACAAGTGTTTTCCACTCCCAGACTAAACATGAAGTAAAATTATAAGTTTAGAAAAGCACAGTGAAAATTTTCACGGGGCTTTTCTAAGCTCGAAATTTTACTTCATGCGCCACGCGTATAAAACACTGATTTCAAGTAATGTTAGAATATACATAAATTTCACAATATTTTAGTGTTTTATACGCGTGGCGCATGAAGTAAAATTTCGAGTTTAGAAAAGCCCATAAAATTTGTCTCGGGTCGCTGCGCGACCCTCGACAAATTTTCACGGGGCTTTTCTAAACTCGAAATTTTACTTCATGCTTAGTCTGGGAGTGGACAACACTCATTTATAGCTTCAAATTAAACTCTTTTAAAAAACAAGGAATATCTAAAGATTC
Source organism: Philonthus cognatus (assembly GCA_932526585.2). Taxonomy (NCBI): domain Eukaryota; kingdom Metazoa; phylum Arthropoda; class Insecta; order Coleoptera; family Staphylinidae; genus Philonthus; species Philonthus cognatus. The sequence goes on from OW052248.1 coordinate 52,299,221, forward strand.
AAAGAAAATAAGCTGAATTTGAAATACATATACTTTAAATAAAAACTCCCTGTATGTTAGTGCTACGTTAATATTTTTACCTACGCCCTATCTAGTAACCGTATCATACCACACTGTCATCTTGACGCGTATGATTGACATTACCTGCACATGCACGTACTAGCTTTGACCATTATATTACATGCTGATTGATTACCACACAACCAAATGACATTTCTTTGATCTTTATTGATCAAATAGTAATTTTGTTTTCATCAATGTCATGTTATTATCAAAAATTATTGAATAAATAACTTGTTCTATCACGCTCATTGTTAATTTTGTTAGGGCGTAGGTAAAGTATCGTACATTTCTCGAGTGGTATGGCAACTACATACTCGTGGAAGACTGCACTCGCCGCTGTGCGGCTCGTGTGCAACATATCCGCTCATAGGTAATATGTTGCATGCCACTCTCGTGACGTAATATATTAATACTTTAAAAAAAACTACCTGTATGTTTATGCTACGTTAGTATTTTTACCAACGTCCTATCTAGTAACAGCATTATACCACACTGTCATCTTGACGCGTATGATTGACATTTCCTACACATGCACGTAATAGCTTTGAGAAGTACATTACATGCTGACAGCTGAACAGCTGGTTGATTACAGCACAACCAAATGACATTTCTTTGTTGTATATTGACCAAGTAGTAATTTAGTTTGCATCAATGTCAAAAATTATTGAACAAATAAGTTGTTCTTTCATGCTCATTGTTTATTTTGTTAGGGCGTAGGTAAAGTATCGTACGTTTCTCGAGTGGTATGGCAATTACATACTCGCGAAATACTGCACCCGCCGCTGCGCGGCTCGTGCGCAACACATCCGCTCATTTGTAATATGCTGCATACCACTCTCGTGGCGTAATATATTATTACTTTTATATTTAATTGTAATTGACTAATGTAAAACATAAATATGTTAATACAACAATAAAGTAAGAAAACAATATACAGAGAGTATTATGTAATACCGAACATGTTCATAATGAGAATTTTTCGTTTAAGTTTATATTAGCATACGTTGTACATTTGCCGACGCTCGGTTTATTAAATGAATGTAATTTGAAGCATTAAACGAGTGTATTCCACTCCCAGGCTAAGCATGAAGTAAAATTTCGAGTTTAAAAAAGTCTAAAATTTGGTTTGGTCGCGTAGCGCGGAGCGGCCAAACCAAATTTTCAGGCTTTTCTAAACTCGAAATTTTACTTCATTCGCCACCGGTACAAAACACTGATGCAATGTAAAGTTTTGCGGTGTGTTTTAAACTTTATAATGTCAGTGTTTTGGACCGGTGGCGCATGAAGTAAAATTTCGAGTTTAGAAAAGCCTGAAAATTTGGTTTGGCCGCTGCGCGCTTCGCGCTACGCGACCAAACCAAATTTTCAGGCTTTTCTAAACTCGAAATTTTACTTCATGCTTAGTCCGGGAGCGGAACACACTAATTTTAAGTTCAGAATTGAACTCTTTAGAAAATACGAGTATCTAAAGATTTACGGCATATACGCTGTAATTAGGCCATGTATACTTGAAAGAAAAACTCTCTGTATGTACAAGTTGAGGCATTAATTGCGATTGATTGGCTACAATTTGTAATGGTCATATAGGCAACCCAATTTACACATTATTTTAAAATTAAAGGTGTCAAATTGTATTGGATGAAAATGTTAGGTGTTACATGAAACTCTCTGTGTATATTACTACTAGAGTATGTTAACAAAATATAGCCTAGAAATACAAATATTACAAATATTAGAGTGTAAATTTATAAAACTGCAATGTTACACGATTGTTTTGGCTTAATCAAAAATCTAAATCCATCTGTAAAGATAAATTGGAATAATGGTAAACCAAGTGAACAGTTTATTTATTTATTTACGTTTCGACTTTTACAATAATACAAAAATTAAACATATCGATAACAAAAATACAAAAATGGGCGCTTATGCTGGCTTAGATACTACAAGATTATTCAAATAAACTAAAAGTTAAATTATACTTGTATGAGTAACAAAATACTTACGAACTAATAACTATAAAGACACACGTTATTCATTAATAGAGTTTAAGTAGTCTAAACATTTTTTACGAAACAATGAGATTGATGAATTAAACAAGTCAATATCATTCGGCAATGTGTTAAATAATCTTATAGTTCTGCATATAGTATTGTTAAATCCGTAATTTGACGAATTGAATTTTATTTTAAAAAGATTATTATGTCTACGTAAATGAGGCGGCAATGTACTAAAATTAAGTTGAACTAACAAATTAGTGCATATCAAATCTGCGTTAATTAAGTTATATAAAATACATAGTTATTTATTTATTAAATATTATTTATTATTTATGTCTAAAAACAATTTTGACATAATATATTCTACACAAAAATCACTTACACATCTGAATATGTACTCGTACAGGTCTTTAATGACCGTTCAAAGCCCGAGGTAAGAATATGTGAAATTTCTCGGAGGAAATCGCACAGCGCCCGTTGCTTACTTGAAATGGTAATTTTCAAGCGATTCATCGGGGAATTTGCATACTACGGAATGACTCGCGCACCAAAGTGATTCCGTGTAATTTCGCTACACTAGCTAGGAATTTATTCCGGCATTATGCTAATCTTCCCCAGGGATTTTATAATAAATAACATAAAAATTATTTGATCATGTGTTACACACTATATTCAACATTGTATGCTTCCTTTATAACATGTGCTGTGGAATTTTGTACTTTCTCTCCATATGTTGCTTTATGAAATTTCAGTTTTCTTGTTGTTTGCTTTTTTTTAATTGAGATAATGTAATAGCATACGTTAGCAATATTTATTATTACAATCTACCGGGTGTTGACTTGGCGGACGCAACATAGGAAATCCCATGTAAATGTTCAAATTTTGGCTCCCCTATCTATTTTAGAAACAAAATGTATTTACCTTTTTTGTAGAGGGAAAAAATCTGAATTCATTCGCGTTAACGTCTAACACTTTACGTTTCTCTAAGTTAAAATAATTAAGAAAAAGTAATGTGATTTTATAAAAATTATGCCTGCCATGGAATTGAAACAACAATTGCTGATGTCAAAATAGAACAAAACATTATTCTGCCTTCTATTCAATCTGGCTTTAGGCCTAACTATAGCTGTGCGACTGCCTTACTAAATGTTACTGATGACATAATAAGGGCCACTGATAGAGGTCTTATATCATGCCTAATTTTAACAGACTTTAGTAAGGCATTTGACACAATAAACCATGACATCTTAATAGCCAAGCAATAGTACATTGGACTTGAAGAAAGCGCAATAAAACTACTATCTAGTTTCTATTCTGCCTTCTATTCAATCTGGCTTTAGGCCTAACTATAGCTGTGCAACTCCCTTACTAAATGTTACTGATGACATAATATGGGCCACTGATAGAGGTCTTATATCATGCCTAATTTTAATAGACTTTAGTAACGCATTTGACACAATAAACCATGACATCTTAATAGCCAAGCTATAGTACATTGGACTTGAAGAAAGCGCAATAAAACTACTATCTAGTTTCTATTCTGCCTTCTATTCAATCTGGCTTTAGGCCTAACTATAGCTGTGCAACTCCCTTACTAAATGTTACTGATGACATAATAAGGGCCACTGATAGAGGTCTTATATCATGCCTTATTTTAATAGACTTTAGTAAGGCATTTGACACAATAAACCATGACATCTTAATAACCAAGCTAAAGTAGATTGGACTTGAAGAAAGCGCAATAATACTACTATCTAGTTTCGTTCTTAACAGAAAACAACATGTAAAAATAGATAATTCCTATTCCAGTCTTTCAAAAATTACTGCTGGTGTTCCCCAAGGCTCCAATTTAGGTCCAATTTTATTTTCAATATACACATCATTTTTACCTGATATTTTAGAATTCGGCACCTGCAATTTATATGCGGACGATATTCAACTTTTGTTTTCTTTTAACCTTAGCGATATCGAAGAGGCTAATGAAAAAATTAATAATGAATTAGCTAATCTATTAAATGCCTCACGTAGACATTCTCTGCCTATTAATCCAAATAAAACGTGTGCTATATTATTTGGGCCTAAAAAAAAAGTTACTGATGCAAAAAGAGTATTAAATATCCAACTCGACAATGTAATTATCCCCTTCGTCGATTCAGTGCGTAAAGATTTGAAGCGCAAGTCTGAGTCAATGATTAATCCATTGACTCAGACTTGCGCTTCAAATCTCATATCTACAAATGTATATCTCGTGCATATAATAATTTAAGAATTATTTATTCTAATAGACACTTTTTGTCGAAAAATTCTAAACGTCTCCTGTGCGAATATTGAGTCACTTTAATTTCTGTGATGTCGTGTATGGTGCATGTTTGGATAGAATAACAACCGAACGCAATCACAAAGTACAAAATTCTTGTAAACAACTCATTATGGGTATTAGAAAATTTGATCATATTTCAGGAAAGTTAGCAGAGTTAAACTGGATAAATACGGCTAATAGACGAACCTTACATAGCTACATTATTTTTTTTTGGTTTGTTTGGCATAGGTATTACCACTCAGCCACTAACGTTGATTTATAATATCTATATTAACATATATTTCGACTAATTTGGACGTCACAACACATGCACACACATCCATGGAACCGGAGACGAGTATTTTTCGTTAGAAAAATTACTCGCCTCCGCTGGGAATCGAACCCAGATCACCTCCGTGTCCGATTGGCGAAACCGGCGGCTCAACTGCTCGGCCACGGCGGGCCCAGCTACACTATTTATTATAAAATTATAAACTACCGCACACCCCCTTATCTATATCAGAGAATTGTGTTTCGAACCCACGTACATAATTTAAACATCAGGTCCCGGGGAATAATATCCCCTCCAAAACATAAAACTGCTATTTTTGTTAGATGCTTTACATTCAGCATCTACAAACTATACAATAGAATCCCCGGAACCCTTAAATCAAATAATATATTAAATTTGAAAAGAAAAGTACGGGCTGGTTTATTACTTGGAGAGCTCTATCTAGCATGACATAACATTTTGTTTTTATTTATTATTTCAAATTTCAATTAGTAGGTTAAGTGGAAGAGCAGTAACAGGTATTACCTGACTGAACTTCGCCTACACTAATAAAGATATAATTAATGTATAATGTTGAAGTTAAACAAATAAAGGCATTTATTATTATTATTATTATTATTATTTAAATTGCAATAGATATCGCAGTCACTTGATGAAAGTAAATGTTTTCAAAATGATTTACACTATACAAGAAAAAATCCTCCTAATAAAGTGGTATTATGCAGACCACAGTTATCACGATGTTTGCGTTATGTTTTTTGTCGATAATTATGTATCAGCAATATCTTGTGCTATTTTGACATCTGCAATTGTTGTATCAATTCCATGGTATGTCATTATTTTTATAAAATCACATTACATTTTCTTAATTATTAAGGCTGTAAATTTTCTGACATTCGTTGATTTTTAAAAGAGTTCAATTTGGAGCTTTAAACGAGTGTTTTCCACTCCCAGACTAAGCATGAAGTAAAATTTCGAGTTTAGAAAAGCCCCGTGAAAATTTGTCGAGGGTCGCGCAGCGACCCGAGACAAATTTTCTGGGCTTTTCTAAACTCGAAATTTTACTTCATGCGCCACGCGTGTAAAACACTATAATATTGTCAAATTTATGTATATTCGAACTTCACTTAAAATCTGTGTTTTAGACGTGTGGCGCATGAAGTAAAATTTCGAGTTTAGAAAAGCCCAGAAAATTTGTCTCGGGTCGCTGCGCGACCCTCGACAAATTTTCACGGGGCTTTTCTAAACTCGAAATTTTACTTCATGCTTAGTCTGGGAGTGGAAAACACTTGTTTAAAACTTTAAATTGAACTTAAAAAAACAGGGAATATCCGCAATTGTATCAATTCCATGTTATATCATTATTTTTATAAAATCACGTTACTTTTTCTTAATTATTTTAGCTGCAAATTTTCTGACATTCGTTGATTTTTAAAAGAGTTCAATTTGAAGCTTTAAACGAGTGTTGTCCACTCCCAGACTAAGCATGAAGTAAAATTTCGAGTTTAGAAAAGCCCCGTGAAAATTTGTCTTGGGTCGCGCAGCGACCCGAGACAAATTTTCTGGGCTTTTCTAAACTCGAAATTTTACTTCATGCGCCACGCGTATAAAACACAGATTTTAAGTGAAGTTTGAATATACATAAATTTGACAATATTATAGTGTTTTATACGCGTGGCGCATGAAGTAAAATTTCGAGTTTAGAAAAGCCCAGAAAATTTGTCTCGGGTCGCTGCGCGACCCTCGACAAATTTTCACGGGGCTTTTCTAAACTCGAAATTTTACTTCATGCTTAGTCTGGGAGTGGAAAACACTTGTTTAAAGCTTTAAATTGAACTTAAAAAAAACAGGGAATATCCGCAATTGTATCAATTCCATGGTATATCATTATTTTTATAAAATAACATTACTTTTTTGTAATTATTTTAGCTGCAAATTTTCTGACACTCGTTGATTTTTAAAAGAGTTCAATTTGAAGCTTTAAACGAGTATTGTCCACTCCCAGACTAAGCATGAAGTAAAATTTCGAGTTTAGAAAAGCCCCGTGAAAATTTGTCGAGGGTCGCGCAGCGACCCGAGACAAATTTTCTGGGCTTTTCTAAACTCGAAATTTTACTTCAAGCGCCACGCGTGTAAAACACAGATTTTAAGTTAAGTTGGAATATACATAAATTTGACAATATTATAGTGTTTTATACGCGTGGCGCATGAAGTAAAATTTCGAGTTTAGAAAAGCCCAGATAATTTGTCTCGGGTCGCTGCGCGACCCTCGACAAATTTTCACGGGGCTTTTCTAAACTCGAAATTTGACTTCATGCTTAGTCTGGGAGTGAAAAACACTTGTTTAAAGCTTTAAATTGAACTTAAAAAAAAAACAGAGAATATCCGCAATTGTATCAATTCCATGGTTTATCATTATTTTTATAAAATCACGTTACTTTTTCTTAATTATTTTAGCTGTAAATTTTATGACATTCGTTGATTTTTAAAAGAGTTCAATTTGAAGCTTTAAACGAGTGTTGTCTACTCCCAGACTAAGCATGAAGTAAAATTTCGAGTTTAGAAAAGCCCCGTGAAAATTTGTCGAGGGTCGCGCAGCGACCCGAGACAAATTTTCTGGGCTTTTCTAAACTCGAAATTTTACTTCATGCGCCACGCGTATAAAACACAGATTTTAAGTGAAGTTGGAATATACACAAATTTGACAATATTATAGTGTTTTATACGCGTGGCGCATGAAGTAAAATTTCGAGTTTAGAAAAGGCCAGAAAATTTGTCTCGGGTTGCTGCGCGACCCTCGACAAATTTTCACGGGGCTTTTCTAAACTCGAAATTTTACTTCATGCTTAGTCTGGGAGTGGAACACACTTGTTTAAAGCTTTAAATTGAACTTATAAAAAAACAGGGAATATCCGCAATTGTATCAATTCTATGGGATATCATTATTTTTATAAAATAACATTATTTATTCTTAATTATTTTAGCTGCAAATTTTCTGACATTCGTTGATTTTTATATAGATCAATTTGAAGCTTTAAATGAGTGTTGTCCACTCCCAGACTAAGCATGAAGTAAAATTTCGAGTTTAGAAAAGCCCCGTGAAAATTTGTCGAGGGTCGCGCAGCGACCCAAGACAAATTTTCTGGGCTTTTCTAAACTCGAAATTTTACTTCATGCGCCACGCGTATAAAACACAGATTTTAAGTAAAGTTTGAATATCGAATATACAAATTTCACAATATTATAGTGTTTTATACGCGTGGCGCATGAAGTAATATTTCGAGTTTAGAAAAGCCCAGAAAATTTGTCTCGGGTCGCTGCGCGACCCGAGACAAATTTTCACGGGGCTTTTCTAAACTCGAAATTTTACTTCATGCTCAGTCTGGGAGTGGAAAACTTTTGTTTAAAGCTTCAAATTGAACTTAAAAAAAAACAGGAAATAGCCGCAATTCTTATATTAATTCCATGGTATGTCATTATTTTTATAAAATCACATTACTTTTTCTTAATTATTTTAACTTAGAAAAGCGTAAAGTGTTAAGTGTGAACATTAATCAATTTAGAATTTTTTCCTCTACAAAAAAGTAAAATACATTTTATTTCCAAAATAAATAACGAAAAGTACGGTAATATTGTTAGGTGTCCTGAGTTTGCATGTTAAATCTCAGTGCCCCGGCTAAATTCTTTACAGACGGTTTATAGAATTTATAGAAATTGTAAAAATGAGTGTATAATTTTACTTAAAATCAACATTTAGAGTTACCTATGTAATTTCTCGACCATAAATAGTTTGTAAAAGATAAACACGATTTATCATAATGTTTTGTTTTAAACATTATTTGTCCGAATTTAATTTATTAAATATTTAATTATTTTCGTAAATAATGATTTAACGTTCTCCTAACAATTGTTTATATGTGTATTTGTTATTTAGTTAATGTGTGTATATTTATGTGTGTAACCAGTTGTGTAGGGTAATTTTTAATAAAGGGTAAAATGTTGTGTTTATTGTAGCCGTGTAGTTGGCCGAGCGAAGGCTGCAGGAACAGTAAACATATTGTTACATTTGCATGAGACCCTTCCTCCTCGTGTGCACGATATCAGGATATGGAACATTATGGAATCGTAGCCGCGGGGCTGGCATTAAAGCCCAACATTAACCCTTTACCCAACATTTATCAATTCGAACCCTCTGGAAACTAGTCGAGAAGGGGTTGTTACGAAGGAGACGTGGAACGGGCAGATCTTCATCCCTGTTTTAACCCCCTCACCCCTCGCCTATTTTCCCTCCAGGTGGTATTGATGGAACATGCCGTTGCTCAAGGAATTTCCATCTGATTTAATATCTTGTCAAATTTTCTTGCATGATATGAAACTTACAATAGTTTTCACTACGTTGTTAATTCTTACACTACAAAGTTCATTATACTATGCGATTGTTTAAAACATGATTTAGAGTAGGCTTTGAGTTTTAAATTAGATTGGCACTGGTAACATATAGTTTAGCATAACCTCAAATTTATTCCATGATTTAATTAGCATTCTGTGGTCTGTGGAGCAGGTCGGACCGCTGCGCAAAAATTAAAACGCAAAGCCAGCACGTGGTTAGACTCCTATCCTTTTGCATCCTTTCAGTCACATCCATTTTCATATTACTATTCCTTGCGTTCCCTTCTAGTGTACCTCATCCTGCTAACTGCACGTGTATTTTCCTTTTCCTATCCCTCAGGAAGGGCGTTAGTCCAAATTTTAAATTCTGTCGACACTCCAATAATCTTATAATCAAAATAACTACAATCATTCCCATAACCTTTTCCTTTGATAACTACCCCTATATTTATTTATTTATTTATTTATTCAAATGGTTAAACTACATAAATACCTTAAGCATATAGTTGGGACACTAGATACAAATGAAGTATCTCTTGGAGTACTTCTTGACCTATCAAAAGCTTTCGATAGTTTATACCACGAAATTTTAATTCATAAACTAGATAAGTATGGTGTTCGTGGAGTAGCCTTAAATCTAATAAAAAGTTATCTTAGTTATAGAAAGCAAAGTGTGAAAATAAATAACAACATTTCAGCGTGTTTAGACGTAACGAAGGGAATACCTCAAGGTAGTATTTTAGGGCCCTTGCTTTTTATAATTTATATTAACGACTTAGCGGAGGTTGTGCAGTCGATTGGTGGTGATGTTCAGATATATGCAGACGATACGAACTTGCTGGTCTCCTGCAAGAATGTGTCAGATGCTGTGTTTGAATGCAATCAACTTCTCATCGAGTGTAATGCTTGGCTGAACAAAAATAAATTAAAATTAAATACGGGCAAAACCGAAGTCATATTCTTTAAGACTAATCGGTCAAGAATAACCTATCCACACAGCATAACCCTCTTAGACCAAGAGTTCTTTCCTAAAGAAAGTGTAAGGTTCCTGGGAGTATTCTTAGACGATACTCTCAATGGAGTTCTCACATATCGACACTGGAAAGTCAGTTGAACTCTGCATGTTACATGCTGTGCATATTAAAATCTTCTGGTGCATCATCGGACATTCTTAGGCTAGTGTATAATTCACATTTCTGTTCGCGGCTACGCTACGGTATAACATACTATGGTTGTAGTTATCAAGCACAGCGTCTGTTCACTATACAGAAAAGGGCAATCCGGATTATACTTGGACTAAAATTCAGAAAGTCTTGCAGAGGGCACTTTAAAGCAAATAAAATGTTAACCTTATACGGGCTGTACATATATGAACTCTTAGTACACAACTTTAATGCTGAATTAAACATCAATGCCACTCATCAACATAACTATCAAACTAGACATTACAATAACTTTGCGCTGCCGATTCATCGGTTATCAATGTATGAAAAGGAACCATCTTACGCTGCAATGAAGTACTACAATCGTCTGCCGTACAATATTAAATCTATTGAAAAAATTAAGAAATTTAAGGAATGTCTGCATGAATATCTGTGTCAGAAAGAAATATACTCCTTAAATGAACTCTGAAATACATCAAATAAAAAAAAATAAATAAAGAAATAAATTTAAAAAGAACGCCTTCTCAAAATAGAATATATTCATATTGATATGCATTTTTCTCTTAGTTCTTTTTTGTTTTTTCTTGTTTATTAACTTTGTTTCTATTTATTTAATCTTATATTTTCTAAATTGTATTTTGCTGACACATTTTCATTTATATGTATTACCTTGTAATTACTTATTTCTTGAAAATAAATTACTATTATTATTATTATTATTAACATTTGTATAATTAATACCGTGACTGGTCAACAGGGCTTAGACGCCAAGGTCATTAAATACGGGAAAGAAGAAGACGAATCAGCATTCTGGACAACCGCTCAATAAAATTCTACCTACACTAAATCATAATTTAAAAAATCGCACGGTAGTAGAAATCACAAAACTTGAGCCCTGTCCAAATTCGCAAAGACAAGCATCACCACAAAACATGACACATTGTGTCAAAATGTATGTCAAAATTATTGGAAATATCGAAACGTGATAAAATGTTAAAACAAATGTTGAAAAATACTAGAATTCTGAAAAAGTACAAAGAATTCTCAATAATTGTAATTTTTTTCTTTTTCCTGTGGGGGCCGTCTTCCTTTCGGATCCGAATGCACTGCAGCCTAGGTGACTTATTGTACTGCCCCAATATTATTACACTCACGCAACTATTCCGAACTCGATGCCCTGCACTAGCTTGTGCAGGTCCTTCAGAGGTTGCTCGTGGAAATCATTTGGTTCCATTTGTCTGTGCCCAAATATGAGCCGTCTTTTGCTCTCCAGCGCATTGCACCTCCACAAATAATTGTAATAATTTTTTATTAAATGGGAAATATATTTTTAACTTCACTTTAAATCGGCGTTTATATGCGCGTGGCACATGAAGTAAAATTTCGAGTTGAGAAAAGCCTGAATTTGGATTTGGACGCTGCGCGGGCTTCGGGATTTTCTCAATTCGAAATTTTACTTCGTGCTTATTCTGGGAGTGGAAGACACTCATTTGGTTTTTTGAAAATGTTGATGAGTTTGCACGATTTTGGTTAATTATCAAAGTTTTCATTAATTTTCAGTATTTTAGTTAATTTTTAACGTGGTTTTCCGGACGGTTTTCTTGAATTTCCAAAATGTTCGTTAATTGGAAAAATTTTATATTTATTATTCATATCAAATATCCTTATACTCTGTAGTTTATATTATAATATTTTATTTCTACTTATTTATATCATATATTTATTTCTTTGACGTGTCTAATATTGTAAAATTAAACAATGAAGGACCAATAAACAATTTGATTTGATTTGATTTGATTTGATAAGTTTATTAAAATTTCCTTTAATTTTCAAATTCTTGGTAGATTTAATTAATTCACAAAATATGCTTTAACCTAAAAAATTTCGAAGTTTTTTAATAAAATGTCTAGATTTGCGGTAATTTTCAGGATATTTAAAATTAACAAAAATTTAGGAAGTTCATGAAAACAGTCATGAATTTAAAAGTTAGCGCATCATTATTTTGAAAATTAACAGAAATTCACGAAAACCCAGTCGTGGTTTTTAAATTATTATTAATGACAAACCTAAGTATTTACAAAACGACTCGACATTTAAAAAAAGGAAAGCGGTAATCTTATAAATTTAAGGAAAGCGCTGAGATTTTTTTCCAATTAATGAAAATCTTGAAAAAAAATTTCATGGGATTAAATTGACATACACTCGACCACAAAAAAACGCGCCACTTGAAAATTCACGTTTTTTCGTGAATATTCAAACAGCCATAACTTCGGTCGATGTGGATGAAATTTGATGAATTTTTAAGTTTTTGGAACGCTAAAGTTTTCTCTTTAAGGACACATAAGTGGATATAACGAAATTTAAGCACTTCTGCATTTAAAAGTCCTACCAACAAAAAAATGTTCAGAATGTTATAAATGATAAAAGTTGAGAAGTTATACTGTGCCCAAAAAAAATCGTAGCTCCACTTCAAAAAGAGCGCAACAAAATTCCATCATTATCCTTTGAAATAAGCGAAAAATTATGTCGATCCAATGATTTGGCTCGAAGTTATGGCAGTTTTTTTAAAAAAGTGTATTTTGGGGCATAACTTTGGCGGACAGGCATAACTCTGCTCGCAAACCTGTGACATTATGCGATTTAAAAAGATTGAAGTTTTCTCTTTAAGGGCATGTTAGTCAGATCTTCAAACATGCACATTTTACCCACTTCTACCCCCTAAAGGCGATGAAACGTTTTTCACTTTAAAACTTTTAACTTTGTTAACTTATAAATAAAACACTGTTTATCACTTTGTTTGTATAACAATTGGTTTATTTGGTGACTATAGTTTCGATACTACACGTATCATTATCAAACCGTAAGTTTGATAATGATACGTGTAGTATCGAAACTATAGTCACCAAATAAACCAATTGTTATACAAACAAAGTGATAAACAATGTTATATTTATATTCAACAATGTATAACGAAGTAGAAGCCTCTATAGTCAGTGAATTTGTTAACTTATACAATGCGCAAAAAAAATTGTAGCTTCGAGCAAGGGACACCCAGAATAAATTTAGTCCTTCTCCTTTAAATTTATTCTGGATGTCCCTTGCTCGAAGCCACAATTTTTATTGCGCATTGTATAAGTTAACAAAGTTAGAAGTTTTAAAGTGAGAAACGTTTCATCGCCTTTAGGGGTTGAAAGGGGGTAAAATGTGCATGTTTAAAGATCTGACTAACATGCCTCAAAGAGAAAACTTCAAGCTTTTTAAATCGCATAATGTCACAGGTTTGCGAGCAGAGTTATGCCTGTCCGCCAAAGTTATGCCCCAAAATACACTTTTTAAAAAAACTGCCATAACTTCGAGCCAAATCATTGGATCGACATGATTTTTCGCTTATTTCAAAGGAAAATGATGGAATTTTGTTGCGCTTTTTTTGAAGTAGAGCTACGATTTTTTTTGGGCACAGTATAACTTCTCAACTTTTATCATTTTTAACATTCTGAACATTTATTTGTTGGTAGGACTTTTAAATGCAGAAATGCTTTAATTTCGTTATATCCACTTATGTGTCCTTAAAGAGAAAACTTTAGCGTTCCAAAAACTTAAAAATTCATCAAATTTCATCCACATCGACCGAAGTTATGGCTGTTTGAATATACACGAAAAAACGTGAATTTTCAAGTGGCGCGTTTTTTTTGTGGTCGAGTGTATGTCAATTTAATCCCATGAAATTTTTTTTCAAGATTTTCATTAATTGGAAAAAATCTCGGCGCTTTCTTTAAATTTACAAGATTACCGCTTTCCTTTTTTAAAATGACGAGTCGTTTTGTAAATACTTAGGTTTGTCATTAATAATAATTTAAAAATCACGACGGTTTTTTCGTGAATTTCTGTTAATTTTCAAAATTATGATGCGTTAACTTTTAAATTTATGACTGTTTTCATGAACTTCCTAAATTTTTTTTTTGCGGTCGAGTGTACATTTTTGACTTAAAAGATAATTTTTGACGCAAATTGCCATTGTCATGTTTGAGATAATACATAGCTTTTTGAAAATGTAATTTTTGATGTTATGATGTAAATTAACATTTCTAACGTAAAATGACGATTTGTAATGTCATTTTTAACATAAAATAAGAACATTTATAAAAAGTACCATTATTGACGTAAAATAAAAAAAATTATATAAAACCTCGTTTTTGAAGTAACTTGTAATTTCTGACATAAACTGTCATTTTTAACATAAATAATATCATCATCATCATCAGCTATTCCCGCCTCATTTTGTAAGTAAAACGTAATTTTCCCCTTGTAATACAATTTTTGGCATTATTTGACATATTTCTCATGATTTGTCGAAAACGACAATTTGACAAATTAAAACAAAAAACAAAAACTAAACGAGTGTTGTCTCAAACTGAGCATGAAGTAACATATCGAGTTTAGAAAAGCCCCAGCGTAAGTTCTAAACTCTAAATTTTATTTCATGCGTCACGCGTATAAAAACACTGATTTAATTTTTTTTTTTAATTGGGTTTTGGCTTTTGCCTGGCCTTGGGAACTTGCCCATTAGCCAACATCATTTTATTTATATTTTGTATTTGTTTTATTTCTTTTAACTTATTGCTAAATTACCTATAACTATATATTTGGACGTCACAACACATTCACACACCCATGGACTCCGGGACGAATATTTTTCGTTAGAAAAATTGCTCGCCCCGGCTGGGAATCGAACCTAGATCACCGCCGTGAACGATTGGCGAAACCAGCGGCTCATCCGCTCGGCCACGGCGGGCCCCAAAACACTGATTTATTGTAAAGTTTAAAATAATCCTCTCATTTCATAAAAAAATAATATAATATGCGCATCAATTAAAATTAAAATTATTGGAATTATTATTTTTTTAACAGTTGTCGCATTTTTTAGGGATTGTTGACTTTTTATTACTTTGAGAAATCTTAGACAAATTTGACATTTTCAATATTTTTAACATTTGATATATCATTTTTGGCATTTATCGACTCAGACATAAGTTCATCGAGACAGCAGATACTAGTCGTTTAGACATTTTTACAACAATGACACTTGACATAAGTAGGCTCTGGCCGACATTTGGACTATAATAAAAGTGGGCAATAGTCGGCGACAGCCGACATTTAAACAACAACGATACTTTACACAAAAAGAATTACATTTGTTTATGAGAAGATTGCTTAGATAATATTAAAGAAATATTAGATTTAAATTACTCAGTATCATTCGTAGTCTACACAACCTTTGAATTTAAAATTATTCATAACTCTCGATTATATTTAACAATAATAATCAATTAGTTGCATTTCGATAATGTCGGTTTTATAAACATAAAATAACTTTATTTGGCTAATAAATCTCCCCAGTAAATTATTTGTTTATTTTTCTACCAAGTAAATTTTATTCTCTAAATAATTTGACTGGTTAAAGTCAAATAAAATTAGTTCCATTTAAAGTTTTAAACGAGTGTTTTCCACTCCCAGATTAAGCATGAAGTAAAATTTCGAGTTTAGAAAAGCCTGAAAATTTGGTTTGGTCGCGTAGCGCGAAGCGCGGAGCGACCAAACCAAATTTTCAGGCTTTTCTAAACTCGAAATTTTACTTCATGCGCCACTGGTACAAAACACTGATTCAATGTAAAGTTTAGCGGTGTGTTTTAAGCTTCGTAATATGTCAGTGTTTTGTACCGGTGGCGCATGAAGTAAAATTTCGAGTTTAGAAAAGCCTGAAAATTTGGTTTGGCCGCTCCGCGCTTCGCGCTACGCGACCAAACCATATTTTCAGGCTTTTCTAAACTCGAAATTTTACTTCATGCTTAGTCTGGGAGTGGAAAAACTCGTTCTAAACTTCATGTTGCACGTTTTTTGTATAAAATCAATTAATGCCTAAACATTTACAGCGTAAACATTATGTATATTTAAAAGAAACATTCCCAGTATGTAATATAATAAGTCATTCATAGAAATCATATAAGGAAGTGCAGAATTTGACCTAAAATCAACTTTTAGAGTTAACTCTATAATTACTTGGCCGTTGATGGGTTAAGCAAAAAAAATGAAGGTAGAGAAATATTGTACCAATAATGTGACCACTTTAAAACTAAAAAATATACTTGTGTAAATCTTTACCTAAAAACCAAAGAGGAACAACTAGATTTCAAGATGTTTTCTTTAGTGACAATGTGGTTTTCTGATATCGAAATATAATACCAACAGATGCAGAATATGACAAATGACAACTAAAACTTAATTGAGCAATATTCGCATCTGTTTGACAGACTACTAATAACATATGGCTAATGAATAATGCCTAAATTATTCATGACTAATTTAATCATTCGTTTTAATCATGACTAAAAATTTAGTCAACTAATGCCCGGTTTACGTACCACTGTATTAGAATACCATTTATTATTGAAAACTGCACACAATTAGGCCCAGTTAGTCCAAGTCGGCTGTTCGATTAGAGTCTGCTAAACCTGTAACTGTAGTGAGAGCGACAGGTCGGCAATTTAAGGAGGGTTTTTGAAGGTATCTCTCTGTAAAGTTTTGCTACTGGTCGTGTATAATTAAAATTAAAAAGTCCACGTGATCCAGTAGTTAGACGTAGTCGCAGCGTAATAATCCCGCATAAAATATTCCAAACCCAGTCTATTTCAGATGTAGTTGGTATTCATCTGGATAAAGCAAGTGAGTGAAGGTGTGCTGTTCGCGTGTATGTGTGAGCGAGCAAGTGCATGTGTACGTATATAATATCGAGCAGAGATCTTTAGTCGTGAGGTATGGGCGGGTCACCTAGGGCACGCCCCCCGGCCACGCCCACGGAAAGCATGCCGATATCAAGGCACCCTGTGATTAGGTTAATAAATAGACGCTTAACGGCGCCGGCAGACCGCTGACCCAACGACGACCACCACCGCCTAATCACAGATCAAATGCTCGAAATTATACACACTTCACTTAAAAAAGTTATAGCGCCAAAGTGAGGGTGGTCAGACGTCTTTCAACAACACAACTCTTCCTTCTCTCTTTCTAACACTCGGGGTAAACCGCGCGGCATACCCAAGACGTACCTCTTTGCAGCGGGAGGGCCACGTTTCTACGAGTTTGTATAAACGTAAAACGTGTTATTATCACAATCCCTTCGCGGTCGCGTTTTTTATATGATTAGTGGGAGTACAGATTTTTTTCAAAACATTTTCACGTTATAAATGGCCCAAAAACGTTTCATTAGGCACGGGCGGCCTATCATTACCTCTCTCTCTTCCCGGAACCGTGATTTATCTCCTCATATATACAGTTCACGTGAGGGTAAATCCACAATTTCTGATGGTCTCGCTAATTATTGTTATCGTGGTTTATCTCACGTTTGTATTTCTCATACAAATATTTCCAAGAAAAAATATGTTTTTCTATAAATAGACGTGTAATAACTTAAAACACAAACACTGAGAAATGAATCAAAAAGTTTTATCTTCTTACCCTTTTATCGATGTTCGCGAAACTCAAGCTAGTGGCATATTTAGAATTTTGCCCCTTTAATACAATTTGGGTTGGTTTTATGTCATTGAAGAATTGGATGAGGTGTTTTTAGAAGTCTACACTAAATTAGTGTTTTCAATCAATCAAGCATCGTTTCTTCTCTTCTTTTTCCTCAGAACAAGGTGTTCCCCAAGGTTCCCCTCTCTCTCCATTGCTGTTCAATATATTCTGTTCTGACATATACCATCCTGACCTAAAATACTTCAATCCCTTAAAATACATCCATAGTTTGTCAACGACACTGTCCTTATATTTCACGCTCCCACCCTACCTAAAGCTCTACTTTCCAAGAACTTATGGACACTCTTGACAGGGTTGTTATGTTTAAAACACTGTTTTAAAACAGTGTTTTAAACATGTTTAAAAACAGCCGTAATTTTTTACATAATTCGGAGTAATCCGACATTTGGTCCATCGTATCAACTTGAACATAAGTCGGTGCCAGTCGATATTTCCATTGTGTCAACTTGACCGAAGTTGGCGTAAGCCGACATTTAGTTTATAGTGTCAACTTGACATAAGTCGGCGTTAGCCGACATTTGGATTATAATAACAGTTGACATAAGTCAGTGCATTTAATTTATAGTGTCAACTTGACATAAGTCGGCGTTAGCCGACATTTGGATTATAATGACAGTTGACATAAGTCAGTGCATTTAATCAACTGTGTCAACTTAACAGAAGAAAAATCACATTTTCAATAATGTTTAAAATAATAAACATTTTTGAAGTTGTGATTTTTTAGAAATTTAAAATCAAAATTATGATTTTGAATTAAAAAAATAGAATAAAATTACGAATTATTGTGTTGTATGTCATATAAAAGTGCAAGAAAAATGCTAAAATTGTCCCTATAAATTTCAAAGTGGGATTAGGATGGGTTCATAATGAAAGAGATAAACTCGTTGAGTTTTATTTGCACAATATTTTTGGATGGATTAATATATACATTAAATATTTCTTAAATACAGCTCAACAAGTTTATTTTTTAATATGAACCTCTTATGATCACACTTTGGAATTTATATGGGTAATTAACAATTGCATAAATTATTATATATAATATTTTAAACATTTTTGAAGATGCGATTTTTACTTATTTAGAATTTTTGCTCCTCTAATACATTTTGGGTTGGTTTTATGTCATTGAAGAATTGGATGAGGTGTTTTTAGAAGTCTACACTAAATTAGTGTTTTCAATCAATCAAGCATCGTTTCTTCTCTTCTTTTTCCTCAGAACAAGGTGTTCCCCAAGGTTCCCCTCTCTCTCCATTGCTGTTCAATATATTCTGTTCTGACATATACCATCCTGACCTAAAATACTTCAATCCCTTAAAATACATCCATAGTTTGCCAACGACACTGTTCTTATATTTCACGCTCCCACCCTACCTAAAGCTCTACTTTCCAAGAACTTATGGACACTCTTGACAGGGTTGTTATGTTTAAAACACTCTGTTTTAAAACAGTGTTTTAACATGTTTAAAAACAGCTGTCGTGTTTTAAATGGTTTTGTTTTAAACATGTTTTAAATCTTAAATTTGCTTAAAACAAGTTTTAAACGTTAAATTTGTTTAAAACGTTTTCTATTTTTATCTTAAATTTGCAAAACTATATTTTATACTACTTCATTAAGATTTTTTGTTTACATTTTTAAATTTTAGCTAAATTGTTGAAGATTTTTCAAACTACATTTTTAATCATGACATTTTATTACAGTATATTTAAAAAAACTGTATTTTTCTCTGTAAATAGAATTTATTCTGCTGAGAAATAAATGATTATTATTATTATTACAAAAAAATATCACAACTTTGTGTGCATAAATGTAATTTTTAAATACAGGTAATTTTTCCTTCACTTAAACATATGCACTGTAAATTTTACGACATTCGTTGTTTTTTAGAAGATTTCAATTTGAATATTTAAACGAGGGTCTTCCACTCCCAGACTAAGCATGAAGTAAAATTTCGAGTTTAGAAAAGCCTGAAAATTTGGATTGGCCGCGTAGCGAAGCGGAGCGGCCAATCCAAATTAGGCTTTTCTAAACTCGAAATTTTACTTCATGCGCCACACGTATAAAACACTGAAACATCATAAAGTTTAAAATATACGGTTTTAGCAATTTAATATGTAATTGTGAATAAAGCATGAGTTAGATTCTGCGGTAAATAAATTGTTTAAAACAGTGATTATAGGCAACCCAATAACTCTAACGTATATTAGGTTGCCTATAACCGTTGTTGTATGTGTGTTTTTTTAACTTCACTGTAAATCAGTGTTTTTAAGCGTGGCGCATGAAGTAAAATTTCGAGTTTAGAAAAGCCTAATTTGGATTGGCCGCTCCGCTTCGCTACGCGGCCAATCCAAATTCTTAGGCTTTTCTAAACTCGAAATTTTACTTCATGCTTAGTCTGGGAGTGGAAAACACTCGATAAAAGCCTTAAATTAACTTTGAAACAACGAATTCACGCAAATTTAAAAAACGCTGTAATTATCGGGATATGTATACTTAAACGAAAAATACCCTGTATATTCTGTTTAAAACGTGTTTTAAACATGTTTGAAACATGTTTTGAACATGTTTTTAAATGTTAATATTTTAAACGCTGTTTTAATGAAAAAAACACGTTTTGTAAAAAAAACTGTTTGTTTTAAATAAAATGAAAAAAAAATATGTTTTTTAACAACCCTAACTCTTCAACGATTATAAACATTATAAAGTTTAAAATATACGGTTTTAGCAATTTAATACGTAAATGTGAATAAGGCATGAGTCAGATTCTGCGCTAAATATATTGTTTAAAACAGTGATTATAGGCAACCCAATAACTCTAACGTATATTAGGTTGCCTATAACCGTTGTTGTATGTGTGTTTTTATTACTTCACTGTAAATCAGTGGTTTTAAGCGTGGCGCATGAAGTAAAATTTCGAGTTTAGAAAAGCCTAATTTGGATTGGCCGCTCCGCTTCGCTACGCGGCCAATCCAAATTCTTAGGCTTTTCTAAACTCGAAATTTTACTTCATGCTTAGTCTGGGAGTGGAAAACACTCGTTAAAAGCCTTAAATTAACTTTGAAACAACGAATTCACGCAAATTTATAAAACGCTGTAATTATCGGGATATGTATACTTAAACAAAAAATACCCTGTATATTCTGTTTAAAACGTGTTTTAAACATGTTTGAAACACGTTTTGAACATGTTTTTAAATGTTAATATTTTAAACGCTGTTTTAATGAAAAAAACACGTTTGAAAAAAAAAACTGTTTGTTTTAAATAAAATGAAAAAAAAACATGTTTTTTAACAACCCTAACTCTTGAACGATTATAAACATTATAAACATTATGAAGTTTAAAATATACGGTTTTAGCAATTTAATATGTAAATGTGAATAAAGCATGAGTCAGATTCTGCGCTAAATATATTGTTTAAAACAGTGATTATAGGCAACCCACTACTAGAAAAACTAGTAGACAGGCACATACGGGAAGGAGTCCTAAAGGACTCACCACTACACCGTCAACAATATGCCTACCAAGCGGGAAAGTCATGCGAACTGGCAATCCGCCAGCTAGTGAGCAGATGCGAAAGGACCATACAATGCAAAGACATTGCGTTGGGGGCCTTTCTGGACATTGAAGGGGCGTTTGACAACACAACCTTCAACTCCATAGCAACAGCAATGGAGAAAAGAGGGATTTACCCGCAAGTCCGACACTGGGTGAACAAGATGCTCAGGAGCCGGACTGTAACAACTACTCTATACGGAAAAACAGCAGAAGCGGTGGTCGCTGGCGGGTGCCCCCAGGGAGGGGTTCTCTCGCCGCTCCTGTGGTGCCTCGTCATGGACGACCTTCTGCTGCTACTTGAAAACCAGGGCATTTATGCCCTGGGGTACGCAGATGATCTGACCATTCTAGTTAGCGGGAAGTTTGGGACCACTGTATCAAGCCTGATGCAGAGGGCACTAACTACCGTGGAAAGATGGTGCAAGAACGAAGGGTTAGCTGTAAACCCGGCCAACACGGCGATAGTCCCCTTTACCAGGAGACGAAAAACCGATGACATAACATCGCTACGCATGTATGAAATGGAAGTCCCAATCAAAAATATCTAGGGGTCATACTTGATACCAGATTGAACTTCAACTTCCACCTGGAGAACATCAGCAAAAGGGCCATGAGAGGACTTTTTGCGACCAGGAAAATGGTAGGACGCACATGGGGACTGAGACCCAGTATGACCAAATGGCTATACACCGTGGTCATAAGACCCATAGTGACATACGCGGCGCTCGCTTGGGGAGAAAAAACCCAAACCAAGAGCGCAGCCGTAAAACTCGAAAGAGTGCAACGACAGGCGTGTCTGCTGATTACTGGGGCAATGAGAACAGCAGCCATGGTACACATATTATCGCTTCCACCACTACATCTATATGTTATGATGGAAGCCAGACAGGCAGCCTACAGACTGCACATAAATGGACACACTTTAAATGTAGGGTCATCTAGACCGGAAACATTTAAAGTGCTACAAGAAGAAGAAATCCTAAATATGAGGTCCGATTTCACTAAAATCGTACACCCATCCCGCAGATTCAAAATAATCATACCACAGCGGAGTGAATGGACAAATGGAACATACCCGGGAACGAGTAAAGGAACCATCTGGTACACAGACGGGTCCAAAAACACTAAAGGAACCGGGGCTGGTATCTATGGAGGCTGTAACCGGAGCAGACAATTCACGGTTGCTCTGGGGAAACATGCCTCCATCTTCCAGGCTGAAGTGGCCGCCATTGACTGGTGTGCCCACCACATAATGGAGTCGGGACTCAACAAAGGACCAATTACCATTATGTCGGACAGCCAGGCAGCCCTAAAAGCGCTAGCCTCGCCGATAGTTCAGTCCAGACTGGTTATAGACTGCATAAACAGGCTGGACGCACTGGCGACAACAACAAAAACACAGCTAGTATGGATACCCAAGGACCAAGGAATTATTGGACACTTGGGGGCCGACTTGCTGGCCAAACAAGGGACAACAGGTGAATTTATAGGACCTGAACCCGCTTTCGGAATACCACATGAAACCGGAAAGGAAATAATCCGACGCAAGTTAGCAGAGGAGCATACAAAGGCATGGCACAACCAAATGGGAATGAGGCACACGAGACTCTTCCTAGATGGCCCGGTACCTGATAGCGCATTAGCGCTGTCAGGACTGAGCAGAATGAAACTAAGGAAAATCACAGGACTAG
Source organism: Philonthus cognatus (assembly GCA_932526585.2). NCBI lineage: Eukaryota > Metazoa > Arthropoda > Insecta > Coleoptera > Staphylinidae > Philonthus > Philonthus cognatus. The sequence goes on from OW052248.1 coordinate 52,322,261, forward strand.
TTACTGGGCACTGTGACCTGAATAAGCACAAACATAGGATGGGTCTTGAGAAAAGCCCCCTATGCCGTGGGTGCTTGGAAGAAGAGGAAACTCCCCAACACCTACTGTGCACATGCGAAGCCTATAAACGGCAACGCACGGAGCAACTCGGGAAGCCCGTGCTTCCTGAAGAACAGCTCAAGAACATATCCTGGCCCAAACTCCTGGACTTCTTAGAAGACACAGGAATATACAGGGAGTAAAATAACCAGAGGAGCACAAAAGGACCACGGAGACCGTAGTGCAGGGACGCTAAGCGATACCACCTCATGCGGAAAAAAAAAATAGGCAACCCAATAACTAACGTATATTAGGTTGCCTATAACCGTTTTTGTATGTGTGTTTTTTTTAACTTCACTGTAAATCAGTGTTTTTAAGCGTGGCGCATGAAGTAAAATTTCGAGTTTAGAAAAGCCTAATTTGGATTGGCCGCTCCGCTTCGCTACGCGGCCAATCCAAATTCTTAGGCTTTTCTAAACTCGAAATTTTACTTCATGCTTAGTCTGGGAGTGGAAAACACTCGTTAAAAGCCTTAAATAAACTTTGAAACAACGAATTCACGCAAATTTAAAAAACGCTGTAATTATCGGGATATGTATACTTAAACGAAAAATACCCTGTATATTCTGTTTAAAACGTGTTTTAAACATGTTTGAAACACGTTTGGAACATGTTTTTAAATGTTAATATTTTAAACGCTGTTTCAATGAAAAAAAAAACACGTTTTGTAAAAAAAACTGTTTGTTTTAAATAAAATGAAGAAAAAAAACATGTTTTTTAACAACCCTAACTCTTGAACGATGGTTCGCAAAATGAATAATAAAAATAAATTCGCGCAAATCGCAACTCCTTATTCCCTACCGAAAAATCAATACCTATCCATTTATCATCTCCATTTCAATTTGTCATTTGTATAACAAGTTTATCTCTAAACTACAATTCAAAATGACATGTTCTACTGTTCTAAAGGTAATTTTGAAATTAACTTTAGAGATAAACTTGTTATGCAAATGACTCTTATTGATTTCACATTGACACCAGAATATTTATTTTATTTTTATGTTAAACTTTCTTAAAAATGGTAATATTATCAAAATATAACCGACTAAGTATTCTTATGTTAATTGTCAACAAATGCCGTTCAACTTAGTCCTTTTGATTTAAACGGTAACACTTTTAAGAAATACAACAGGGCCTCTTATTTGCCAAATACGTCACTACTTAAATCTATGGATAAAAATTAAATAGAATATCGAAAGAGAATAAAATTTAATTCTCTTTCGATATTGTGTTTAATTTTTATCCGTAGATTTAAGTAGTCGAATGGTGTCAAAATAAAACTATACTTTCAACTTTCTTTCAACTTTCCTTTATTTCGTGTTATTACAAAAGTGTACACTCGTCATTTATTTATTTATTTCAATCAACGGACGAATCCAGTTACAGATTGATTAAAAGATATGAGACAATATAAAATAAAGATTGCACTAAACAGTAAAGGAAAAAACAGTATACGCAAAATACAATACAATATGAGCGAAAATTATTCGAAATACTCAACAATCAAGTCGAAGAACGCCTTAGAAGATATGCAATTAAAAATGTCAATATCCGGATGAAGTGATAACACATTATTATATAATGAACACATTGAATACACTGGTGACTTGAGCATAATATTTGTATTTGGGATTGATAACTGGAAAAGACGTTTGTTCCTTATATTAACAGGCACATTAATATTAATTCGTGCAAGTAGGTCAGAGCAATCCATACGATTGTTGAGTATTTTATACAAGGTGGTCACTGCATGCGATTTTCGGCGACTTTCTAAGGAGTGTAAGTTGAATTCACCCAATAGTTCAATATAATTATAATCAATTCCAGGATATGAACCAAACTTCTTAAAGTGAAGATATTTGACAAATTTCTTCTGGATGGCCTCGACCATCAAAGAATATTTTGCGTAGTATGGATCCCAAACGCAACAGGCATATTCAAGTTTAGATCTTACAAACGAATAGTATAGTATTTTAATGGCATCGATATTCTTAAAAGGTTTAGTATTTCGTATTATGAAGCCCAACGAACGATTTGCGGTCGATACTACTTTCATGACATGACTATTAAAAGATAGTTTATTGTCAAATAACACTCCTAAGTCTTTGAAAGTCTCAACATGGGATAATACAGAGCCATTAATCATATAATCGAACGTTATTTGTGACTTATTCCTAGTGTAAGACAATGTCTTACATTTTAAAACATTTAAAGTGATGCTGTTGTTCTTGCACCACGTTACTATCAGGTCGAGATTATGCTGAAGATACACACAATCGTCTAAAGTATTTATAGGATGATAAATTTTCAAATCATCAGCAAACATTAACATGTTATGATTAACTACATCAGCAATATCATTAATAAAGCAATTAAACAGTACCGGTCCGAGGTTGGAGCCTTGGGGAACACCCGAAGAAGCAATAAATTGATGAGACTTAAACCCTTTGTATTCAACAAATAACAGTCTGTTGGTAAGGTAATTGTAAAGTAAATTACATAGGTTTGTTGAGAGCCCAACTAGGCTTAGCTTATTTACAAGTATACCGTGATCGATTCTATCAAAAGCTTTTGATATATCGGTGTAAATTACGTCGACTTGGATTCGGTTGTCTAAATAATCCGAGAGAGTTTGCGTCATTTGCAAAATGTTGGATAACGTTGATTTATTAGGTCTAAACACATGTTGCCTAGATGATAATTTGTTATTAATGTAGGGATTAATGAATTTACATAATGTCAACTCAAAGCATTTAGCAACATTTGAGATGATAGCTATAGGTCGATAATTAAGGACATCTCTTTTATTACCAGATTTAAAAACGGGTACAATGCGCGCACTTTTCCAGCGGTTAGGAACGGTATTGTGAAGGAGACATAAATTAAATATATGAGATAGAGGAAGTGCAAGCATATTGCGGCAATCCTTAAGTACTACCGCAGGAATACCATCTGGGCCCGCGGTAACTTTATTACTTAGCTTACTAAGGGCTTCAATTACTAAATCATCAGTGACCTTAGAAATGCTAAAAAAATCATTTACAGTGTTAAGGTTATTATAAACAGCATTAATAACAGGTTTAGTGGAAGCAGTAAATGATTTGGAGAAGTGTGCAGCAAATGCATTCACTATATCAAGTGGTGAAGATAGAGAAAGATTTTCATATTCCATGACTGGAGGGATAGAGGATTCATGGCGGATGCAATTGATAAAGTTCCAGAACTTGCCCGGTTCCTTGGAAATCTTGGTTTCAGTATCACTTATAAAAGAGGGTAAGATACATAAAAGTATAATGAATAAATAACATTTGCGTAAAAAATAAATAAATAAATAAACAATAATAATAATTGATATATATGGGTTAAAAGGAAAACATTGCATTGTACAATATAAATATAAAACAGTGAAATGTATGGAAATAATACAATATCATTACAAACACATTAAAATTCTATTTAAATTCAAATAGTGAATACCACAAGCAACTAGAGCGTAAACATTAATATGCTAAGGTCTTTAAAATCATCCTCTAAGCATTCAGATAAACTGTAAAATGATTTTTTACAGAGATAGTGTTTTATCACCCTTCTAAAGGGTGTACGTGAGAGGAGTTTAATATTTTCTGGTAAAGCATTAAATAGCTTAGGGCCAAAGTAATTAATACTATTTCTGCATTTATAAATTCGTAGAAAAGGCAAGCAAATGAGGTGTCCCATATTCATGGCAATATGTATGGTAAGATGAAACATTTTTTCGAACAAACGTAAGAGACTCGAGAATATAAACGCAAGGTAATGTATATAGTTCTATTTAAAATAAAATTAAGTTAAGATATTCTCCGACATTCCACTAATGGACACCCTGTATCTGTAGATAATTATTTTATCAAATCAATGATAAGTTTTAATTAAATCAAGTTGAACATTGTTCGTATGAGTGAATAGGCCGAAACTTGCGTACAAATTGAAATTGCTTTGCAAATTAGTTTCAAGATAAATGCTCGGAGGTTTAAGGATTAGGTATATTCATCTACTACACAGCCTTACAATAATTATACACAGTTTCGAGTAGTTGAGGGTGATTTTTCAATCGGCAACTAAGTTTTAGGTAGGTGTACAAGTTTACTAACTGAATATATTGCTAGACTAATTTGATGAGATCATGTTCACCGGCAAATAATTAGATAGGTGTAGTAACATTAATTATTTAATTAATATGGACATATTTTATGGTGCCTGCGTAAAGATGGTAATAGTTGATCCCTAATTTATATAACGACAATTTATCATAAAGAAAAATTGAGTTTGTCAATAGGTTGCAGAATATTTACAAAATATAATGAACGAATTAAAATTAATATCGACTTTCTGCAAAAAGTTTGTATCCAAATATTCATTGAAACAACTACTTCTCGAGCTAATACCCCGACAGATATTGAATTATACAATGAATATTTGCGTTACACGACAGCACTGCTGTTCTATGCATAATTTATATGCAAAATGCAACATCAGGTCACACTATTCTCTAACCAAACTAAATGAAACAAAAGGAAATTGAAATAAATTGAAAAAATTACAGGGAATGAATTTTAATTGTCTTAAGCCATCTATAGACACTTAAATCTACGGATAAAAATTAAATACAATCTCGAAAGAGAACTAAATTTTATTCTCTTTCGATATTCTATTTAATATTTATCCATAGATTTAAGTAGTGACGTATTTAGCAGTAAGAGGCCCTGTTGTATTACTTAAAAGTGTTACCGTTTAAATCAAAAGGACTAAGTTGAACGGCATTTGTTGACAATTACATAAGAATACTTAGTAGGTTATATTTTGATAATATTACCATTTTTAAGAAAGTTTAACATAAAAATAAAATAAATATTCTGGTGTCAATGTGAAATCATTAAGAGTCATTTGCATAACAAGTTTATCTCTAAAGTTAATTTCAAAATTACCTCTAGAACAGTAGAACATGTCATTTTGAATTGCAGTTTAGAGATAAACTTGTTATACAAATGAAAAATTGAAATGGAGATGATAAATGGATAGGTATTGATTTTTCTGTAGGGAATAAGGAGTTGCGATTTGCGCGAATTTATTTTTATTATTTATTTTGCGAACCATCGTTCAAGAGTTAGGGTTGTTAAAAAACACGTTTTTTTTTCATTTTATTTAAAACAAACAGTTTTTTTTTTACAAAACGTGTTTTTTTCATTAAAACAGCGTTTAAAATATTAACATTTAAAAACATGTTCAAAATGTGTTTCAAACATGTTTAAAACACGTTTTAAACAGAATATACAGGGTATTTTTCGTTTAAGTATACATATCCCGATAATTACAGCGTTTTTTAAATTTGCGTTAATTCGTTGTTTCAAAGTTAATTTAAGGCTCTTAACGAGTGTTTTCCACTCCCAGACTAAGCATGAAGTAAAATTTCGAGTTTAGAAAAGCCTAAGAATTTGGATTGGCCGCGTAGCGAAGCGGAGCGGCCAATCCAAATTAGGCTTTTCTAAACTCGAAATTTTACTTCATGCGCCACGCTTAAAAACACTGATTTACAGTGAAGTTATAAAAACACACATACAACAACGGTTATAGGCAACCTAATATACGTTAGAGTTATTGGGTTGCCTATAATCACTGTTTTAAGCAATTTATTTAGCGCAGAATCTGACTAATGCTTTATTCACATTTACATATTAAATTGCTAAAACCGTATATTTTAAACTTAATGATGTTTCAGTGTTTTATACGTGTAGCGCATGAAGTAAAATTTCGAGTTTAGAAAAGCCTAATTTGGATTGGCCGCTCCGCTTCGCTACGCGGCCAATCCAAATTTTCAGGCTTTTCTAAACTCGAAATTTTACTTCATGCTTAGTCTGGGAGTGGAAAACCCTCTTTTAAAGATTCAAATTGAAATCTTTTAAAAAACAACGAATGTCGTAAAATTTACAGTGCATATGTATACCTGTATTTAAAAATTACATTTATGCACACAAAGTTGTGATATTTTATTGTAACGACAATTTATCATAAAGAAAAATTGAGTTTGTCAATAGGTTGCAGAATATTTACAAATTATAAAAAACGAATTAAAATTAATATCGACTTTCTGCAAAAAGTTTGTCTCCAAACATTCATTGAAACAACTACTTCTCGAGCTAATACCCCGACAGATATTGAATTATACAATGAATATTTGCGTTACACGACAGCACTGCTGTTTTATGCATAATTTATATGCAAAATGCAACATCAAGTCAAACTATTCTCTAACCAAACTAAATGAAACAAAAGGAAATTGAAATAAATTGAAAAAATTACAGGGAATTAATTTTAATTGTTTTAAGCCATCTATAGACGCGTTTCGAGATTTATCCAAATATTCATTGTATAATTCAATATCTGTCGGGGTATTAGCTCGAGAAGTAGTTGTTTCAATGAATATTTGGAGACAAACTTTTTGCAGACAGTCGATAATAATTTTAATTCGTTTTTTTTATATTTTGTAAATATTCTGCAACCTATTGACAAACTCAATTTTTCTTTATGATAAATTGTCTGTATGTGAAACTGTACCGTTAAAGGCGGTATGGTACTCTCTCTCAGGTATCAAATTGTTTGCACCTACTAATGACTTAATCCTTTACCTATAAATAACATTCCTTCATTTTCACTCGCCCCAGTTTTTTGTACCTGTTTCGACGACACACTTCGACATTCCTGTAAGTTTCCTGTTTATTTTATTTTAATATTTTTGTATTAAAAAGTCTAAAGCAAAGCTATACTGATGAGGGATAAATCTCGAAACGCGTCTATAGATGGCTTAAGACAATTAAAATTCATTCCCTGTAATTTTTTCAATTTATTTCAATTTCCTTTTGTTTCATTTAGTTTGGTTAGAGAATAGTTTGACCTGATGTTGCATTTTGCATATAAATTATGCATAGAACAGCAGTGTTGTCGTGTAACGCAAATATTCATTGTATAATTCAATATCTGTCGGGGTATTAGCTCGAGAAGTAGTTGTTTCAATGAATATTTGGAGACAAACTTTTTGCAGAAAGTCGATATTAATTTTAATTCATTTTTTTTATTTCCTAATTTATATGACATCAAAGTAACTTATAGTGATTTCGTTAGAAAGGCCTAATTTTCCTGACTTTTCTAAGACTTTTCCCGATGAACAAAATCCTCTAACTTTCCCGATTTTCCCGGTTGGTCGCCACCCTGTATTACCTTAAATGTAATTTATGATATTTATTGCACACCCTCAAGTCGAAATGCTATAACAGCATGGAATTCCAGCATGAATACGAAAAATTATATTCCCATTACAATAATTAAAGTATTAGCAATATATCAAAGTTCCAACAGCAAGTTTCCCAATTTAAATTGAATCAGGATATTCCCCAAACGGGAATCAAGTTTCCGAATCGAAGGATAATTGGACCACCGGAAGAAGAAAACCCAAAACCAATTCCACCCAGCCCCAGAAATGAACAGTTAGATTTATTATTTAAATGAATTCCTCTCATTAATATGTAACAGGCCGAAAAGATGAGTGAGCAAAGGTCGTTGTCGGCAAGACTAAGGACTCGAGAGTGGATGATATGTGGTGTCCACATATTTTGAAAGGATAATGTTTATAGTTTTGTGTTGGATGTGTGTGTATATGTGGAGAGTTTGCGATCGCACCACGTGTATAATTAGGTATGATAATGGTCGGCAACAGGCAAGGAGGTAAGATGGTAAGAAGCAGGCGGCGAGGGCGAAGTCCTAATGAAGGGGGTCTGGGTATGGCTATGGGTACACGGGTATGGGCCTCAGGCCAGCGTGCAAGCACGCGATCCGCTCGAGAATTCAACAATCTTAATAGAGGCTGCACGAAATGCCTAATGTTGATGTTGGATTGGTCTCTTGTGACAAATTAAGTATTCTTATTTAATATTCCTAAATAGATCAGTACCACCTCGATGTATCGAAACATTTGATAAAGGAACATTTTCTACAGAACGATAAATAGTAATGTATACAGTCTGTTTGATTTATTGTGACACAGCACATATGTCCGTTATTAGTACAGATAGAAAAAAAAGTTAAAGACAATAGTTTTAGTATTTTTCATGATCTATTCAGTAGCATTGTCATAAAAACAATTGAAAATCAAATAAACACGTGAAAGCTATTAGCTTCATTTTCTTTAATGGAACACCCTGTATATTTTGTTTATTTCAAATAGGTAATAACCTTAGCTTTATAATGATACCACATAAGTACCCCTTCATTATACAAATAACGCGACAATTGCAAATAAATGAAATTTATCAGTTGCCATGGATAACAATTGACATAAAACAATTTGTTAACGCCTTAATGTCAAAGTGGTGTAGTAACTTCCCGTCTTGCGTGTTGTTGATTCAAATTTTTTGAGATGGGTGATAATTACTATTCTAATGATGAAAAAATGGATATGCTAAAGATCTTCGTTAGATGCAACGATAATTCTAGAGAAGCTAGTATCACTTATGGAAACATGTATCCAGAAAGAAGACAACCACATTATTGCACTATTGCAAGACTTGAACAAAATTTACGGAGAAATGGGTGTTTTAATAATAAATTACGAAGGAGAAGACAAGAAAGAGAAGATAATAATGAAGTATTGATATTGGCCTATTTTAGAGCACATCCATGTAATTCAATACGCGAAGCAGTGGCTGACTTAGGAATAAGTATGCATAAAATATTTTCTATTCTGAGAAAACATAAAATGAGACCATATAAAATTAGGTTAGTACAAGGTTTAAGAGATGGTGATTCTGACAGGAGGATAGTATTCTGTAATTGGCTTAGCAACAATCAACATTTATTAAATTTAATTCTTTGGAGTGATGAATCAAATTTCAACAACAACGGAATCTCCAACCGAAAAAACGACCATTACTGGGATACTGAGAATCCACGTCAAATTCGAGAATGCAGATTCCAACTAAGATTTGCAGTTAATGTGTGGCTTGGTGTGTTAGGTGATACCATAATAGGACCATTTTTTTTATCAAGGAACGTTGAATGCGGAGCGATATGCCAACTTTCTTACGGTAGAATTTGAAGATTATTTAGATGATATCCCCATAGAAATACGTCGAGATATGCGGTTCCAACAAGATGGAGCTCCTCCCCATAACGCAAGAAATGTCAAAGATATTTTGGAAAGAAAGTTTGGTTTGAAATTGATTGCAAATGGTGGCCCCATAAACTGGCCAGCAAGATCGCCAGATCTGTCTATTTTAGATTTTTTTATTTGGGGATTTTTAAAGCAAAAAGTTTATGTTACTCGTCCAGAAAATCTAGACGATCTGAAAAATCGTATTCGTATGGCATGTGGCCAAATAACACCACGGATGTTGCAAAAAGCACGACGAAATTTAATATAGAGATGTGAAGAATGTATTGCAAACAACGGACGTCACTTTGAATAGACACTTTAAATAGTTATTCATGTCAACTGATAAATTTCATTTATTGACAATTGTCGTGTTATTTCTATAATAAAGGGGTACTTATGTGGTATCATTATAAGGCTAATGTTAATGCCTATTTGAAATAAACAAAATATACAGGGTGTTCCATTAAAGAAAATGAAACTAATAGCTTCCACGTGTTCATTTGATTTTCAACTGTTTTTCTGACATTACGATTGAATAGATCATAAAAAATACTAAAACTTTTGTCTTTAACTTTTTTTTCTATCTGTACTAATAACGGACATATGTGCTGTGTCACAATAAATCAAACAGACTGTATTTTTCTCATAGCTAAAAATATGATATAATAAATATTATAACTCAATGAATGAGTAGACTAAAAATATTATGTTTTTAGAGACCCTTGATAATATCATGAGGGACTCGTAACAATTTCAGGAAATAATCTTTATCACGTTTATAAAATTCCCCACTCTCAGCAAATTTCCCCATCTCGAAAAGGGGACACACACAATAGCCCACCCAGAGAAAATCCCTGTTATGCGGTCGTTTGTTATATAAAAATCGAGGGCCGTCGACTGCGATAAAAAGGAATTGCGGTGAAAAAAGAGTGCCGTAAAAAGAAAGAGCGAACGTTGGCAATATTGCGAGGAGTCGATGATAAAAGGAGGATGAGATGTGATTAGGATTCGGCGCGACCGACAACACACACACACAGGCAGGGATATATTGTGAATGTGTCGACCATTTTGTGGCAGGAAGGGAGTGCTCCGGGGGGAATGCGGGCTGAAGGGGGAAGGAAGGGTGCTGTGATATGGCCGCAGGGCCGATCGATGATGCAGTGCAGCAGGGGTCGCCACTGTCGCAGCAGGATACCGCCACAGGACACCCGACTACTGGTCACCCACCCACCAGCCCGGGGGAAATGAACGTCTCTCGAGCCAAACTGACCACTTTCAAAAACCCTTTATTCTATTTTTTATTACATTTTAATTTTATTTTAAATCGATTAATTGTAACATAGTTTTAAAATAATCATCACTCCAAAAATATTTCTATTTAAGAAGGAAGCATACCTTCTAAGGTGGACAAATAGTACAATTTTATTTTACTTTATAGCCTCAATTCTTTCCACCTCCTTTGAATCCAATGCACTTGACAGATCTGGGCAGGATTTGAATCATTCAGGATTCGAATCATTTTAGAGGATTCAAAAGAGGCATTCGAATACTTTATTAAACTGGATTCGTGATCCGGGTCGTTACATTATTTTAAGAGGATTCGTATTCGAATCCAAATGTGAGTGATTCGAATCCTTATAAAATGATTCGAATATTTATAAAAGGATTCGAATATTTATAAAATGATTCGAATATTTATAAAAGGATTCGAATATTTATAAAATGATTCGAATAGTTACAAAAGGATTTGAATCGTCAAAAATAATTCGAATTAATTGTGAGGATTCTTTTGTGTGTTTTTAAATTTCTCCTTAAATCACTGTTTTATACGCGTGGCGCATGAAGTAAAATTTCGAGTTTAGAAAAGCCCAGAAAATTTGTCTCGGGTCGCTGCGCGACCCTCGACAAATTTTCACGGGGCTTTTCTAAACTCGAAATTTTACTTCATGCTTAGTCTGGGAGTGGAAACACTCGTTGAAAACTTCAAACTGAATGCTTTGATAAGAACATTAAATAACTGAAAATGTTTTTAATGATAATAATATAGTTTTCAAAATTTTGTTAATTATTATTTAAAGTAAAGTAGACATGGTAGCCACAATCTGAAATGTTAAATTATTCCGACATTTCCCTGATTCAAGATTATTTTGCCTGGCATTTTAATATAACTTTCTTTTGTGAGAGACCCCCATTTTGTTAAATTGTTTTCATTGTTTTTGTTAATATTTAAGATAATTTTATAAATTTAATAAAATTATATGGCTTTTTTGCTAGCGTTTTGGTCAATTTAAATATAATTCCAGATTGTACCCCATTTTTTCCACTCCATTACTTCCACCAGTACTTTTCTTCCACCAATTCTTTTTTCCACTGTACATACTTTCCTCCGAATTCTTTTTTCCACTAATTTAGTTCCGCTATTTCTGGTTCCACATTTTTTATTCAAACATTCAAAATTTGACGTCTATAGCCAACTTCAAAGTCAACAACCAAACAAGTCTTTGTAACTTTGATAATCGACACTCTTGAGCGTCGCGAATGATCTCGTTCACGATGGGGACAGTGTCCAAAGAGACAGAAGCAGTTTATTCTATTGCAAACCTTTCTCCTAACCTAACCTAATCTAGAAGTATGTGGCACAGGCATCGTTCGCAAAGAGACTTGCGCAATGTATTCTATAGCAAACCTTTCTCCTAACCTAACCTAACCTAAAAGTATGTGCAACAGGCATCGGGAGCAAAATGACTTGCGCAATTTATTCTATTGCAAACCTTTCTACTAACCTAACCTAACCAAACCTAGAAGTATGTAAAATCGCTAGCGTGTGCAAAGATACTTAAGCAATGTATTCAATTTGAAACCTTCCACTTAAGCCACAAACTAGTAGAAATGGCTTAACCACGGTTAAGTATCTGTGGTCCAAGTGGGTATTGGATAAAAGTCATATGCTCTTACCTACACAGAACATTATATTAACTTTTACACACAACGGCACTCGGCGGCGCAGTGAAAATTTGATGGAAGCAAAGTCTTGATGGAAGAATAGTCTTGGCGGAAGAAAAGTGCGGTGGAAGAAATAGAGCGGAAGAAATAGAGTGGAAAAAATGGAGTGGAAGAAATGTCCCCCTACCATAATTCCATGACTTTTCTCTGACTTTCCCGGTTTTAATTATATTCAGTAAATTTATTATTTACGTATTTTTCAGGCATTCGTCGATTTTATAATAGAGTTTGATTTGAAGTTTTGAACGAGTGTTTCCACTCCCAGGCTAAGCATGAAGTAAAATTTTGAGTTTAGAAAAGCCCCGTGAAAATTTGTCGAGGGTCGCGCAGCGACCCGAGACAAATTTTCGGGCTTTTCTAAACTCGAAATTTTACTTCATGCGCCACGCGTACAAACCACTGATTTGAAGTGAAGTTTAGAAATACACAAATACATCTTTAATCAGAGTAACAGGGAATCAGATATTTAGTCTGTTATCAACGATGTTCAGTGATAATAATAAATAATTAGGTTTTGAATATATTTGCAAAAAAATAATAAAATTAAATTTATTCTCAAAGGATTTGTATTCGTGATTCGAAGAAACAGGATTCGAATCTTTGATTCGAATCATATTTATACCTTACGAATCCTTTGTTCGAGTATTCGAGATTCGAATCATATTAGGTGATTCGGATTCGTGATTAGAATCCTTTTTACCAGGATTCGTCCCAGCTTGAATATATTTGCAAAAAAATAATAAAATCAAATTTATTCTCAAAGGATTTGTATTCGTGATTCGAAGAAACAGGATTCGAATCTTTGATTCGAATCATATTTATATCTTACGAATCCTTTGTTCGAGTATTCGAGATTCGAATCATATTAGGTGGTTCGGATTCGTGATTCGAATCCTTTTTACGAGGATTCGTCCCAGCTCTGGCACTTGATCAGTTTTTAAAGTGCCATTTATCCAGTAGCGGATCTAATGGGGGGCTTACCTGGCCTTGTGATTTTGGAGGGCCTCCAAAACATATATCTCGTATCCTTCTTGAAGAAGAATCATTTGAAATTTACCTGTAAAATATAAATAAATTATTTGTTTAGATAATTCGTTTGTGAAACGTCATTATCAGATAGACTATAAAAGGGCATTTATTCTATTATATTTTAATAAGTAATTATAAGATTTGTATTTTATACTTAATTGTGTTAGTAAAACATATTTTTATAGCAATTGTATTTTTGTCCATACTTCAAGATTCCTTAGCGAGTGTTAACCACCAAATCTGGCCATAGAGAAATAGCGTTAAAAATTGCGAAATTGATCTAATATCCGTTTCAAACGTTTTTTCCCTCATGTTTAAAGGGTAATAACAAAAAATCCGTGGTGCAAAAAAGTTGATTTTTTATAGGTTAATAATTAAACATTTCCCAATAACATACTGACATTTCAATTTGATTCAATAATTTAATAAGTTATTATTGTAAAAGTGTTTGGCTCGACTTTACTTTACACCCCGTGGAATAACATGCATTATATTATAGATTCACACTGTATTGCTAAATATCACCCATTAAAATCAAAAAATTCACTGCGGAAATGACAAAAGTTAACTTTTTCCTACTTTGAAATTTTGACTACAAACTTCTATGAAACTACATCATTAATTAAAATCAATAAATTCACTCGGAAATGTCAGTGTCATCAGGACAAGTAGTGACAATGGCCACCTCACGGACAATGGACGAATCATCAGCCGACGAGGATTCTTAAGACGAGGAAGGAGCCGACCAGTCGGAGATGCCAGTGATGTGGAACCCCCGTCGTCTCATTCAAGCCGCAGGGACCAAGGGCACATCGATTGGTTTGCTTCCAAAGGAGCAGAAATGCCCGAAATGCAAGGACCTGATGATCCTCTACCCGGACTGGAAAGGATACATTTTGGGATCGTTCCGATGCATCAAAACCAAGTGCCAGAAAGAAATTGCCGTGGCCAAGCAGACTTTCTTCTACAAGGCGCATCTGGAACCACAGCAAGTCCTTGGAATCGCCTATAGCTTTGCTTTCAACAACAGCTACGCCGACTGTGCCAGAGAGAATCTGCTTCTGGAACAAAATGGACATAATCCTTGAACTGTGCTTTCATCAAGAACCATCTGTGTCATTCAAGCCGCAGGTACCAACGGAGACACAATTTCATTCGCCACATCGATTGGTTTGCTTCCAAAGGAGCAGAAATGCCCAAAATGCAAGGACCTGATGATCCTCTACCCGGACCGGAAAGGATACATTTTGGGATCGTTCCGATGCATCAAAACCAAGTGCCAGAAAGAAATTGCCGTGGCCAAGCAGACTTTCTTCTACAAGGCGCATCTAGAACCACAGCAAGTCCATGGAATCGCCTATAGCTTTGCTTTCAACAACAGCTACGCCGACTGTGCCAGAGAGAATCTGCTTCTGGAACAAAATGGACATAATCCTTGAACTGCGCTTTCATCAAGAACCATCTGTGATTGCTATTATTCTCTCAGGATGGACGTTTGTAAACAATTGGGCGACATTTAAGAATTAGAAGGACTGATTGGACTACCTGGAATCATCGTTCAAATAGATGAAGCTAAATTTGGGCAGCGCAAATACGATAGAGGCAGGAAGATTGAAGGTCATTGGGTACTTGGAATGGTGGATGAGAGAGACAAAGTCAGAATGGTGATAATTCCGAACAACAAACGTGATAGATCAACACTCGAATCCATCATTGACCAGCATGTGGCTCCTGGATCAATCATTTGGACTAATTTTTGGAGCGGATATTTAGGGCTTTCTGCACATGGCTATGCTCATGAGAGAGTGAATCATTTGGACGATAGATTTAGATTCGTTAGTCCAGAAGGTGTCCATACTTTTTAGATTGAGTCTAATTGACGTCCCGCTAAAGCCGTAAACGTCAGGTTCCTAGGAAGCATTTTGCAATGCATTTATGTGAATATCTTTGGCGTTTGAAATAATTTGCACCCATTTGAGCAAATATTGAAATGTATGAAATTTCCCTATGATAAAACTACATAATTTGATAAAATGACTCAATATTTTCCAAATTTTCAAACTAAATTTTTTTATTGAATATTCCACATACTTTTAGGTTAGCTTAGTTTAGGAGAAAGGTTTGTAATAGAATAAATTGTAAATCTCTTTGCGCAAGATGATTATTTTACATACTGCTAGGACTCAATATTTTCAAAATTTTCAAACTGTAGTGTTCTACCGGGTGGCTAAGTAAAACACCAACAATTAAACAATAACTTAACTTTTATTCACTGCTAAACTCATACTCGGTACATTCGCTAATACAACTTAAGATCGACTGGCGTGCTCATCCCGATCGCTCACAATTAATCCGCGCACGCCGGATATCACCACAAAGTCAATAAAGAAATAAAGCGCGCAAAATATAAATAAATATAACTAAACACTACAAAAACAAAGTGTTTTAAACATAACAGCATTTCCTATGTTGCGTCCGCCAAGTCAACACCCGGTATGTATATTTAAAAGAAAATCATAAAAATAAGTGCAAAATTTGACCTATGTTCAAATTTTTTAGTTAACTTTATAATTGCTCGGTCGTTAATGGGTTAATGAACGTTGTTTTGGTGTAGGAACAATAACAACGTTTGTTATCATATAATTTAATCAATATGAACCCATTTCGTTAATTATGTATATTAAAATTTGACATTATATAATTTGAAATTATATAATGAAATCTTTGAATTAAAATTATGTTTAGTTTAAAGATTTCAAATTATATAATGTCAAATTTTCAACGAAATTGGTTAATAAATGAAGTAATTTGTTTTATTTTAATAAAAAAAAACGATCAATTGGAAATAAAATTTAAAACATTAAAAGTGACTAAAATTATACAAAATAAAGAAATAATATTTTCTTCTCTGAAAAAAAAGACATGAATAAAAATTCAGATTTGTATATAATGAATAGTAATAGAAATAAATCAACATTGTTTTAATTTAGGAATTAAAACAATCCGATCGATTAGAAAAGAAATTGCATGTTCCAAATTAGTAAAAAATGAGGAAAATCATATTTTACTTCATAATTTAAATAAGAGAGTAGTCTTTGTCAAAACTAACAGAAATATTTAACTATCATATTTCTGTTAGTTTTGACAAAGACTTTACTCTCTTATTTAAATTTTGAAGTAAAATACGATTTTCCTCATTTTTTAACTAATTTGGAACTATTGTAATTTCATTTCTAATCGATCGGATTTTTTTAATTCTTAAATGAATTTTCTTAGTTTGATTAAAAATCAATCGATCAATCTGTATGGCATCGAGGTTTGCTGTATAAATGGTTTGCTGTGTAAATGTAACGTATAAATGTAACGCCCTGAAAGTTCCCCCACACCTTTTACATTTAATTGATAGTTTCCTAAACAATAGATCCCTACGTATACGCATCCAAAACTCCTACTCACATTCCATTATCCCCGAACAATGTGTCCCTCAAGGTTCCCCACTATCCCCTCTACTATATAACATTTTTGTCCACGACATCTATCACCCCGATCCTACTTATTTTAACCCTTCCTCCTATTGCCTATTTTTTGCAGACGATACTGCATTAATAAGTCATACTTCAACACTACAGAAGGCACTAGGCATACTTCAAGAGCTGATCGACACACTACAACAATGGTTTTGTAAATGGAGATTAACAATCAACTGTAACAAATCCCAATTATTCATCCCATACCACCGAATTACAAATTATCCATATTCCGTCACCATTAATCACCACCAATTATTTCCACTCCCAATATGCAAATACCTTGGAATATCCTTTGACACCAAGTTTACCTTTAAAGCCCGCACCAAATCCCTTAAGCTGAAAATCAAGAATAGGGCTCGGCACTTCAGATCCTTAACGTACAAGGATGAAGGAATTTCAACCAACACAGCAGTACACATTTATAAAATGATTTGCCGGCCTCTGCTTGATTATGCAGCTATCCTATTCCATGAACCCAATCCTACATCCTTAAAAACTATACAAGTAGGTATACGATCAGCTCTTAGAATACTAACAAAAATTAGGCATCCAGATAATCCCCTTCATAACCCTTCTAATGCCCTCCTATATCAACGTACCCAGTTAATACCAATTGAAGAACGCATCACACATCTAAATACAAAATTCGCCACCAACCCACACATCGTAGACACCCTATATCAAGTATGCCTTTCCCGCAATCCCAATCAAAATCCTAAATTCAAATACCATATATCAGTACATCTCATCTCATCAATAACATAAACTAAAACATCAATGTCAGCAGACTACGGGCTGAAAGACCTCTGGTCGATAGCCCTTCAAAGATCAAGATCAAATTTTAAGATGTATACATTTCATTCCACATTGTAAACAATTATCTTGTTTTATATATATATATATATATATATATATATATATATATATATATATATCAATCGATTACTAATAAAATTACGAAAACTCAAAGGTGACTGCAATTATGGAAAATACACAAAATCAATATTTGTTTAAGAACAATTAAGTCGCATTTGTTTGATCAAATTGAAAAAAATGTTCAATTTTTGTTGGCAAAAAAACAATATCGATATACTAGAAAAAAACTTTAATAAGCCAATAGTTCAACAAACATTTTCAAATTAGAGTCAGTTTCTGTATTCTTTATCAATATAATTTTTAGCTTAATTATTAAATATTGTTAGTAACTGAATAAAAAAGAAACACTAGTACAAATGTATAATAACTCTGATAAACAGATTGTAAAACACGCCTTGATTAGCCACCTAACCAAGGCGTGTTTTACAATCTGTTTATCAGAGTTATTATTATTTCATTGTTGTATTTAATTTGGGTACGCTGAATCTGAATCCGAGGCTAGTTTGGACCTAACGTCGCCAGATTTTGAGATATCTTGTCTCAATGTGGTCAAATTGTGGCATTTTTGGGCACCCAGTAACTATGCTTCCCGTGACTTCTGGCCGGCGAGTAATAACTAGTGAATTGAACAGTAGCATAAGGGTCTGTTGATCTTTGAAATTCTTAGTTGCATTTTGTATTTGTAATTTGTTTGTATGATGATCAAGAAAGAGGTTCCCTGCAATAATGATGAATTTGCTGGTATTATCGGAAATTGCAATCAAAATTCAATCGTCAATTGACAATTTCAAATTTCCCCGTGAAACGCCGACGGCCTGTCGGCTGTATGGAGGCGTTTATTTTGACTCTAGAAAGCCCGATTATTTTTCCATTTTGAGCGCGAAATAAAAACATGGCTCACGGTTTTTGAGATTGCTTAATAACTAAGCGAGTTAATAGTATTCCCTTTTTGATTCTAGAAGTGTAGATATGTGTTTTTAAGATGCGCGATTACTTGTCGGCCAAAAGTCACCGGGAGTTTAGTTACTGGGGGCCCAAACAATGCCACAAATGGCCTATTTTGAAATAACACTTTGAAATACGATATCTCAAAATATGGCGATTCTGGGCTCAAATGAGCATCGGATTTGAATTTAGCCTACCCTAATTAGTAACGAACAACAATGAAAACCCATATTGTTGTAAATCAGTGTAATGTTTGTGTGTAAAGTGAAATTAATGAAACGATTGACTACAAAATTCATTAAAATTAAAACATTAGTATAAATCAGATTTTTTAGATTTTATTTATACAGATATTTTAAAAAACAAGAACATAAAAAAAATCTGTTTACACATTTTATCTCTTACAAAGAATTCGACATTTTGTTCTTGGGCCGCAAGCCGCGGTTTGGATACAATCACAATTTCTCGATGAATATCTTTCTATGACTATTACCAGTTTTTTTTTGTCTTATAATGAATTGGAGATTTTTAAACATGCAATCACTGTTTGCTTTATGATAATCTCATAGAATTTTTAGTGAATTTATGAAACAAAAGTATTCAAAATGTCTATTATTGTCCTAAAGTTGTGAAGTTGGGCCAGATTCAGTTGGACGCCAGTTACTTAAGTAACCAGCCTAATTTAGATAGGGTTAAGTTAGTCTATCATATAACCTAACATTATCTTAACTTTGAAAATAGACTAGTTCATATGGAACTGTTATTAGGTTAGGTTGTTTTCAATTTGTAAGGTTAAATCAGTCAATCATTATTTAGATACTTAGGTTAATTCATAAAGACAATACATTTGAAGCTTCTAACAAGTGTCTTTTATTCCTTGATTAAGCATGAAGTAATATTTCGAGTTTAGAAAAGCCTGATAATTTGGATTTGCCGGGGCTTGCGAGCGTAGCAAGGTGCGCCCCGGCTAATCCAAATTTTCAGGCTTTTTTAAACTCGAAATTTTACTTCATGCGTATAAAACGATAATTTAATGTGAAGTTCAAAATATACTTAGGTAAATACCCATCAAAAATTGACTCACAACTCACCGTTTGAAAAAAGCTAATGTAAATGATATAATAATTAATATCTTGAACAAGTTTCTCATCTTTCACGTGGTGAAACATATTTAACTATGATTTAATAAAAAAAAAACACTTGGTTAAATTTCACTAATATTTTGGTTTAAGAGAGAATGACTCAAAGTCGAAACTAGTTGGAATAAAAAACCAAAATATTATTGTAATTTAACCAAGTGTTTTCTTTAATAAATCATATAATAATTAATTTACAATAATCGATTATACTGAGATATTTTAATAAACGACTAATTCGGTTATCGTATTTTGATTATTCCCATCACTAATGAAAATATATCTTAACTTCAATAAAATAAAACCTTTAGAGTGCTATGGAATATATTTTAGGTTGGCAACTCGGAAATTATACAATATAATTATTATATCTGACGTCTTATATGACAATTCCTAAAGCGTGTAGCCAACATAAATTTAAAAAAAGTTTGCAATAGCACTCTAGAGGTTTTTTTTTATTGAACATATGATATTATAAGATTAACGCAGTTTAATATTCTTAAACCTTGTGGTCGCTGCTAAAAACAAAAACATCGCAGTGGTCTCTGATCAAAAAAGGTTAAGAACCACAGCAATCTATAATTTATTCTTATATTCACAGTGGATATACAAAACTTATCGAACTCAATAGTCGTGTATATCGATTTGAATACTAATTGGCTGATTTTGTTAAGAACATTACTGGAATTGCTGGTGTACACAATTTATCTCGTTGCGGAACCGTAATAACAGTCCTTATAAATAATAACCAACCGGCTTTGTTAGAATTTAATAACCGCCTTCTCGTCCGCAAAAGCAAAAGGCGGGCGCTTTTACAACGGTGTGAACGCAATTACAACAAAACCGATTTCTCCATTTTCAAAAATCCGTCAACCACCTGACAACGGTCAACCGACCACTAGTTAGACGCACGTTATTTACCACAAAAATATCAGAAATGACACACAGATTCAATTAAGTAAATTGGTCACATATATCTACCTGTGTGCTTCACCGGAGAAATTTTAAATAAATAAATGTCCCTTCATTAGCAGTAATAACCAAGGCGCAACACGCAACGAAAATATGTATAAACATGAGGATAAGGATGAAAAAACGAGGAACAAGTGTGGAAGAATGCGGGTTACATTTGAGCATTCTTTGGTAATAATAGAGTGAGGTCTTCTTCATTTGCTGCTTCTCATCATCGTCGGGAGGTTTTGATTTGAATAATTCAGTTCACGCGAAAATCCACGTTCACTCTTAATGTTATGTGTGAATTTTTGCTTTCGAGGGTAGTTTGCATATCTTTCACTTGCTACCGAAAATTTCTCACATGTTTAGGTGGATTGGATAGAGAAATCGTGTATATCGAAACGTGGCGTTTTTATATGGGAACATACAATTTTCATAACTTTGTAATAATAGTTCTAAGTCGTATATTACATAGACGCTCTCAAAAAAATGTACTTTGTATGTATTTAATATTGCAGCCTTCTCGTTAATGTTATTGGAATTAGACTTAAATAAATTAAAACTTTCGGTACTTTTGAGTGTACAAATCCCGATAATTACAGCGTTTTTTAAATTTGCGGGAATCCATTGTTTCAAAGCGGTTAACTTAAGGTTTTAAACGAGTGTTTTCCACTCCCAGACTAAGCGTGAAGTAAAATTTCGAGTTTAGAAAAGCCTAAGAATTTGGATTGGCCGCGTAGCGAAGCGGAGCGGCCAATCCAAATTAGGCTTTTCTAAACTCGAAATTTTACTTCATGCGTCACGCTTAAAAACTCGATCTACAGTGATGTTAAAAAAACACATACAACAACGATTATAGGCATATACGTTAGCGTTATTGGGTTGCCTATAATCACTGTTTTAAAAAATTTGTTCAGCGCAGAATTTGACTCATGTCCTACACATTTACATGTTAGATTGCTAAAGCCGTACATTTTAAACTTTACGATATTTTAGTGTTTATACGCGTGGCGCAAGAAGTAAAATTTCGAGTTTAGAAAAGCCTAATTTGGATTGGCCGCTCCGCTTCGCTACGCGGCCAATCCAAATTTTCAGGCTTTTCTAAACTCGAAATTTTACTTCATGCTTAGTCTGGGAGTGGAAAACCCTCGTTTGCAGATATAAATTGAAATCTTAAAAAAAAAACAACGAATGTCATGTATACCTAAAAGAAAAATTCCCTGTATTTTGAGTTTATACGACCGGATGAAAAAGTCCATGTTAAAATTTATTAAATTAAAATTGAATACACTTATAATTAGTAAAAAGTGTCAAGTTCGCATACCTAAGTTAAGCCTAAATGGACACCAATAATTGGTATGTAGAAATACATATATACAACAACGATTACATGCAACACAATATACGTTAGTTATTGGGTTGCCTATAATACTGTTTTAAACAATTTGTTCAGCGCAGAATTTGACTCATGTCTTACACATTTACATATTAGATTGCTAAAGCCGTACATTTTAAACTTTACGACATTTTAGTGTTTATACGCGTGGCGCAAGAAGTAAAATTTCGAGTTTAGAAAAGCCTAATTTGGATTGGCCGCTCCGCTTCGCTACGCGGCCAATCCAAATTTTCAGGCTTTTCTAAACTCGAAATTTTACTTCATGCTTAGTCTGGGAGTGGAAAACCCTCGTTTGAAGATTCAAATTGAAATCTTTTAAATCAACAACGAATGTCATGTATACCTAAAAGAAAAATTCCCTGTATTTTGAGTTTATTAGGACCGGATGAAAAAGTCCATGTTAAAATTTATTAAATTAAAACTGAATACACTTTTAATTAGTAGAAAGTGTCAAGTTCGCATACCTAAGTTAAGCATAAATGGACACCAATAATTGGTATGTAGAAATACATACATACAGGTGCCGATTTTCTGTCAATGTGTTGATTGTTATTTGTTTCGACTCAATCTTGTATTTTGTATTATTTAGATATTTGTATATAGTACATGTTGCCTGTTATTACTTACACTATAGAAAAATTATACCTTTTATGTTTACACATTGAATTACCTTACGTTTTTAGAGATTAATAATTGTTTAGTTTTTTGTTTGCTCTTATTTATATTGATAGGTATGGATGGAAGAACAGGTGGGCGGAAGCTCAACTGAATCCCGCCTATTGGTTCACTAATGTTTACTTCCAAACTGTATGCTAAATGTTATTTTGTTAGTGAATAAAGATTATTATTATTATTATATGCAACACAATATACGTTAGTTATTGGGTTGCCTATAATCACTGCTTTTAAACAATTGGTTCAGCGCAGAATTTGACTCACATTTTATTCACATCTACATATTAGATTGCTAAAGCCGTATATTTTAAACTTAACGATATTTCAGTGTTTTATACGCGTGGCGCATGAAGTAAAATTTCGAGTTTAGAAAAGCCTAATTTGGATTTGCCGCTCCGCTTCGCTACGCGGCCAATCCAAATTTTCAGGCTTTTCTAAACTCGAAATTTTACTTCATGCTTAGTCTGGGAGTGGAAAACCCTCGTTTGAAGATATAAATTGAAATCTTTAAAAAAAACAACGAAAGTCATGTATACCTAAAAGAAAAATTCCCTGTATTTTGAGTTTATTAGGATCGGATGAAATAGTCCATGTTAAAATTTATTAAATTAAAACTGAATACACTTTTAATTAGTAGAAAGTGTCAAGTTCGCATACCTAAGTTAAGCCTAAATGGACACCAATAATTGGTCTTGAAAGTCAACATTGAAGCCAGATGTTTTACGAGCAACAATTCAAAATGCTACAAAACGAGCACAAATGTGCATCAACTCAGGAGGTCATTTGACCGATAACGTATTTTTAACTTAAAGTTATCAATTTTACACCTTTAAATAAGCTTTCAATTAAAACAGAGACAATTTTTCTTCATTTCTATCAAAAAGGTAGCCAATTCACATTATGACATTACTTTTGCCCCACCTTGTACATGTTCATTTTATAACGAAGCACTTTTTATTTTAAGCCACACACTTTTACTTTGTTTGAATATCACATTTTCTATTATTCAATGTGACTGCAGTTTCAACAAATTTAACTTATCCTAATCAAGCACGAAGTGTGTTTCATATATTTTTATAATAAAAAGCAAAATTTGTTTAAACTGTGGCCACATTAAATAATAGAAAAAGTGTTATACAATGAAAGTCAAACGTGTTTTATTGTGAATAATAATCATTATTATTATATCTTCAATTTAGTTCTTATTAATCACTTGATGAAACATGTTTAGAATATTGATACTTAAATACAAGTCACTTAGTTTGTTTCACTACTATTTTTTATTTTCTCCGACTAGGTTTGACTTATCGTCATTTTCAAGGAGTAATACAGAAAAATGTTTTACAAGATATATATATACACTGGCGAGCAAAAAATAGAGGTCACTTTAAAATTATGACTTATTTTTGGAATTTTTTTGTTTTAACTTTATGTTTGCAAATTTTAAACAATTTTACTGTATTTTTCACACTAAATTAAAAAAGCAAATTTGAATCGTAAAGCATATTTATTGTTTTTAGGCAATTAAAACAATACATATGCTTGGAAATATCACAAATTTACAGTTCAGACGAAGTTCGAATTTTTGTTCCTAGGACTAATATGGAACAAAAAATAATGAAAAAAACTTATCACTACTATTGAGTATTACCCCTTCTTGCATTAATGACTGCTTGAAGTCGACGAGGATCACTTTGAATTAAATTAACGATCACATTTTGGTCAATATTATTCCATTCCTGCAATAGCAACTGTCTTAGCTCCTGAGCAGTTCTTGGAGCAGGCGTATGCTTTCTGATACGTCGTACCAACTCATCCCATACATGTTTTATGGGATTCATGTCCGGGCTGAGAGCTGGCCAATCAAACCGCGAAATTCCCACTTCATCCAGATAATCTTTGACAATTCTAGCTACGTGAGGTCTAGCATTATCTTGCATGAAAATGCCACGCTCGCCCATAGTTGTCATGAAGGGCATAACATGATCTTCGAGAACCTCCGTAATGTATCTGTGAACTGTCAGGGAGCCATTCTCTATAAAGACCAACTCTGTGCGTGCTTCGGTAGAAATTCCTGCCCAAGCTATAACCGACCCACCGCCAAATGGAAGTGGCTCATCAATACAAACTGAAGCGTATCTTTCTCCGCGTCTTCTCCACACTTTCCGACGTCCGCCTGATCCATTGAGGCAAAACCGCGACTCATCTGAAAACAGTACCCTGCTCCAGTCCTCATTATTCCATGCCCTGTGATTTCGGGCAAAAGCCAATCTTGCTACACGATGTCGGCGTTGTAAAGGTGGACCTGTAGCCATCTTTCTACAAGACAATCCAGCAACCCGAAGCCTTCTCCTAACGGTCCATTCACTAACATTTACATCTCTAACTTCATAGAATTGATTTCGTAGATAAACTGCAGAAGCTGTTCTATTCCACAAACTTGTAGAACTCTCTGATCGTGGTGACTTTTTTTCGCCCGGATCCTGATTTTCTGGTTATCAGGCCAGTATCCAAGTAACGCTGATACACTTTTTGTGTAGCACAAAGGCTTTTACCAACAATCCTTGCAGTTTCTCGTTTTCCTCATCCATCTTCAATCGACGCTATAATTCTTGCCACAACAATAGGGATTAAAGGCATTATGACTTGTTAAGTACAGTACACCGTGTTAATGACAAGTTTCGCAGAGAAAAATCAACACTAAGTAAGAAAACCACAACGAAACGTAGGTTTTCAATTAGAGGGAAATGGATGTTCTTTCATAAAAGTCTGTAACACAGTAATAGTAACTAACAGATAGATAACATTTGTCAGGAAATGTATTATTAAACGCCTACTTTAGTTCACAATTTGCAGACAAAGCTAAAACAAAAAAATTCCAAAAATAAGTCATAATTTTAAAGTGACCTCTATTTTTTTCTCGCCAGTGAATATATATACATATTTTTTTGAAGGAGAGGTAATAATGACTTTAAGGATTGGAGAGTTCCAGATGTCTTCGTACTCGTTTGCGATGCGTTTCCCTGTTTTATTGCGTTGCTGATTTCTAGGCCTTCTCTAAAATATAATTCTCGTCCCTTATTACCTGAATATAAAATTCAGAAGTCGTCTGAATTTAAAATATGATTGGATGCGATGCAATGACGGACAAACCCCTGTAAGTATACATATTCCAATTAAAAGGTATACGCTATAAATCTTTCTTTTCAAAGAATTCAATTTAAAGGTTTACACGAGTGTTTTCCACTCCCGGATTAAGCATGAAGTAAAATTTCGAGTTTAGAAAAGCCTGAAAATTTGGTTTGGTCGCGTAGCGAAGCGAAGCGACCAAACCAAATTTTCAGGCTTTTCTAAACTCGAAATTTAACTTCATGTGCCAAGCGTGTAAAACACTGAAATATTGTGTTGTTTAAAATATACTGTTAAAGTAGTATGTAAAGCAGTATATTTTTAACTTCATGTTAAATCAGTGTTTAATACGCGTGGCGCATGAAGTAAAATTTCTAGTTTAGAAAAGCCCAGAAAATTTAGTTTTGTAGCGACAAAACCAAATTTTAAGGCTTTTCTGAACTAGAAATTTTACTTCATGCTAAATCTGGAAGTGGAAAACACACGTTTAAAGCTTCAAATTAAAATTATTATAAAAACAACAAATGTAAAAATTAAACGCAAATATTAATTAGGTTTAATTCGTGTATAGATTTTGTCCTTCTGTAATTTCGTTTCTATTCTATCGATCTTTTTCGTTTGCATCAGAGCTGGGCAGGATTAGAATCATTCAGGATTCAATTCCCGGATTCGAATCCTTTTAGAGGATTCAAAAGAGGTATTAGAATACTTTAGTGAAAACGGATTCGTGATTCGGATTTGTTACATTTTTTTAAAAGGATTCGTATTCGAATGCAGACGTAGATGATTCGAATCATAATAAAAGGATTCGAATTCTTATAAAAGGATTCGAATCCTTATAAAAGGATTCGAATTCCTATAAAAGGATTCGAATCCTTATAAAAGGAATCGAATCCTTATAAAAGGATAAGAATCCTCATACACGGATTCAAATCCTCCTAAATAATTCGAATCATCGCT
Organism: Philonthus cognatus; assembly: GCA_932526585.2. Lineage (NCBI taxonomy): Eukaryota > Metazoa > Arthropoda > Insecta > Coleoptera > Staphylinidae > Philonthus > Philonthus cognatus. Next base: position 52,349,174 of record OW052248.1, read on the forward strand.
ATTCAGGCTGGGATTCGAATTCGATTAATTCAAATAGTTAAATATTCTAATACGAATATTTAAATCACTAAATTATTCATATTTGAATATGAATATTTAAATTTTCGAATAATTAAAATATTTGTGAATGCATGTTTGGTAACTTAACCGTGAAAAATATCCAACGTTAATAGTATATTTTTAACTTCACTTGAAATCAGTGTTTTATACGCGTGGCGCATGAAGTAAAATTTCGAGTTTAGAAAAGCCCCGTGAAAATTTGTCTCGGGTCGCTGCGCGACCCTCGACAAATTTTCTACGCGGGGCTTTTCTAAACTCGAAATTTTACTTCATGCTTAGTCTGGGAGTGGACCACACTCGTTCTTAGACGTTTCAAATTGAAGGATCACTCTAGATTGCTAAGTTTATTACCATTTTACAAAGGCTACAACTCGAAGGACCAACCATGGTCTTCTGAGACCGAAGGACTACAGGGAATCGAAGTTTTTTTACAAGAAAACAACGAATATCTGAAGGTTTACAGCATGGATAGGAAAGAAAACATCTAATTTTAAAGAAATATCGAAGTTGGGTTGGTTTTCAGTGCATTTTTAACTTCATTTTAAATCAGTGTTTTATACGCGTGGCGCATGAAGTAAAATTTCGAGTTTAGAAAAGCCCCGTGAAAATTTGTCTCGGGTCGCTGCGCGACCCTCGACAAATTTTCTACGCTAGGCTTTTCTAAACTCGAAATTTTACTTCATGCTTAGTCTGAGAGTGGACAACTCTCTTTTGAATTTTAAATTTAAAAATCGACGTATGTAATATAATAGATCATTTATTGAAATCATAGAAAAAGATTCAAAATTTTACCTAAAATTAACTTTTAGAGTTAACTTTTTAATTTGCTCGGCTCTTAATGGGTGAATATTCTATTCCTAAAAAAACTGTTTTTATTTAATATTAAAGTTGCATTTAATACAATAACAAACTGTGAATAAATCGACATAAATCTAGAAATATCGAAAATCTCGACATGTAGAAAGTCTTGACGGTCCACTCCCAGACTAAGCATGAAGTAAAATTTCGAGTTTAGAAAAGCCCCGCGTAGAAAATTTGTCGAGGGTCGCGCAGCGACCCGAGACAAATTTTCACGGGGCTTTTCTAAACTCGAAATTTTACTTCATGCGCCACGCGTATAAAACACAGATTTAAAATGAAGTTCAATAACACATATATTATCATTAATTAAAATCATTATATAATCAGATATTTAGTCGGTAAATGGACATTTTTGTTAATAGAAACTGATGGAATAAAATATTGCTGGTTGCAAATAATAGATTCAAATTTATTTTTAAAGGATTTGTATCCGTGATTCAAAAATGAGGATTCGAAACTTTGATTCGAATCATATTTTTCACTTACGAATCCTTTATTCGAGTATTCGTGATTCGAATCATATTAGGTGATTCGGATTCGTGATTCAAATGCTGTTTTTGAGGTTTTATCCCAGCTCTGGTTTGCATTAAGACAGAACTTGGTTATTTTTTAAGTATCCCTACTAAATTAATCCACTTATCCAATTCAACATTTTGGTCAACTTTCAGCTTCTGTAATGTTAAATCCAGTTTCTAGGTTTTCATATTTCCGACGTTAAAACAGTGTTTATTCATTTCTAAAAATGTTTTTAAAATTGCATTACCATTTGAAGACATTAAAAAAAAATCTCCTGCAGCAAATTTCCATCATTTCCAACGTTAAAACAAATTTATCAAAATAATGTTTAAAAATTTGATTTATCTCTAGCGTATGCTGTGCTGTTCTTATTTTAATATAAAAGTGTTTTAAAAATGTATTTATTATATATATATTTTCTGTAGCCATTTTTGTTGTTAATGCGTTTTATTTGATTTGATCTGACCACTCTAGACTTCTTTGTATTTGTTTGATATGTTTTTAATATCAACGCATACACTTGGTGATATACACATGACGTTAAATTATATATAATTAAAATTTAAGCGTCCATCATGTACTAACAAGTGTAAATGTCTTATGCCGGGTTTCACCAACGACAGGTAATTTGACCACCGATCGACCGATCGATTAAAATCTAGTAATAGTTACATACATGTCAAAATATCAATTAATGCACATGAGATTGATGTTTATGACATGGAAAATGTTCAAACAACATAAATTCATATTCAAAACTATTCGAATTCGAGAAAATAAGCTTACGCTTCTTATAGTTTGCACACTCAAATTAAAAAAAGATTTTAAATATTTCATTGTATAATTCAATATCCGGAGGTGTATTTGCACGGTAAGTAGTTGTTTCAATGGATATTTATCGTCTTAAGTTGTCTTATTAATTAAGACATTGTTTGCATTTTCACGAATAGTTTTTTTGTAATTGTATATATTATGGAAAATGTTTATTCCAATCGACAAATAGATTTAATCTGCGAATAATATATATATATATATATATATATATATATATATATATATATATATATATATATAAATCTTTATTGGCAGATTGTACAATAAATAATTAACATAAAAATAATTCTGATGGCTAAAATAACAAATAAATTCTTCTGCCAATTGGCTATCGACCATTGGTCTTTCAGCCTGAATTTTAATTGTTTGTCCTTGTCCGTTCTTGCGTAAAAAACCTCTTGTTTGTTAGTGTCGTCCAATGTCTGTCAGATGATTACTGTTCACAAATCGTCATGATCACTAATGTCATGGAATGATGCAATGAAATCATGAATGGTGATGGTGAAACGTTTACGCTTGGGAGTGATGTTTTGGTTTCGAGGGATACATAAAGGGTGAAGGAGATTGTAGAGGATAGGATTTGAGGCGAATTTTTCAGCTAAGTGTGATAGTCGGGTTTCGATGGGAGTGACTGCTGTTAGTTCATAAAGTAGGGTATTGGATGGGTTATGTAGGGGGTTTTGGGGGTGTCGGATTTTGGTCAACACTCTAAGGGCCGATCTTTCGGCAACTTGCAAATTCTTTAGGGTGGTAGGATGGGGGTTGTGATAAAGGATTGAGGCATAGTCAAGTAAAGGGCGACAGATCATTTTATATATATGTACGGCTGTGTTTGTACTGATGCCTTGTTGTTTGAAGGTCAGACTTCTAAAGTGGGCCGCCCGATTCTTGACTTTTGTTTTAAGGATTGCGGAGTGGATTTTGAATGTGAATTTGGGATCAATGTGAATACCTAGGTACTTGCAGGTGGCGGAGGGGAAGATGACTTGGTCGTTTATGGTAATTGAGAAGGTGGAGTTGTTTTGTCGATGGAAAGGAATCAGGAGCTGGGATTTGTTTGGGTTTATGGAAATTCGCCACTTCGCGAACCACGTTTGAATAGTGTCGATTAGGCCCTGAAGCTTTAGGGAGAGTGGGGGCATGTGCGATTAACGCAGTATCATCGGCGTAGAGGAGAGGATAGGCAGATTTATTTATGTGATTAGGATCAGGATTGTAAATGTCATGTACTAGGAGATTATAAAGGAGTGGTGATAAAGGGGAGCCTTGAGGTAAACCTTGCTCAGGTGTGAAGGAACTGGAAAAGGATTGGCGTATTTTAACTTGAAGGGATCTATTGTGAAGGAAGCTGTCTAGGAGATTAATCAGGTGTGGGGGTATATTGAAGGTATTGCATTTAAACAGCAAGCCCCGGTGCCAGACAGAATCAAATGCTTTTTTGACGTCTAAGAATAATACAGCAGATTTGCGGCCTTCGAGGCTCGCTGTTTGGCAGTTTGATGTTAGAATGGTTAGAGGTAGTGCTGTGGAACGATGTTCAAGGAATCCAAATTGGTAGGGAGGGATAAAGTCAGAAATGTAGGTCATGAGCTTATTTTTTATAACGGATTCAAATAATTTTCCAAGGACAGGGAGGAGGGTAATGGGACGGTAGTTGCTAGGTTCTAAGGGATCATTTCCGGGTTTATGAATGCATGTAATTATGCCACGTTTCCACTCACTGGGAATGCGTGGAGTATATGTGGTTAAATATTTTGAGGATATATTCGTGGATGCTTGGTGGAAGGGATTTTAGGATAGATCTAGGGATATTGTCATGACCGGGCGCGGTATTCTTGCCTTTTTTGAGAATATCGAAGTATTCTTCATTCGTTATAGTATCATTGGGAATAATATTTAATTATAGTTAGTGAAACCGGACATTAGGCTTATAACGCAATAAGCATATTGTTTTTATGAACATATTATTATACTTGTAACCTTTATTTATAAATTTAAATAATTTTCATGATTTTTACCAACTTTGACATTTTCCACAAATTCTGTAACTTTTGTAGTTATAACAGGTGTGTCAAGGACAAGCTTAAAGGGATAGAATTTAGACTACAAACGAGACATAATAAAGAAAATATCTTTTTAATTTGATCCATATATATCAACGGTATTGGAAATGGTGACAAAAATTATTCATTGATCCGAAAGGAATAGCCTTTTAATTTCCAATTACCGAACACAAAGCAACTTTTTATCCCCCAACCCTCGCCAACAAATTTCGCAGTAAATTAAATCCATCTTGAAATGAGAGTACAAACTCCGAAGATACAATTCAGCGATAAAAACCCCAATACACCAATAAATACCTCATTAAAATAAACAAAGCGAGAGCACTTCAAACGGCCACGTCCAGCACAAAGGACCTCCCAACAAAAAAATGTAAACGACACATACGAGTAGTATGCAGATATTCGAAACGCAATTACCGATGGAAAAATGTGGACATTTGGCGGGTTATTACCGACAACAATGTGTCCGATGGTACAAAGGCGATCGCCGATCAAAGATAAAACCCCTCTTTGCGAATTAAAACTTTACACAAATTATTTTTACGCTCGCTGAAAGGAGTTTTCAAAAAGTGTTTGCTTTCGATCCCCCTTACCAAAGCAACCCCTTCTCATTGATTACACATATATTGTGTGGGGTTGTATTTTTATAAATCGCTAATACACTCCGCGCATTATGTGCTCTGTGCACAAAGGGAGTGTTTCAATTACAAATGATGGTATTACACCTCTTCGGGATTGGGAATTGGTCGTTGAGCTTGTGATCTGTCATTTGTTGCGATTTGCATTTGTAGGGAGTAGTTTTCTGGTAATTATTATGCTCGGTTGTTGCGAGCGGGGCGTGACAGGTGTTTCGGATTTGGGGCCCGTTTTATTGTTGCCAAGGGACATCTAGACGGTCAATTAATCGGTTTAAAACATGCTTAATGGGACGGTCGTAAAAGGTTATGTGTATGATTTTATAACAGGCGCCCGGATGGTGTATGGCGGTACAGCACCGGTATCTTACTCCTTTCTGCTCGCAGACACTCATTTATCTTCTGGTGTCTTCATTCAAAACTCAATTCTCCTCGCTCTTCTTCGTTATGGCCGATCAAATATGTTCTTAATTTGCATATTCTTTATATCTAACACAAAATAAATAATATAAGTAACACATATACAGAGTGTTGGTAAAATCCAAGAAATGGCAAAAATATTTAGCAAACAAAACAGAGAAAATATATACTACCCAACAATTACAAAGAGGATAGACTAAATGTTAAAAAAAAAATAGTATTAGACGCAAAGAAGAAAACATAGACTGACATTAAACTAAAATTTGAATTGGATAGTAAAGAAATCAGAAAACTATCCTTTACAGCTATTGAAACCTGTATAACCTGTATAATCACAAAATCATTGTGGAGGGCATGATGAAGTCACATATTAGAGTTTTTTCGTTTTTGAATTTTATTTTTATTAATCCTACAATAAAAAATAAAACAAAATGGCAATTCTTTGAGTAATTCAGTTTTAGATAGACGTGTACTGAAAGAATGAAAGTATTCAAAATAATAACAAAAAAATCAGTGTTCTTAGTTTACATTACTGCAAATATACAGAGAGTTTTATGTAACACCGAACATGCCAGAAAATATTCAATGTAAATTTTTCTATGTTCTATGTGTTCTGGGACGCATCAAAGCATTGAGTGCGATTTCATTGGCTCTGATTTTAGTAGTTCTAACGCAACTTACATTTAACGTCAAAAGGATATGTGTCAATTATTAATCGCCTACATCACCAATGGAATGTTTATATTAAACAGAAAAGAAAAATGAGAAAAAGGAGAACAGATTTAGCTTAAATGCAAAAATAATGGAAAAACAGATTCCTGTTACTTCCGTTTGCTAATGTTTCAACATAAGTTTATACATTGCTTCAATTTCACTGAAGATTATTAATAACTTCGATTCAGCGTATTGTGTAAACCATTTGATCAGGACCACCCCGAGTACGTTGCTTTGGGTGTACCAGCAAAAATGCCGTCACAAAACTGCCATTCAGCAGTTTTAAATATAAATATTCCAAATTTGAAAAGCGTGGCGAGGCAGGTTTGCAAGCACCGCACCTAGGTCTGCTGCCAGCACAACAACACTGGGATGTTAGGTGTGCTGCTTCATTTGGCAAACATTTCAATTTTCATTAATTTGTTAATATAATACTCAATAAAGAAAATGTAGGTGTATTTATTAATTTATTGAATGCGTAACTTACAATGAATTTAATGTTTTCTTTAGGTAAAAATGCGTAAGGTGTAAATTATCCGACATTCGTTGTTTTTAAAAGACTTTAATTTGAAACTTTAAACGAGTGTTTTCCACTCCCAGACTAAGCATGAAGTAAAATTTCGAGTTTAGAAAAGCCCCGTGAAAATTTGTCGAGGGTCGCGCAGCGACCCGAGGCAAATTTTCTGGGCTTTTCTAAACTCGAAATTTTACTTCATGTGCCACGCGTATAATACACTGATTTCAACTGAAATTCAAATATACATATATTGCACAGTATTTTAGTGTTTTATACGCGTGGCGCATGAAGTAAAATTTCGAGTTTAGAAAAGCCCAGAAAATTTGTCTCGGGTCGCTGCGCGACCCTCGACAAATTTTCGCAGGGCTTTTCTAAACTCGAAATTTTACTTCATGCTTAGTCTGGGAGTGGAAAGCACTCGTTTAAAGCTTCAAATTAAACTTAAAAAAAAAACAAGGAATATCTAATGATTTACAGAAAATTGCCTGACTTTGGAATATGTAGAATAACTCGCTGCATGTTTCACGACAGTATTAATCTTGATTGTCTTGAAATGCCGATGTCGTGCTTTAGATAAAAAAGTATATTCCATATTCCCACACACTGCACTTACCAAAAACTCACAAGATTTAATAACTGACATATTTTATTTTGACATTACACGTACTCTATTTACATTAGTCCTAATTTGCATTAGAACTACTAAAAATCGTAACCAATGAAATCGCACCCAGAAGAATGTAAATTGGGTTGACTATATTACCATTGGAAATCGTAGCCAATCACATTGCACTCAATGCTTTGATGCGTCCCATAACAAATCGAACATAGGAAAATTTACAGTGAACATTTTCTGGCATGTTCGGTGTTACTTAAAACTATCTGTATAGGTAAACGCATATAGCGTATAAAACACTAAATAATACTCAACTTCATAAACAGCTATTTCATATTGATAATAATTGTTTAAATTAAATTACACTTGGTTTGTTTCACAATTTTATACTTTCCTATTTACTCGACTAGTTTCGCGTTTTACAGCATTATCAGGAGTGAATTACAAAAGATACCGACAAGCTTATATATAGTCAGGTAATAAGGGATTTTAAGATTGGGGAATTCCAAATCTCCTCATTGTCGTTGACGAGGTGTTTTCCGTCTTTTATTGCCCTATTTATTTTTAGGCCTTCCCTGAGGTTTAAATTACGGCCCTTATTACCTGAATATAACATTTTGAGATTATTAACAAGAAAGCTATTTCATTTTTCATTACTGAAATTTGTCAAATATGAAGTTAAGCTTGTATTAGACGAAACTATTTTCTTGTACAAGAAAATACTATACTATCTTCTATCATGGTGAACCAAATACAACACATATTTCCATTATACAAAACTGTATAAGATTTGCGTTTGGTCATATTTTGTGTATTACACCATTAGGGAAAATAGTATACTATTTTCTTGTACAAGAAAATAGTGTCGTCTAATACACGCTTTATAGATGAGAAAAAAGAGTAGAGCATATCGATAAGAAGCCACGATTCCTGTTTTAAAACAACATCCGTTTCTGAATAAAACTTTGATGGGAATCGAAAATATTAGTTGCCCTGGGTCACACATTTTCTCTGAAAAGCTCTGTGTATTACGGTACAGTTCAAATAAGATAAAATTCAAATTCAAAACTATTTGTGTATATTTAGTTAATTTTTAATATTTATAACTGCTGTTATATCTAGCAGCTATAAATTATGCATTAATAATATTAATTTAATAAACAAAACAACTAATTAATCCGTTAATTATATTTTCAAATTTCAATCAAATCACGCTTTATGTAACACATAATAAATATCTCAAAATTCTCACAAAATAATAAATACACGCGCAATGCAAATTGAAGCGGCGATTTTTTTTCTTTCCCTCCATCAAAATTCGAAATTAATTAAACGACACTAATTAGCGACATTTTTATATGATGTATAATTAATTAGCGGCGAATTTGTGAATATTATATGTGCGATGTGATTTTTAATTAAAGCCTCTGCGCGTTCGATCATTTTAATTAATTTAAAACGCCCGACGCGATAAGTGTAATTTGAAAAAATCAACGAATAATTTCGACCAGCTTTTGTTGTACAAATAATTATACAGCCTTTGGCTGAGTATTTTTGTCAACCTTTATGAAAAACATAACATGAATATCATGATGTTGTGTTTTAAATGTGTATTGGGAAATTTGTTATGAAGGATGTTTGATGTATAAAATTATTGATATTGAAAAATTATAAATCTGATTGATAACAATAATATCACTATTTCTATTACATGCGAATACAAAAGATCGTTAATTTTAAGAATATTCTATATAACTTGCTATGAGATTATCACTAAGATGTTATTTACCAACTCACAATCTCAATAGTGTTAGATTCACTTAGAATTCAGAAAAGTCACTCCGATTTTTTAATAATATGCAATAAATGTGTATAAATTTATTAATTTAATTCGGCTTTCGATTTTATAATAATATAAACATATATTAATAACAATTAATTAGAAACCATGTAAACATTTTATTAATTTACTGAATTATCATTAATACAAAACCAAATGTCAATGTCAAGTTAAATGTAACTAAATAAACTCTTATAGAAGGGCCTAGTTTCCAAGATAATTTGGAACTCACAAACCAAAACTTTCGTTCTTTCTGAGGAATATTATAAAAAAGGGATATTGAAGAACTTAAAAATAATATTCACTTAGAATTCAGAAAAGTCACTCCGATTTTTTAATAAAATGCAATAAATGTGTATAAATTTATTAATTTAATTCGACTTCCGATTTTATAATAATATAAACATATATTAATAAAAATTAATTAGAAACCATGTAAACATTTTATTAATTTACTGAATAAAAAATTTTCTAATAGATAATTTGGAACTCACAAACCAAAACTTTCGTTCATTCTGAGGAATATTATAAAAAAAGGGATATTGAAGAACTTAAAAATAATATTCACTTAGAATTCAGAAAAGTCACTCCGATTTTTTAATAAAATGCAATAAATGTGTATAAATTTATTAATTTAATTCGGCTTCCGATTTTATAATAATATAAATTTATATTAATAACAATTAGTTAGAAACCATGTAAACATTATATTAATTTACTGAATTATCATTAATACAAAACCAAATGGCAATGTCAAGTTGAATGTAACTAAATAAACTCTTATAGAAGGGCCTAGTTTCCAAGATAATTTGGAACTCACAAACCAAAACTTTCGTTCTTTCTGAGGAATATTATAAAAAAAGGGATATTGAAGAACTTAAAAATAATATTCACTTAGAATTCAGAAAAGTTACTCCGATTTTTTAATAAAATGCAATAAATGTGTATAAATTTATTAATTTAATTCGACTTCCGATTTTATAATAATATAAACATATATTAATAAAAATTAATTAGAAACCATGTAAACATTTTATTAATTTACTGAATAAAAAATTTCCTAATAGATAATTTGGAACTCACAAACCAAAACTTTCGTTCTTTCTGAGGAATATTATAAGAAAAGGGATATTGAAGAACTTAAAAATAATTTTCACTTAGAATTCAGAAAAGTCACTCCGATTTTTTAACAAAATGCAATAAATGTGTATAAATTTATTAATTTAATTTGACTTCCGATTTTATAATAATATAAACATATATTAATAACAATTAATTAGAAACCATGTAAACATTTTTTTAATGTACTGAATTATCATTAATACAAAACCAAATGTCAATGTCAAGTTGAATGTAACTAAATAAACTCTTATAGAAGGGCCTAGTTTCCAAGATAATTTGGAACTCACAAACCAAAACTTTCGTTTTTTCTGAGGAATATTATAAAAAAAGGGATATTGAAGAACTTAAAAATAATATTCACTTAGAATTCAGAAAAGTCACTCCGATTTTTTAATAAAATGCAATAAATGTGTATAAATTTATTAATTTAATTCGACTTCCGATTTTATAATAATATAAACATTTATTAATAACAATTAATTAGAAACCATGTAAACATTTTATTAATTTACTGAATTATGATTAATACAAAACCAAATGTCAATGTCAAGTTGAATGTAACTAAATAAACTCTTATAGAAGGGCCTAGTTTCCAAGACCATTAAGATAGAAGAAGATTAAAATGCTTAATTAAAATAATGACATCTTCAATTCATATCTCTGGTGGTAATCCTGTATACCTGTTTTTCTCAATCCAAAATCTCTAAAGATTTAAATTGGGGGGAGCTAATTTAAATCTTAAAACAAAATTAGTTTCTCCGTCATATTTTAATGAGTTCGTTTTATTAATACGAAAGACCACCTAATTTTAAATCGGTCATTTCCCACCTGGCAGAAAAATAAATAAATTTCGGATTCGTTTTAAAACAAGAGGGTTTGTTTTGGTTTTGTTGGCGCGGTCAAGATTTATGGTGCAGTTGAAAGATTTAGTATTAATCACGGATAAAGAAAAAGAAACGAAAAGGGAAAGACACAAATCGTGAAGGTTGTGCGGTTTCTTTTTATTTCCTCGGCAAAGGCGGACTTGTCAGGTTATTATTTTAATGGTTTAATACTCGATGAAAAAGTAGGTAAGTTGTGAATTGACCGACGAAATTATGGTTGAGATACTGTGCGTTTTCTTCGGCGGGTTTTTGATGTTTTGTAGACTGATTTATGGGTTTAGTTTAGAGCTTGATTTTGTAGGTGTTACTGTGTTTTAGTTATAATAACCTATTTTTAAGAACATTTGTAAAAATCTTTCGATACAAGAATTTTAACTCTTCAAATGTTAAATATCAATCACGATCACGTTTCACTTGAATGTCTTAATACACATTAAAAGTCTCAAGACAATAAATTTACTCAACAATAAATAAAACACTTACTACTGAACTTGAAATTCACTTTTAATTGCTGTATTATAAGCGTGGCGCATGAAGTAAAATTTGGAATTTAGAAAACCCTGTAAATTTGAATTTGCCGATCGCTTCGCTTCGCTCCGCGGGGGCAAACCTGAATTCTCAGGCTTTTCTAAATTCGAAATTTTACTTTAGGCTTAATCAAGGAGGCGAAAACACTCGTTAAATCAGGGATTTCCAACTTGGGCTATACGGCCCTCAGGGGAACAGCGCAAATTTCTTAATGGCCACAGAAAAATTCATAGCATTGAAGAGCCACGGCAACCTCTAAGGGGCTATGAAAATCCATTACACAAATATCAAAAAACCAGCCGTTTCATACTTTCGTCATTATAACTATTTTAAGCAGGGTTTCCTAACCTTTTTTCATCATCGACCCCTTTTGAGGGAATGGCTATTTTCATCGATCCCCTAATATAACTTAACCTTTTCTATGCATACAGAGAGTTTTATATAACACCGAACATTTTCATAAATTACAATTTGACACCTTTAATTTTTAGATTTTGTGTAAATTAGGTTGCCTATATGACCATTACAAATTGTAGCTAATCAATTGCAATTAATGCCTAAACTTGTACATACAGGGAGTTTTTCTTTCAAGTATACATGTCCCAATTACCGCGTATATTCAGTAAATACTTAGATAATCGTTGATTTTTTAAAAGGAGTCGATTTGAAACCTAAAATGAGTGTGTTCCACTCCCAGACTAAGCATGAAGTAAAATTTCGAGTTTAGAAAAGCCCGAAAATTTGGTTTGGACGCGTAGCGCGAAGCGCGGAGCGGCCAAACCAAATTTTCAGGCTTTTCTAAACTCGAAATTTTACTTCATGCGCCACCGGTACAAAACACTGACATATTACGATGTTTAAAACACACCGCTGAGCTTTACATTGAATCAGTGTTTTGTGCCGGTGGCGCATGAAGTAAATGCAGTCCTGTACATACAGGGAGTTTTTCTTTCAAGTATACATGTCCCAATTACCGCGTATATTCAGTAAATACTTAGATAATCGTTGTTTTTTTAAAAGGAATCGATTTGAAACTTAAAATGAGGGTGTTCCACTCCCAGACTAAGCATGAAGTAAAATTTCGAGTTTAGAAAAGCCTGAAAATTTGGTTTGGACGCGTAGCGCGAAGCGCGGAGCGGCCAAACCAAATTTTCAGGCTTTTCTAAACTCGAAATTTTACTTCATGCGCCACCGGTACAAAACACTGACATATTACGATGTTTAAAACACACCGCTGAGCTTTATATTGAATCAGTGTTTTGTGCCGGTGGCGCATGAAGTAAAATTTCGAGTTTAGAAAAGCCTGAAAATTTGGTTTGGCCGCTCCGCGCTTCGCGCTACGCGACCAAACCAAATTTTCAGGCTTTTCTAAACTCGAAATTTTACTTCATGCTTGGCCTGGGAGTGGAAAACACTCGTTTAAAGCTTTAAATTGTATTCTTCTAATAAACCGAGCGTGTTAAAATGTACAAGGTCTGCACATGTATACTTAAAAGAAAAATTCTCGTTATGAATATGTTCGGTGTTACATGAAACTCTCTGTATGAATATCTAGTGGTGTTTGTGGAAATCGTATTTATATTTGACATTTATAGGCAAATTGTCGCGAAATTTGAAATATTACAATATTTACAGTATATTAACTTGAACAGTGACATTCTTATACATAGAGTATTTAAATTTTATAATTCTTATACTTGTTTGTACTTTTTAATTATTTTGACCAACTTTATTTAGTGCTAATGATTTTTGTCAACTTTGTTGTATTATTATTATTTTTATTACCTCGCTCGCCGCGTCGACAAATCCAAATTTTCAAGCTTTCCTAAACCTATGTGTTTATTATTCCACAACAGGGTTTTTATGTTTAAAACACTTTGTTTTAAAACTGTGTTTTAAACGTGTTTAAAAAGAAGTTTCGCGTTCTAAACGGTTTTGTTTTAAACGTTAAATTTGTTTAAAAGATTTTTAAACGTTAAATTTGTTTAAAAGTGTTTTTTTATAATCTTACATAAGCTAAACTATATTTTATACTAACTTTATCAAGATTTTTTTGTTTACGCTTTAAAATTTTAGCTAAATTGTTGAAGATATCTTAAATTATATTTAATATATAAAATTACGAAAAAACTATTCGTGAAAATGCAAACAGTGTCTTAATTAATAAGACAATTTAAGACAATAAATATCCATTGAAACAACTACTTCCCGTGCAAGTACACCTCCGGATATTGAATTATACAATGAAATATTTAAAATATATGTAACGTTTAGGTCAAATTCTCTTCAAACCAACTAACAATACAATTTAAAATGAAAGGAGATATAGCAACAAATTAAAAGTGAAAGGACTTGGATTAAAACTAATGTCTTAGGCCATCTATAGACGCGTTTCGAGATTTATCTCTCTTCAGTATAGCTTTGCTTATGACGTTTAAAAAAAAAATTATGTTTAAAGTGTGCAAACTATAAGAAGCGTAAGCTTATTTTCTCGAATTCAAATAGTTTTGAATTTGAATTTATCTTGTTTAAATTATATTATTAAACAAACAATTTTACCACAATAAATGGTATATTACAATTGTGTGCACATAAATGTGATTTATAATGTGTTTTAAACATGTTTTAAATACGATTTATACAGGTTTTTAATGTTTTATATTTTTTTGTTATCAAATATGCCATATAATTTATCCACTACTCTACTTTATTTCTACCATTTTGTATTAATGTTTATTTTTAGTTGGTATATTTAAAAAAAAACTGTATTTTTCTCTGTAATTAGAATTTATTCTGCTGAGAAATAAATGATTATTATTATTATTATTATAATTATTATTATTAAACACTGTTTCAATGAAAACAACATCACATTTTGTGAGAAGCCTGTTTGTTTTAATTAAAATGAAAAAAAACAAGGTTTTTTAACAACCCTGTTTCACAATGAGTTTGTTTTTAAAACAAAGATAAATTATGATTTCAATCGCCAAAAATTAACACAATGAAAATTGTTAAATTGTTCATAAAGGTAAGTAAGTAAGTAAGTAAGTAAGTAATTATTTATTTTGCAATGACCAATAGACCTATAATATAAAAACAATGTATAAAACCCAACGACATGCAGTGTAATAAAACAATCACAACGACATGCAGTGTAAATAAAATATAACAGTATAAAATATTATAAGTAGAGTGATCAACAATAATAGATTAAAACGTATATGCATAAAACTCCTCTTGATTGTAGGGCTCAATATCACATAATAATTTAAATAACTTCTCTTTCAATATGTTGAAACTTGGTAGTTCTTTCAGAGAGCTTGGAAGATGGTTATACATTCTGATTGAGGAATAGTAGCAACCTTTTTCGAATTTTGCCAAAGGTACCAAAAATGTCATCAAAGAATGACTTTGAAAACTAAATCAAAGATATTAATTTGTTCAGGTTAACTTACTATTTAAAATTATATTTTCATACAACAAGGATTTTGTTCTTTTAAGTTAACTTATTCAATAATATTCCAAAATAAATCGCTCCAGACGTTCGAATTAATCAAAATAATCATTGGTAAAATAGTTCAGTGTGTTATACGCCTGGTGCATGAAGTGAAATTTCGAGTTTATCAAAGCCTGAAAATTTGGATTGGTCCCTTCGCTTTGCTAAGCGACCAATCCAAATGTTCGGGCATTTCTAAACTCGAAATTTTACTTCATGTTTAATCGAGGATTGGAAACACTCGTTAGCTGCTTCATATTAAAAGATTTAGGAAAACAACTAATGTCTAAAAATGTACAGCGAAAAATTGTTATATGTATACCTATATAAAAAATGCTTTATATTGACAATTGTTTAAAAATTAAACAACATTTATTAAAATCTGCCACTAAGTGTACATATCTGTCTATCTGTGTGGCTGTTAACACGATAACTCAAAATTTTGGGTCTGTACTTACAGTATTTTGTCCCCAAATATTTTTATAATTACTGATAATATTTAAAAATGTATTGACAGTTAAAAAAACAACAACTGTGATATAAATAAGTATTTATATCACAGTTGTTGTATTTTTAACTGTCATTTACATTTTTAAATATTATCAGTAATTATAAAAATATTTGAGGACAAAATACTGTAAGTAGACCCAAAATTGAGAGTAGTATTTTTTTTAGAGATATTCGCATAAATACGTTTATTTTTGTCATATTTTTTTAATCAAAAAATGTTTTAAGTGAAAGAAGTAGGGAAGGAACAAAAAAATCACCGTACATCTATGGTTTTTCGTGATATATGTAAAATCAAATTTCGTTTTCCGCCATATTTATTAGGTATAACCTATATACGAGAAACACTTGCTACCGTAGCTCTTTATACCGGGTGCACACAAAACAGTATTACTTTTAGCTATTTACATCAAGTCTTAAAAAACATGAAAATGTCATTCTTATTCGAAAAACAAACAAATATATAGGGCGTTCCGTTTTAAATTTCAAAATTGATGTCACTTCCGGTCATACCCGAAGAATAACTAAAGTTTCTTGATAACCACTAAATTCCAATTTGTGTTTAGTGTAAACCTAATAAGTTTCGAATTAATATCTGAAATACTTAAAAACTAAAGTTGTTTTACATCACGTGCGAAAGGTATGCGCAAAAATAAGTTTTTTTTTTCAACACCGCGAATATATAGGACCTGATGAAAACATCCACACAGTCTCTCGAAAGAATGCCCAAAATGACATTTTAAAGAGTGGACAGTTCATATACAAAATTGATTCTTTTGTTTTAGCAAAGTGAGGTTTAAAAACAAAACCAACTTGATTGGTTTTAAAGAAAGTATTTATAATTCGCGAAACATTAAGCACACTATTTTCAATGTAAAATGCATATTTTAATGAAGAAACTGCAAAATATTGCTGGTATTCAAATATCTAAAAGTAAGTAGATGCAAGTTCATTTTTATTTAAAAGAAATTATCAAAATTATGTCAAAAAACTAGATAGAAGACCAGCATTATGGGTGGTAAAATAGTGTGGTTGTTTTGATAGGGTTCCGAAAATAACGTCAAATTTTCATAGTTATTAGTATAATAATAATAATAATAATAATAAACCGTTTATTGACCATATCCAGTACAAGTGTAATTACATAAATCTTAAGATAAATTTAATGGTCAAAGGGTCCTGAATCAGTTTCAGTCCAAGGTATATAACCAAACACTGAACCTGATCTTCCTTCAGGCCGTACAATAATAGACAGTACAATACAAATAATATACAATACAAATAATATAGCTAGTAATAATAAATTATGATGCACTTAGCATTTCTATATATTTCTGCTTATAATCCGTGTATGAGCCAAATCGAAACTGTACCGAGTTCATGCAACTTGTAATTGTATAGGTAAAGCACTTTTTAAATAATTGTAATCTATGCTTTGGGATGGATAGGAGCCCTCTACTTCGAATATTTATGTTATGCACATCACTTCTATACGTTATTTTGTTGAAGAGATATGGGGGCGTTTTTCTGGATATTATTTTGAAGTAGAAACAAGCTGTATGTAGTTTTCGCCTGTTGTGCATGTCCAACCAGGCACACTCGGGCAAATCTCAGAAGACCTCACTGCATTACGAACATCAATTTTAAAAGTAGCCGTAGAAAAATATGGAAAACAGGAAGTCTGGAGTGCTAATGGGGACGTCATTATAAATATGGACGGACTAAAAAGAAGAATCCAAACAATGGAACAAGTCGAATCCTTGTCTAATAATAAAATGTAATTATTAAACTGTATTTGGTTAATTTATCATTAAACTAAACAATTGAATGAAATTTAATTAAAATGACGGAGTTCACACTAAATATTTATGATTATTAATATTTTATAATTAGTATACTTATGTCAAACTAATATTTAAATAATGCATATAAATGCTTTAAAAATATGTCACTTAAATATACGATAAATTTCAAATAAATTCGATTTATTCAAAACAAATTGCCAGGTAACCGATTTCGATGTAATAGCCTTATCAGAAACATGGTTAACTGATGCACACTCGAGCAACGCACTTGCTTTGGATGGGTATAAGCTTATACGTAATGATCGCCCTAGCCATGGGGGCGGCGTTGCTTTTTATATAAAAAATTGTTTTAATCACTCTGTTGTGCAAGCTGAATCATTACCACATATCGAGCATCGAGAAGGACATTTGTGTACATTACTAGTTTCAATGGCAATTGTACAAATATGTAAATACTTTTCGCCCAAGGCCGAAAAATAATTTGACGTGTCAAACTTCAAATTTATATTAAACATTCAAGTTAGGAAAGTGCGCAATGGAAATGAATAGTGACTCCGATGAATTGATTCTCTGCATATCAAAGGAATCAGCTAATATGGCCACTTTTGAATTGTTACCTTTGAAATCAAGATCAGTGTATAAAAATAATTATTGTCGACTTAGTTTGCGTAAGTAAGTAGAGTTTGTTAAAGCTTTTCAAAAACATAATTAAAAAAAAATCACTTGATATTTCACCATGTGATCAATGAAAAACTTGTTAAAATTTTATTAAACGCTGTTGGAGAAAAAATAGTATGTTTAATTCGGACAAAAAATGGGTTTTTGGGCCTCGTAAGATTGCTAGACTCCGCAGCACGTCGTCCGGCAAACGTCTTTCTCGTCCCAAAAACCACAATTTTATCTCCTAATGAAACAAATATAATGAGCTGCATACGAGAAACTCCAGGGAAAACACTTCCGATTTGATAATAAATTGTTTTATAGATATCGCTCAGTAATATAAAATAAACACATTTTGTTATTGTTTACACTGTTTAAAAAAGTGATTCTTTGAGTTAACTTTGGGAACTCACAGGTTCCGTCCGGCAAACGTCTTTCTCGTCCCAAAAACCACAATTTCTTCTCCTAATGAAACAAATATAATAAGCTGCATACGAGAAACTCCAGGGAAAACACTTCCGATTTATTAATAAATTGTTTTATAGAAATCGCTCAATAATTTAAAATAAACACATTTTGTTATGAAATTCGTCTTGAGTTTCTAAATAAAGGGTTACTGTAAAAAAAAGACATTTTCAATATTTTATCAATCTAAAACTAATAATGTTATTAAAAAATCGTTTACACTGTTTAAAATAGTGATTCTTTGAGTTAACTTTGGGAACTCACAGGTGCTCAACACAGATAATTTTTCTCTTAAGCATACGCTGTAAATGTTTCCACATTCGTTGTTTTTTAAAAGAATTTGAATCTTTAAACGAGTGTTTATCGTTCCCAGATTAAGCACGAAGTAAAATATCAAGTTTAGAAAAGCCTGAAAATTTAGTTTCGTCGCTCTGCAAAGCGGGGTGAAAAAAATACAGATAATATGACATTTTTATAACACCACTATTACCTACTTTATTTAGAAATACAATAAATAGTGTAATCTATGTTGACATTTAATTAATAAAAAAATAAATGTATACATATTATTTAAAACTTCTTCAATCTCATTTGATTATTACGCAAATTACTCAACTCCTTCAACAACAAAGCAATGTTAAACCTGAGTTTTTGGTATGCAGAAACATCAAACCGAAAGCAAATTGGTTCATCTGCGCCTCGACTTATATTTACAAGAATCGCAATTGCCTTCGGGACACTTATATCAATCCTCCATTTGTAATCGTAAGGAATATGCAACCGCTTCACGTTTTCTTGTGTGTAAAGGTATGTAATTTCTTGCGGAATCTCGAGTTCTTCTGCAATTTCCAAAAATGTGCTTCGTTTATTCGATCTGTACAAGTAACTTAAATGTGCGATGACTTCTAGGATTTTTTCCACTTCATTTTCACTGCATGTATTCAATAAATCTTCTCTGCATTCTTCTACTTCTTGTTGGCCATATATGTTTGATGTGCATTTAATAATTTGTAGCTGCATTTCTCGTGGCAAAGATACAATTGTGTTTAGGACATGTTTTGGAAACATTTTTATTGAGTTTTGACAGACCATAAATAAATGCGTATATAGAAGCTTAATCAAGCAATTCATGAAAAGATTACCCATAATAAAATAATTTGAAATTGATTAAATTGTAATCATCAATATTAATAATATACTTATGCCCGGTATTATAAAACGTTTTATACTCTAAATAAAATTTACTTTAGGAAAAAATTAATTTGTTCCATTATAAACACAAAATAACTTTATTTGGCTAATAAATCTCCTCAGTAAATTATTTGTTTATTTTTCTACGAAGTAAATTTTATTCTCTAAATAATTTGACAGTTAAAAGTCAAAAGTCTATTATATTATTGTAATTGCTTTAGATTCTACTACTTGTATTTATTAATTTCATTACGGTTATCATGATTACCATATCATCCATGTCAGATTTAAGTTCGCGCATAGTATCTTCCGTAACCGATAAAAATTGTTCTGGTAACATTCTTGATTTGATATATTCCAATATAGACTGTAGCATTCGAAGAGAACTCGATCCGTTAGTACACGAGGACACATATCATCCTTCTATCTCAATATCGTTACAATGTACCTCTAACATGTCTCCTATGAACATAGATGTTACCAAACTAAACTTCAGAAAAGGAAATTACTTATCTTTGTATTCTTATTTAGGTTCTGTTGATTGGAGTTTTCTTTTAAAGTGTTCTGACGCTAGTTTGGCTCTGGATCAGTTCTATAAAGTTCTTCATGAAGCATTTTTCAAATTTATTCCGCAACGTAAATTTAAACAAAAACGAAAATATCCTCCATGGTTTGATAATGACATTATACTGCTTATTAAGGAGAAAAATTACTGCCGTAAAAATGTTAAGCGCGACTCTACGCTAGGGGGACGATTTAAAAAACTTAGATCACTTATTAAGAATAAAATTAATTCAGCACATAGAGACTATATTTTAAACATAGAGTCACAGCTTACTAGCAATCCAAAACAATTTTGGTCATATATTAATTGTAAAAAATCTAATCCTTCAAGAATACCTGCAGAACTTATTTATGAGGATGAGGCTTATCAAACACCTGAACATATTGCTAATGGATTTCGAAAATACTTTCAATCAGTTTTCATAATGCCATCTGTAGGAACCACAGTTCCGAACGTTAACAATATCCCTTCTTTTTCATTTGCGCAAATATCCGATAAAACTGTATTTACATTTTTAAAGCAATTACCAAATACATTTTCATCAGGCAATGATAATGTACCAGCCTTTATATTAAAAGATTGTGCTTCAATTCTATGCTACCCTCTTTCAATAATATTTAACCTATCTATAAAAACATCTGAATTTCCTAGTAAATTAAAAATTGCATCGATTTGTCCCATCCCAAAAACGTCACTTAATCAACGGAATATAACAAACTACCGTCCAATAGCAATACTGTCTCACATCGCTAAAATATTCGAGAAAACTCTCTATAATCAACTCTTTTTCCACGTTTCTCCATACCTATCTTATCAACAGCATGGCTTTATTCCAAAACGTTCTACAGTAACTAATTTGACCATTATTACGCATGATATAGCCAAATCACTAGATTCAGCGGGGCAAATTGATGTAATATATACTGATATGTCGAAAGCGTTTGACAGGGTGGACCATCAATTGTTAATAGGTAAACTTAGCTACTTTGGTTTTTGTGACAATTCAACCTCGCTTATAGCATCTTATCTTACAGGTCGTGAAACGTATGTCGCAATAAATAACTTTAAATCGGACTCATACTTTCCAAGTTCAGGGGTACCCCAAGGCTCGATTTTAGGTCCCTTACTTTTTAACCTTTTTATAAATGATCTTTCTGATTTATTAAAGTGTAAACACCTCTTATACGCGGACGACCTAAAGATTTACTCAACAATTGCTAACATTGCTGACTGTCAACGCTTACAAAATCAACTCGATGTTATCTCGAATTGGTGTACTATTAATAATCTTAATTTAAATAGCAATAAGAGCAAATTCATATCCTTTACCAAAAAATCTAAACCAATCTCATTTAATTATATAGTTAGCAATAATTCTATTGAGCAAGTCACAGTCTTCAAAGATTTAGGGATTTGGTTTGATGACAATTTTACATTTAATCCTCATGTTCAAACACTCGTAAAGAGTTCCTTTAAAGCATTAGGATTTATACTTCGAAATTCTACAAATTTGCGAAATCCTAATGCTTTGAAATCTCTATTTAATGCTTATGTCCGTTCCAAGTTGGAATATGCATCTTTAATTTGGTATCCTCAAACTCAACTTCAGATTTACCTAGTAGAAAGTGTTCAACGTAAGTTCCTGAAGTTTTTGCACTTGAAAGTTGAGGGATTTTATCCTGACAGAGGCTGTGATCATTCACTACTGCTAGATAAATTTAATGTAGAATCTCTTGAATGCCGACGTCACAGACAAAGCATCACCTTCTTACACAAGCTTCTGCATGATAGAATTGACAGCCCAGATATTTTACAGCTAGTTGGCTTGCATATTCCATCTTTCAATAGTAGATATAAGACCACATTTAATATTATGTATAATAGAACAAATTTTGGATTAAAATCGCCTATTAATGTGATCTGCAATTCGTTTAATCAACTTCCACCAACTTGTGACGTATTTTTTCAACCATTGACATCCTTATTAGAGTTTTGTTAATTACGTAGTAAAATGTTATTAAAATGTTATTATTTTTAGTTCATAGTTTTAAAACTTGTTTGTTTATACTAAATTGTCTTGTAATTGGGAATTTGTTTCCTGTTGGGCAATAAACATTATTATTATTATTATTATTATTATTATTAATTCGAACCACAAGACATTCTAAGCAGTCGAAGACCTAGAGTTTTTCAAGTCAGACATAACGAGCGATTTTTATACTTATGCATACGCTTTTTTAAATTAGTTCCATTTAAAGTTTTAAACGAGTGTTTTCCACTCCCAGACTAAGCATGAAGTAAAATTTCGAGTTTAGAAAAGCCTGAAAATTTGGTTTGGTCGCGTAGCGCGAAGCGCGGAGCGGCCAAACCAAATTTTCAGGCTTTTCTAAACTCGAAATTTTACTTCATGCGCCACGAGTATTAAACACTGAAAACACTCAAATATTGTGAACAAGTGAAGTTCACTTGAAATTAGTGTCTTGTACGCGTGGCGCATGAAGTAAAATTTCGAGTTTAGAAAAGCCTGAAAATTTGGTTTGGCCGCTCCGCGCTTCGCGCTACGCGACCAAACCAAATTTTCAGGCTTTTCTAAACTCGAAATTTTACTTCATGCTTAGCCTGGGAGTGGAAAACACTCGTTTAAGTCTTTTATAATTTCTAATAAGCTTTCTTTTTCTTGTTCTGTGTAATTCTGTCCTATTCCACGGTTATTCTCTATAATTATAAGGAATTATACTAGATTTCCAATTTGATTGACAATTTAATTTGAAATATTGACAATTCAATTAAAAAAATTGGTGGTTCCAGTAATCTACTAACTAAATTATTTATTTCTAGAATTGCTATTTATTTAATAGGTTTGCTTTATAATACGCAATTTTATTTGCCCATTAGTTTACTAGGTAAATAAATGTACTCCACAAATAGTTACCTAATGATTTATTAATCGCTTATAATACCGGGCATTATAGTATTATTTAAATATCGAATAAAAAAACAAGACATTCTAAGGAGTCGAAAACTTAGAGTTTTTCAAGTCAGACATAACCAGGGATTTTTATACTTATGCATACGCTTTTTTAAATTAGTTCCATTTAAAGTTTTAAACGAGTGTTGTCCACTCCCAGACTAAGCATGAAGTAAAATTTCGAGTTTAGAAAAGCCTGAAAATTTGGTTTGGTCGCGTAGCGCGAAGCGCGGAGCGACCAAACCAAATTTTCAGGCTTTTCTAAACTCGAAATTTTACTTCATGCGCCACGCGTATTAAACACTGAAAACACTCAAATATTGTGAAAAAATGAACTTCAGTTGAAATTAGTGTCTTGTACGCGTGGCGCATGAAGTAAAATTTCGAGTTTAGAAAAGCCTGAAAATTTGGTTTGGCCGCTCCGCGCTTCGCGCTACGCGACCAAACCAAATTTTCAGGCTTTTCTAAACTCGAAATTTTACTTCATGCTTAGCCTGGGAGTGGAAAACACTCGTTTAAGTCTTTTATAATTTCTAATAAGCTTTCTTTTTCTTGTTCTGTGTAATTCTGTCCTATTCCACGGTTATTCTCTATAATTATAAGGATTATACTATATTTCCAATTTGATTGACAATTTAATTTGAAATATTGACAATTCAATTTACAATATTGGTGGTTCCAGCTATGGCCACAATAAAAGTGATAATTTCGGTCAGTAATCTACTAATTAAATTATTTATTTCTAGACTTGCTATTTATTTGGTAGGTTTGCTTTAGAATACGCAATTTTATTTGCCCATTAGTTTACTAGGTAAATAAATTGACTCCACAAATAGTTATCTAATGATTTATTAATTGCTTATAATACCGGGCATTGTAGTATTATTAAAATATCGAACAAAAAAATTGTTAATAACACGTGTAGGCACATAATTTATTTACGTATTAGGAGTTATTAAATTTACTAAAATATTTTAATTGCAATTTTAGTAAAATATTTCAGAGTAACTTCTATTATTGACACATTTTCTTTAGTTTTCTTGCCGCTTTGAAAGTATAATATTTTAGTTGGGCGTTATTTTTATTGATACAAAATTTAGCAAGATTAATATCTACAAACACTTGCCGTCAAGACGATATTTCAAAATTATTTGCGAAAAACAATAAATACCATATGGTGTCCGGGTAACACTTTTCAAAAAGGTGGGCACACTGAGGTTACCATATAAAAATTAAATTATTTTTTATTGTATAGTACATTATAATATCTGTGGTTTTGAGGAAAAACCAGTTAAGTCTCTGTTTGGGTCAAATCGAGTTAAGTGCTCACTTTAATAGATATTCATCTATATTTTCATTTTCTGACCTCGAAACGATGTTATCTGACATAGGTTTCGCGTAATTTGAACAAAACCAAACCAGTTAAGTGCCATTTTTGAGGAAAAACCAGTTATGTAGTATTATTTTAAGGAAAACCTAGTTATGTTCCATTTAGATGCACGTTAAATTAAAACAAACATTTTTACGAGTTAACCATGATCAATGCTTTTTTATGAAATATAAATGAAATGAGATGGATATTTACAGATATTTTAGGGTACTTATTAAGAAGTTGACTTGTAAAACTTTAAACGTGAATAACTCGAAATCATGAAAAAGTGACTTAACTGGTTTTTCCTCAAAACCACAGATATAATGTATTAAATTTAGATTAGCTTATTTAGACTCAGAGTATATGTGGCGCCAGTGTTAAAAAGAAATAAAAAAATATATATTCAAAACGGTGTTCGTAAAGAGTGAATCCACCAACGCGCAACGCTTTTGTGTCTACCTGGAGTCTCATATGTAACGTTGGCATTTCATTTTCGTCGGATGACAGATTCCTCTTACTAATTCATTTTTTAATTAAGGGACCCACACCCCTCTGCCCCTGTGCCCCCTTCTGTTGATGTCGGTACACTCTTACTATAGAATGGTAATCAAGTGGAGAGAAGAGAAACGAGAACCGCTCAATGAATTTTTCGGAGCCCTTTATGTATTGTTTTGACTGATTTTATAACGATATTTCAAGAAAGGATTTATGTGACCCACACCAATATAAACACCTGCGAGCAGAGGGTCGTTAATGGGCCTGGCCGGGATTGACCGTAAAAACGGCCCACTTCCTTCCTAATTTCTTGGCAAATTTTAATAGGGATCCCGTGATTTATTTTATTACTTTTCATGGATATAAAATATAAATTTCAACGCAGACTTAATAATTTTACGTCTATTATAAATAGTGAGGTAATAAATATCTAACATTTTATAGTGGGTGGAGTTTTATTTTTAAAATAATCGATCCTCCACATAAAAATTAATAATATCAGGAAGCAATCGTGAGAAATTACATGAGATTATGTTATCTCAGATTATGACATTACAATAATGGCTGAACAAAATATATCTTACGTGGTTAACAAACCAACACTTTACGATACTGATACTTTCCATTATTCTGATAGTTATTTATAATACATTGTAATCAGCACATAAAATGTGTTGCATTACAGTGAAAGGCTTTGTCTGTTGTAATTTAATGCAACATAAATATCTCATGATTATTATTACAATTTTATTTTACGCAAATATTCTTAAAAACGTTTTCTTATTAAGTCAGTGGTGAGATTTATACAATTTTGAGAAAATGTAGTTTTAATTAAGGCTAGAATTCGAATACGAATAATTCAAATTGTCGAATATTCGAATATAATAATAATAATAATAATAATAAGTATTTATTACCCAACAGGAAATTTCCCAATTACAAGACAATGATAATAGTAAGTAAGTAAGTAAGTAAGTCTATTTATTAACTGTATTGTTTCGAGTTTACGTGAAGTGATTAATCACAAATAGAAAGACTGTTATTCCTTACTTCACTTTTTATTTTTATGTTAGATGTACATTTCGAGACACAAGGTGCTCATTATCAATAACAAACTGTATTTGTTTGTTATTGATAATGAGCACCTTGTGTCTCGAAATGTACATCTAACATAAAAATAAAAAGTGAAGTAAGGAATAACAGTCTTTCTATTTGAAGTCTATTTATTGGTGCTAAAAACATGGTGGTTATACACAGGTCAAATACAAAATATAATAAAATATATATATATGTATAAAAAAAAAACAATATCACTTAATCACAAGATAAAATTACATATATAAAACAATGACAAATAATTAAAATTTTCAATCTTCAATGGCTTCAATTATTTTAGTTGTGAAGTGTCGCTTAAAAGGTACTCGTCAATACTATAAAATCCATTGCATATTAGGAAGTGTTTGATTGATTTCCGAAATGCGTTTAACGGGAGAGATTTTACTGTTTCTGGTAGAACATTATACAGCTTGGGCCCACAATAGTTTAGACCATTACGTGACTTACTCAGTCTCAATCTAGGAATCTCGATAAGGGTTCCAAATCTAGTATTATGTTCATGTTTTTGGTTTTGTTTTACATATAAATTAAAATGTGTATGTACATAAGTTACGCATTCCAAGATAAATAAACATGGTAAGGTTAGTACTTTTAGATTAATAAAGGCCTGTCTACAATCGTCGCGATAATTGATAGATGCGAGAACCCTTATTGCACGTCGTTGTAGTTTGAAAAGCCGTATAGTGATACTGGAATGGCCCCAGACCAATATGCCATACGTAAGATGACTTTGGCATTGGGAATAGTACACTTGAAGTATGGCACTATTAGGAAGCCATTTTTTTAACTGCCTTAACGCATATACAGATTTCGATACTTTTTTGCAGTTTCTAGTTCGTGTTTGTGCCAGTTTAATTTGCTGTCAATATGGACCCCAAGAAATTTAACAGTACTTAAAGCTGCATTCCGTTTTAGGGAGAACACAACGTGCGTAGATTTCTCCGGATTTAGAGATAGTCTATGGGCAACAAACCAGTTGGAAGCTTTCTGCACTCAAGTAGCATTAATTATTTATACAATAAACAATGTATGTATGTACATAAATAAATTTAAATCTAAACAATATGAAGACGCTCGTGAGTGTGACAGCTATTTGACAGATTGTTCATCAACGATTTAACAGAGTCGTGCAGAATATCACATGCATATTTCAATCTATAAATTATTGACACATTTGAATGTTAGAATACATAAATATTCCAATAATTCAAATATTTAAATATGTTTTTCAATGAATATTTGAATACGTAAATTTTAAACACTCGCTACATTGTCTACTTCATCCTGCACTAGAAGTGAAATGCACAGGGGTAACGTTAAAGAAACCACAAAACGACGTTATCTCCATAATATGAAGACGTAATGATTTCCTAAATGAATATCTGTATGCAGATGAGCGAGTAGATGCGCTTTCCTCCCCCAGCTCTCATCCAACCCCCCGAACAAATGTCTGATACATATCTAAATTGCACAGTAATTGTCGGGTGGTGGTTAAAAGAGCTTGAAATTGTCCCAGGGTGATATTTACATACAACCCTCTGTCGTGGCCGCATTTACCTAATTAACCATGAGATCGTTCCTCGCGCGCCCAAAAAATACTCGGGGGAATAACATTGGCAAATGTCACCCCCATGTATCTCATTATACGCGTAAATATGCTGAAAAATAATCGCATATTGCATGGAGATCATGTACGACCGTGTGTTATGTTACGGTGTGAAATAAGATGCATGGCTGAAATTATGCATATTTTGATAATGGGATTTGAATAAGCCTGTGCTGGTCTATTATGCTGATTAATTGCTTGGATCAATAGACTCGAGGGGAATAAATTGTCTTAATATAACCATAAAATAATTTAAATCAGCTTTACAGATAAATAACTAGAAGACTGACATTTTTTAAGTAGAATTTAGTTTAAATTGTACATATTGTTAATATTTATTGAAATTGCGATTTCAATTTACAATCGTTTTGTAATCTGAGAGCACATCAAGTTGTGGTTTAAAAATATGTACAGTTTAAATCGTTTATAGCGAACTTGAAGGGATCGGCGATATTTGTACGTTGTAGCCGGTGTTCTTTTTAAGCATTAGTTTCGGCTATAGCGAACAGTTCGTTCAACGCCATATTATACTGTAATAACAGTTATAAAATAACATGTGTGTAACAAGTCACTAAAAGTGTTGGGTTTTATTAATCGATTTAGTAGACAATTTAAGAACCCAACTGTAAAAACTCTCTATTTGTCTCTGGTACGTCCACATGCGGAATATGCTTCAAAAAAGGTGATTCCGTAATAAATTATTATTATTATTATTATTATTAATAGTTTGGTCACCCTACACAAAAAGCTCCATTCATCAGATTGAGATGATTCAAGGAAAATTTCTGAAGATAATGGCTTTTCGTGTGGGGAAAAATATTATAGATTTTAGTCATAGCGAAATGTTATCATTATTGAATCTGCGATCGTTGGCTGAAAGACGAATTTTTCTGGACTTGTCATTTTTGTATAAGTTGGTGAGTGGGTTTGTGAATTGCACTGAACTGGTGGGTGCTTTAAATTACAATGTACCCCGGGGCCTTCAATCAAGGCATAGGGCATTATTTCGTTTAGCCTTTCATACCACGAACTATGGTATGAACAACCCCATCGACCGCATGATGAGGCAGGCAAATGTTTTGTCACATAATTCCAATTTTATCCTCTTCGCACCATCCTTTGCAATTTTTAAAACCCACTTACGTTATATCGATCTGTCCGCTGTCATTGATGTAACATGAACATACTTCTTATTATTTATTTATTATATTATTTGTTATTGCTAATTCAATACGTGTTCGTAATTTACAATTCATGTTCAATCTGTGATAATTTGCATTTGTTGTACATGTTAAGATACCATTTTATCCTTTTATATACAGATATATATTGGTGGTTTGTTATTCAATATGTATTCGTCATATACTATTTATGTTCCATCTGTGATAATTTGTATTGTTGACATCGCTGTGATATCTTGTGTGAGTTTGGGTCTGTTCCTTTTATTAAGTTTTGTCATATATTTTATATTTATATTCATATTATATTTATATATATATTAATTTATTGGTTGTATAATTAATTGATCGATTGAAGGTTGAGTGTTTGATTAATTAATCTATTTATTGTAACTTGAAGGTGGGAAGGAGCTTGTTTCATATTGTTATGTTTTGAACTATTTGGGATCAATATGCAATATATTTTGAAATAAAATATTTCTGTAGGGTTATAAGTTTAAATTTTGTTTAGCATATTTAGATTTTGTTTTTGTTTAGTCAATTTATTGTATTAAGATGTATATGTATTAATCTATTGTAAACTGGAGATTCCGTAAATAAATAAACAAATATTATGTATGTAAGCACACATCATTGAAATATGTAGATGGTAGGTAGTGAATAAAAAACAATATGAATAATATAATGTGTATCAAAGTTCATATATTTTCTACTCCCAGTTTAAGCATGAAGGAAAATTCAGACTATTCTAAACTTCAGGCTTTACTAAAGCCACTCGTATTAAACACTAAAATATTGTGAAAAAGTGAACGTTAATTGAAATCAGTGTCCTATACGCGTGGCGCATGACGTAAAATTTCGAGTTTAGAAAAGCCTGAAAATTTGGTTTGGTCGCTCCGCGCTTCGCTACGCGACCAAACCAAATTTTCAGGCTTTTCTAAACTCGAAATTTTACGTCATGCTTAACCTAGGAGTAGAAACACTCGTTTAAAGCTTTAAACTGAACTCTTTTACAAAAAAGCGTATGCATATGTATACTTAAGGGAATACCACTCGCTTAAAAAAGAAGAGAAAATAGTGCTTTGTGTGTATGCTGTTGTCACCGCCAATAATAATACTGTCGTTTTGAAATTTCAGGATGAGAAAGTTAAAGAATGAATCGCTGTTCGTAGTTTTTTTTTTAAATTTTGTGAAAAAATATATTGTTTATACCAAATGCATTTAATATGCTTAATATTTACACTAATTTGATCGTCAATTTAACCAATTTAAATATTTGTATATTATATTTTCTAAAAAAGGTACCTACAATCGAATTTTGTGATTAATAAAGGGTTTGAATCATAAAATCTATTTATTTGTTTGCCCACAATTATTAGATAATTATCGGAGTATTTTACATTTTCTTGCAAAAAATAAGCGAAGACCATTTTTCTTATCTCTCTTCCACCACAGATACACTTCTCGCCTCGACTGCATCTCCGATTACGCACTACTTTTAGGCTGGTGTTACTTGATTTATAGTATTCTTATGACAAGAAACAATATAATATTATAAGAATTATAATATCAGTTAAGACAGATAATTTTTAAAATCGAGCGCATTGAACGTGTTGTTGTTGTTTGATAATGTAGTTCCGAATAATAATAATTGTAATAAAAAAAAAAGTAAAACTTGACAATTTCTTAATAATTATGTACAGGGTGGCACGGGTGGCCTCCATTTTGAAAACCCTTTGTCCGACATGGTTTGGACAAAATTTGTGTTACCAAAGTAAACCCGTAGAATCAGTTGGTACACTTATTATTTTCCGAATCAACCCGGAAGTACCCGGAACCGGAAGTAACTTTGAACTTTTGGCAACATGGGTCCTATGTTGTATTGTTTGATAAGGCTTTTAAAAAAATAGAACTTTTTTTTTTTAGTTTGTTTGTTTGGCATAGGTTTCTACCATTCAGCCACTAACGTTGATTTATATTAACTATATTAACATATATTTCGACTAATTTGGACGTCACAACACATTCACACACATCCATGGAACCGGAGACGAGTATTTTTCGTTAGAAAAATTACTCGCCTCCGCTGGGAATCGAACCCAGATCACCTCCGTGACCGATTTGGCGAAACCGGGGGCTCAACCGCTCGGCCACGGCGGGCCCAAATACAACTTTTATTAAAATAATATTTTAATATTTTGTATAATTTACAAATTAAGCGAAAAATTAAAGACCCGAGACAAATTTTCTGGGCTTTTCTAAACTCGAAATTTTACTTCATGCGCCACGCGTATAATACACAGATTTTAAGTGAAGTTCGAATATACCTAAATATAACAGTATTATAGTGTTTTATACGCGTGGCGCATGAAGTAAAATTTCGAGTTTAGAAAAGCCCAGAAAATTTGTCTCGGGTCGCTGCGCGACCCTCGACAAATTTTCACGGGGCTTTTCTAAACTCGAAATTTTACTTCATGCTTAGTCTGGGAGTGGAAAACACTTGTTTAAAATTTAAAATTGAACTTAAAAATGAACAGGGAATATCCGCAATTGTATCAATTCCATGGTATGTTATTATTTATTAAAATCACGTTACTTTTTCTTAATTATTTTAGCTGCTAATTTTCTGACATTCGTTGATTTTTAAAAGAGTTCAAATTGAAGTTTTACACGAGTGTTTTCCACTCCCAAACTAAGCATGAAGTAAAATTTCGAGTTTAGAAAAGCCTCGTGAAAATTAGTCGAGGGTCGCGCAGCGACCCGAGACAAATTTTCTGGGCTTTTCTAAACTCGAAATGTTAGTTCATGCGCCACGCGTATAATACACAGATTTTAAGTGAAGTTCGAATATACCTAACTATAACAGTATTATAGTGTTTTATACGCGTGGCGCATGAAGTAAAATTTCGAGTTTAGAAAAGCCCAGAAAATTTGTCTCGGGTCGCTGCGCGACCCTCGACAAATTTTCACGGGGCTTTTCTAAACTCGAAATTTTACTTCATGCTTAGTCTGGGAGTGGAAAACACTTGTTTAAAATTTAAAATTGAACTTAAAAAAACAGGGAATATCCGCAATTGTATCAATTCCATGGTATGTTATTATTTATTAAAATCACGTTACGTTTTCTTAATTATTTTAGCTGCTAATTTTCTGACATTCGTTGATTTTTAAAAGAGTTCAAATTGAAGTTTTACACGAGTGTGTTCCACTCCCAGACTAAGCATGAAGTAAAATTTCGAGTTTAGAAAAGCCCCGTGAAAATTTGTCGAGGGTCGCGCAGCGACCCGAGACAAATTTTCTGGGCTTTTCTAAACTCGAAATTTGACTTCATGCGCCACGCGTATAATACACAGATTTTAAGTGAAGTTCGAATATACATAAATATAACAATATTATGGTGTTTTATACACGTGGCGCATGAAGTAAAATTTCGAGTTTAGAAAAGCCCTGAAAATTTGTCTCGGGTCGCTGCGCGACCCTCGACAAATTTTCACGGGGCTTTTCTAAACTCGAAATTTTACTTCATGCTTAGTCTGGGAGAGGAAAACACTTGTTTAAAGCTTTACATTGAACTCTTTTAAAGAAACAGAATATCCGCAATTGTATCAATTCCATGATGGTATGTCATTATTTTTATAAAATCACATTACTTTTTCTTAATTATTTCAACTTAGAGAAAGGTAAAGTGTTGAGTGTGAACATTCATAAATTTAGAATTTTTCCCTCTACAAAAAAGTGAAATACATTTTGTCTCTAAAATAAATAGGGAAGCCAACATTTGAACACTTCAAAATTAACATGCGATTTCCTATGTTGCGTCCGCCAAGTAAACACCCGATATGTTCTTATAGTAAACTTTAAATTGTATGAATTTATAATTGTTTTATATTATTACTTGATAAATATACATGGATAAAATCTGAAACTTCATTAAATAATCTAAAAGTGTTCATAAAATTCATAAATAAGAACTGAAAGAAATGTTTTCTAAATTTTAGTAGAAAATATAAAAAAAGTAGTCGCTGTACGAAGGGCATACTTGAAGAGGATCATAAATTATGATAAACATGCGGCTGATAAGCCATCGACTAGAGAATCCAATAATACACCCATAGAATTGAACTGAATCACATATTGGTGAGATACACGAAATGTTTGGATGCTTTCAAAACGGATAGCATTATATTTTTATAATAAGATAGAAAAAGATACATTTTATTATCAAATTATTCTTACACTACGATGTGCTACGATTTTTTTTTCAAATCAAATCTTTATTCAAAAATAATACATATACTAGTTGAAATACAAGCCTATACATATAAAATTATGAACACGTCACAAAAATACATATATGTAAACAAAAGCAGAGTCACTAAATACAATGCATAATGACGTAAAGGCTGCTAATACCTAAAATTAGAAACGTGATCTGCCGAGAATAAGCGATAGGCGTTTAAAAAAAATTCCTGTATGTAATAAATAAAAGTTTGATAATCAATAAAACTTTATCATTTATGTTTTGGTTATCCGCCAATTATGTTCATTAAATTGCCATTATAATTTTCACGAAATTACTAAATGTGTGCAATTTGGCTACACACATTTCACCTTCTTGCTGACATTGATACACGCAAGGGGTGTGTGTGTGTGTTATACTAGATAGTGATCGCATACACTTTTTTGTTATCTATAATTACCTCCAATTTGAATACATTTCCGTGTGCGATTTAAATATTTACCGAAATTTAATTAACCGAAAATAGGGTCAAATAGTCGACGTCGCCCGGGGTTCATATTTACTCACAAGGTGGACCGGGCCCGCCTCTAAAAAGCAGATCCATCCATCTGTTGTCAGACAAATACAAATCAATTTAAAGTGAATCGGCCGAAAATTGGCTCCTTTCTATGCTTATTGGACCATTAGAAACTACTATAATTAGGAAGTTACGCTAAAGTATTAACTAGTTCTCTTTTTAAAGTCATGATTGATGTTACAATTTTAAGTACGTACACACAGGGTGATTCATAATGATATTACTAATTTTATTTAAACTAAGATATGTTTTCTTAAATATCACTTAAATCCTATTTCTTAGCAGAGCTGGGCAGGATTCGAATCATTCAGGATTCGAATCCTGGATTCGAATCGTTTTAGAGGATTCAATAGAGGCATTCGAATACTTTAGTTAAAATGGATTCGTGATTCGGATTCGTTACATTTTTTCAAGAGGATTCGTATTCGTTTCGTGTGTTTTTAAATTTCTGGTTAAACCAGTGTTTTATACGCGTGGCGCATGAAGTAAAATTTCGAGTTTAGAAAAGCCCCGTGAAAATTTGTCTCGGGTCGCTGCGCGACCCTCGACAAATTTTCTACGCGGGGCTTTTCTAAACTCGAAATTTTACTTCATGCTTAGTCTGGGAGTGGACAACACTCGTTCTTAGAAGTTTCAAATTGATGGATCACTCTAGATTACTAAATTTTTTACTCAAAGGATCGTTTTACAAAGGCTACAGCTCGAACGACCAATTGTAGTCTTTGGAGACCGAATGACTACAGGGAATTGAGGTTTAAAAAAGAAACAATATCTGAAGGTTCACAGCGTGGATATGGGAGAAAAAATCCAATTTAAAAAATAACCGAAGTTAAGTTGTTGTTTTCAGTGCATTTTTAGCTTCACTTTAAATCAGTGTTTTATACGCGTGACGTATGAAATAAAATTTCGAGTTTAGAAAAGCCCCGTGAAAATTTGTCTCGGGTCGCTGCGAGACCCTCGACAAATTTTCTACGAGGGGCTTTTCTAAACTCGAAATTTTACTTCATGCTTAGTCTGGGAGTGGAAGACACTCGTTACCTTAAAATATGTCACACGTATTAAAATGTGTATCGTAACTGTCAGAATAAAAAAAAATTGATATGTCTATGATAGTACTTTCCCACAGGTTAAATACTTGAGCTTTTTAAACAAATATTTCTTATTCCTGTTAAACTTTGTTTATTTTTAACCTGGGATTGGAATCACTGTTCAAAACTTGAAATTGAACTCTTTTATAAAATCGACGAATGCCTCAAAATTACGTAAAAATAATTCACTAAATATCAATAAACCCGGGAAAGTCAGAGAAGTCATTGAAATTCATTCAAATTGACTAAAACACTGAAAAAATAAACGTTTGAATAAATCGCGAAAAGTAACAACATACACACAAATTATGAAAAACATCAAAACTATTGATATTTATTAAGAATCACATATATAACAATTTTCTAAATATTTAATTGATGAGGCGGATACATGATGAAACTCCATAATACTATTTGAAATAAAACAACACAGTTGGGAGGGTTTCACTTTTATTGTTGAACACTGCAACATGTTTCATCACACAGTGGCTTCATCAGGCAGATGAAATAATGTTGTCATTATTTCATCTGCCTGATGAAGCCACTGTGTGATGAAACATGTTGCAGTGTTCAACAATAAAAGTGAAACCCGCCCAACTGTGTTGTTTTATTTCAAATAACAATTTTCTTTCAAATCCACACTGTGAACCTTCAGATATTGGTTATTTTAAAAAAAAACAACTTCAATTCCCTGTAGTCCTTCCGTCTCCAAAAACAACAACTGGTCCTTCGAGCTATAGCCTTTGTAAAACGGTCCTTTGAGTAATAAACTTATTAATCTAGAGCGATTCATCAATTAGAAACTTCTAAGAACGAGTGTTGTCCACTCCCAGACTAAGCATGAAGTAAAATTTCGAGTTTAGAAAAGCCCCGCGTAGAAAATTTGTCTCGGGTCGCGCAGCGACCCGAGACAAATTTTCACGGGGCTTTTCTAAACTCGAAATTTTACTTCATGCGCCACGCGTACAAAACACTGATTTGAAGTAAAGTTCAAAAACACACAATAACATCTTCAATCAGAGTAACACGGAATGAGATATTTAGTCTGTTATCAACGATGATCAGTGTTAATAATAAATAATTAGGTTTTTAATATTTTCCTTAAAACAACTGCTAGCAATATTAAAATGTAAATGGTTGCAAAAAATAATAAAATTTAATTTATTCTTGAAGGATTTGTATTCGTGATTTAAAAAAAACAGGATTCGAATCTTTGATTCGAATCATATTTATCTCTTACGAATCCTTTATTCGAGTATTCGTGATTCGAATCATATTAGGTGATTCGGATTCGTAATTCGAATTCTTTTTACGTGGATTCGTCCCAGCTCTGTTTCTTAGTAACCCCGTATTAAAATGTTCCGCCACGTATATTTACTACAAAAAATGTTATTCAACTCTGACAAACTTTAACTCATCCACTAACTATTGATTAAGCATTTCCCACATTTTTACTTAATATATAATTTGAATTCTTTTTACGTGGATTCGTCCCAGCTCTGTTTCTTAGTAACCCCGTATTAAAATGTTCCGCCACGTATATTTACTACAAAAAATGTTATTCAACTCTGACAAACTTTAACTCATCCACTAACTATTGATTAAACATTTCCCACATTTTTACTCAATATATAATTCGAATTCTTTTTACGTGGATTCGTCCCAGCTCTGTTTCTTAGTAACCCCGTATTAAAATGTTCCGCCACGTATATTTACTACAAAAAATGTTATTCAACTCTGACAAACTTTAACTCATCCATTAACTATTGATTAAGCATTTTCCACATTTTTACGTGTTGAACGTGTTCATGTAATAGTTTAGCATGTTAACAGGTTCTATATTATACAGGGTGTAGAATTAACCGACGCACCATAGGAATTTCAATGTAAAAGAATTAATGTTCGATTATTTGCTTCCCTAATTATTTTAGACAAAAACTTTATCTACCTTTTTTGTAGATTAAAGAATCTGCATCCGTACGTTTTATTATTTCTTATTTTAATTTTACTTAATTAACGGAATCTCCATTTCCAAAATACATTTATAAATACATATTGGAAATATACAAGAAATACATATTAAAAATATACAAGAAAAGTGTGCCCAACACTTAAAACAAAAAACAAAATGGCACTAGGCACACGTCAAAATGGTTATTTCTCTTTTGCTTAATATAGTATGAAAAAAACTGAAAATTAAAAGTAATACTTTCTCAAAAAAAATAGTGGTGCCATATGGAATAGTTGACATAAAAACAATAGTTGTTTGTCTGTTAATGAGCATCATTGTAGTGCATTTTGTTTGAGCATTTTATAAACAAGTTACCATTAGGATTTGTTACTTTCTGTACTATTAATAATTAAACGATTTTAGCTTAGTTCTGTAACAGTTTATTTTTTTATTAAATTAATACCTGTAAACAATTTCAAGGCATCACCGATTTTTAAGAATATGAAAACTGTTATTTCCCCACATATTTGCGTTTTGAAAAAATTTAAAATAAAAATTAGTAATATTAGTCGATTCAGAATGTTTTCTCTACAAAAAAGCTAGATACACATTTAGTCTAAAATAATTAGGGAAGCAATTGAATATTAAGATATTTATAATAAAATCCCTATTGTGCATCGGCCAAATCTATACCCTATAGCAGAGCTGGGCAGGATTCGAATCATTCGGGATTCGATTCCCGGATCGAATCCTTTTAGAGGATTCAAAAGAGGTATTCGAATACTTTAGCGAAAACGGATTCGTGATCCGGATTCGATACATTTTTTTAAAAGGATTCGTATTCGAATCCAGACGTAGATGATTCGAATCCTTATAAAAGGATTCGAATTCTTATAAAAGGATTCGAATCCTTATAAAAGGATTCGAATCCTTATAAAAGGATTCGAATCCTTATAAAAGGAATCGAATCCTTATAAAAGGATTCGAATCCTCATACACGGATTCAAATCCTCCTAAATAATTCGAATCATCGCTATTAAGGCTGGGATTCGAATTGGAATAATTCAAATAGTTAAATATTCTAATATGAATATTTAAATCACCAAATTATTCATATTTGAATATAAATATTTAAAATTTTCGAATAATTTAAATATTTGTGAATGCATATTTGGTTACTTAACCATGAAAAATATCGAGTTAATAGTATATTTTTAACTTCACTTGAAATCAGTGTTTTATACGCGTGGCGCATGAAGTAAAATTTCGAGTTTAGAAAAGCCCCGTGAAAATTTGTCTTGGGTCGCTGCGCGACCCTCGACAAATTTTCTACGCGGGGCTTTTCTAAACTCGAAATTTTACTTCATGCTTAGTCTGGGAGTGGACAACACTCGTTCTTAGAAGTTTTAAATTAAAGGATCACTCTAGATTACTAAGTTTATTACCATTTTACAAAGGCTACAGCTCGAAGGACCAATCATGGTCTTCGGAGACCGAAGGACTACAGGGAATCGAAGTTTATTTACAAGAAAACAACGAATATCTGAAGGTTCACAGCATGGACAGGAAAGAAAACATCGAATTTTGAAAAAATATCGAAGTTGGGTTGGTTTTCAGTACGTTTATAACTTCACTTTAAATCAGTGTTTTATACACGTGGCGCATGAAGTAAAATTTCGAGTTTAGAAATAGAAATTTGTCGACAAATTTTCACGGGGCTTTTCTAAACTCGAAATTTTACTTCATGCGCCACGCGTATAAAACACAGATTTAAAATGAAGTTCAATAACACATAGATCATCATTAATTAAAATCATTATAGAATCAGATATTTAGTCGCTAAATGAACATTTTTGTTAATAGAAACTGATGGAATAAAATATTACTGGTTGCAAATAATAGATTCAAATTTATTTTTAAAGGATTTGTATCCGTGATTCAAAAATGAGGATTCGAATCATATTTTTCACTTACGAATCCTTTATTCGAGTATTCGTGATTCGAATCATATTACGTGATTCGAATCCTGTTTTTGAGGATTCATCCCAGCTCTGCCCTGTATACATCTTTAGAATACTGATTTAGTAACAAATTTTGAATTAAAAATATTTTAGTGTTTTACGAATAACGCGTATTCGTATATCTTCATGTCAGTGGCGTAGATAGGGGTGGGGGGGGGCTTTGGATTAGGGGATTAATTAATTCGAATTTCCAAGTATTCAATTGTCACAGTATTATGTGACTATTTTTCTTTAAATCATGCCAGAGCTTTACTCAGGTTTTTTTGCGTTCATTGTTGGCGGTGATAACAGCTAGATTCTTTAGAAATCGGGGGGATCAAGTTAATTTCAAAAAAATAAAAATTAACGATTTTTTAAGCAATTTTCGGAACCCAAAATTTCAAAATGCGTTTTGCCGAAATTTGTGATTTTTTACTTGTTACAGTATTATTCTAGGGGTGTGACTTATAAAACTTAATATTAAGTCAAATCCCCCCCCTCGCAAAAAGCTATCTACCCCACTGCTTCATGGTGAATCCAACTTATAAGGTTAAATAGTTTTCTTGTATTTTGCTGTTAAATATTTGTGTCCTAATTTGTTCCTTTTTTTATGTCTTGTTCATAACTATTGTTTGGGGTTGGTGATCTCACACTTCTTCTCACATCTGACATCTGATTTTTATTTTTTTTTAATTTTCTGTCACATAGGTATAGATATTATTATTCATATTTACGATTATTATATATATTGTTACTACTATTTTTATATTATATGTATTATTGACGTGTGTAAAACAATTGTTAAAGCACTAATAAAAAAATTAAAAAAATAACATTTGTCTCTTATTTGTATCCAAAGAAATGGCGTTTTTTAGCTCACTTGCATCTGAAAGTCCATCATCATACTTTGATAGCACAAAGTCATTATCAATCACACTCGCATCAATTGTACCATGCAATAACTTGATATTAGGGATGGTGACGATATTTGTTGGACACACAAACAACAAAATTCTGTTTATTCTTGGATTTTTTTAAACAGTAATATAATAAGCCACAGTAGATAAATTATAGTCATTAATTCATCTACTGTGGCTTATTATATTATGTTTAAAAAAATCCAAAAATAAAACAGAATTTTGTTGTTTTTGTGGCTCATCATGTTATTACAATAAGCCCTTTAATGAAATGATTATAACATTGATAAGATCAATGAACTATAATACGAGTTTATAGGTAAATGAATAATCAATATCTGACATGAAAATCACGTATGAAACAAGGTAAATCGATGATAATCAGGTGTTGTATCCAACTAATTGAGACATAAAATCGTGTATTAATTTGGCGGGCGTGAGGTAGGCACAGGTAGCAATCAGGTCGTGATTAGAGTTAACTAACTAGCTACCGGTTAATTGGGGGTTAGCGAAGGGCGTAACTACATCAAACAATCACTCCTCACTCACCGGGTATATATAAGCACACCTCGCGTTTTTTTACCTAAAGCTCGGTGGTCCGCAAAAGTGGCCTCCTCCCCGTTTGAAAAATTTGTTCGGGCCCTCGAATAATTCATTTGTGTAATTATTCTGTCAAATGGTTTATGGTTGAAAGAATTTCTACCGAAACGAGGTGCTCTTCTCAATCAACCACATGCTGGTAATTTTGTGCTATTAAGTAATTATACAATTTCAATTTGTTCGTAATCGTGATCTAGCCACGTGTTGCGCTGTTTTTACTTGAATTATTTATGTCACGTTATGTTAGCAGTATACAGATGGAAATAACTCAAAAAATAATTTTATCATATCATAATAAATCTAATTTAATTTACAGATCCTGTAAAAGTAATAATATTTTTGCCTAAAGTTGCCACATTATGTTATTTATGTAATCATTTGGCACAAAATTATTATAAAAAATAATATATGTGTTTTTGAACTTCACTTTAAATCAACGATTTATTTGCCTGGCGTTTCCAGTCTAGCAAATAAATAAATAAATTTTCATAAATTTTATAAAAAATATAAACATGTTTTTCAAAATTTACGAAGTAATTAAGCCAAATTTAAAAAAATATTCTGTGGAAAAAATAATATAAAATTCATTGAGTTAAATTACAAGTCAATGAACTGTATTTTACTTTAAATAGAATTAATTTAATATTATGTTTATCTTAAGAAGTTTTTTTAAATTGAATTTTTAAGCATAAAGGGAAAATAAAGTAACTTTACCAAGTTTGCAAAAATGTAAAATAATCTACATGAAAATCACTGAAATACATTTCTGTATTTCAGTGATGTCTATTAAAATTACAATAGACAAATTTGATGGTGATTTATTTTGAATAACAACTTATTAGTATTTGGATTTGTAAAATCTTGGTTGTTTTTAGGATTTTTTTTAAGCAATATTGGTATTAGCCTGGCTTTGGTTGATATACCATTAGCCATCAAATAATAATAATAGTTATCTATTTTACAATCATTCATACATTAGGAGAAATGCGGTCACAAATTCTTTTTGCCTAGGGACTCGTCAAGGCAATTAAAAAAAACCTACTACACTGAGCCACGGTTGATAGGAACCCAACAGAGAAACCATACATTGGATATTCATACACACATCATTTACATACTTTACTAAAGCAAATAAAATGTGGGGTTTTGTCTATCATGCTTGCAAAGATTTTGATAGTCACTGTTTAAAGTTATTATTTTGTTCTCTTGTACGCTGTAACCTGGAGTACGCATCACCAATTCGGACACCGAAATCACAGACGGACATTTACAAGATCGAATGGATCCAAAATAGATTTCTCCGTACCATAGAATGGAAGACGGGCAGACAACATATACAGGGCTCGTATACAGAAATAAAAGCGGATCTTCATATTCACTCCCTGGAGGACAGAAGAACCTTCTCTGATTTATGCACATTATTCAGACTAGTCAATAATTTCAGTGACTGCCCGGAACTACTCTCTCAGCTCAATTTTTATATTTCATCATCCACCCGCAGCCTCCGACACACACCGCTTTTCCGGATCCGCACTCATAATTCGGATTTCGCCTCTCACAACAGCATTACACAACTAATGAGTACAGCCAACGATTATAACAAGTTCTATTGGTTTCAACTATTTTCTGGCTCTTTACATTCATTCAAACGAAATTTATGTATACACACAAATTATTCTTAGTTCTATTAGTTACTTTATGGGTATTATTATTATTATTAATGTTTATTTAGTTGTATACTTTATGGTGATATTTTTCTTTTTTATAAATCTATTGTGTATAAAAGGGGGTTCCCGTCAATAAATATTATTACTATTATTATTATTAACTAAATTTAGATTATAATATTTAATATATTTAAAAAAGAAACCACTCATCAAAAATTATAACATTTTCTGAACTCAATATTCCATTGTAATTGAATGGAAGTTCTAACTTGGGGGAAATGGCGAAAAAGTTTTTCCTTTCATTTTAGTATTTTGGACATGTCATTATAATATGTTCCAAGGTGTCTGATTCTCCACATTCCCAAAACGGAACATCTGCTTTATTTATTTTGTACAAATAGAAAGGACAAATGAGGAGCAGACTTTCTATATGCATTTTGTCCAAAAGTAACAATTTTCAGAAATACAGAAAAACTGTTACAAGTTTGTGGGTACATTTATTGAGAAGGTGTTTTTTCTAAAAAATAAATCTAAAA
Organism: Philonthus cognatus; assembly: GCA_932526585.2. Lineage (NCBI taxonomy): Eukaryota > Metazoa > Arthropoda > Insecta > Coleoptera > Staphylinidae > Philonthus > Philonthus cognatus. Next base: position 52,391,784 of record OW052248.1, read on the forward strand.
TCACATAATCATCGTACCCATATGCCAAAAATATAACTTTGACAATTTTCCAAAAAAACTGATAAATGTGTTGGACAAACGGCATTTAGTTTGTCAATCTGGGACAAACGGCATTTAGTTTGTCACACAGGGACAAACTGCATTTTGTTTGATGACACAAAGCAACTCGACTGACTTGGTAATAACACTATGACAAAAAAATAGAAAAGTATTATTTTATTTTATGAAAATTTTACATATCAGGAAATTCATCTTCATCATTATTACAATCACAGCATAACATTTCATCTTCTTCACCGTCATAATCTTGCTCAGTATTATTTTGGTCATTTGGATTGTTTTGGTCTGAGATAATGGGCTGCAACCATGTGAGCTCGGGATCATTATACCAATTTGGGCCCGAGAGTTCGACTAATAATTTTGAGAGACTCTGAAGTTTTTTTGGTTTAATTTTATTTTGGAGTTGAACAGTAGGTAGCTTTATATTTACAAGCTTTTTTCCGCGTTTTAATAATGTTTGAAAATGTTTAGTTGGGTCGTCATTCCTATAAAATAACTCGGTTTTTAACAAAATGTCGGATTTACTTTTTGATCTTTTAATAATAATTCTTTTAGCCGCACTGATCCCTTCAATTTTCTTTAAAGAATTCAACGCGGCTTTTATATCGAAAATAATCCAATCAGTACCTAGTTTTCGAACCTCTCCCTTCTTGGAGTAAATGTCATAATATTTTGTGGGAGTTTTAATTGTACTATGACACCGTGTAACTTTTTCGATCTGTCCAAAAACACGATCTGCAGGCAAATAAGAATGCCCTCGTACCGGAAATATCACTTCCACATATTCAATTGTCTTTGGAGAGTCGTTGCACAGCCAGAGCATAAGCATATGCATCAAGTGTGCATTTTTATTTTGTCCGGCACAACCATCTGCGAATAGTCTCACTTGTTTGATATCTGACTCAAATTCTACTTTGTTTAGAAAATCGTGTAAAGCAGAACTTGTTTCTGCTGATCCCCTTTTTGCCTGATTTTCCATCCAGGTGTAGAATACTGGTTTTTTAATATCCAAGTCAGTAACACAAAAACAATATAAAGATAGTTGCTGAGCGTAGAAAGCATCCTGGATTGGTACCTTCGGTAAAACCTGAACTTGTTGCAAATCGAAGCAATATGAAACACTTTGGACAGGCTTCTCCTTCATGAGTTTGAAAAATTGTTTCGCTCGTACTTTATGTACGCGTAAATTGGTTTTTAGTATCATTAACTCATTATTTTCGTTGCAATTACTAATAGATGTTTGGGTTCTAACACAAAACCCACATACATCAGTGGCAGGGCTTCCAAATGCAATATTAAAATGATTATTAAAAATTCTACTGAAGTACTTGTAATTTACTTTCACATTTTCAACTGCATTCTCGTTGTACATTTTCCACAAAAGAGTAATATTATTTTCTGAAGATAGATAAATTCGGCGAGATTTAGCACGCCCGTAATGACTTTCATGTCCTTTTAATTTGCCTATAAATTTTTTCACATTTTGAAGTTTATCTACATTCTTAGACGAGCGTTTGTCTCCTCCGCGATTCTCAATAATACCACATCCAGATTGAATTTTCTTAGCGATAGTATTTAGGCGTCTCTGACTTACATTAAACGTTGCCAAAAATAATTTTTGGCAAATATTGATTTTTTCTTGGGCCTTCCAAACCTAAAGATAATAACAAATAATAGCATCCTGCTGGAAATAAATTACAGAATAAAACTTACATGATATTTTATAGTAAAAGCATGGGATTTTCCTTCAGTTTTTCGATTTCTGCTTCTAATTGGTTTTTCAACTACCATACAATTCCCAAGTTTATTATCCTGTGCATTTTTATTCTTTGTTTTAAAAAATAGTTTTCTGATTGCTTTAATATCGTCATGGGATAGCTCAGAGCAGCGAAAATCATTACGTTTACGATTGCAAAGTACTTCAAAATTTTCCAAATTAGGGAAATGGTCTGAGTGCCTTTAAGAGATAATATTGATCAGCAATGATCAGATTTAAAAAAAATAAAAAAATAAATACTTACCTAACCTCACTCTTACGCTCTTTTGCGCTGATATTTCTTTTTCGCTTCCTGCTACCACGGTCAACATCCCCAACAACATGCTCCCCTTCATTGTCATTCATAATTGTTAATATTATTTCACTAACGTTAAGTGGAACAAAACACTGTAACTGCTGTAAGAACACTGTCTTTAGTAGGCGTTGATGATCAAATGGCAGTTAGTCCATATTTCTAAACTGCCATTAGTTTGTCTTTCAACGTTGGACATACTACACATAGAATGTCTAGGACATTTTCATGATTCATTTTAGACGGGGCAACATGCATTTAGAATGTATATTTCTGTGTAATATTGTAGTCTGATATATATAATTTGTGGCGCCACCTTTAGTTGAAAATGTAAAATAATGGACAAAATGCATATAGAAAATCTGCTCCTCAAATGCCGTGGTTGCAACGTAACGGACATATAGTTTTTACAAATAATTTTGATGAAATTCCATTTTCTATAAACCAGGTTTAGATGTAATTCTAGGGGACAAATTCTTATAAAACATACCATAACAACTGCTGTCGAAATATAGTTTAAATTATTTATTAAAATTATTTTTAAATACATTTATTAAGTCATTCGTTATAATTAGGTATTCTAATGCTGTATCACTATAAAGGCCATTCTTTGCTAAACCATCTACTATTTCATTTTCTGTTATTCCTGCATGCCCTTTAACTAAGATTGATTTTGTTATTAAATGATGGTGCATATCTAAGAATTTTAAGAGTAACACAATTTAAACGAAAAATTAAATGTTTTAAAATAATCAACTATACTATTGCAATCTGGGCATTCCTTGTCGTCAGTTGAACTGTGACCACCCCCATAATAAATACATTTAATAGGGATGAAGTTGTTACATAATTCTGAATTGGGATCTTCGAAACATCAAACACATCGTTGTTGTTTTGCTCTACATTGTGTACTGATGTGCCTATAACGTAGGCATCTTATACACTGAATTACATGTTGTTCAACTGAAAAAAATATTCGCAATATTGAAACTGCTGTAGGTAAGACTTTACCTTCAAATGTAACAAACATTGATTGTGTTGGTTTATACGTCACTTTACCGTCAATATTAATACGCCTATTCAAACGTTTGGTTTCGATTATATTGAATGTTTCACCAAACGCTGGTTACATTATTTCCCTGATTTCATTATCTAGAATACTAGTATCAACCCCTTTAATGACTCCCAATGTGCGAATCATAAATTGTAGAACATACGAAATCATATTTTTCTTTTTGAAAATGTCCGAGTCCGAGTCTAATAATTTATTAGCTGCTAAAAAGGTTCGCATAACAATGTTTACCCTATTTCTACCCAGTGAAGCGATTTCAATAACCTGATCGTCTACGTCATGTTTGCGTAAACTAATTTCCTGATTGACATTGCATGTAGGGAGCCTAATGACGGCGAATTGGGATTATTCCCTTCAAGATCAATTTGGAATGGACCTATGTCATTACTTTCATATCTATAATTTGGGATTAGCTTAGAATTATTATTTTCATTTTTATTTTCACCGGATTGGCGGACACTTTCCATGCGTTCGGGATTATAATTTTTGGCTGGAATTGTGTCATTTGAATAAAATCACTGGTTATTTAATGTTTGTGATTAAACTGGATGATGCTGGTGTTACTGAGTTTCCCGAAGAAAACCCAGCTTGTTAGTCCATTTTATCTCCTCCGCTACTGATCCTTCTGTTGACCACAGTTCACTATAGTGTCACTATCACTAGTTATTCACAAATATGAATTTTATATTGAACACATGATAATTTTTAATCGAAACTCGATCACTCGATGGAAAACGATGCGTGCGCGACGAAAAATCAATCGATGAGGAATTTTGTTTCATAGATTAATATACGCAGGAAATAAAATATAGTCAATTTTTTTAATTCAGATAAATATCTCTCTAAAAATTTGGTTTAGTCACTCCGCAAAACGGAGCGACCATAACCAACTTTTTAGGCTTTTCTAAACTCGAAATTTTACTTCATGCGCCATGCAAATAAATCACTGAAATATTGTTGAATTTATTTTTAGTAGGAAGGGACTCGATTGAAGATAAATCACGCACCGGAAGGCCTTCATCTCCAAGAATCAATTCAAATCTCTACACAATCCGGGACGAGTTTAATTTAACTCATACCACCGTTCATCAGATTTTGACTAATGAACTAGGGATAAGAAAAATCTGCACAAAAATGGCAATTTCAATAACCGAGTTTTTGGCCAGTCAAAATATTCCTGTGGTTACTCATTCTCCTATTTTGCCTGACTTGAGTCCTTGTGACCTTTTCATCTTCCCGAGATCAAAAATCACATCAAGAAAACTCATTTTAGGACTCTCCAAAGTATTTAAACGGTTGTAACCGACCAGCTGAAAGCTATTCCAGTATCCGAATTCCAGCACGTCTATGAGGATTGGAAGAACCGTCTCCAGTGCTGTATGATTTCCTAAGTAAGTTATTTTAAAGAAAACAATAATAATAATAATAATCTTTATTGTCCAACATTCACCAATTATAGGACAATGTAACTAAATATGATATAAATCAAAACACAAATAGGTATGTATATATAACAAACAAACAAAAAATAAAAGAAAAAAACATATATAAAAAAACTTAATTACAATACTTAAAGACTAGACGTGCGATTCACTTAACATGCACTCAACAAAAGGCATCATCAAAAACTTTATTTGCATTTCTGGACATATGAAATAGTGGCGATTTATGTAAAGTGGTCGAAAGTGTTCGAAAAACATATATAAAAAAACTTAATTACAATACTTAAAGACTAGACGTGCGATTCACTTAAAATTCACTCAACAAAAGACATCATCAAAAACTTTATTTGCAATTCTGGACATATGAAATAGTGGCGATTTATGTAAAGTATTCGATTTGGCCAATTTTGTGTAGAACGTATTATTATGACGTGGTTGAATTCTTGGGACAGATAGGTTGACTTGCGATAATAATTGTGAACAATCTATATCATTATGTAGTAGCTTGTACATGAATTTCGCACTTTGGAACTCTCTACGCACTGACAAAGATTCTACTTCAAACTTATCTAATAACCGAGCATAAACAATGCAGGATATTCCCCATCTAGTTTGTAAGACAGGTCTTTCAGAAATCTTCTTTGAATACCCTCAATTGCTATGGATAGGTAAGCATAGTGGGGATGCCATACTACAGAAGCATATTCCAATTTGATAGGGACAAATGAAATATAAACTGATTTAAGCAATTCAACACTGTTAAAATATTTAGTTCTAAGCAAAAACCAAATATTGAATTGTAATTCTATTCGAATAAATTATTTTAAAAAATCAGTCTCAATACTTTATTTACACACCTCGTATATGTGACGCTGGGACGAACGTGTTAAGAATACGTTAAACTTTGTGATGTAATATTTATGTGCTATCCTGTTTTTATTTCAATATTTAAACACTTTTTTCTTCTTTAGTTATATAAATCTTGTAATTGTAAAAGATACAGGGAATTTTTCTTTTAAGTATATGTAAAACTCGATCCATTCGCTGTATATTTTCAGGCAATCGTAGTTATTTAAAAACCTTTAATTTGAATAATCTGATTAAACATGAAATAAAATGTCTAGTTTAGAAAAGCCTGAAAATTTGGATTTTCCGGTGCTCACGAGCGAAGTTCAGAATATGTTGCTTAATATCAGAGCTGGGACGAATCCTCGTAAAAAGGATTCGAATCACGAATCCGAATCACGTAATATGATTTGAATCACGAATACTCGAATAAAGGATTCGTAAGAGATAAATATGATTCGAATCAAAGATTCGAATCCTGTTATTTCGAATCACGAGTACAAATCCTTTAAGAAGAAATTTGATTTTATAATTTTTTTGCAACCATTATAATATAACTATCGTTACCAGTTGTTTTAACAAAAATATTCAAAACCTAATTATTTATTATTAACACTGAACATCGTTGATAACAGACTAAATATCTGATTCCCTGTTACTCTGATTACATATGTATTTATGTTTTTGTGAACTTCACTTCAAATCAGTGTTTTGTACGCGTGGCGCATGAAGTAAAATTTCGAGTTTAGAAAAGCCCGAAAATTTGTCGTTTGTGTGGTTTTAAATTTCTCGTAAAATAAGTGTTTTATACGCGTGGCGCATGAAGTAAAATTTCGAGTTTAGAAAAGCCCAGAAAATTTGTCTCGGGTCGCTGCGCGACCCTCGACAAATTTTCACGGGGCTTTTCTAAACTCGAAATTTTACTTCATGCTTAGTCTGGGAGTGGAAAACACTCGTTTAAAGCTTCAAATTGAACTCTATTATAAAATCGACGAATGCTTGAAAATTACGTTTATAAAAAAAATCAGTGAATATCATTAAAACCGGAAAAGTTAGAGATAAGTCATGGAATTATATTCAAATTGACCAAAACACTAACAAAAAAGCCATGTGATATTATTAAATTTGTCGAAATCAACAGGCATCATAAAAATTACAAAACACGTAAACATTTATAAATCCAACTTTTCTAAACTCGAAATTTTACTTCATGCTTAGTCTGGGAGTGGAAAACACTCGTTTATAGCTTCAAATTGAACTATTTTTAAAAATACAACGTGAACATTTTTCTTTTAGGTAAATATATGCATAAGCTGTAAATCGGTTGTTGTTCAAAAAAGCTTAATTTAAAACTTTTAACGAGTGTGCACACGCTTTTTTTAAAGAGTTCAATATGAAGCTTCAAAGGAGTGTTTTCCACTCCCAGACTAAGCATGAAGTAAAATTTCGAGTTTAGAAAAGCCCCGTGAAAATTTGTCGAGGGTCGCGCAGCGACCCGAGACAAATTTTCTGGGCTTTTCTAAACTCGAAATTTTACTTCATGCGCCACGCGTATAAAACACTGATTTAACGAGAAATTTAAAACCACACAAACGACATTTTTCTTGTTAATCCTCTTTTTTAATTCTAATTATCTTTAATGATCCAAATCCTTTTGTAAGTATTCGAATCCTTTTATGAGGATTCGAATCACCCGCATTTGGATTCGAATACGAATCCTCTTACAAAAATGTAACGAATCCGAATCACGAATCCAGTTTGACTAAAGTATTCGAATGCCTCTTTTGAATCCTCTAAAAGGATTCGAATCCAGGATTCGAATCCTGAATGATTCGAATCCTACCCAGCTCTGCTTAATATATACAAAAATATCATTTAAACGGAATTTTATATTCCTGAACTTTTGGAAAAATGTTTAAAACTTTTAAATAAAAATTAATTTAGCAAAAAATGTTTTTTCTGAGAAGCAATATCGGTTGGCCAGCCCTTTACATTAAATCAGTGTCTGGCGCATGAACATTTCTAGTTTCTGAACTCCAAATTTTAATTCATGCAAAATCAAGCGATGGAAACACTTATTATAAACTTCAAATTGAACGCTATTCAAAAAACTGATGCCGGAAAATGTACAGCGTATGTAAACTTGAAAAAATCCCTGTAAATACAATGCACTAATTTGTTAAAATTTTTAATATTTGAAAAGTAAAAATGCATAATTTATATTTAGACGTTTCTGTTGGTAATCTTTGTGTATCTACATTCACTCTTCGTTATATGTTTCTAATTTACTAAGAAATATTTTTTTCTCGTTTAACATGCATGAAAAAAGAAACAATTTAATTGTCGATGATTTAATGTAATTGCATTCCGAAAACATTTCCAACATTTATAAAGCCGAGAAACAAAGGGACCGAGATAATTAATACAGCGGATCCGAATCATAAACCATACACATCCCAATAAGAGCAATAAATCGAGAGTCCGTGGGGTTGTGAGATGAATGAGAAAGATCATCAAGTCCCGAAAAGTCATCACGCAATCAAAAGTAAGGCCAAACCTGTGAAATAAGGGCCACGTACACACACACACACACACATAAAGGCGGTACCATCAAACGGACCCCTAATCCTATAAATCCCAACCTCTTCCCACTTAACTATGGCTAATTTAAAATTACCTTTTCCCTGATAGATATGGGTTGCCATCATTAAATAACAGTTAATGCACCATCCAGTCCCTTTACGGTTTTTACGGATAATTTTCATGACAAAATGTGATAGATTGATTAGAAGAAGATTATGAGAGTTCTGTAATTTATATTTCCTTCCCTTGTTTTAATTTTGTTCGATGTTTGGATTGGGTTTGATGGATAGCGCAGTTATCACGCTATTACGTGTTGTTCTTCTTCGATTTTTTGTTTTCCTCTTTTTGACAACGTCTGAGTTACAACATAACACAGGTAAAGAACGGATTTTTTAATTGCGAACGTTTTCGACGAACTTTATGGCTAATCTATCCTTTGACCTCTCTAGGTTCACAGGGTTGCGTTCCTCGTCTCGATCCTTTTTCGGCTGTCTCGATTTTACGAACGGTTTTACGATTAGTCCAGAAAATATGATTTTAATTGTCTTCGTGACCTTCTCGTGTCTTCGGGATTTAAAATTGGAAATTGGATATTTTTTCAATTTTGGAAAGGTATGCGAAATGATTAATTAATTTTGAGTTTTGAAAAGCTGATGAACATTTTATAAATGGGCAAAAATCTTTAAATATCAAGAAACAGATAAAAATCTCGAAATATTTAAAATCTGATGAAAGTTTTTATAATCGTTGAATATCTTGAAATATTGAAAATCTCAGATAAAATTGACACACGTGACATTTTATTAGCCATTATTCAATCGACATTGACACGTTTGATATTCGACATTAACATTTATCACTTCCGAAAGAGTGTCTTCCGCTCCCAGACTAAGCATTAAGTAAAATTTAGAGTTTAGAAAAGCTCCGCGTAGAAAATTTTCTCGGGGCTTTTATAAACTCGAATTTTACTTCATGCGCCACGCGTTAACAACACTTAAATATTGTCAAGTTTAAAATACACCCGGCTCGATTTAACATTTCTCAAATAACTCAAATTAGGACATAAATTTGATAAAAATTTCGAAAAATTGAAAATCTGATAAAAATTGTTTAAACTGACGAAAATCTGAAAATATCGAAAATCTGATCAAAATCTCGAAATATTGAAAATTTGATGAAAATTTAATAACAGTCGAAAATCTCGAAATATTAAAAACCTCATAAAAATTTGATACACTTGACATTTCATTAGCCATTATTCAATTGATATTGACACGTGTGACATTCGCCATTGACATTTATCACTTCCGAACGAGTGTCTTCCACTCCCAGACTAAGCATGAAGTAAAATTTCGAGTTTAGAAAAGCCCCGCGTAGAAAATTTGTCGAGGGTCGCTGCGCGACCCTCGACAAATTTTCACGGGGCTTTTCTAAACTCGAAATTTTACTTCATGCGCCACGCGTATACAACACTCAAATATTGTCAAGTTTAAAATATACTCGGCTCCATTTTACGTTTCTGTCAACATAAAATACGTCAATATTGACATTTCTCAAACTACTCAAATTAGTACATAAATTTGACAAAAATCTCGAAATATTGAAAAACTGATATAAATTTTATAATAGAACATTTGTCGAAGGTTGCACAGCAACCCGAGATAAATTTTCACGGGGCTTTTCTAAACTCGAAACTTTACTTCATGCGCCACAGCACTTAAATATTGTCAAATTTAAAATACACCCGGCTCGATTTTACTTTTTTGTCATCATAAAACACGTCAATATTGACATTTCTGAAAAAACTCAAATTAGGACATAAATTTGACAACAATCTAGAATTATTGATAATCTGATAAAAATTGTGTAAATTGACTAAAATATCGAAAATCGGATTAAAATCTCGAAACATTGAAAATTTGATGAAAATTTTAATAACCGTCAAAAATCTCAAAATATTGAAAACCTCATAAAAATTTGATACGCGTGAAATTTCATTAGCCATTATTCAATCGACATTGACACGTGTGACATTCGGCATTGACATTTATCCTTTCCGAACAAGTGTCTTCCACTCCCCGACTAAGCATGAAGTAAAATTTCGAGTTTAGAAAAGCCCCGCGTAGAAAATTTGTCGAGAGTCGCGCAGCGACCCGAGGCAAATTTTCACGGGGCTTTTCTAATCTCGAAATTTTACTTTATGCGCCACCCGTATAAAACACTGATTTAAAGTGAAGTTCAAAATATATGGTTTAGGTGTGATCGCATGTTAATAATTTAAACATTTCTAAGAGGAATATGTAAACGTTTACTCAAAAAACAATTATTGTTTGTATCTGATTGTGATTTTAAATTATAAATGCAGGAGATAAATGACAAATATCATGACAAAATTAAAAGATAGAGTTGACTAAACGAATGTTTAAAACATGAAACAATTTCTAGAAACATAATATATAAAATTACGAAAATGTTATTCGTGAAAATGCAAACAATGTCTTAATTAATAAGACAACTTAAGACAATAAATATTCATTAAAACAACTACTTCCCGTGCATAAACACCTCCGGATATTGAATTATACAATGAAATATATATTTAAAATCTTATTTAATTTGATTTGTTACAACGCTCTATTAAAGTATATGTAACGTTTAGGTCAAATTCTCTTCAAACCAACTAACAAATACAAATTAAAAATAGAAGGAGAGTGAACAAAAAAAAAATAGAAATTAGAAGTGAAAGGACTTCGATTAAAACTAATGTTTTAGAAAATCAAATTACAATTTCTACCGAGAAAAATTAACGTAATGAAAATTGTTAAATTTTGTATTACGGCATAAAAAATGATATTGAAAACTAAAACGAAAATCTTAGTTTATTCATTAAAATTAAAATTAAAATAAATAAATATTTACAATGTAGTGTTTTTTTATCACATTGACAAACTGATAATTGATTAAAAAATAAACAAAAACATTATTTAAATATACAAAATCAACAAAAATATCCTATCTTTCACAATGTTCTCATTAATCACTTGGTGAAACATGATTAAAATAAAATTTGAAATAAAAACACTTGGTTTGTTTCACTAACGTTTTACTTATTATTCCAACTAGTTTCGGCTTCTAGCCATTATCAAGGAACAGAACAGTTAATAGATAATTTATTAAAAAAGAAAAAACAAAGTCAATTACTAAAATATTTTGACGCAACCAAACCACCAAATTCTAAAAACACCTGGCAAAAAATAGATTATGTGGCAGACCTTGCTGTAAAATTAAAAAATACTTTGAGAAACAACAAATTTGACATCATTCTAACAAACCCCATTAATTTAAGTAAATTATTAGTGAATAATAAGTTCAAAAACGATAGAATAGAACTATCAGGTGTTTATGAATTAAGATGTAACGACTGTGATGCAGTATATATAGGACAGACCGGACGATCATTCCAAATCCGTCTCGACGAACATAAAAAAGATGTTCTAAATAAAAAACAATCAACGGGTATGTCCAAACACTGCATCACAGCCGGTCATCTATACAACAGCAATAATTTTAAAATATTGTATACAGGCAATAAGGGTCGTATACTGAATTTCAGAGAAGGCTTGGAGATAAATAAAGCAATAAAATCGGGAAAACATGTGGTCAATGACAATGACGAGCTATGGATCTCCCCAATAATGAACGCCCTTATTACCTGATTTTGTATATAAATATCGTGTAAAAAAGTATTCTCTGTACATTCCTTGATAATGGCTAGAAGCCGAAACTAGTCGGAATAATAAGTAAAACGTTAGTGAAACAAACCAAGTGTTTTTGTTTCAAATTTTAAAAGTATACTATATTAAGTTTTCATTTAATTCAATTAATAAACAATCATAACAGAAAATATACAGTTTTTCTTTTAGTTATTCATACTACGATTTTTCGAAGTTAATTTTCAGGCATAAGTTGTTTTTATAAAATGTTTCAATTTGAAACTCCATGCGCCACGCGTATAAAACACTCAAATATTACACATAAAAAAGACTGTTATTCCTTATTTCACGTTTAATTTGTATATAAAAAGTGAAGTAAGAAATAACAGTCTTTTTTATGTGTAATAATCACTTTACGTAACATCACAATTGTTTCGACCGTTACTACGTGGTAATTCATATAAAATTAAATGAAACTATTACTATGTTTTTTACCACTTTTTATATATTAATAATAAAAGTGGTAAAATATTTAGTAGTATAGTATTTATACTACCCATTCGGAATATCCCCATCCTTATTTATCCATCATGAATCAGATGAAACAAAAAATTACCAACAAAAATGAACGTCGATTACCAATTAGATGTTACGTTAAAAGTTTGATGTCTGTTAATGTCATTAAATCATGTAAAAATATTCCGATGAATCCAAAAAGCTTATGCTTAATCCAGTAAGTTGTTTTCAAAATGAATTAAGATCTTGATTTAAGGCAATTCTAAAAGCGTCCGAAGTCCTAAAAGTTCCACAAAGCACAATATACAACCTACAAGATGAAAACAGACCAATGCATTTCGAATTTAGAATAAATATGTTTGCAAACGTTTCCCTATGCAAAACTCGAATTACGAAGAATACTCTTTTTAAAGGGAAGTGATTTACAAAATGTATGCCCGAAAGGAACATATTACTTTAGAAATTATTTACTGGAAATTTATGGAAGAATCACCAGAAATTGAGATCTCGAAAAATTCTTTATAAAAGCTGGAGCAAAAAACGTCTTGTTGAATGGCTTGGAAAGAAACATATCCCTTTTTGCTCAGGGAAACGTTTGCAGACATATTCCATCTAAATTCGAAATCCATTACGTGTTTGGATCTTTCAGGTTATATAATATATTTCATGGAACTTATAGTTGTGTTATATATGATAGTATAACGTTCATATAAATGATTATGTTTTATATTATGAAATTAATTAATATTACTCCACCAATGCCCTAAGAATAATAGTTTAGATGTCAGCCATTAACATGACATGTTCCTAACCTAATTTTGTGTGTGAATTCAAGTAGTCACATACGTTAAGTCACTAAAACGACTGGTTCTTCCAAATAGGTATTAAAAATACTATAGTTTTATTTAATTCACTTTACGTAAACTCAAAAGCATACAGTCTCTTAAATATCGTAAAGTTCAAAATATACTCCTTATATTTATTGGTTAATACATTTTAGAAATGTTTATTTCGTCCAACCAAATCTTGCTTGTTTAAAATTCGAACAATTGTCAATAAATTTCAAGGTATACTAGAAGGAAAAAAATACTTTGGTTTAATAATAACTTGCTTGTTAGTGGAAACTAGTCGTCGTTTAAAATAAAAAGTAAACACTTTACCTTTCAATTACTCAGGGGAAAACATTAAATAAAAGCAAAAGTCACTATTTATTACGTGGAATAAAGGTTTTATTTGTTACTTTTATCTGATAAATGCCAAAAATGATGTTTCAACAATTGCTCAATTTTTTGATCGAATTACCATTTGTGATACAGGAATATTTTTGCAATACTCTTCACGAAACTCAAAAACATATATCGAATACAGGAATATGATTTTTGTGAGTTACGTGAAGATTTTAACTAACTTGGAATAAAAACACTAACACTTTCTTCACGATTTTTTTTTTGCAAGATGAACACTTCGAGTACTATGTAATAATAATTATGTTAAATGCAAAACACATTCCAGTATAAAAACACACGGGACTGTTAAAATGTTCAAATCTATAAAGCATTGTTTACAGTCCGATCTATAACTTATTCCTACCAGGACTCTAATAGCTCGACGTTGCAAACGAAAGATGTTTCACAAGATGCTTGAATGACCCCACAATATAATTCCGTAGGACATGTGCGAATGAAAATATGCATAATAGATATTTGTTAGCATTTTGGTCGTGATAGACCTGGATAAGTTTCTTAAGACATATACTTGCTTGACAAGTCTGGCTTCAAGATCTTATCCATGCTTTATCCAGGTTAGTTTTGAATCGACAAATATGCCTAGGAACTTTATTGATGAGTGTTCTATAGGTTGGTTTTGCTTTAAGGTGAAAAATATGTTTTGAGTTTTGTCCGCATTAAGTTTAAGGCAATTACAATCGAACCAACATTTTATAGAGCTCATATTTTCATCAAGACAATTCTCTATCTCCATAACATTACTACCCCTAAATGAAATTGTGGTGTCATCGGCATATAGAACACTTGAACCATGCTGTAGCTGGAGAGGCAGATCGTTAATATAGATCAAGAATAGAAGGGGACCTAAAATAGATCCTTGTGGAACACCGTGTGTAATGCGTTCCTCGCTGGATAATATATTGTTGAATATTACCCGTTGTCTTCTATTCAATAAATATGAAGATAACAATCTGCAACTGACTGGATTGAAGTTATAAAAGTATAGCTTTTGCAATAGAATTGTATGGTTGACGCAGTCGAATGCTTTGCTCAGATCAAGCAGACAACTAGCGGCAATATCATTATTTTCAAAGCAGTCAATCGCAAACTGAATAAATTCATTTGCGGCTTTCACTGTCGATCTCCCCTTCCTGCATCCAAACTGTGTCACTGATAGGATGTTGTAGGATTCAAAATAATTTGTTATTTGCTCACAAATTATCGATTCAAATATTTTAGAGAGTACTGGCAGAATACTTATCGGACGATAATTATTCAAGTTTAGTCTGTCGCCTTTTTTAAATACTGGAACACATTTCGCTATTTTCAACACTTCTGAAAAACCCCCAGATCTTAGGGAATTGTTGATCAGGTGTGTAATAGGAGTTATCAGTATGTCTACCGCAGTTTCAATTAATTCCAAATTAAGACCGAATATATCCCTGCTAGACTTGTTTTTTAATTTAAATATTGTATTCCTTACACTAACGGAAGACACCTCTTGGAAATTAAATGTTGAGTATAAATGAAATTGCCAATTCTTGGTTGCAGAATACTTCAAACATTAAAAGTGCGATTCTTTTCGCAATCTACAACAAGTTAGTCTTACAAAGACTATATCAAACACTCATTGAAACAACTACTTCCCGGGCTAATACCCCGACGGACATTGAATTATACAACAAGTGTTTGCTGTTACATACAGTAACCTACTGCAAATGTAACAATTTGGGTCAAATTATTCAGGCCATCTACAGACGCGTTTCGAGATTTATCTCTCATCAGTATAGCTTTGCCATTCCCTCTAAACAATTTGACACCTTAGATTGTTAGTATGCATTTTAGATTTTACGATATTCCAGATAGCTTTAGATTTGTTACTAGATGAAGTAATATATCGTTCAGTTGCTTTAACTGCTTCTCTTTAATTTTATATTTGTAAGTCATATTAAGTGATTTATATGCAGAATTGGTGTATTTAATATTATATTTAATATTCAGACTTCGAAGTAATTGTACTTCGATTCTTAATTTAATAAGTTCAGGTCCAAACCACATTACGGTTTTACTATTTGAACATCTTATTTCCCGCTCGGGAAAGGCTGAAGTATAGCAGTGATATAATCGGTCAAATAATACATCCCAACCCTCATCAACACATTCAGGACTGAATTCAAATTGTTTCCAGTCAAATTGGTCTAACATCTTATGAAACAAAAATTTACCTAGTTGTGTAATAGGTCTTACGATTTGAGTTTTTACCGCATGCGTGTGATTGATTTCAACGTATAGTGCTAAGTGATCAGAGACCCCTATATCGTATAATGTTATATTGTTCCATCCATTTATGTTTGAAAATATATTATCAATGCAGGCGTTTCCTCTTGTAGGTTGATCATTTAATTTACATAATTCATAACTTGAGAACAGATTACTTAACTCAAGAGCTCTGTTGTCATATTTATTAAAATATACGTTAAAATCACCACAGATATAAATCTTGTGTGATAAAATATTTATGCGATTTAGCATTTTTTCTACGGTTTCAAGAAAGGTTGTGTATAGGCCATCTGGTGAGCGATATACTGCAATGACTACTACATTGAGGGAATTTAATGGTATTCTTGACATTTCCAAATGAGTTCAATTGAAAGTTCTTTGACAAAATTTAAGACTGTATACTCAGCGCTTGCTTTCGCCATAAGTAGTGAACCTCCATGCTTAGAGATAGATCTACTATAACATTCTGCAATACGAAAATCATTAATATTATAAGCATAAGATTCGTTTGGTGTGAGCCAGTATTCACTTAATGCAATTACAAGTACATTTTTATCAATTACAAATGCTTCAAGCTGTTCTAATTTATTTCGGAGGCATTGAATATTCATATAGAATATGGCATTATTTTTTAAATCGGTGTTGGAATTTTGTTCGTTCGTCTTTCGTTCGGGGGATGAGGTGGGTGCTTGAAAAAAAAACGTCCTACTTCCACACCAGCCGGCCAGAAGTCTGGATCTTCTATTTTCTGCAGCGCTTCGAATGGGACAGTAACTCTGAACAACGAGTACTCTTTTGGTCTCCTGGAGTTTAATTTTTCACAACAAAGTACTTGGACATTGTTGTCTTCTATATAGGCAGTCGTATGTACTTATTATCACAATATTTTTTTTGCAAGATGAACACTTCGAGTACTATGTACTCATTATCAAATACTACAGAAAAATATAAGTACGCTATTGATAATGAGTACATAGTACTCGAAGTGTTCATCTTGCAAAAAAAAAATATTGTGAAGAAAGTGTTAGTGTTTTCATTCCAAGTTAGTTGAAATCTTTACGTAACAAAAAAATCCTATTTCTGTATCACAAATGATTATTCGATCAAAAAATTGAGCAATTGTTGAAACATCATTTTTGGCATTTATCAGATAAAAGTAACAAATAAAACCTTTACATATTTATGTTTTCATTCCAAGTTATTTGTGATACAATTTAAGTATGAAAAATGTACCTACTGTTTGTTTAATTTCGTAAATTTGTGATTGACACAAAGATTGCCTCGCCTTCGGCTAGCAATTTTTATAGTATCAATCACTACATGACATTACCTGGTCAAGCAACTTTCGTACAAACAGCAAAATGTTTCCAACAAAATCGTACCATTTGTGATTTTTCGTACGATTATATTATTGTGGTTCGTGTTCGAATTGAGTGGAGAAAGAAAAACGTCGTGGATAAAGATAGAGTGTGAAGCATGTGCTGCTCTGGAGGAATTCGTTCGCGTGCAAAGCGTGTGCTGGCGGACGGACCTCAAGACATACGAACCGATGAGATGTGGTGTTAGAAACGAGAGAAAATATTTTACTCGTAATTAGACTTACATGATGCGGCTCCGGCACGATACTTACAGTCATTACGTCGAATATTTCACGCTAACCTTTCATTAATAAGTCTACATCATGTTTGAACATACTTTAACTATTCTTTAATTTAGTGCAACATGATATATTAATTAAAAACAGTTTATATTTCTCTACAATATTTTTAAATAGTAAAAACTAACTAATCGATGATAAACCTAGTAACTTTACTTTAAATTTTAAGCGGTATGGCTTATTTCAGCATAAATTGACTTATGCCCGGTATTATAAACGAGTAATAAATCATAAGATAATTATTTGTGGAGTAAATTTATTTACCTAGTAAATTGCGTATTATAAAGCAAACCTATCAAATAAATAGCAATACTAGAAATAAATAAATTAATTAGTAGATTACAGACCGATATTATACATTTTCATTGTGGCCATAACTGGAACCACCCATTTTTTAAAGTGAATTGTCAATATTTCAAATTAAATTGTCAATCAAATTAAAAATTTAGTATAATTCCTTTTAATTATGGAGATTAGCTGTGGAATAGGACATAATTACACAAAACAAGAAAAAGAAAGCTTATTAGAAATTATTAAAGACCTTAACGAGTGTTTTCCACTCCCAGGCTAAGCATGAAGTAAAATTTCGAGTTTAGAAAAGCCTGAAAATTTGGTTTGGTCGCGTAGCGCGAAGCGCGGAGCGGCCAAACCAAATTTTCAGGCTTTTCTAAACTCGAAATTTTACTTCATGCGCCACGCGTACAAGACACTGATTTCATGTGAAGTTCACTTGTTCACAATATTTCAGTGTTTTCAGTGTTTAATACGCGTGACGCATGCAGTAAAATTTCAAGTTTAGAAAAGCCTGAAAATTTGGTTTGGTCGCTCCGCGCTTCGCGCTACGCGACCAAACCAAATTTTCAGGCTTTTCTAAACTTGAAATTTTACTTCATGCTTAGTCTGGGAGTGGAAAACACTCGTTAAAAACTTTAAATGGAACTAATTTAAAAAAATAAGTATAAAAATCCCTGGTTATGACTGACTCGAAGAACTCTAGGTCTTCGACTACTGAAAATGTCTTGTGGTTCGAATTAATCACTGTCAGGGAAGATACTATGAGGGAAGTTAATACACTTTTAACTTTCAACTGTCAAACTATTTAGAGAATAAAATTTACTTGGTAGAAAAACAAACAAATAATTTACTGAGGAGACTTATTAGCCAAATAAAGTTTTTTTGTGTTCATAATACCGAAGTCTTTGGAATAAATTAATATATCTTCAATTAATTTCTCACTTAACCCGTGGTGAAACATTTTTGAATATAATTCTGGATATTTAATTAAAACACTTGGTTTTGTTTCACTAATTTATATTTTCTCCGACTAGTTTCGACCATTGGTCATCTTCGGGGAGGAATTCATTCCTCCCCGAAGATGACCAATGGTCGAAACTAGTCGGAGAAAATATAAATTAGTGAAACAAAACCAAGTGTTTTAATTAAATATCCAGAATTATAAATTAATATATTCCTAAAGTAAATTTTATTTAGGGAATAAAACTTTTTATAATTCCGGGCATTAGTGTATTGTTTCATAAATTTAGTTTTCTAAAGATTTTCAAGAGTAAGAACAAAAATGGTTCTTATTTTACTTAGAAATAAAAATTAAAATATAATAAAATAAGTTTCTAATACGTCTAATTGTATTTAAATGACTTTGCCTTAAATTAAAAAAGAGTGTTTTAAACATGTTTAAAAACAAGTGTGTTTTAAACGGTTTTGTTTTTAAAAGTTTAATTTATTTAACATCAATAAACATATGAGGCGCCTAAAAGCAAGTCTAGCTGCCAATTTCAAAAAATGAAGGACATGCAAGGGGAACAGTTTTTTTGTTAATTAACAATGAACTATAGAGCTGTAATTAATACGTACTGCTACTCAGTATATTCGCAGGTAAACAAACAGGAGGTTATTTCTTACTCGTAGCGCTGCACAGTGCGACTAAATGGTGATATTTTCGCTAAAAGTCTATACTCGAGTCAAAAATGAAAATTATTTTAATTTTCAAGTAATTTATGTTTAAAATGACAAATGAATATATTAAGTTATTAATAAAAAACGGTTTAACTTTGTTTGTATATATAACACAATTTATTTTTATGTGACTGCAGTTTCGGCAAATTTAGCTTGCCATTATCAAACATATATGTTTGAACGCGCGCATAAAACAGTAATTTAACGTGAAATTTAAAAACACAAAAAACATATTTCACGCTATTCCTCACAATTAATTCGAATTATTTTTGACGATTCAAATCCTTTTGTAAGTATTCAAATTCGAATCACCCACATTTAGATTCGAATACGAAGCGAAAATGTAACGAATCCGGATCACGAATCCAGTTGAACTAAAGTATTTAAATGCCTCTTTTGAATCCTCTAAAAGGATTCGAATCCAGGATTCAAATCCTGAATGAATCGATTCCTGCCCAGCTCTGGTCTCTATCTTACTTTAAATTGATTTGTTTCATAAAATTATAAAAGGTAGAACGACTCATCTTCGGCATGCTTGATGATCGTTTACTTCTTTTAAAACTTTATTCAAAGTTGGCAGTTCATTTTTAGAGAAGAAACTATGTACGGATCTCCTCACTACGTCATCAAAACTTGTAATTATGTCCTCCAAGCTGTTTAGGGCTACAAATCTCTCCGAATTTCTTATATTCGCTAATGGTACGATAGACAGTGGAATTTACAACTCCTAAAAATTAACCATTGTATTATTTGATGCATATTTTTATGCTATTTGATATCTCACCTATTGCACCAACAATGTCTGATATAACACAGTCATTCTCATATGTGGATCATCTGTTATCATCTGCTTATACATATTTATTATGCACTGTTTTTCAGACAAATGTAAATGACCCAAATCCAACTTCTTACGCTTTTTTGGAGGTGAAGGTGATATTATTACCGAGCTTGTACTGGGTCCATATTCCATCACAACAAAACTAACTTTTAACTATGGTAAAGAAACACCCCACAAAAGGTTATTACTAAACAGACAAAGTTGCAACTCGGTAACGCTTAGAATTAAGGTTATGTCAGCTGTTGCGTCTAATAATGACGTAATTAGCATAGTGTAAAATGGGCGCGCTCTCGGCCAATTAGAGTTGTAGGTTTTGGCGCGTGAAATTTAAAACGCTCCTCCTAGTTATTAGACAGATTATAGTTTCCATGATTTACGTGTAAATTTTGTTGAATATTGTCAATGTCACAAATCATAAGTTTATGTTTGGAGATTTATAGATTTTAAAGATATTCATTAATGATTTAAAATTTCATTGTTGGTTTCCATAACTTTGTTTGTCAATTTTCAACTGAATTATTAATTGATTTGATTCAAAAAGTAGGATGAAGTGATCGCATTTAATAATATTAATTCTTATCTTAGATATTAGTTTAGCTTATCTTTCATAATATCTATTAAAGTTGGGTTATGTTAAAAAACATTTACAAAAGTTAAGTTAGCATTAAAATCTTAAAAATTTGCAAATTCAACAATATTAATTATGTGTAATTACATGAATGTTTTTTTAAGTAAATAATTTGCTAACATTGACATAATAAACTATTTTTGTACTGTTACGTTATTTGTTGGTGCGCCAATTTGTAATGTTCTCAGGGCTTGGGGACAACAGTATGTTTTAGGAAAAAGACTGATTTGAGTTTCACTGGTTGTATTTATTTCTAATAAACAAACGCTAAGCACACAATATTAGCAAACTTATAAAACAAATGATGCGTGGTACTTACCTAAGCACCAGGCTAAGTTAATTATATTCCCAATAGACAATATATTAATTCTCAATCCCAAGGATACTTTACAATTGTTTAAAGAAAATCACTCAAATTACACCTTTCACACAAGACGTGCAGAATCGAAATCCATGTCCTCTGAGAAGAGGATGGCTGATAACATACAAAAACCAATCAATAGCGCTACGCGCGGCAATTTAAATACTAGCGAATTAATTTATGCTACAGTACCCTGTGGGTTATATTAAAAATACCTAAATCTCAAGTGGGGTGATATAAGTATACAAAAATTATCTCTAAAAATACTCTTCCGTAAATATAGGTGAGAAAGAAGTTATCTTATCTCTATTCTGCTTTTCCATAAAACGAAATCATTTCAAAAGATCAGGGATAAATATCTGGAGTGAAGGAACAGTCAGAAAAAACTCGGAGAAATTTAACATTTCAGATTGGTCGCCACCATGTAGTAAGTTTTAAACTATAAATAAAAAGAACGTGGCAACATTGCATTTCTTCACTTTTATTATATTTAAAGTCATTTAGAGGTTATGTTACTCAGTAGTTGTTTGTGTTTGTGAAAATTTAATTATTTTGATGAATTATTGAAATTTGAAAATATACTTATAACAATTGTTTCTACTCCTTGATTAACCATGAAGTGAAATTTCGAAAATTTGCTTTGGTTGCGTAGCCAAATTTTCAGGCATTTTTAAACTCGAAATTTTAATTCAAACTGATTTTAAGTGAAGTTCAAAATATACTGATTAGGCATGAAGTTTGAACAATTATGATTTTTAGCATTGTAATTAAATTAATTCTAGATAAGTCTATGACTTTGAGGTAATGTAAGGTTAAAGGTCATCGCAAAATAGAGATATTTAAAATGTATTTAATTACACTAATCTCATGCCTTAAACAAGGGGTTCAGCGCTAATAAATTATTAGCTGTAAAGAATATTAATCTACTAAAATATTTTATTATTTGGAAAATGTTGGTATCATCTTTAAAACCATGTTAAAGCTGTACGCTCACGTCTATTAATAAGGCTTTACATTTTATAAAAATATTGTAACGTTTGCTCAATATTGTGCTGTATTTATAGTACATGAATGTTTATTTAAAATAATATTAGTTAATACAGTTAGATAAAAGGGTAATAATAAACAAATTAATTGGCACTCCGGCAATTGAGTTAATGCGGAGTTAATTAGTAAATGTTTAATTACGGATCAAATGGCATGATAATTAATTGAACCGCAAAGATTTGCAAATGGACGGGGTTTACAATTTATATCTAATAATCAAATGGTATTTAATCAAAATATAATTACTATAAACTAGTATACAATATATAATCTATACATTAATATATAATCATTTGTTTGTTATAGATTGCATATGTGATTTGATTAATTTTAATCAAAATCATAATCTAATTATAGGAAAATACTAACGAGTGTCTATAAACTGTCGGCATTCCAGTAGGTTCTGACTTCAGAAACATACGTCGTAATTAAATTCAGCACTGGGACACTACCCAATGACATATAAATAAATCTACTTGACGTTTCCAAGATTTACTGTTTCGTATGACATAATCTTAAATATGTAATTTATTTCTCAAAGCAACTGAGATGCCGACAGTTTATAGACACTCGTTATAATATTCTACCTACGCCCTATCTAGTAACCGCATCATACCACACTGTCACCTTGACAAGTATGATTGACATTACGTACACATGCACGTAATAGTTTTGACAAGTACATTACGTGCTGACAGCTTAACAGCTGATTGCTTATCGCACAACCAAATGACATTTCTTTGATGTACAGCGAGTTTTTCTTTAAAGTATACGTATTCCGAATTCAGCTTATTTTCTTTAAATCTTTAGTTATTCGTTGTTTTTTTTAAGAGTTCAATTTATAGCTTTAAACGACTGTTTTCCACTCCCAGACTAAGCATGAAGTAAAATTTCGAGTTTAGAAAAGCCCCGTGAAAATTTGTCGAGGGTCGCGCAGCGACCCGAGACAAATTTTCTGGGCTTTTCTAAACTCGAAATTTTACTTCATGCGCCATGCGTATAAAACACTAAAATATTCTGAACTCTATGTATATTTGAACCTCACTTGAAACCAGTGTTTCTACGCATGGCGCATGAAGTAAAATTTCGAGTTTAGAAAAGCCCAGAAAATTTGTCTCGGGTCGCTGCGCGACCCTCGACAAATTTTCACAGGGCTTTTCTAAACTCGAAATTTTACTTCATGCTTAGTCTGGGAGTGGAAAACAGTCGTTTAAAGCTATAAATTGAACTCTTAAAAAAAAACAACGAATAACTAAAGATTTAAAGAAAATAAGCTGAATTCGGAATACGTATACTTTAAAGAAAAATTCGCTGTACATCAAAGAAATGTCATTTGGTTGTGCGATTTTTACGGGGCTTTTCTAAACTCGAAATTTTACTTCATGCTTAGTCTGGGAGTGGAAAACACTCGTTTAAAGCCTCAAATTGAACTCTTTTAAAAAACAACGAATGTCGGAAAATGTACAGCTTTATTCCCTGTATATCGATCAAGTAGTAATTTAGTATTTATCAGTGTCATGGTACTATTAAAAATTATTACAATAAATAAGTTGTTCTTTCATGCTTATTGTTTATTTTGTTAGGGCGTAGGTAAAGTACCGTACGTTTCTCGAGTGGTATGGCAATTACATACTCGCGGAATACTGCACTCGCCGCTGCGCGGCTCGTGCGCAACACGTCCGCTCAATTGTAATATGCTGCATACCACTCTCGTTACGTAATATACTATTACCTACGCTCTATCTAGTAACAGCATCATACTACACTGTCATTTTGACGCGTATGATTGACATTACCTACACATGCACGTAATAGCTTTAACAAGTATATTACATGCTGACAGCAGAACAGCTGATTGATTACCGCACAACCAAATGACATTTCTTCGATGTACTTTGATCATGTAGTAATTTAGTTTTTATTAATGTCATGTTACTATCAAATATTATTGATTAAATAAGTTGTTCTTTCATGCTCATTGTTCATTTTGTTAGGGTGTAGATAAAGTACCGTACGTTTCTCGAGTAGTATGGCAATTACATACACACGGAATACTGCACTTGCCACTGCGCGGCTCGTGCGCAACATATCCGCTCATATGTAATATGCTGTATACCACTCTCGTGACGTAATATATTATAAATGAAAAATTATAAGAGTAAGTTTCTAAAATATTTGCTTTTAATACTAAAAATGTAGTTATTTCATAACAAAATAAATGTAAAACGACGACATTGTACTTCTACTTTTTTCAAAATAAATATAATTTCACGGATATGGACTGCCAATCAACTTAATTGCCGAATCACATTTTTACATAGCGTTTTAGAAGTCGGCAACAATTTTCTGGAGCAATTTCGCAATTTTGCTTCCATGTATTTCATTTTGTGCGGGCATTTAACATACCAAGCAATAAAGGGTGGACCATTTGTTTTTTTGCTAAACGACTACTAAAAATGCCAACTAAACACCCATTAAACCGTTTTACGGCTGCAAATCGTTTACCTCCGGTGCACGGCAATAAATTCACGCACGTGAAGACCAACCACAGGAACACCATGAAATATATAACTACAAGAAATAAATTCAGAAATTATTATTTGTATAACTGCTTTTATTACAAATCACATTATTTGAACAAGATAAATTTTATTTATATATTCAATTTTATCTTATTTATATAATTCATTTTATCTTACTTATAGGTATATTCAATTTTATCGAAATTATATATTCAATTTAAACTTATTTATTGACTAATTTATAGTAGATTGTTATTAGTATTTGTTTAATTTGCCACAATTATACACACAATCTCAGGTTTCATCTTATTTTATTATGTTATTATCACTATTACATACTTAATATTTATCTACTATTTACTTGACTTGTGTAAGGATTTTTCTAATACACTAATAAAGAATTAAAAAAAAAAATCGTATTAGGCATACTTCTTTTACAAGAATACATGCTTATGTTAAATTTATTCTTGTGAATATAATGCCCCAATCCAGAGTTTCGCAGTACAAATCTTTTAGTTGTATTTTGATTATAATATCATTATATTGAACATTTTTATAAAAATATACCTGTATTTATGTACGACTTTCAAATTTTAGAAAAGTGAAAATCGACAAAATGTTCTATTTGCGATAACTTTGTTATTTAAAAAGATAACGAGCTAAAATTTTAAATGTACCCGAAATAACATCCGAAAAACACAACAAAATTGACAAGTGTTATACAGGTTGTCTTATTTTCCAGATACGATATCAAAGTTAAATTTCTCTTATGGCAGCTAAATTTGATGTTTGTGCCGTTGTAAAGAGCAGACATTTTTAGCTCGAAGTTATGTTATAAGATAACCTCTATAGGTAAAAAATTGGGGCACCCTGTATAAAATTTGTCAATTACAATGTATTTCTAAGGACTAATTTAGGTTTCGTATAAAATCTCAATTCCAAATATCTTTAATTAACAGAGTTATTCTGAGAATTGATTGATAAGGCTGATAAATCGTCGGGTGAGAACTGTAGTATTCCATGTCCATTTTGTTAAATTTTGCAGGGGAGGCATTTTAAGTTTAAAATTGCTATAATTTGCGAACTGTTATTTATATACAACGCGTTATATAATCACTTTTTAAAGACATCATGATGAAGTAAATATTTTGCAAAATTTAGGACTACTAATAATTTCGAACACAAAAAAAACAAAATCAAAATGGACATGGAATAATATGGCTCTAACTTGCGAAGTGTTAATGGCAAGATAATATTTTTGGTGTTAAGCGTATATGGACAATGCAATAATAGTTATTTTTTAATATAAAGTTTATTCGAACAATTCCAAGTAACTTACAAAGCAACATAACATAATAAAAAAATATTGTAAACAAATTGTTTATTCTCCCTGAATAATGCCTTCCAGAAATCCAAATCTTCTTTTGAAAAGTTTCCAAATAGATCCTTGATGTGTTGCTTTTTGTCTGCCGGAATTGAGGGTGGTTCCGGTAAAATACTTGGGTCAGGTATATTTTCCAAAAAACGATTTTTGTTATTTTTTAATATTGAAACAATGTCATTCTGTTGATTGTACGAATTACTAAACAATATACTGTTCACACCATTTCTATAAATTATCTTTACAGTTTTCTTGTAAGGTAACTTGATAACCATTAAAATCGCTAGTTGTTTGAAATCCACAAAATTATCTGGTCGAAGTTGAACCACTTTGTAAGGTTTTCGCGACCTGACACTCAGCAAAATTCGAAGTAGTGCAAGTGGACTATGAATTTCTAGGCCCTTAATTCTTCTATCTATTACACTGTGCATTGCGTCAACTTCCTGTACACAGCTGTGTCCAGGTTCCTGATATTTTTGGGTAATGGATGTTATTGTTGGGTGATTTCTAAGGAAATGTAAGAGTGCTGCTGACATGTGAGAATTTTTGTTTTGTGGTATACAAGCGTCCGACCATAATATAATGTTCTTCACTTCAGGTCTTTCCTTAACAAGTTTTTCTAAAAGCACACCCAAAGCACTGGCAATGCCTGTCCCTTTGCGTCCTCCCATGCTCTCATTCCAGAACATACAGTATCCCTGTTTTGTGATTATATCAAATCCCGTTAAATTATAAACTGCAAACTTTTTTTTATAATAAGATGTAGATACATTTGTTTGTGGTACTGTTAAAACGCTTTGCATGTCAAAACATAATAAAACAGTCTCTTTATCTTTCTTGCATTTTTCTATATCTTCTTTTTTTCCCTTCTAGTGGAATTTTTTGCTACTGTGTGTGTTTCATATTTATTCTCAAGTTCTGCGCTTAAATTATTTCCAGACTTATGAGTATGATACTCTGTACAAATTGGGCACAAATCCTTTTTGGGCTTATGAAATTCGATGTTGAATTCGCAATTGAATATATTTCTGTACAACCACTTTTTTGCTGGATTAATTTGATTGTTGTTGCAATACTCCAAATACAGTTCGTACATCTTTGTAATATTTAGAGACCTTTCAAAGTACTCCTTGACAGTATTTTTTCTGCAGTAGTGTGATGAAATTCGAGGGAATAAATTTATGTGATTTCGAATTTGTTCTCTAGTTCCGTCATTTAATTTTGAAGTACTTTTTCTCCGATCACCTTGAGGAGTTCCAGTTATACCTTGTTTTTTATATTCATGAAAATATGAAATTCTAATCTGACTCACAGCTAATACTCCAAGATAAAATTTTTTGCATACTCTTATTTTATTGATGCCTTTGAATAAAAAATATTTATAAGAATATGATTTAGTTTTTTGGCGTTCACCACGATTACGCATTCGTTGAACGATGGATCTAAGAGTGGTTTTGTTATAAAATAATGATTTATTATTATCAGAATTTTGCCACAATTCTGCGTGGATAGCATTTACATCATTTTTGGAAAAGTTTTCCGAACATTTAAATCTACATTGACCACAAGAAATAACAGGCATCTTTTGGGCCACAACCGTCCCTTTAGAATTCACATACTCTTTTCCATTTTGTCTTAATACCTTACGCTTATTTTTTTTCCACATCTTAGGGTCCGCTTTCCTTTTTCTTGTTCTCTCGGATTTATTCACCTCTTCTGCATTTATAGCACTGCAGTTTCAACGAAATAATTAATTAAAATAAGACTTAAAAAATATTATTAATTAGCAACTTACTCGTTTGAGGTACTCTTGGTACTTTTAGAACCTTTTAGATCATCTTCTTCTTCATTACTGAAAATTTAAATTCGCAGCTGTAGCGACATAACCTTAAACCATGTTGAATAAAAATACCTATCGGCTGTATCTGATGGTATAAACTCCGATCCCGAATCTTCAAATGGTTCAACATCCGAATCCATGATGATTTAAGGTAGTAAACCTTGCACTATCAATTAACACAGCACTAAATACTCTTTGAAATGCAGCGTAATTAACCAAAACAAGCTACGCTCACAAGTAGTAGTATACTTATTCTATGTCCATATCTCTGTGATTGGTCGAGGGACATAGAATATTACAGTTTTAATAATTAACTGTTTGAAATGGACATGGAATAAAATGGAACATCAGAAAACACCTAAAACTGATATTATGTCGTCATCACTAACGAGGAATAGACGCACCATTGGACATAAAATATTACGGCATAAAAATATCATTTTTGAAAAAAAGTGGACATAGAATAATACAGTTCTCACCCGACGAAATGTTGAAAGTTCATCTTCACTTTTATATAAATAAAACAATTTAAACACTTTCAAATATATATTGTGCATTTGTCAATCAATAATAGAAAAAATAGTAAATAAAAAACAAAGAAATAAATTAACTAATTCCATTTACCCCATTATAAAAGAAAACTCTTTAAAAAACTATTCTTCATTACCATACACCGGGAAAAATAGCTTAAATATCGGACAAATGTTAGAAAATATAAATATAAATATAGCATATAAAACCAATAACACCTTGAGTATAATAATTAAAAACAATAAAGACAACATTAATAAAACTCAACAAAGTGGCGTCTATTTACTGAATTGCAAGAGAGGATAAAAGAACACTTAACTAGCTTCCAACAAAATAAAACTAACTCCACATACTCTATCCACCTCATAGAAGAAAAACACCACTTCGATGAAAACTTCAAAGTCCTACATCAAGAAAGAATAGGCCGGAAACTCAACATCATGGAATCCATGGAAATTAATAAAAGAAAATACAGGGGACATATTCTCAACGACCAAACGGACTTAACAAATTCGTCCCTCTT
Source organism: Philonthus cognatus (assembly GCA_932526585.2). Lineage (NCBI taxonomy): Eukaryota > Metazoa > Arthropoda > Insecta > Coleoptera > Staphylinidae > Philonthus > Philonthus cognatus. The sequence continues at coordinate 52,420,896 of OW052248.1, forward strand.
AAATATTATTTTTTTGAACCCCCCCCCCCCCATAAACATTGTATATATACCTGACCCGCCAAATTTTACTTATCATTTCTTCGCCTGAAGAAGCCACAGTGTGTGTTTTATTTATATAAAAGTATTCTGAGAATAACATTTAATCGATTTTCACTTTTTCGCAATATCTTTAATACAAATGATGATAAATCAAAATTGTTGACATAGTTTTACACTCAAAAGTATACTGACAGTATATGCAGTCTTTGTATACGAATCATTAATTTTTATATTCAAAAATAAAAGTCTTTTCAGTAATGACAGTGACAAACTTTACAACACACGAAATGTGAACATTAAACAACCGATGCACAGGCTCACGATAACGGAAAAGAACGCTATGCATCGATGCATAACGTTTTATAACGCGCTACCCACGAAAATCAAAAATGGTGATTCACTTAAAAAATTTAAGACATCGGATTTTAATCTCCTCGTTGAAGCAGAATTATATGCCCTGAGTGATTATTTTGAAGCTTGTAAATAATAGATATATACATATACTTGTTACGCTGAAACAATTTCATCAATGTTCTTCCAGAATTATATTTTACTTTTGTAAGCATTATTGAAATAAAGTTTGTTTATTATTATTATTATTATTATTATAACCATTTATCTAATTCAACCAATTTAGTGTTTCTAATAGTTTATCTAGCATTTCTTTCAAAGACATGAAATGGTCAAAATCAATAAAATATTAATCTTACTATTACTTCGTTGTTTAACACGATTTTGAGCTGAAATTCAGCACTTAATCTAAATGAGCAGTAAAAAATACTAAGGAATTCTGACTTTATGCAGAGTGTTTCATTTTATGAGATATGACAATTACCATTTTAATTTAAGAGACGACACATTATTTACAACTTAATTTTTCTGCTCTATTCAATGGTATAAACATCCAATATGGCTGCCATAAGAAAAATTGAACTATGATGTCGTATCTTGAAAATGGGACACCATGAATAAAATCTATCAATTTTGTTGTGTTTCTCAAATATCATTTGGGGCACATTTCAAACTTTAGCTTGTTCAGATTGTATACAGTGCTTCATTTTATAAGATATGACAATTACACTAAATAACAAAGTTATAAAAAATAAAATTTTGCAGATTTTGCCTTTTTGCCATATCTTGAAAACAAATGACGCTAGATGAAAGTTTTATTATGTATAAATAATAATAATAATAATTCATTTATTAACGATAATCCCCATTTTATACAGAATAAATACAAAATGTATTTCAAAAAATGTACCTTTTAACATTAATACATATTAAAAATGAAAACTTTTGTCTAATGTAACCGTCTTCGTATCACTAATAGCTTACGAAATCCCAATTGTGAGTATGATAAATGAAATGAAGGGTATAACAAATTAAACAAGTTATTTAGAAAACATATACAGAGAGTTTTTCTTTTGGGTATACATATACTAATTATGTACTGTACATTTTCAGATAATTGTTTTGTTTTTTAAATAGTTTAATTTGAATCCTTAAACGAATGTTTTCCACTCCCAGGTTAAGCACGAAGTAAAATTTCGAGTTTAGAAAAGCCTAAACATTTGGGTTGGTCGCGTAGCGAAGCGGAGCGACCAAATCAAATTTTCAGGCTTTTCTAAACTCCAAATGTTACTTGATGCGCCACGCGTACAAGACACTAATTTCAAGTAAAGTTCACTTTTTCACAATATTTCAGTGTCATTAGTGTTTAATGCGCGTGGCGTGTTTAGAAAAGCCTGAAAATGTGGAAGTTCTTTGTGTTTTAATATCGGTATATCATTTTTAAAAATGCAAATAATTTGTCTTTATTAAACCAATTAATAAAAACAATTAAATAAACTTCAAACTGCTATGAAATTTACAAACATTGAGAAATTAATGTAGTTTCTTTCAAAGTTGTCAAAATCCAATTTTTCAGGCTTTTCCAAAATCGAAATTTGACTTATTTTAAAAAAGTATAATTTAAAGTATACTCATGTAAAAAAGGATATTTACATGTATTTCTAAGCTTACAATATTTTAGAGTCTTATACGCGTGGCGCATGAAGTAAAATTTCGAGTTTAGAAAAGCCTGAAAATATGGTTTGGTCGCGTAGCGCGAAGCGCGGAGCGGCCAAACCAAATTATCATGCTTTTCTAAACTCGAAATTTTACTTCATGCGCCACCGTTACAAAACAATCACATATTACGAAGTTTAAAACACACCTCTAAACTTTACATTAATTCAGTGTTTTGTACCGGTGGCGCATGAAGTAAAATTTCGAGTTTAGAAAAAGCCTGAAAATTTGGTTTGGTCGCTCCGCTTCGCTACGCGACCAAACCAAATTTTCAGGCTTTTCTAAACTCGAAATTTTACTTCATGCTTAACCTGGGATTGGAAAACACTCGTTTAAAGCTTCCAATTAAACTCTTTAAAAAAAGGCGTATGCATATTTATACTTATAAGAAAAAATCCGTGTAAGTTTACTTCAAAGAAAATTATCCTGTGAAATTGCTCCGTTACGAAGTTTTTAAATATTTTACATAAATGTGCTATATTTACCTAATCATTTTTGCTTTTCGAAAAATATATTTTCGACATCTAATTTAATGCACTGAATTAGATGTCAGTGAATATATTTTCGAAAAGCAAAAATGATTAGGTACTCGCCCAAAAGCAATTAAAGTTTAGTCATTGTTCCTGAGCATAAATCCCGTTGACTGAACGTGTGGCATTACCCTAATTAAGCAATAGAGTCGAGTGCATTTCCCGACAATAAATATTTCAAACGTGTAATTGAATGTCAACTAGCATGTGTAGATATATTGCTTTCGAATGTAATAAACAACTGACATGTAGTTACGCTCTCACAGCATCATGAATACTGAAATGACCAATAACAAAAACTCAAGAAATTCGTTGTTGAATGGTATTAAAGTAATTTATAATTATAGATAGATACAGTGACCCAGCTAGGGTGTTCTGTTCACAGGGGCTAACAAAATCATAAATTAAATATGTAATTGACTGTTTTGTGTTGTAGACGTTCACTTTGTGGTACATCTTAAATACTAAAAGTGCGATTCTTTTCGCAATCTACAACAAGTTAGTCTTACAAAGACTATATCACACTCATTGAAACAACTACTTCCCGGGCTAATATAATACCCCGACAGACATTGAATTATACAACAAGTGTTTGTTGTTACATACAGTAACCTACTGCAAATGTAACAATTTGGGTCAAATTATTCAGGCCATCTATAGACGCGTTTCAAGATTTATCTCTCATCAGTATAGCTTTGCCATTCCCTCTAAACAATTTGACACCTTAGACTGGCGGTCACGTATAATTCAATGTCTGTCGGGGTATTAGCCCGGGAAGTAGTTGTTTCAATGAGTGTTTGATATAGTCTTTGTAAGACTAACTTGTTGTAGATTGCGAAAAGAATCGCACTTTTAATGTTTGAAGTATTCTGCAACCAAGAATTGGCAATTTCATTTATAATCATCTTAGATACACTTGTAAATTAAACACGTTTTATTTTGTTTGACCACTATATTTTGCACTTAATTTGTGACAAGAGTTTCGACTATCTAGTAGTCATTATCAAACTAAAAGTAAATGAAAATTACTCTTTAAAAACTATTTGTAATGCTTCGAAGTGGGGGGTGTACAGGGTGGTTGTTTTTCGTTGATATTATAGGGTATAGGCTAAACGGTAAGAGATACAAAAAACTAAGACGTATGTCCCGTTCTCTTTTTTAGTGTTTAGTTTAATGCCGCAATCAGATCTACGCTAACTAGATTGGTTTAGAAGATACAGGGTGATTCTCAAAATCTGCCGGTTTTTATAATCTCTTATGGCTCGGTTATTTATGGAGATACAAACAAAATTTAAATACGAAAGTTTTATGACTTTTTACGTAGAATCCAGTGGCGTACTTAAAAAAATATAGATGTTTTAATTTTTGAGATATTATCAAAACTTCTATTTTCTTAAATGTGACACCCTGTATCTGAGTACCTCAAAAAATGCATTTTTTCTTGTGATTGCAATAATATGTAACACTCAATATTTTGTTTTGTCCTAAATAGCTAAAATACCAAAAAACAAAATAAAATATTTTCTAGATGGCCATGAATTGAATTCTTTACGCGTTCGTTTATGTTTGTTTACATGTCACAAAATTCAAGATTAATTACGTATTGGTTTTGATATTTTCGATTATACTTCTTTAAAAAAGGAGTCTAAAATGAATATTTTTTAAAACTATGGAAAATTAAACATTTTAGGTTTTTATTTTCATTACCCTCAATATAGCCGTTATGAAAATAAAGACGCAGCTTTGAGCGTTATCCGGACCGACGACAGCCAGAAAAAGAAATATTTCAAAGATTATATCACAATTTAAGTGATTGTGGATCAAAACCAAGAGGTAAGATTTACAAAAACAAAAATAAAGATCCAACGGTATCTAGCTGTAATATTGAGAAATACATTGGCACAAGTAAATTAAAGGTTTTTGCCAAAATTGGTTGTTAGTAAGTGCCCTACCATATGGCTATTGTGTGCTGGAACACCGTCTTGTTGTAAATAAAGATTATTTCTTGTAGCCAATGGCATGTTATCCAACTCGATTATTACACATTCTTCCAAAATTTGGATTTATCCTTCAGCATTCAAATTTTAATTAAAAATCCTGTAGTTAAGGACTCTGTTTTGATAAAGCGCCACCCATACATGGAACCCAAACCGTCCTTGTTGCACCCTGGCGACCGTCTGATGATAACAAGGGAATATCAAAACCAATACGTAATTAATATTAGTTCTTAATTATTTCAGAGTTTTTCGTTGCTAACATAATTGATATTCGTTTAATAAAAAAATCGAAAAATCTACATGGTTTACAGTTGGCAATGCCGGGTACAGGGTTAAAATGCTTCAGTACAAGTTCAATGATATCGATCTGTTGTTGTTCTTGCTATTGCTGTATCTTTCTTTTAAAAGTAAGCTTTTTTTCAATAATCTACGAGTAGAACATGTAGTTTTAATAACCCATCTGTTCAAAACCCCAATTTTTCATTTGATCAAATAATTACTCGTTTGCTATTGAAATATATACCCATATCTGAAAGCACTCGAACGTCCTACACGAGAGCAGGTGCACTTGCCTCAGTGTCTCAGTGTAGGCGGATTTCATCAAGGCTCTCGCATCCTGGGGCGATTCAACTTCAGCTCGGCTCCTATCCTATCCATTAACCATACCATGGTTGGTTGGCCGGATGGCTTGGATGCATGGAGGATGTGCTGCACATACACACTGTAATCAAGTTTCTTGAAAAAAAAAAAGATTGTGGAAGCATTATTTATTGTTTTAGGCTAAGCCACTCGTAAAATTACCATACCATAAGATCCAAGACTCTAAAGTGTAAATGATTACGCTAATATCGAGTTTGGTTATAATAAAGTGTTATTACTGAAGAAGGAGAAGAGAGTTTTTTATGTGGGTGTGGATGATCATTTAATCTTGATCAGCATTACATTTTTAGACAACTAGTATTTTAATCAATTCAATACTTTGTCAGTTTAAAATAGTCACAGTTTAAAATAAAAAGTGAATACAAAAAAGTAATCAGTGTTAATTATTTAAATATTTACAATGTTTCACAAAGTAACCGCCTCCACCACAAGATATTCAATGCTTTGTATAAATATGAAATGTAAACTGCTAATAAAACTTGAGAGAGTTTCCTGAATCTGAATCTGAAACTTCAAGGACAAATTTTATTATAGGAGTAGGCATAAATGGGTGGTGGATGAAATATCCAATATTCTTTGATCAACGTTTTTGAGCTGCCTTTTAGTCCAGTTCTAAACACTATTAAAATGCAGGATTCATGATTAATTTAATATAATTTATTTAACGGATTGACCTTTTCACAAACATTCTGTAATTCATATTTCATATTTATTGATGCAACAACAATGTACATAATATATAAAATTACGAAAAAACTATTCGTGAAAATTCAAACAGTGTCTTAATTAATAAGACAATTTAAGACGATAAATATCCATTTAAACAACTACTTCCCGTGCAAATACACCTCCGGATATTGAATTATACAATGAAATATTTATTTCTATGTACCTGTTCATTCCACACACACACAACACTTTTTCCAAGTAAGTTTGTTTAATTTTATTCCTAATTTTTTTTAAACGTCATAAGCAAAGCTATACTGAAGAGAGATAAATCTCGAAACGCGTCTATAGATGGCCTAAGACATTAGTTTTAATCCAAGTCCTTTCACTTCTAATTTGTTGCTATCTCTCCTTTTATTTTAAATTGTATTGTTAGTTGGTTCGAAGAGAATTTGACCTAAACGTTACATATACTTTAATAGAGCGTTGTAACAAATCAAATTAAATAAGATTTTAAATATTTCATTGTATAATTCAATATCCGGAGGTGTATTTGCACTGGAAGTAGTTGTTTCAATGGATATTTATCGTCTTAAATTGTCTTATTAATTAAGACACTGTTTGCATTTTCACGAATAGTTTTTTCGTAATTTTATATACAGGGTGTCTATAAAAGAACTCCGGGGTTTAAAAAATTAATATTTTTTAAACTATAAAAGATAGCAAAATTTGATCAATTCCTTTGAAACAAGCAGCTCAAACAGTTTTACTCATACCAATTGGGAATGTTTCTCTCAACAGTTGGCAGCGCTGCGGAGCGTTGACCTTGAAATTACGTAGCGGCTGCGGCAGGCAGTCAGTGTCGTCTGGACTGCCGCGCTATGGCGACGCCTCAACAAAAGGCTCAGTGTGTTATTTGGCTCATAGAAACTAATTCTGTTGTTACTGTACAAAGAAACTTTCGTCGTAGCTATGGTGTTGACCCGCCTACAGACAAAACAATTCGTCAGTGGTTAAGTGCGTTCAAGGAAACAGGAAGTGTTTTGAAGCAAAAGTCGCCGGGTAGGCCGCGTGTGTCTCAAGAGAAGGTTGACAGAATCCGAGCTTCATGCACTCGAAGCCCTAAGAAATCATTAACAAGACGCAGTCTGGAATTGGGGTTACCAAGATCAACAGTCCATAAGGTAATTCGTAAAAGACTTCGTTTAACTGCCTACAAGATTCAACTTTTACACCATATCAAACCGGCAGACAAGGTTAAGAGATTCGACTTTTCTGTTTCCATGCTGAATAAAATTAATGAAGATAATGATTTTTTAAAAAGTGTGGTTTTTAGTGATGAAGCTACTTTTCATGTGAACGGAACTGTAAACAGGCATAATTGCAGAATTTGGGGTTCACAGCCGCCCCATGAGTTTATTGAGTACGAACGTGACACGCCCAAAGTGAATGTTTGGTGTGCTCTTATGCATGACAGAGTCATAGGTCCCTTCATTTTTGCCGAAAGGACTATCAATGGTGATGTCTATTGTGACATGTTAGAGGAGTATGTTTATCCTCAGTTGCATGACATTGAGGCGGAGAAAGGTTTAGTTTACTTCCAACAAGATGGGGCGCCGCCACACTTCAGTTTGCGTGTGCGTGAGTCACTGGACGCTCGTTTCGGTAACAGGTGGATTGGAAGGGAAGGACCTATTCCATGGCCACCAAGGAGCCCTGATATGACTCCGTTGGACTTTTTCTTCTGGGGGCATATCAAGAATCTTGTGTATGCAGAGAAAATTCGAGATGTTATCCATCTCAGGGAACGAATAGTGAATTGCGTGGCGTCCGTTCCCCCAGACATGCTCGCCAGGACATGGGAAGAGGTAGATTACCGTTTCGACGTGTGCCGTGCCACTAACGGAGCTCACATTGAACTTTACTAAGTTGTTAAAAAATCTAGAAAATGTAAGCTTTCTAATCATGTATAAAACATGTATGTACGTTTTTTACTTTATTAAAATATTTTGTCTTAAAACCCCGGAGTTCTTTTATAGACACCCCGTATTATGATTAAAGTGTGCAAACTATAAGAAGCGTAAGCTTATTTTCTCGAATTCAAATAGTTTTGAATTTGAATTTATCTTGTTTGAACAATGTACATGTTTTACACAGGTCAGTTCTTAACTAAATAATAATAATAATAAAAAAAAACTATATATCAAAGTAAAAATAAAAAAGTAAAAAAGACTGCATTTTAATGCAGCGTTTAAACTGCAATTACAGTATAAACGCTGGATCAAAATTAAATTCAAGATAATCCTCCCAGCAGTAAAAGGCATTAATTGATAAAAAAATCCTTCAGAACTCGGTAGAACTTCTTGTGTGGTAATTCCTGGATGATTTTTGGCAGGACATTAAAAAATTTAATAGCGTAGAAACGTTCTCCCGTCCGAGCTGTAGTCAGCCTCGTAGTTTTTAAATACAGATTTGATTGTTGTCGAGTGCAATATTGGTTGGTAATATAATTAAACAATTAAAAAACTATCCATTTAATATTTAACAATTTTGCACTATACATTAAAAATAAATTACATTTTACTAAACAAGTACAAAAATAACAATATAGATAAAATACATACAGGGAATTATTCTTTGAAGTATACATATTTCAAGACAAGCGTTGTAAAATTTCAGACATTTATTGCTTTTTTAAAAGCGTACAATTAGAAGGTTCGAACGAGTGTTTCCACTCCTTATTTAAATAAGAAGTCAAATTTCGAGTTTAGAAAGCCTGAAGATTTAGGGGTGAAACCAAATTTACAGGATTTTATAAACTCGACATTTTACTTTATGCTCCACGCGTATAAAACACTGAAATAATGTAAAATTCAAAATATACTGCTAAATCAATATTGAAAATATACTGCTAAAGCAGGATTAAACATATACTGCTAAACAAGAGTATTTTGAATTTCACAATATTTCTGTGTTTTATACGCTAGGCGCATGATGTAAAGTTTCAAGTTTAGAAAAGTCTGAAAATTTGGTTTGGCTTCAGGCTTTTCTTAACTCGAAATTTTACTGTATGCGCCACGCGTAAAAAACACTGATCTGATGTGATATTCAGAACACACGTTTTTAGCATACTGCTTTAGTAGAATATTTTGTACTTCACTTAAAATCAGTGTTTTATACACCTGAAAATTTGGTTTGGTCGCGTAGCGCTACGCGACCAAACCAAATTTTAAGGCTTTTCTAAACTCGAAATTTTACTTCATGCTTAATCTGGGAGTGGAAAACACTCGTTATAGCTTTAAATTATACTATTTTAAAAAACAAACGATTATCTGAAAAGTTATAGCTCATGCATACATGTATGTATATTTAAAAGAAAAATTCCCAGTATGTTTACCAAATTCTAGTCAGGGCCGAAAGGGTTAAGTATACACATCCCGATGAATACGCAATAAATGTTCAGGCATTGGTTGTTTTTTTTTTTTGTTTGTTTGTTTGTTTGGCATAGGTTCTAGCCATTCAGCCACTAACGATGATTTAATTAATTTAACATATATTTGGACGTCACGACACATCCACACCACACCCAGGGACACGACGAGAAATTATTTTTAAATAAAGTCTCCCCGTGCACGGGAATCGAACCCGAGTTTGTGGTTCGCAGAGCGATACAGCCCGACGACGTTACCGCTCGGCCACCACCTGCCCTTATTAGTTGTTTTTAAACTTTTTATTTGAAATTTCTAACGAGTATTTCTACTTCTTGATTAAGCATTAAGTAATATTTCACGTTTAGAAAAGCCTGAAAATGTAGATGTGCCGGCGCGAAGCGAAGCGTAGTTAATAATTCTAATTCGCTCCTTGCTAAACAAAATTGAATAATGATAGCATTTAATTTCACAATTATACATACCACAATTGAATATAATATAATTATTACAATCAGTATTAACAATATAATAAATCATAATTAAACAGAAATGCCAATAACAGCAACCACAACTTACCAACAAATACACATCCAATATCAGCAATGCAATTCTTTATCGAGCATACCTGATCAGCATATAAATCACTCGGTAATGTTATATTGTTTCTATAATAACAATTTAATTAGGATTTTAATAAACACGAAACACGCGCTGGGTATCGGATTCGAATTAATAGATATTGTAATTACTCTTAACATTTGCACGAGCATTAATTAAAACAGAACACGTTTCCCAGTTCGAGTAGTCGGCCAGTTAGCTGGAGTTAGTGTGATTTTAATTAAATAATAATGTGCATTTTGCTAACGCATAAATTATATTTCATTACGTGTTTGGATATTTGTTTTGTGTGGGTATTGATACAATGAGTGTGAATTTCGGCTGTTTAATTATGAGACAATATGTTAAACTATAGAGCTTTGTCTGTTTTGTAGGAATAATTAATAAGTTATATTCATTGTTTATTATTGTAGAATATGTTAATATACATATTTAAAATTTTGATAGTATACTCCACAATGAGCATGGAATGATAACGATTTCCCAAGAGTATGAAACAATTTATACGAATGGAAAATAGCCATTCCATGCGATTGTACAGTGTACATTTTCTACGACTATATACATACAGTCAAAATCATTTATTACGACATCGGCTATAGTGTACAATCGGATATATACACAGTTCATATATATTCAGTCAGCCAGTCTCTGTGTAAAATTTGATAACAGCTTTTGGATGCTGCATCCAGAAGCGAGGTGTGTATAGTCGTCTGTCTTACTCGTACCCCACATCCTGACCATTGTCTCTCCCATTCTACTCGATTTCTAGTTCTCCCATAAGTATTGGCTCCCCGTGATATAACGAATAAAATCGTCGGTCCGCAGAATAACGTATACAACAAAGCATTGATATTGCTTACAACGATCACATCGGTTAGAATAAACAAGTTTCTAGGAACGATAGCTGTTGAAATTATCAATTACAGTGTACAATTCACGTCTTTCGTTCTATGAAATGAAAACAAATGCTTTGTTGACTAGGCGGTAAAAAACCGCAGGGTTGGCGGTAAAAGAACATCCTAAAAATCACCAGGATTTTTATTTTAAGTGTACCTACATATCCCAAACCAAATTGCTCAAATTTGGAAAACCTAAGATTTGGTTAGACAGAATAAGCATTTGTTACACCGTGTCGATAACTAATGTTCTCCATTATTCTCCCTTAATGTCTGGAACATTGTTACAGTGTTGTACCATGACACTGTAACAATGTTCCAGACATGGATATATTTAATGTAACCTCCCTTGATATCAGAACCTCATTGTCACCGTTAATATAAGTCTTTTCTTTTGTTATTTTGTTATCAAATATGCCATATAATTTATCCACTACTCTGCTTTATTTCTACCATTTTGTATCAATGTTTATTTTTAGTATTAATGTTTATTTTTAGTTAGTATATTTAAAAAAAAACTGTATTTTTCTCTGTAAATAGAATTTATTCTGCTGAGAAATAAATGATTATTATTATTATTATTATTATTATTATTATTATTATTTGTAAAATTAATTAATGTACGATTATACATAAAATCAAGTTCATAAGTATAATTTAAAATTCACATTAAATCAGTGTTTTATACTCGTGGCGCATGAAGTAAAATTTCGAGTTTAGAAAAGCTTGAAAATTTGGATTTGCCTGGGCGCGACTCGCTTCGCTCGCGCGCCCTGGCAAATCCAAATTTTCAAGCTTTTCTAAACTCGAAATTTTACTTCATGCTTAATCAGGAAGTGGAAACCCTTGTTAGACAATCAAACTTATTTAATAAAAAAATTATGAAAATGAATGGAATTTAATGAATAAAATATACGCTGATAAAATAAATATATATAATATCAAATTTAGATTCTATAAACTTTATGTTAACTTTATTTCGTTCTATGAAATGAAAACAAATGCTTTGTTGACTAGGCGGTAAAAACCGCAGGGTTGGCGGTAAAAGAACATCCTAAAAATCACTAGGATTTTTATTTTAAGTGTACCTACATATCCCAAACCAAATTGCTCAAATTTGGAAAACTTAAGATTTAGTTAAACAGCATAAGCATTTGTAAAATTAATTAATGTACGATTATACATAAAATCAAGTTCATAAGTATAATTTAAAATTCACATTAAATCAGTGTTTTATACGCGTGGCGCATGAAGTAAAATTTCGAGTTTAGAAAAGCTTGAAAATTTGGATTTGCCTGGGCGCGACTCGCTTCGCTCGCGCGCCCTGGCAAATCCAAATTTTCAAGCTTTTCTAAACTCGAAATTTTACTTCATGCTTAATCAGGAAGTGGAAACCCTTGTTAGACAATCAAACTTATTTAATAAAAAAATTATGAAAATAAATGGAATTTAATGAATAAAAAATACGCTGATAAAATAAATATATATCATATCAAATTTAAATTTTGATTTAATATTGTGGCATATCAAGCAGAGCTATTTACATTTCAATTATGGCTAATCAAAGTTTATTTATTTCTGTGTAGATTCTATAAACTTTATGTTAACTTTATTTCGTTCTATGAAATGAAAACAAATGCTTTGTTGACTAGGCGGTAAAAACCGCAGGGTCGGCGGTAAAAGAACATCCTAAAAATCACCAGGATTTTTATTTTAAGTGTACATACATATCCCAAACCAAATCGCTCAAATTTTGAAAACCTAAGATTTGGTTAGACAGAATAAGCATTTGTAAAATTAACTAATGTACGATTATACATAAAATCAAGTTCATAAGTATAATTTAAAATTCACATTAAATCAGTGTTTTTACGCGTGGCGCATGAAGTAAAATTTCGAGTTTAGAAAAGCTTGAAAATTTGGATTTGCCTGGGCGCGACTCGCTTCGCTCGCGCGCCCTGGCAAATCCAAATTTTCAAGCTTTTCTAAACTCGAAATTTTACTTCATGCTTAATCAGGAAGTGGAAACCCTTGTTAGACAATCAAACTTATTTAATAAAAAAAATTATGAAAATGAATGGAATTTAATGAATAAAAAAAACGCTGATAAAATAAATATATATCATATCAAATTTTAATTTTGATTTAATATTGTGGCATATCAAGCAGAGCTATTTAAATTTTAATTATGGTTAATCAAAGTTTATTTGTTTCTGTGTAGATTCTATGAACTTTATGTTAATTTGATAATCTTTTCATTTTGTACAATTGTTTTATAATAATGATAATAATAATAATAATAATATACTTTATTGTCCACGGAAAAACCACAAATCGGACAAAATCATACAATACATACAGTTAACAAAATTATATATAAAATGGTGTAAAATATACAAAAGTTGGTATAATTAAAGATTTACAATATTACAAAATATATCAGTAAAACGCGAATTAGCATTAATAGACATGTGATATATTGGCGCTTTTAGTAGTATATTGGTATTAACTCTTGGTAATAGAAACGAACTACTTTGCCGCGAAACTATACATGGCGTATTAAAAGGTATCATAGAGAGTAATTGAGGAACATCTATTATATTATGAACTAATTTGAACATGAAGGTACTACTAGCTAACTTACGACGATCAGACAAAGATATCATACTGTGTATAGATAATAAAGTGCTGTAGTCAGTGAGATAATCAGGATATATACCAGTTAACTTAAAATTTAAATATTTTAGAAAACGTTTTTGTACACGTTCTAGGAAGATGGATTGATTTGTGTAATATGGATAAAAAATTATGGAACCGTACTCTAAGCGGCTTCTAACTAAGGCACAGTATAATACCCTGATCAAATCAGTATCATTAAAATACTTGCAAGTCCTAATTACAAAGCCAAGCATCTTGAAAGCTAATGAGGTGACGTTGTAAATATGATTAGTGAATGACAACCTGTGATCAAACGTAATACCAAGATCTTTGAAAATTTGGTCTCGTTTTATGGAGGCACCATCTACCCAATATTGATGATTAATGGGATTGGATTTTTTCGTATATGAAATAGTGACACACTTACTAACGTTAAGAGATAGGCCGTTATTGTTACACCAACCGCTTATTATATCCAAATTTCTCTGCAAAGTAACACAGTCGTTTTGATTGTTGATGACATTATATATTTTAATATCATCTGCGTAAGCTAAAACTGGACAATTTATGGATTCAATTAGGTCATTAATATACAAATTAAATAATAATGGACCTAGATTAGACCCTTGCGGAACACCTGAGGGGGAATAAAATTCATAAGAATTGAAGCCATTAAAATAGACGTAGTTTGTACGATTTATAAGATATGAAGAAAAGAAAATGATAAAGTTATTAGAAAGTCCAAAATTGTCCAGCTTACTCAGTAAGATATTATGATTTATGGTGTCGAAAGCACGAGCAAAGTCTGTATATACTACATCAATTTGCTCGCGTTTGTCCAGAGCCTCGCTAATGTGTTGTGTAATTACTGCTAGGTTTGTCATTGTCGAGCGACCAGACATAAAACCATGTTGAAATGGAGAAATATAAGGTTTGTATAGAAAGTGTTCGCATAAAATCGTTGATTTTATTGCATAATTTCAAATTTGGCTTAATATTTTTAGAAAACGCGTTGAGATAATTTATTTTATTGAGATTTTAAAGCTTCTAACGAGTGTTTCCAATCCCAGATTAGGCATGAAGTAAAATTTTGAGTTTAGTTAAGTCTGAAAATTTGGTTTGGTCCGCTTCCCGGAACGACCAAACCAAATGTTCAGGTTTTTCTAAACTCAAAATTTTACTTCATGCGCCACCCGTATAAAACACAGAAATATTAAAAAAATACTACTAAACAAGAAGAAATGTTCAGTCCAAGCCTGGATACGACAGGTATAAGTTTCAAATTGAACATTTTTATAAAGTTAGAGTTCGTGCAAATTTTAGCAAATATCAATCGAACACGTTCGTTTAAAAATTATAACATTCAGAAAAAGACAAAAGCAAATAAATATGTTATGATAAGAAAACATGACATGTTTATTTGGTATCTAAAATGATACATTTTTCTAACGTTTTCCTGATTCAAGATTTTTTTCCCTGGCCTCTTTAAATAACTGTCTCTTGTGGATAAGCCTAACTTTTGATAATAATAATAATAATAATAATAATAATTTATTCATGCTAATAACAATATTGTTTTACATACGTCAGGTAGAGATTCTGTGATAGCAAAGCCATACAATGATTAAACATAGAACATATTAATGTTCTATGTTCTATGTTTAATCATTGTATGGCTTTGCTATCACAGAATCTCTACCTGACGTATGTAAAACAATATTGTTATTAGCATGAATACATTATTATTATTATTATTATTATTATTATCAAAAGTTAGGCTTATCCACAAGAGACGGTTATTTAAACCTGACGCTATGTTTAAAATTTTAATTAAACAGTGAAACGTATACATAAATATTAAAAATTTAAACATAGCGTCAGGTAAGATAAGAAAAATTAAAATAAGAATAAATATTAAAATTAAAATATAATAATAATAATAAAGTGGCATATTAGAGTATTGTATGAATTGATATAAATTATTGACTAGTAGTTTATAGCTTAATAGTGATAGTTGGAGAAGGATGCTACTCTAGGTCTGTTTTGGATTCTGTCTTCAAAAGGTATTCCTCCCAGGTAAAGAACGCATTTCCCGTCAAGTATTTTTTTAATCTTTTTTGGAACTCATTTGGTGGCAGTTTTTTTTTTATAGTTGTCGGCAGAACGTTATAAAATTTAGGTGCCCAGTATCATATCCCATTGAATGATTTAGACAGCCGCATCGGTTCAGTTCTTAAGTTGGATGTTTGTCTTGTTCCATAGTTATGAACTGTTTCGCTTGTTATATAGTTGTGTCTGTTTTTAGTGATATGAGTCAGGCAACTGTATATATAAAGACAAGGAAGAGTCATGACACCTAGCTTTTTATACAGAGGTCTGGAGTCATCTCTATATTTTGCACCTGCCAGAATTCTAACGCATTTTCTTTGCAGGCTGAATATTCTGTGCCTACTTGCGGAATGACCCCACACAAGTAGACAGTAAGTCATTATAGACTGGTAGGTCGCAAAGTAACATGTTAGTTGCATTTGTTCCGAGACTGAGTTTCCCAGATTTCTTAGTAGAAATATGAGCCACAATAGATCCTTGCGGTCGCAGTGGAGGGTAGCATAACTACCCACTCACTTTCAATAGAATAGAAAAATAGTAGAAATATATTTCTATTGAGTCTGTTGGCTAGTGCCTCACCATTTACATCCCATCTCAGTCTTGTGTCAAGATGCACTCCAAGAAACTTTGTCGATTGAGCCATGTGTAAGTCATGATTTCTGAGCGTAAATAGCATATTGATAGTTTTGTTTTAGTTTAGGTGTAACTTATTCGTGTGGAACCACTCAGTTCCTTTAGCTACAGCTGTGTGGTTTTCTCTTAGTGCTTCATTTATGCACGAGTTGGACGTTTTAATTGATGTGTCATCAGCATACAGCACAGTAGTAAAGTTTTCCAGGTGAATTACAATATCATAGTTTTGTCAACTACCGTCATTGTTATCGTTTGTGCAAATTATACATAATTAATATTTGTTTTGCCAATTTTTGTGTATAGTATTGATGCTTATGTGTGAATTTTAGTTGATTTTATAATTTTTGTTGATTTTGACAAATTAAATAAACTTATACATTTTTAGGATTTATGTTTTTTGGTGTCATCAATTTTGACATATTACGAAGTTTAAAACACACCGCAAAACTTTACATTGAATCAGTGTCTTGTACCGGTGGCGCATGAAGTAAAATTTCGAGTTTAGAAATTACAAACTTCACGCCACTTTTGTCTAGAATAAACTATTTCATACTAATGATTCTTAATCTTGATTTTAGCTCGCGACAGCCACCCAAGGAGAAAATATATATAGTAACTAGATAGAAAAAACTATATATATAACACCGAACATTTTCATAACGAGAATTTTTCTTTGAAGTATCCATATGCATACGTTGCACATTTTCTGATGCTCGGTTTGTTAAAAGAATTCAATTTGAAGCTTTAAGCGAGTGTTTTCCACTCCCAGGCTAAGCATGAAGTAAAATTTCGAGTTTAGAAAAGCCTGAACATTTGGTTTGGTCGCGTAGCGCGACGCGCGGAGCGGCCAAACCAAATTTTCAGGCATTTCTAAACTCTAAATTTTACTTCATGCGCCACCGGTACAAAACACTGACATATTACGAAGTTTAAAACACACCGCAAAACTTTACATTGAATCAGTGTTTTGTACCGGTGGCGCATGAAGTAAAATTTCGAGTTTAGAAAAGCCTGAAAATTTGGTTTGGCCGCTCCGCGCTTCGCGCTACGCGACCAAACCAAATTTTCAGGCTTTTCTAAACTCGAAATTTTACTTCATGCTTACCCTGGGAGTGGAAAACACTCGCTTAAAGCTTCAAATTGAATTCTTTTAACAAACCGAGCATCAGAAAATGTGCAACGTATGCATATGGATACTTCAAAGAAAAGTTCTCGTTATGAAAATGTTCGGTGTTATATATATAGTTATTTCTATCTAGTTACTATATATATTTTCTCCTTGGGTGGCTGTCGCGAGCTAAAATCAAGATTAAGAATCACTAGTATGAAATAGTTTATTCTAGACAAAAGTGGCGTGAAGTTTGTAATTTTGCTCGTGTGAGCAGCTTTTTCTTGTAAAACCATACGGGGGTTGTTTTTCTCTTCGCTCAAAGTGCAATTTAGCGCCCAACATTTCTAGTGCCTGGGCCTAGAGGGCATAATGGCAAATCCGCTCCTAGTGAGAAGTGTATCATATCTTTGTTTGAATAAAAAGTACGTAGGCTAATGGTGCATACGCCGAACGGACAAAACCTTTTAGAAGGCACGTGCACTTCATTAGTCAGGGACCGCTAATCCGTAAAAAAGCTCTCTCGCAAGTCCACCACCATCAAAAGCTATACTTGATGTACTCACCGTAGTAAAGTAGATCTTGTTTATGTTTCGTGAAAACGAGGCACGCTCCTCTCTATACAATACTTCGAGTAATTTAATATATAGCTGAATTATTACATTAGGGAGCACAAAACAGGTAGACTATTCGCTTTTTTATAAGTACGTATAGAAGTCTATTTTGTGTGTGATGTATTGAATAAGGTAATTATATTTCGTCTATTGTATCAACGCAAGGGGGTTGTATGATTAAGTTCCATTGGAAAAATAGCTATCTTCATTGTGTATCATGTTACATACAGTAAGTTTGAGCTAACTCTGAACACGGATTTTTACAGCATAATTCAACTGATTGTTTAGTTGAGTTATTACAATGAGAACACCTTTTATTTCTTATTTCACTTTTATTTGTATTCGTTAGATTTACATTTTGAGTGCTAAGCACTCGTTATTATCAATAACTAATTAATTAGTTATTAATAATGAGTGCTTACCACTCGAAATGTGCATCTAACGAATACAAATAAAAGTGAAGTAAGGAACAAAAAGTGTTTTCATTGTGATTATTCAACTGTTTTTTATTATATTATACAATTATATTCAATTAGTGTTTGTAGTCTTTCTAAAACAAATAAGTTGTAAATTATAAAAACGAATTAAAATTAATATCGACTTTCTGCAAAAAAATTAGTCTTATTGAGACAAGTCTCCAAATATTCATTGAAACAACTACTAAAAAAATGTTGTTGCAGAAAGTCGATATTAATTTGTATTCGTTTTTATAATTTGCACCTCATTTGTTTTAGAAAGACTACAAACACTAATTGAATATAATTGTATAATATAATATAAAGCAGTTGAATAATCACAATGAAAACACTTTTTGTTCCTTACTTTATTTATTTATTTATTTATTTATCAACGGAAATCTCCTTTATACATCAATACACAATTAAAAATAGTGATATAAGATAAACATAATATTACTTTGAAAAACATATAAATAGAGTGAGAAATATAATACAACAAACAAAAATACACTAATTAACAATATCCAGATTAATAAACTGTAAATGGCGTTTGAATACACTGTAAGAATTACTAAAAATGTAAAAGTTGGGATACAACATAAGGACATTACAATACCGCATTATACGTGCCACAGGATTATGGGAACCATACAATGTTCGATGGAAGTTTAAACGAAATAAGGGCCTACAACGAACTGGAGTTGTTAAAAAAAAATTAAAGTTCAACAATGATAATAAAAAACTGCAATTGACATGTCCATTAATCAACTTCACTTTTATTTGTGTTCTGCAAACTATCGACAAACTCAATTTGTCTATATGTTGAATTTTTCTTTATGTGAAATGAGTTGTAGATTAGGAAAAGAATTGCACTTTAAACAGTTTTAAAAATATATGGAGTTGCGAGAAAATCTCATGCTCTTTGTTATTAAATGATCTGACGATGAAAGTATGTTTATCTTTATTAGCAAATAATTGTACATATCACTTATATAAATGAACATAATTTGATAAATAAATAAACATAAATTAATTGACATAAATAAATTTAACATAAAGAAAAATTTAGTTTGTCAATATTTTGCAGAAGATTTACAAAATATAAAAAACGAATTAAAATTAATATCGACTTTCTGCAAAAAGTAGTTGTTGTGAGAAGTAGTTGTTTCAATGAATATTTGGAGACGTCTCAATAAAACAACATTTTTGCAGAAAGTCGATATTAATTTTAATTCGTTTTTTATATTTTGTAAATATTCTGCAAACTATTGACAAACTCAATTTTTCTTTATGTTAAATTTCTTTATGTTAAACTGTACCGTTAAAAGCGGTACGTCACTCTCTCTCAGGTATCAAATTGTTCGCACCTACTAATGACTTAATCCCTTTACCTATAAATAACATCCCTTCATTTTCACTCGTCCCATTTCCGAACCAGGAAAAAACGTCCACTCTACCTAGACGTTGTCACTTAATTTTTAGGAAAAAAGTTTAAAGTAGTGAAACTTTAAACCGCTTCCTTCCTAAATCCTACCCCATCCACCCGAAACCAATATATGAATACTGCTATAGTATAAATGAAATTGCCAATTCTTGGTTGCAGAGTACTTCAAACATTAAAGGTGCGATTCTTTTCGCAATCTACAACAAGTTAGTCTTACAAAGACTATATCAAACACTCATTGAAACAACTACTTCCCGGGCTAATACCCCGACGGACATTGAATTATACAACAAGTGTTTGCTGTTACATACAGTAACCTACTGCAAATGTAACAATTTGGGTCAAATTATTCAGGCCATCTATAGACGCGTTTCGAAATGTATCTCTCCTCAGTATAGCTTTGCCATTCCCTCTTAACAATTTGACACCTTAGACTGGCGGTCACGTTACCGTTCAAACATAAGTATAAATGAAATTGCCAATTCTTGGTTGCAGAGTACTTCAAACATTAAAGGTGCGATTCTTTTCGCAATCTACAACATCGCACCTTTAATGTTTGAAGTACTCTGCAACCAAGAATTGGCAATTTCATTTATACTTATGTTTGAACGGTAACGTGACCGCCAGTCTAAGGTGTTAAATTGTTTAGAGGGAATGGCAAAGCTATACTGAGGAGAGATAAATCTCGAAACGCGTCTATAGATGGCCTGAATAATTTGACCCAAATTGTTATATTTGCAGTAGGTTACTGTATGTAACAGCAAACACTTGTTGTATAATTCAATGTCCGTCGGGGTATTAGCCCGGGAAGTAGTTGTTTCAATGAGTGACTGCTATAGTACTCACACCAGTCAATTTCTACAAAGCCAATTTTACTACTTCTTCCTATAAAGTATAAAAAGTTCTTTATTGGACTTGACATACAAGAGGGGGTTTTAGTCAGTAAGAGTCTAACATAACCTACTGTTATCCCTTCCATCCTTGGGCAGGATAACAGAAGGTATCCATGAGGATTTTCTCCTCCTCTCTCCCCCAAAAAAAAAAAAAATAATAACACTCGTCCCAGTTTTGTTTAACTGTTTCGACGGCACATCTGTAAGTTTTCTGTTTATTTTAATATTTTTTTGTATTGAAAGTCAAAAGCATAGCTATACTGATGAGGGATAAATCTCGAAACGCGTCTATAGATGGCTTAAGACAATTAATATTTATTCCCTGTAATTTTATCAATTTATTTCAATTTCGTTGTTTCATTTAGTTTGGTCAGAGAATAATTTGACCTGATTCTGCATTTTGCATATAAATTATGCATAGAACAGTAAAGCTGCCGTGTAACTCAAATATTCATTGTATAATTCAATATCTGTCGGGGTATTAGCTCGAGAAGTAGTTGTTTCAATGAATATTTGGAGACGTCTCAATGAGACAAAATTTTTGCAGAAAGTCGATATTAATTTTAATTCGTTTTTTTATATTTTATAAATTAATTGCTTATTGTGATAAAATTTAATTTAATTTATTTCATTTCACACAATAATTTTAATTATCATTTGACGTCTCACATCTATTTTATTGTAAATAGCCTAAGTGAATAAAGATTTGATACTTGTTATTTTAAATATTCCCATTGCTACTAGGCTATCGGCCCGAGGTCTTTCTGCCTGTATGTATATAACATACAGGCAGAAAAATAATTATAATAAGATAATTAATGAACAATATACAAAGAGTTTTATGTAACACCGAACATTTCCATCCAATACGATTTGAGGCCTTTAATTTTTAAGTTTCAAGTATACATGTCCCTATTACAGCGTATATGCCGTAAACTTTAGATAATCGTTGTTTGTTTACAAGAGTTTAATTTGAAAGTTAAAATGAGTGTGTTCCACTCCCAGACTAAGCATGAAGTAAAATTTCAAGTTTAGAAAAGCCTGAAAATTTGGTTTGGTCGCGTAGCGCGAAGCGCGGAGCGGCCAAACCAAATGATCAGGCTTTTCTAAACTCGAAATTTTACTTCATGCGCCACCGTTACAAAACAATCACATATTACGAAGTTTAAAACACACCTCTAAACTTTACATTAATTCAGTGTTTTGTACCGGTGGCGCATGAAGTAAAATTTCGAGTTTAGAAAAGCCTGAAAATTTGGTTTGGCCGCTCCGCGCTTCGCGCTACGCGACCAAACCAAATTTTCAGGCTTTTCTAAACTCGAAATTTTACTTCATGCTTAGTCTGGGAGTGGAAAACACTCGTTTAAAGTTTCAAATTGAATTCTCTTCATAAACCGAGGGCCGGAAAATGTACAACGTATGCATATGTATACTTAAAAGAAATATTCTCGTTATGAAAATGTTCGGTGTTACCTAAAACTCTCTGTATATTCATAATTATTATAATATATTTTCATTAAATTCTTCATTATAAAAAAACCTTAATTAATTGGATCAAACAAACAAATAAATTATAAAACCATCCCAATATTTGCATTTGTCAAACTGTATATGTAATAGAGGTATTAAAAAAAAAACATGAAAATTCCAATTAACAAAAACCACACACGATACACTGTTTGTGTATTTAATTATTTCGACATATTGATACATCAGTGTATTTGTTACGAGCAATATTTTTGGTAAATTATTTTATTGAGAACGAAACACTTTATATCTGTTATTGACAAATTTATCTAGCAGAATAAACATTTGATTGACGAGGTGGATACTGAACTGTTTCTAGTACAAGTAAAATGAACTCGAATACTGATTTCAAGTGAAATTCAGAATATAACACTTAAAATTATAGTTTATTGAATTTTCATTTACTGTACTCAGTACTTTGTACTTATAAATGTACTTAATTAGGTACTCATGATTACGTACTTGTGCTTAGTACTTGAGTACGATTTACGTGGAATACGTAAACTGTACTCAAGTACTAAGTACAAGTACATAATCACGAGTACTTAATTAAGTACATATATGAGCACAAAGTACTGAGTACAAATGTTTTTATATATTTTAATCTTCACTTGAAATCAGCGTTTTATACTCGTATAAAATATAAAGTTTAGAAAAGCCTGCGTTTGGATTTGGACGCTTCGCGTCCAAATCCAAACGCTCAGGCTTATCTAAACTCGAAATTTTACTTCATGCTTAATCCGGGAGTGGAAAACACTCACTAAACAATTGTTTGATTTTTTTGATTATCTAATGCAAACATCTAAAATATTTGGACATTAATAAACACACATACAAAAAATTAAATGTTTAAATTTTACTTCATGCTTAATCCGGGAGTGGAAAACACTCGCTAAACAATTGTTTCATTTTTTTGATTATCTAATGCAAACATCTAAAATATTTGGACATTAATAAACACACATACAAAAAATTAAATGTTTATATTTTTGTAGACTTTCATTCAAATATTTACCAAAAATTTAACAATTGCGGATATTATTTATAATTACGAATATTCTATTGATAAATAACTATATATTTTTGTCAATTCAGTGCATTATAAAATGTAAATGTATTATTGTAATATTAAATTTGAGATTCCGTTTATGAATTAAAATAAAATTATATTTAATTATTCAATTCAGCAAAAACGAGAAAATTCTGGTAAATGTCAAAGTTAAAGGATCCCAAAATCAAAGCATTTTATTGTATGAAAACATGTTTTTTCTTTCATATAAAAACAAAAATTAGCAAAATATTATCTACGTTTGAAATTATTTAAAATCATCACCAAAATTTTAAAATTACCTATGTTTGTTTAAATTTATAATACAGAAAACAAAAATATCAAAGTTATAAGATCCCAAAATTAAAATATAATATTTTATGATATGAAAATAATAGATTTTCTGTGTTATACAATAATATAAAAATCAATTAAAAAATGATCTACATTTAAAACCAATTTTAAATCATCAGCTTAGTTTAAAAATTGACAAATATTTCTTTGTCCAATACATATAACTAAAATAAATAGGAAATTATTTAAATATAATAATATCAAAAATTTGAACTAAAATTGACGATTTGATAAGAAAACGTTATTTCAAAATATAGGAGTTTTTATGAAAACATATTATACTATTTCAAATTTTGATATAAATTAACTATTTATATTTAAATATTAATATAATTTAACTATTTCTATTCAAATGATATTTGATATAATTTTTAATCCTGATCACGAATCCAGTTTAACTGAAGTATTCAAATACCTCTTTTGAATCCTCTAAAAAGATTCGAATCCTGAGTGATTTGAATCCAGGATTTGAAACCTGAATGATTCGAATCCTGCCCAGCTGCCCAGCCAAGTGTTGATATGGAATTTCACCTCAGTTATTAAACATGTTCGTTTAAAACATATTTAATCTAGTCAATCAAATCATTTAAAAAATGTAAAATTTAATCAATCGGAGCTAAACTGAAACCCGAAAAAGAATATTTTGTTGTTTATTTCAACCGGAACGAAAACAGAAACTAAAAAGTAACAATTAGAAGCCCACAAAAATAGCGATTCCTTTTTTGATGAATGATTTTGTTGAGGAAGAGACACATACATCGAAGGGTTATAAAACAATTATCTGGTAATTTGGTGGCATGATGGGTTGATGACGGTGTAAGAGCGTTGATTACATGTAATGCCTGTAATTAACTCGAGATTCGTGTTATTTCGGGCATTTAACATTACAATTAGAATTCGATCATCATGCCTCGCAACCGCCAATAAATTACATATTGCGGCCGCGGTGATTTAATTGTCGGTTTTAATTTTCATTTGATTGCTCCACAAATTACCTGACGCTCTTCAATATGGCCCCAGCTGAGCACCCAGGAAGATATAAATCTGGTAGTTTCGTTTTTAATGCCATGACGGGCATCCAATATTAACGCTCTCAAAACGTTTCAGCAGAGGTATATTGTTAATTGGATGTGAATGCCAGAGCTGTGAAGGTTAGTTTAAATATGTACACACAAGATAGGTTCAATTAGGAATTTGTTTAATTAACTAAACTCAAAAGTTAAACAGTGATAATTCACTTGCAAACAATAATAAATAATTGTTATTAATTGAGTCTGATATCACACAATACAGAAATGTTAATGTTCTAAAGCAGGGGTGTCCAACCTTTTACTTTCTCTGGGCTACATTTGACAAAAACGGGAGGCGGCATTAATTTTTTAGACACTTTTAAAAAATGTAGCTTAAATTCCACTAATCAATTACTTGCCTGAAATTTTACATTTTTGTTGATTTAGTAGATATTAACATTTGTTGTAAATTTGTTCTAATTTTTACAGGTCTGCATTTTTTTGTATAATGTTATGATGTGAGTTAGTTTTGACGCTGTTATTTAAAATAGTAATTAGAACTGTTTCGAGTACAAGGAAAATGTACTTGAGTACAAAAATTGTACTTAGTAAAATAAAATTGTACTTAGCTAACAAATAATCTTACTAATTTATTTGAATTGCAAGACAGTTATAAGACTACTAAAACTTAGGAATACATACTAATAGTTTTAAAGTTTACAAAGATTTTTAAGACCTAAAACTGTGCATAAATAAAGTTTAAGACTACAATAAGCAGTTATACATGTATGTGTTTAGCCCAACATCTTAAAAGTCTAAATTGAATTTGTGTTCAGGATTCCGGCATCAGATACCCACAGACGCGTTTCGGACTTCAAGGTCCTCTTCAGTGTGGTCCGGACCCAGTGCTGAAGAATACTGAACATTTCTGACTATTTTAAGCCAATATGTGAAAACTATTAATGGATTCGATAGCTAACACCATCTAATGCTCCATAGTGTCATCGTCAATGACAGGAATGCACAAAGTGCATATACAGGTCACTGTTTCGTCCACGAACGAGCTAAAAGTCTGTTTAAAATGTTAGCATTGTTTAAAATTTAGTAAACAGGTATGTTTTGTAACTGCTAAGTGTTTTGGGATTATTCTAAGATTTCCCTGTTTAATAACAGTTGCATATAATTTTTTCTAACACACAAAATTCATGTGTAACTTTCCACTAAGAATTTTAAGACTAAGTGCTAAGACTTAGAACTGCCTCCTAAGACTACACAAAGTGTTAAGGCTTTAAAAATAACTAATTAAACATAAAGTTTAAAAACTGAGAATTGAATGAACATCGTTTGATAACACGGTACTAGATTAATTATTTCTGAGAAAATTCAATTAATTTATATTGTCTATTTTGTCAAATTTTGAAATAAAATATATATCAATTTTTATTCAAATTTAATTTTGAGATGTATTAATATTTTGTATAGTAAGTAATCGTTATGTTTATTAAACTAAATTTGTATTTTTATTAATTCTTGAAACGAGTATTTGCCCCAATTCGTGAATTTTATTTATTTTCATTTTATTTGCCGTACGACAAAATGTATGTGTATGTGTCAAATTTGTATTGGTCGATACCTGTTGATCTTTTAAATGCTTTAATTTTATTATTATTATAAAATGTGTTAATTTTATCCTATCGAGTGTCTGCGCTCCTTCTTTAAGCATGAGGTAAATATTTCGAGTTTTTCTAAACTCGAAATACACTCGACCGCAAAAAAAACGCGCCACTTGAAAATTCATGTTTTTTGGTGAATATTCAAACAGCCATAACATAAGTGGATATAACGAAATTTAAGCACTTCTGCATTTAAAAGTCCTACCAACAAAAAAATGTTCAGAATGTTAGAAATGATAAAAGTTGAGAAGTTATACTGTGCCCAAAAAAAATCGTAGCTCCACTTCAAAAAGAGCGCAACAAAATTCCATAATTTTCCTTTAAAATAAGCGAAAAATCATGTCGATCCAATGATTTGGCTCGAAGTTATGGCAGTTTTTTTAAAAAGTGTATTTTGGGGCATAACTTTGGCGGACAGGCAGGCATAACTCTGCTCGCAAGCCTGGCAGTAGTTTTTTGGCAGTAGGTTTTTTCAGTAGAGGTGAAATGCAAGTTTATGTAAGGCTTTCGCCTTATTTCAGGCCAAAATTTACTTATGCTCATTGAGTTTGGGGAAAAATCAATTTTTCTCAAATTGTCATAACTTTACTCCAAATCAATTTATCGATCTGAATTTTTCCGCATATTAAAGGAGAAGGACTGAATTTATTCTGGATGTCCCTTGCTTGAAGCCACAATTTTTGTTGCGCATTGTACAAGTTAACAAAGTTAAAAGTTTTAAAGTGAATAACGTTTCATTGCCTTTAGGGGGTGAAAGGGGGAAAAATGTGCATGTTTAAAGATCTGACTAACATGCCTCAAAGAGAAAACTTCAAGCTTTTTAAATCGCATAATGTCACAGGTTTGCGAGCAGAGTTATGCCTGTCCGCCAAAGTTATGCTCCAAAATACACTTTTTAAAAAAACTGCCATAACTTCGAGCCAAATCATTGGATCGACATGATTTTCCGCTTATTTCAAAGGAAAATGATGGAATTTTGTTGCGCTTTTTTTGAAGTAGAGCTACGATTATTTTTGGGCACATTATAACTTCTCAACTTTTATCATTTTTAACATTCTGAACATTTTTTTGTTAGTAGGACTTTTAAATGCAAAAATGCTTAAATTTTGTTATATCCACTTATGTGTCCTTAAAGAGAAAACTTTAGCGTTCCAAAAACTCAAAAATTTATCAAATTTTATCCACATCGACCGAAGTTATGGCTGTTTGAATATTCACGAAAAAACGTGAATTTTCAAGTGGCGCGTTTTTTTTTGCGGTCGAGTGTATTTACTTCATGCGCCAGGCGCATTCCAAAACATACTTCAACAATAAGAAAAATAATAAAACATTATCAAATTAAGAAATAATAAACAAATTTGTCTATGTTTTTTTTAGAGCAAATATTACAGCCTTTTTTACATAAACAGTAGCAAACTAACGAGTGTCTATAAACTGTCGGCATGCCAGTAGGTTCTGACTTTGTAAACATACGTCGTAATTAAATTTAGCACTATGACACTACCCAATGACATATAATTAAATGCGTTTGACGTTTCCAAGATTTACCATTTGGTATGGCATAATCTAAGATATGTAATTTTTTTCCAAAGCAACAGAGATGCCGACAGTTTATAGATACTCGTTAGTTTGCTACTGTTTATGTAAAAAAAGATTTTTTATTGTTGTTTAGCATATTGTCTTATCTCTTGTCCCTTCCAAGTAAAAATCCTAGCTGCGCTCATGGCCCTAATTATTGAGAAAGTTATCAAATATAAGTATGTTTTTATTATGCCCGGTATTATAAAAGATTAATAAATTGTTAGATAACTATTTGTGGAGTAAATTTATTTTCGTAGTAAACTAATGGGCAAATACAATTGCGAATTATAGAGCAAACCTACCAAATAAATAGCAATTCTATAAATAAATAATTTAGTTAGTAGATTACCGACCGAAATTATACATTTTTATTGGGGAGCTAAATTTATTTTCGTAGTAAACTAATGGGCAAATAGAATTGCGTATTATAGAGCAAACCTACCAAATAAATAGCAATTCTGTAAATAAATAATTTAGTTAGTAGATTACCGACCGAAATTATACACCAATTTTTAAAATTGAATTGTCAATCAAATTGGAAATTTAGTACAATCCCTTATAATAAAGGAGAATAACCATGAAATAGGACAAATTTAGACAGAACAAGAAAAATAAAGCTTATTAGAAATTTTAAAGACTTAAACGAGTGTTTTTCACTCCCAGGTTAAGCATGAAGTAAAATTTCGAGTTTAGAAAAGCCTGAAAATTTGGTTTGGTCGCGTAGCGCGAAGCGCGGAGCGGCCAAACCAAATTTTCAGGCTTTTCTAAACTCGAAATTTTACTTCATGCGCCACGCGTATAAAACACTGATTTCAAGTGAAGTTCACTTGTTTACAATATTTCAGTGTTTTTAGTGTTAATACGCATGGCGCATGAAGTAAAATTTCGAGTTTGGAGAAGCCTGAAAATTTGGTTTGGTCGCTCCTCTTCGCTACGCGACCAAACCAAATTTTCAGACTTTTCTAAACTCGAAATTTTATTTCATGCTTAACCTGGCAGTGGAAAACACTCGTTTAAAGCTTCAAATTGAACTAATTTAATCTCTAGTTATGTCAAAGGATTGCTTCTAACTTGAAAAACTCTAGGTCTTCGTCGTCTTAGAATTTCTTGTGGTTTATATTAATCACTGTCAGGTTAGATACTATAAGCGAACTTACATCTGACATAGATGATATGGAAGACATGATAAACGTAATGAAATTAATAAATATAAGTAGTAAAATCTAAAGTAATTATAATAATATACTGCACTTTTGACTTTTAATTGCAAATTATTTAGAAAATACAATTTACTTGGTAGAAAAACAAGGAAATAATCTACTGAGGAGATTTATTCGCGAAATAAAGTTATTTTGGGGTTATAATACCGAAATCTTTGGAATAAATTAATTTATTCCTAAAGTAAATTTTATTTAGGGAATAAAACATTTTATAATACAGGGCATTATTCTATCTAACTTCAATTGGTAATTCACATTATATCCATATCTTAACGCGACATTACTTAGACCCTCAAAAAACATGGGATGGGAAACAATGAAGACATTTGTACTCGACAGAACAATCATAATATTTTCATGATATTCAATTATAAATCCCCTGAAAGCACTTACATCTCTAAGTGCCCACTAAAATTTTATAAAATTTTAGCTCTAAATTTCAAATTATATTAAAATGGTGCTTTGTATAAATAGTTGACGGTTCAGAGTCATAAGTGGTACGAACAATCAAGAGAAATGCGTTTTTTTTTATAATACATTAATTGCTAACGAAATCACTTCGCTGAATTTTATCATCCCACTTATATCGTATGTTTAATAAAAAAAAATGATACATGAAATAATATTTTTTTTTTAATTTAAGTTGGCAACACGCTTTAGGAATTGACATATAAAACGCTCGACATGAAAATTATAATAGACAATTACAGAGTTGCCAACCTACAATATTTTCCATGGCACTCTAAAGGGTTTTTTTTATTAAACATACCTTATTTCTAAACACGACTAATATTCACATAACACTAATACACTGCTTATTTGTAATTTCAGTACAAATAATCCAAACACGAATATGCTAAAACCAGTCCTTCATTGATATATCCTAAAATGTATCGTATAATAATTAATTTCATTCCACAAAGGGATCAGTTTAGAAACTGGAAACAGCAGAGTCACCATCACGTACGCACCAACACACATACATTGAAACGAGGTCTGGGTAATCTCGGGAATCAGAATTTGGCCCAAGGGCCAAAACCCAGGACAACTTGCCGGTTACTACATTTGCATGCCCTCCTGTAGTTAATTACGGACTGTCCTTTAAGTCCGGCTTTGTCGGAAAGGGGAGGCGAACTTTATGATTGTGTGCGGTGAAGATGAACGGTAACTGCAGTAACGAAGTTTCCTTGTTGGGGATAAACACGACTAGCGAAAATGGTCGTCGCCGTTTTCAGAGTTAAAGATCCGAGAGTTATTCGATCAGTGGGCAGTGTGAGCTTGTTTCCGTTGAATTACCGCAGGAAAGGGGGGATTTCTTGCGATGGTGTTGAAATAAAATGGATTGAATGAGTTTATTTTATGTTACTGTTACTGTAGAAACTAAAAAGTTAGGTGGTATGTACAGTTGCGAGAGAAGAAAACTAGTACAGCAGGGAGCTTTAGCCGCTTCTAAAATATCGTATTGTTTACTTGTAAATCAAACTTGTCGTGTACAGATTAACAACACTTGATAAATTCAAATTCAAAACTATTTGAATTCGAGAAAATAAGCTTACGCTTCTTATAGTTTGCACACTTTAAACATAATATATAAAATTACGAAAAAACTATTCGTAAAAATGCAAACAGTGTCTTAATTAATAAGACAATTTAAGACGATAAATATCCATTGAAACAACTACTTCCCGTGCAAATACACCTCCTGATATTGAATTATACAATGAAATATTTAAAATCTTATTTAATTTGATTTGTTACAACGCTCTATTAAAGTATATGTAACGTTTAGGTCAAATTCTCTTCAAACCAACTAACAATACAATTTAAAATGAAAGGAGAGATAGCAACAAATTAGAAATGAAAGGACTTGGATTAAAACAAATGTCTTATTTTTTCTTGGCCAACAAGACGGTGCTTTTGTTGACCTGCACTTCATTAGCAATGTCTCTAATGCTAATACCATCTCTAAACGGGTCGTAATTATCGTTTTTTGCATTTGAGTCATTTGAGGCATGTCGAGGTTAATTAAATTCCGTTTGACATTTACACAGATTTGGCAATTTGATTGACAATTTGAAAAATATCCAAATATTATACAGGGTGGCCCAAATTGGATGTTACTAGAGGGAATCTCGGTTATTAGAAGTGATAGAAAAAAATCGATGGCGCATCCTCGAGCTCTTTTTTTGTCGAGAACAGAAATTAGCTATCGTCTTTTGTTTTTAAGTTATAGCCAAAAATTCAATATTTTCCATATTCGATTTTTATTAATATCTCAGTCATTTATTATTTTATCAAGATAAGAATTGTATGTTCTAGAGGAACTTTTTTGAGGATAATCGAATGCAATTTACAGATTATTTCTATCTTCATTAATAAAAGAGATACAGCCCAAAGTTATATTTTTTTAAATAGAAGTTATAGTTTGCTGTGCTATTAATAAATTTGCTATTTTTTTCTGTTTTCATTGATGCATAATATGTTGATGTTATATTTGCAATTTATTGAGATATATTATATTTTAAATATTTCTCATTAAACGCAGTAGGCTTGTAAATAAAATAATGCCTGTTACGCATGAAACAAAAAAACAACAACGTTGTTATTATATTAGTTGTTTGTTTTATTGTTTTGTGTATTAATAAACTAAGTGTTTAAACATGAAGTACGAAAATTACGAAAAGTTCTAATATTGCATTGGAAACATACATACATTTTACAACAAAATATTATTGAGAACTATTTGGACAATTTGCTATTAGTTCAAAGAGAACATTTGTATTTCCAACAAGACGGCGCACTTCCCCATAATTGCAGAGAAGTGACAAATTTATTAAATGTTAATTTTGGAGCAAAATAGTTAGGCACAAATGGACCGGTAAAATGGCCTCCGCGATCTCCGGACCTAACACCGCTGGAGTTATTTTTTGGGACTATATAAAGGACAGTTTATATAAATTAAATAACAACAATATCAATATTTTACGACAAAATTTCATTAATATTGTAAATTCTATATCTTATATTCATATTCATAATGCATGTAGAAGTGTCATAAATAGATGTAACTCATGCATTTTGAACAATGGCAATCAATTTGAGCATTTATTGTAATTTTTCTGTTAGTCTTTAGTATAATCGTTGTTTTTTTTTTGTATTTACCAACGAGGTTTGGTGATTTTTTTTAATAAAGTTGGATAATTGGTTGCATACTCTGGTTGTTATTGTGACTTTTGTCTTCAAAATAAATTTGAGGTTATGTTTACAGATGGTTGTCATGTGTTTAATTACCCTGTTGTAAAGATTAATTTCGCGGCGGAACAGGTTTCATTTATGAATTCCACTTTTTGTCAAATAATTAATCAATGGCAATATGGCATTCATATATCAATGTCACTTCATGACAAATAATCAAAGAACCTAAGAAAAATAAATCTGAAATCTGGTTGGTCAATAAACAAAACCTAGGTATAATATCCATTTATTATCATTTAATTTTTTCGAAATAATTGCAATTATTATCACAACCATTAGAATCCTTTTAAAAAAATGTAACGAATCCGGATCACGAATCCGTTTTCACTAAAGTATTCGAATACCTCTTTTGAATCCTCTAAAAGGATTCGAATGCGGGAATCGAATCTAGATGATTCGAATCCTGCCCAGCTCTGATATATATATATATTATATTTTATTAAATTTTAAATATTCTTATTAATCGCAGTAGGCAAGTTTAATATTAAATTAACAATTGCTGGAATTTAATATTTAACTTGCCTACTGCGATTAATAAGAATATTTAAAATTTAATAAAATATAATATATATCAGAACTGGGCAGGATTCGAATCATTCAAGATTCGATTCCCGGATTCGAATCCTTTTAGGGGATTCAAAAGAGGTATTCGAATACTTTAGTGAAAACGGATTCGTGATCCGGATTCGTTACATTTTTTTAAAAGGATTCGTATTCGAATCC
Organism: Philonthus cognatus; assembly: GCA_932526585.2. Lineage (NCBI taxonomy): Eukaryota > Metazoa > Arthropoda > Insecta > Coleoptera > Staphylinidae > Philonthus > Philonthus cognatus. Next base: position 52,454,111 of record OW052248.1, read on the forward strand.
AGACGTAGATGATTCGAATCCTTATAAAAAAAGATTCGAATTCTTATAAAAGGATTCGAATCCTTATAAAAGGATTCGAATCCTTATAAAAGGATTCGAATCCTCATACACGGATTCAAATCCTCCCAAATAATTCGAATCATCGCTATTAAGGCTGGGATTTAAATTCGTTTAATTCAAATAGTAAAATATTCTTACATGAATATTTAAATCACTAAATTATTAATATTTTAATATAAATATTTAAATTTTCGAATAATTCAAATATTTGTGAATGCATATTTGGTTTCTTAACCACGAAAATATTTCCAATCTTAATAGTATATTTTTAACTTCACTTGAAATCAGTGTTTTATACGCGTGGCGCATGAAGTAAAATTTCGAGTTTAGAAAAGCCCCGTGAAAATTTGTCTCGGGTCGCTGCGCGACCCTCGACAAATTTTCTACGCGGGGCTTTTCTAAACTCGAAATTTTACTTCATGCTTAGTCTGGGAGTGGACAACACTCGTTCTTAGAAGTTTCCAATTGAAGGATCACTCTAGATTACTAAGTTTATTACCATTTTACAAAGGCTACAGCTCGAAGGACCAATCGTGGTCTTCGGAGACCGAAGGACTACAGGGAATCGAATATTTTTTACAAGAAAACAACAAATACCTGAAGGTTTACAGCATGGATATTAAAGAAAACATCCAATTTTGAAAAAAATATCGAAGTTGGGTTGGTTTTCAGTGCATTTTTAACTTCACTTTAAATCAGTGTTTTATACGCGTGGCGCATGAAGTAAAATTTCGAGTTTAGAAAAGCCCCGCGTTGAAAATTTGTCTCGGGTAGCTGCGCGACCCTCCACAAATTTTCAACGCGGGGCTTTTCTAAACTCGAAATTTTACTTCATGCTTAGTCTGGGAGTGGACAACACTCGTTTGAACTTTAAATTTAACTCTTCTATAAAATCGACCTATATAATATAATAAATCATTCATTGAAATCATAGAAAAAAATGCAAAATTTTACCTAAAATTAACTTTTAGAGTTAACTTTATTATTTGCTCGGCTCTTAATGGGTGAATATTCTATTCCTAAGAAAAACCGTATTTATTTAATATTAAAGTTGCATTTAAAATAATAACAAAGTGTGAATAAACCGACAAAAATCTAGAAATATCGAAAATCTCGACATTTAGAAAATCTTGAAGGTCCACTCCCAGACTAAGCATGAAGTAAAATTTCGAGTTTAGAAAAGCCCCGCGTAGAAAATTTGTCGAGGGTCGCGCAGCGACCCGAGACAAATTTTCACGGGGCTTTTCTAAACTCGAAATTTTACTTCATGCGCCACGCGTATTAAACACTGATTTACAGTGAAGTTAAAAATGCACTGTAAACCAACCCAACTCCGATATTTTTTCAAACTTAACATCCAGGTTTGAAAAAATATCGGAGTTGGGTTGGGTTTTCCTATCCATGCTGTAAACCTTCAGATATTCGTTGTTTTCTTGTAAAGAAACTTCGATTCCCTGTAGTCCTTCGGTCTCCGAAGACCATGATTGGTCCTTCGAGCTGTAGCCTTTTTAAAATGGTAATAAACTTAGTAATCTAGAGTGATCCTTTAATTTGAAACTTCTAAGAACGAGTGTTGTCCACTCCCAGACTAAGCATGAAGTAAAATTTCGAGTTTAGAAAAGCCCCGCGTAGAAAATTTGTCGAGGGTCGCTGCGCGACCCTCGACAAATTTTCACGGGGCTTTTCTAAACTCGAAATTTTACTTCATGCGCCACGCGTATAAAACACTGATTTAAAATAAAGTTCAATAACACATATATCATCATTAAATAAAATCATTATTTAATCAGATATTTGATCGGTAAATTAACATTTTTGTTAATAGAAACTGATGGAATAAAATGTTACTGGTTGCAAATAATAGATTCAAATTTATCTTTAAAGGATTTGTATCCGTGATTCAAAAATGAGGATTCGAATCTTTGATTCGAATCATATTTTTCACTTACGAATCCTTTATTCGAGTATTCGTGATTCGAATCATATTAGGTGATTCGGATTCGTGATTCGAATCCTGTTTTTGAGGATTCATCCCAGCTCTGATATATATCAATAAATTTCAAATAAAATATCAACATGTTCTACATCAACGAATAGGGAAAAAATTAACAATTTTTTTAATAGCTCGGCCAAGTATGCTTTCTATTTAAAAAAATATAACTTTGGGCTGCATCTCTTTTATTAATGAAGATAGAAATAAGCTGCAAATCGCATTCGATTCTCCTCGAAAAAGTACCCCTAGAACAAACATCTTGATAAAATAATAAATGACTGAGGTTTTAATAAAAATCGAAAATGGAATATATTACATTTTTTGCTATAACTTGAAAACAAAAGACGATCGCTAATTTCTGTTAGTTTGTCTCGAAGAAAGAGCTTAAGGATGCGCCATCGATTTTTTTTCTATCTCCTCTAATAACCGAGATTCCCTATAGTAACATCCAATTTGGGCCACCGTGTACATGTTAATTGATCTTACGATTTCTATTCAAGACGATAATGGAGAATTAACATCTAACAGAATAATGTATTATCACACTTAAAGACAAAAACATAATATAAACGGTTTGAAGAAAGTATGAAACAATGCAAACATCAATAAATTGGAAATGATGGCATCGAGGAAACTTATCTGCAAAGTTCCATCAATTTTTTCTTGTAATTTCATTATGCTTCTGACTATTATAACGTTGATGTTTTGACAACTTTTTTAATTATATTTAATTGATGAGGCGGATACATGATGAAACTCCATAATACTATTTGAAATAAAACAACACAGTTGGGAGGGTTTCACTTTTATTGTTGAACACTGCAACATGTTTTACCACACAGCGGCTTCATCAGGCAGATGAAATATTGTTATTATTTTATCTGCCTGATGAAGCCACTGTGTGGTAAAACATGTTGCAGTGTTCAACAATAAAAGTGAAACCTTCTCAACTGTGTTGTTTTATTTTTAATTATAGTTGGACATCTTTCATATTTTTAAAATTACACAGAACTAATCTTTCTGAGTTCGTCCGACCTAGCTTCATTACCGTTACATTTATTAAAAACAATATTCTAAAGAAAACAGATCATGGGATTAGTATCGGTGGAACGAGCAGGCAATCTTCGTCCAATCCAATTCATGGATGGTGAATCTATTTCTGCATAGGTATAAATGAAATTGCCAATTCTTGGTTGCAGAATACTTCAAACATTAAAAGTGCGATTCTTTTCGCAATCTACAACAAGTTAGTCTTACAAAGACTATATCAAACACTCATTGAAACAACTACTTTCCGGGCTAATACCCCGACGGACATTGAATTATACAACAAGTGTTTGCTGTTACATAAACTAACCTACTGCAAATGTAACAATTTGGGTCAAATTATTCAGGCCATCTATAGACGCGTTTCGAGATTTATCTCTCCTCAGTATAGCTTTGCCATTCCCTCTAAACAATTTGACACCTTAGACTGGCGGTCACGTTACAGTTCAAACATAAGTATAAATGAAATTGCCAATTCTTGGTTGCAGAATACTTCAAACATTAAAAGTGCGATTCTTTTCGCAATGTACAACAAGTTAGTCTTACAAAGACTATATCAAACACTCATTGAAACAACTACTTCCCGGGCTAATGCCCCGACGGACATTGAATTATACAACAAGTGTTTGCTGTTACATACAGTAACTTACTGCAAATGTAACAATTTGGGTCAAATTATTCAGGCCATCTATTTCTGCATAGGATTGTTTATGTTTTCAAATTATTGAAGTATTAGAAATTGATATTATTGACATTATCATCGTCGGCACAAAGTGACATTTTTGTCGTAATTATTAATTTCTAGAAATATCTTTATAATTTGTCAAAAATAAGCATGATATCAAAACAGTTGAATTGCTGTAAATAAATAAACTCTCATAATTATCGTATATTCGAGTGTTCGAATATTCATTCGTATATTCAAATATTTGAATGATCAAACATATATATTTTCGAATATTTAAATATTTGAATATTCGAATATTCAATATAAAGAATACTTTGGTGATTGAAATATTTATATTTGAATATGCAAATATTTGAATTATTTGTCTTTGAACCCTAAACCTAAACTCCCGGTTTGACAGAAACTTGCTAGGCACCGCAAATGTACAGGATTTTAGTTAATTTTATACAAACAAAATTTTGTGTACACATTTTTACAAAGATTTTTCCTGTCTATTTTCTTGTCTATGAAAACAAGAGTTTGGGAGTACGTCAAGTTGAAGTGCTAATAAATCAATTTTAGGATTTCTAGCTTGAAATTTCAGAGATTTAGTTTTTGACGTAATTCGGATACGATTGTTTTAGTACAATTTTGTGTATTACTTACTATTAATGGGACAGGTAGAATTGAATTACGAATAGAAACTGTAGTCAAATTATATCAAATAGAGCAATGAACGGTACTATTGTTCTGATAAACATTGCAGTTAATTAATAATAATCTTTCTTCAAAATGTAGACAGTACATGATACATACAATAATTACTAGGATAATTACAACAGTAACATATTCCGTTGCCAATCGAATGCGTCAAAAAAGAAGAAACTATACAATTCCTAAAATAATACTTGACTAAAAACAAAAACTATTAATACATGTAGCTATGTACATATACTTATGTATGCATTCATTCACTTATTCATATAATCTAAAATAGAGTAATTTTCCTGTTCGATCCAATAATCTTTCAAATCTGTTTTAAATCTATTCTCATGTTTAATAATTTTTAGGTAGGTAGGTAATTTATTGAACACCCTCAACGCGGCATATATAGGTGATGTCTCAAAAAGAGAAAGTCTGTGAGTTATTATTAATAATAATACTAGAAAGAAGTTTCTGAAGAGAGCATATTTATAGTTGACCATTACAGAATTAAATACAAGTATATTAGTTTTTTTTTTCTCAATTGCCTTTCTGACTTTAGGTGTAAGTTTTAATATAATAATTTCAAATAAATAAACCTGAAACAAAAACTTAATTGTGAGCACTCTCTGTTTTACACTAGGATTAAAAGCAGGAAGTGACACAAGTATCAATATGCAGGAATTAAACTTTTATATCTGGATCCGTGATAAACATGTTGTTTTGCAAACTTGGGATCTTCACCAAGTAATTCAAAATCCAAAAGTCAATTAATCTCAAGAGAAGATACACATCGTCCCACTTTGTATAAGTGAAAAGCACGCGTACAGTGTCAACAACTATGAAAAGGCTCCCATCAACCCAAAAGTACACAAAGCCACGCGACAAGGTGCACTCTCATCAAACGACCAGCCTCCAAACTATTTTTATAAACAGACACTGTTTTCAATGATAGCAGAATGACACATCAACATATAGGGTGGTCCATCCAGCAGTTTATTTTTAAAAATGCTATAAATTAAACTCAGATCAATATATTTTTTAAATGTTAATGTTTTGTTGGCAAGAGCAATCCTTACCTTAAATAATGGAATACAATTTAACACAATAAAACACTTTTAACTTTGTTTGTATAACTCAATTTATTTTTATGTGACTGCAGTTTCGGCAAATTCAGCTTGCCATTATCAAACATGAAGTGTTCATGTTTGATAATGGCAAGCTGAATTTGCCGAAACTGCAGTCACATAAAAATAAATTGTGTTATACAAACAAAGTTAAAAGTGTTTTATTGTGTTAAATTAACATGTATAACGAAGTAGAAGCCTCCACAATTCAGAATACAATTTAATTTATTTGGTCGCCTCGGCTGGCACGACAGAAGCCCATCTTGACAAATCAATTCTTTAGTACATTTTAGATCTGAATTGTCTGCGTATCATCGATCTTTAACAGCACCTCTTACAAAATTTAAGCAAAATACCATTAAGGGGGTATTACCACTAGGACAGCATTTTTTCTACGGTTTTTCAGAATTTTTATTTTTGGGAAATTTATTACATGCGATCTTGCGGTTTCTTGCAACTTGTTTATAGAGTCATAAACTATAAAAAATGAATTTTAATTCTTTTCAATCGTCCGGCTAAACCTCTAAATCTGGCCTCAAATAAGGCCGTGTCCGCCGTGTTTTTCCTCATGGCCGGAAGATTTTTTCGATTCTGTGATTTGAAACGTAAAATGAAGTAGTAGTCATTAATCTGTATTAAATTATCTGGAGTTTGAACCATCGACAATAAAAAATCTCGATAAATAACAAAATGGAGGCCATTCGAAAAAAGTGGTCGCTTTTTGCCCCCCTTTTTCTGACTTTAAGGCTCTATGAAAAATATCAAATGTTAATATATTTGAATGACGGTGGTTCAAACTCCAGAGGAAAATGTGGAGAACCGAACACTAAAAGCTCAAGTCAATCCGTTTCATAGTTTGAAAAGAAAGTTTCCGGCCAGCGAAAAAAAAGTGATTTCGAGAAAATCGCGTTTAAGGTTTTGACACAAGTTTTAACTGTTTTTGGAGATTTTTGGCTTTAGTCAGCTATACCAGCTCCGTACACTAGGCCCTCCTCTTCCTCTAAAAACTGGGTTTGAATGATTTACTCCTGCCCGCGTTGTTGGATGGCCTTATGAGTTGCTGGAGTCAGGCAAAATTCATCCCACATCTCGCGCTCCGCGTCGGTCCGCACCGGAAAGCCTTGGCTTGCAGGCCGATATGGATTCCCAGTGTCTCTATCGTCTTAAAAACTGCCGAGTATCCGTCGTTGAAAATGCTGGTAGCTATGAAAGACGCGATAGCGACGGTTTTTGCACCACAGTTGAGGTGCTTCGAAGCCAGCTTCCAGACACAAGCATTCAAACTTTCGTTTGAGTTCTGCGTATTCCACCCAGCCACCTACTCAGCATTATATACTTCAACAAGCAAAAATCTAACTAACGAATTCGCCTATTGTAAAACGGCTTTCGGACATGAAACTAGATACTATCAAGTATCAATACATGCAAAAAAAAATCAATTTTTTAAAACTTCCGAATGGTAATACCCCCTTAACTGCTTTGCATAATAATAAAAAAAAATTACCTAAACGATTAATTACACGCTAAATGAACTTAGTGCTCAAAAGATCGATTGTTCCATAGACTGTGTGGCATGTGTGTGTTGAAACCAAGGATCGTTCGAGTTCAAGTCTTCAATTTCAGGCCACAGAAAGTCAGTTATCATGAATCGATAAACTCGCCATTTCGGTCAACGTGGAGCTTTACAGAAAGCTCCACGTTGACCGAAATGGCGAGTTTATATTTATGGATTGGCTGTCACACTTTGGGCTATAATGGCAATATTCTCGTCTGCGCCCACTAAACGGGGACCGCTTCTATGGTCCACAAACATTTCCGTCCAAGAAGTTTTTGCACAAATTTGGGTACAGCAGTCGCGTTTTGTGCTTCATTTCGACTGAAATTTCTTTTCAAAATTCGCACTGATTGGGAAGCACATCAGTCACTTTGGAAATAAGTTTTCAATACTTCGCAACATTGAATGTAATCATTCTTTGCCGTAGGGATATGATACTACATCTGTCAATATTTTGAGCGCGAAAGATCTGTCAGAGTCAATATTGCATATGATTTTAAATGAAACCACTTGATGGACCACCTTTTACATTTGTATATAGCAAACCATTTTCAATTTCTACATACCGTGTGTCCCCGATTACTGTCCGGATAGAAAACACTTTTTTATTATTCATTTTTCGACAAAAAGATATTCTTTACAAAAACTTTTGGATGACTTGAAACCACTATTTTTTATTGTCAAATCTTAAAATTACTATAGAGGGTGCTCAAAAATTAGAAAATATTAAAATTGTCATTAGAAAAAAGTTATAATTCTCGTTATAATTTTAGAAAAAAATGTTATTTGAAAAAGTAATTTGTGATCGAGAATTATATATACAAAATATGAACTTTATAGAAAAAATGTTGTTATTATTAAATTTATTTATTTTTATAATTATGTGTAAAAATTATATGTAAAAATAATTATATTTCCAATAAACTATCAATTTTTCATCAAACTTGGTGATATTTAGCCAATAAAAATCATATGTAAATATCTAAAATAAACTTAGGTTACTCACATTTAACTGAAATTATGCAGGGAGTTTTTCATTTAAGTATACACATCCCAATTATTCTGTAAATCTTCACATATTCGTTGTTTTCTTTAAGAGTTCAATTTGAAGCTTTAAACGAGTGTATTCACTCCCAGATTAAGCATGTACACATTTTCAGGCTTTTCTACACTCGAAATGTTACTTCATGCGCCACGCGTATAAAACACTTAAATTTTGTGAAGTTCACAATATGCTACTACAGCAGTATTCTACAGACGTATATTTTATTTTCTTATTTCTTATTTCTTTGCTAATGTATGTTCCTGTGGAAAAATGATGTCTCTTTGGTGGAGTGACAGAGATGGAGCGGCTTCTTTCTTTGTACGGATCCTTGTTATAGTTCTCTTTATACTGGATACTTTCAGCAAAAAGGCTACAGTGGGCTGGCTAAGTCCAATGGTTGCAGTAGTAATGATATGATGTGGCGAATCTTAGGCATTTCTTGCGATTACATTAACTATATCACAACATTTTATTTTTTACGGTTTTGTGACATCCGCAATATGATTATGTGCTCCAGTTTTTTTAATAACAGTATTACCAAGTGATGTGACTCGTGCATAACACTTTATTTTAGAGTATTGGACACATTACCAATAAATTTTATCATCACCTTTATCTTTTTGATATAAATATTCATCAAGTAACAACGCTTCTTTTCGTTTTTCACTACGTACAAATTCAACGGCCATTTTGCTCAACGGAAGTTAAGTCTTAGGACTCAAGATCAGTGCTATTTTTTATACGCGTGGCGCATAAGATGATATTTCTAGTTTAGAAAAGCCTAAAAATTTGTTTTGGTCGTTCCGCTTTGCGTATATATGTACACACATTAAATGCATATTCGTTGTTTTCTTTAAGAGTTCAATTTGAAGCTTTGATCGAGTGTTTCCACTCCCAGATTAAGCATGAAGTAAAATTTCGAGTTTAGAAAAGCCTTAAAATTTGGTTTGGTCGTTCCGCGAAGCGGAGCGACCAAACCAAATTTTCAGGCTTTTCTAAACTCGAAATTTTACTTCATGCGCCACGCGTATAAAACACTTGAATATTGTGAAGTTCTCAATATTCTACTAAAGCAGTATTCTACAGACGGATATTTTAAAATTCACTTAAGATCAGTGTTTTATACGCGTGGCGCATAAAATAAAATTTCGAGTTTAGGAATGTCTGAAAACTTGGTTTGGTCGCCCCGCTTCGCTACGCGACCAAACCAAAGTTTTAGGCTTTTCTAATCTCAAAATTTTACTTCATGATTAATCTGGAAGTGAAAACATTCGTTCGTCTTTTATAATTTCTAATGAGCTTTTTTTTTCTTGTTTTATGTAATTCTGTCCTATTTCACGGTTATTTTCCATAATTATAAGGAATTATACTAAATTTCTAATTTGATTGACAATTTAATTTGTAAAATTGATTAACAATTCAGTTCTAAAAATTTGTGTTTTCACCTATCACCACAATGAAAATGTGTAATTCTGGCTAGTAATCTGCCAATTAAATTATTTATTTCTATAATTGCTATTTATTTGGTAACTTACCAAATAAATAGCAATTATAGAAATAAATAATAATGCTTTATAATACGCAATTTTATTTGCCCATTAGTTTACTATGTAAATAAATTTACTCTAGAAATAGATATCTAATGATTTAATAATCGTTTATAATACCGGGCATAAGAGATTTTGTTTGAAACGATTTCAATAAAATTTATTCACAATAAATAAAATATAACCAATTTTTGAAAATACAATAATTATTTCCAAGTGTAATGATTTTTCTTAATTTTAACAATGACAATTTAGTAATTTTTCTTATTTTTAACTCTGTTTAAATAAAAACAAATGCATTATATCAACAAACAAAAAAAGTGTTCTGATAACAAAATAAATAAAAATACAAAAAATTGAAAATGTTTATGACAACCCTGCCGCTAACAGAAAAAGAGCCTTTTATTTTGTTTTCCTATTTTTTAAGATTCATGGGGTCATGGGGTCCCTCCTCCCCATGAATCTCAAAAATTGATCCCCCAAATCCCTTCCTCTCATCTACGCCACTGCCCCTTATGTTTTATCCTTACTTCAATACATTCTACAAATGTTTACTATTTACATATACAGAGAGTTTTATGTAACACCGAACATGTTCATAACGAGCATTTTTCTTTTAAGTATACATAAACATACGTTGTACATTTGCCGACGCTCGGTTTATTGAAAGAATTTAATTTGAAGCTTTAAACGAGTGTTTTCCACTCCCAGGCTAAGCATGAAGTAAAATTTCGAGTTTAGAAAAGCCTGAAAATTTGGTTTGGTCGCGTAGCGCGAAGCGCGGAGCGGCCAAACCAAATTTTCAGGCTTTTCTAAACTCGAAATTTTACTTCATGCGCCACCGGTGTAAAACACTGACATATTACGAAGTTTAAAAAACATTGCTAAACTTTACATTGCATCAGTGTTTTGTACCGGTGGCGCATGAAGTAAAATTTCGAGTTTAGAAAAGCCTGAAAATTTGGTTTGGCCGCTCCGCGCTTCGCGCTACGCGACCAAACCGTGCGGAGCGGCCAAACCAAATTTTCAGGCTTTTCTAAACTCGAAATTTGATGCAATGTAAAGTTTAGCAATGTTTTTTAAACTTCGTAATATGTCAGTGTTTTACACCGGTGGCGCATGAAGTAAAATTTCGAGTTTAGAAAAGCCTAAAAATTTGGTTTGGCCGCTCCGCGCTTCGCGCTACGCGACCAAACCAAATTCTCAGGCTTTTCTAAACTCGAAATTTTACTTCATGCTTAGTCTGGGAGTGGGACTCACTCAATTCAAGTTTCAAATTAAAACAACGAGTATCTAAAGATTTACGGCATATACGCTGTCATTGGGACATGTATACTTGAAAGAAAAACTCCCAGTATGTACAAGTTGAGGCATCAATTGCGATTGATTGGCTACAATTTTTAATCGTCATATAGGCAACTCAATTTACACACAACTTAAAAATTAAAGGTGTCAAATTGGATTGGATGTAAATGTTCGGTGTTACATAAAACTCTCTGTATACTTATACACTTTTTGTTGCAAATCTTAATTTTCAGATATTATCTTTTGCATATTTAATAGTCATTTTAATAACGAGGAAATAGTAAAGTTTTATTCGTTTTATTTTTTGTCGTTTGACTATTGGGGGGATTTCCTCCGCTCCTCTGTGGATTCGCCGGGCCCCGCTTTTGTTTGGGCCGGCCCTGACTGCATGCATGCATCCAAAAATAATAAGGATGGATATACCTTTGTGAACAAATCTTGATTTAATGACTTAACAAGTAAAACTTCCCCGAGCTGTAGCCTATGAAGTATAAATTGGGCCCTAAGTGGAAGCATTCACCGTTGTTGTTGTGTAAAAAAAAAGAGATGATCCTCTCGCGCGCACGATGGCCCTTCAATGGACGTTAGTTACCGTCAGCGGGAAAACACAGAGGGTCCGTATTCCTGTACGTTAGCCTCCCAGCGGTGCATTCGACTTCATAGAGGAGAACACGACTCACGGAGGGCCCTCGAACGGCTCGTTAGCAGAACAAACACGGTCACGTGACAATACGCCCTCGACTTGCGCCCCCGTTTATTATTCCATTTTTGTTATAAAGTTTCATTGTTTCGGGCAGGATTCGTGACTGGGGGTGGTGGTTGAATGTTTAGGTATCACGTGGCGGTCGACGAATGAGTCTTTTAAGTCGTTAACATTTTCAACGAGGAATGATAAATGGATTATTTGTGGGGAAACGTTGCTTCAATATAATTAATAATGAACTTATATAATTATTGAGTAACTATAGTTTTCACAATGCTTTTTACAATAAAAAGTAAAAGTGATATGCTTTACAATTTCTCTAAGGCGAATATTCATTTGTCAAGATTATCAATACTTACTGATTTAAGCTAAGAGTGCTACGATAAAATGTGTATAAAGTGATTTGTATTCTTTTAAATATACCGAGTGTCTGGGATAAGATAAATTTCTCTAAGGCGAATATTCATTTGTCAAGATCATCAATACTTACTGATTTAAGCTAAGAATGCTACGATAAAAAGTGTATAAAGTGATTTGTATTCTTTTAAATATACCGAGTGTCTGGGATAAGATAAGGATATGTGTAATTATTAGCTCCCCTATTCATTTCAGAGAAAAATCGTAACGGAATATTTTTTAGAGTATTAAAAACTGTATTAAATGTATCGATTTAATTTACGTTTGTACCAGAATCCATATTATCGAAATGCTACCAAAGAAATATAAATGATGAAAAATAATTAATGCATGCTTTTCGTTTGGGATAAATCATAATAATAACACGTAATTAGTGGAAGAAAGATAATTTATTCATTATCAAGATAATTTATAGTGGTGTCAGATTACAAACAGTTCGTGATTTATTTTTGTTTAAATTTTTATATATAAACAATCTTTAGTTACAGAAAAAGCATATACATATATAAATGTAAACAGAAACAATATATATATAAAAAAGATAATAATTCCGTAAAATGGCTATCGACCTGCGGTCTATCAGCCTGGATTTTTTAAAAATTACTTATTAGTTTTTTCTTTTGTAAAATGGGAAGTTTTTAACAGTCGATGTCGGTGAATTTAATGGTCCTCTAAACGTCATGATCGCTAATGTCTGCATGGAAGGATGAAATGAATTGTTGAATTGTTATGTTGGGGTGTATGAATTTAGGCGGAATATCAGGATTGCGAGGGATACATAATAATGTGAAAATGTCGAGGATGTAGGGGTTGGTGGCTATTTTTTGGCACAGTTGTTGAAGGCGTTGTTCGATGGGGGTTACTTGGGTTTTTTCATAGAGGAGTTCATTGGATGGGTTGAAGAGCGGATTTAGTGGGTGTCTTAGTTTTGTTAGTACTCTGAGGGCTGACCGTTCCGCAATTTGTAGGTTTTTAAGCACTATGGGGCGTGGATTGTGGAAGAGGATCGGTGCGTATTCAAGCAGGGGTCGGCAGATGGATTTATAGATATGTACAGCGGTACTTGTGGTGATGCCTTTTGTTTTATACGTTAAACATCTAAAGTGCTTCGCCCTGCTTCTGATTTTGTTTTTAGGGTTTTGGGAATGTGTTTTAAGGGAAAACTTGGGATCGAGGGTTATTCCTAGGTATTTGCAGGTATATGATGGACGAATGGATATATTGTTGATTATTATTTGGAATGGGGAGTTGTTGGTGCGGTGGAAGGGAATTAGAAGTTGGGATGTTCTCCATTTCGCAAACCATTGTTGGATGCTGTCTATCAGACCCTGCAGAGTACTTAGGGCTTTAGGAAGCGTAGGAGCATGGGAAATAAGAGCTGTATCATCAGCGTAAAGGAGAGGGTAGAGTGATTTATTGAAAAACGTAGGTTCGGGGTTGTAAATGTCATGGATAAAAATATTATACAGAAGTGGGGATAGGGGAGAACCTTGAGGGAGGCCTTGTTGAGGATAAAATGTTGAGAATAAAGTGTTTCGGATTTTGACTTGCAGGATTCTATTTGTAAGGTAGCTGTCAAGGAGGTTTATTAGATGTTGAGGGACTTCTAATGAATTGAGTTTAAACAGCAAACCTCGATGCCATACAGAATCGAACGCTTTTTGTATATCTAAAAAGACAATTGCTGTTTTTCGGCCTTCGAGGTGTGCTGTTTGGCAATTTGAGGTTAAAATGGATAACGGGAGGGCAGTAGATCGATGTTCGATGAACCCAAATTGATATGGAGGGATTTTGGCGGAAATAAGTTGAAGGAGTTTGGATTTAATAATGGACTCAAATAATTTGGCTAGGACTGGAAGTAGAGTTATAGGACGATAATTGGATATTTCTAAAGGATCGTTATTAGGTTTAGGGATGCATGTAATGATTCCATGTTTCCATTCAGAAGGAAATATTTGAGTGGCATATATATTGTTAAATATTTTTAGGATATGGTTGTGAATTTGATCAGGTAGGAATTTTAGGATAATTCTGGGTATATTGTCGTGACCGGGGGCTGTATTTTTGCCTTTATGAAGATTCTCGAAATACTCTTCTTCAGATATGTCGTACTCGGGACAATGGGATGGGGAGTCGCTATTTTTTTGGGATATGTACCAGGAGTTAACGTCATTTAAAAAATCAGTATCAAAGTTATCGTTATTTGTCATTGTATAGGTTTGTTTAAAATAGTTTGCAAAAATGTCGGAAATTAAATAGTCTTCTGTCACTGTCTCGTTAGTATTTGGGTCCCGTATTTTGTTAAGAAAGTCCGTTTTGCGATATTTGGAAAGTTTTTTAATTTCATTCCAGTACTCCCTTCCGCTTAGAATATTAAAGTTTTTGCAAGCCCTGATCCAACAATCTGCTTTGTAGTCTGAGATAAGTTTGTGGATGTCTTTATTAAGTTTATTGAATTTAGTTTTTAAGTTACTGTCATCTGTCAGTCTTAAGTCTCTATATAGTTAAATTTTTATTTTACTGTATCTACGCCCAATGGGAAATGTTAGAGCAAGTACTCAAAAAGTTCTCCATTCTGGTGTAAACAATAACCCAATCTGTTATAAAATGCCTGCCTTACATTAGCCAACTGCTTATCTGTAATTAATCTGAAATCCATAAAAATTGCTTCCCGCAAAGATTCCATATTTGGATGGCGTTTTTTATAAATTTTGTTTTTCAGGTGACCCCATAAAAATAAATCGCATGGTGTTAAATCAGGAGATTATGGTGGCCAGTTGATAGTGCCACCACGACCAATCCATCAATTGGGAAAATTAGCATTTAAATATTCCCTCACATTTAAACCATAATGGGCCGGACATCCATCATGCTGATACCATATCTCCTGATTTTCACGTGCATCTTCTTCTAACGCAGGGCCAACCTCATCGATTAAAAAGTTTAAATAAGAATTCGAATTTAAATTTCCATAAATTTCAAATGGCCCAATAATATTATTCTTAACCCATTAAGTGCCTTTGATGCATTCACGCAACGTTATTATTTTTTTGTTAATTAAATTACTAAATAAGTTAATTTGATATATTATATTATTTAACCTAACTAGAAAGTGTATAAGGAAAGCTATAAATATTTTGATTATTCATCATAAACAAAAATGGTAGTGTATTTCTAACTTCACAATATTTTAGCGTTTAATACGCGTGGCGCATGAAGTAAAATTTCGAGTTTAGAAAAGCCCCGTGAAAATTTGTCTCGGGTCGCTGGCGCGACCCTCGACAAATTTTCTACGCGGGGCTTTTCTAAACTCGAAATTTTACTTCATGCTTAGTCTGGGAGTGGAAACTCTTTCTAAACTTTATATTGCACGTTTTTATATAAAATCGACGAATGCCTAAAAATTTACATAGTACACATTATGTATAATTAAAAGAAACGCACAGTATATCATACAATAAGTCATTCGTAGAAATCCTAAAAATAAGTGCACATTTATTACCTAAAACCAAATATTAGAGTTATCTCTATAATTACTTGGCCGTTATTGGGTTAAAAATACCAGCCCAAATATTTATTTTTTGCGGGAACTGGGTTCTAGTTTCCTGGGTCCAGTATCGCGTGTTCTGTGTGTTGGGCTCCTTATTAACAGTGAACGTGCATTCATCAGTAAAACAGATAGACTGCAAAAAGTTTCGGTCTGTGTTTGAATGATCCTGGATTCGAATCCTTTTAAAGGATTCAAAAGAGGTATTCGAATACTTAAGTTAAACTGAATTCGTGATCCGGATTTGTTACACTTTTTTAAAAGGATTCGTATTCAAATCCAAATGCTGGTGATTCGAATCCTCATAAAAGGATTCGAATCCTCATAAAAAGATTCGAATATTTATAAAAGGATTCGAATAGTTACAAAAGGATTCGAATCGTCAAAAATAATACAAATTAATAGTAAGGATTAACATGAAAAATTTGTTTTGTATGTTTTTAAATTTCTCGTTAAATCACTGTTTTATACGCGTGGCGCATGAAGTAAAATTTCGAGTTTAGAAAAGCCCCGTGAAAATTTGTCTCGGGTCGCTGCGCGACCCTCGACAAATTTTCTATGCGGGGCTTTTCTAAACTCGAAATTTTACTTCATGCTTAGTCTGGGAGTGGACGACATTCGTTTGTAAGTGATAAAATCAATTAAATTAATGATTTGAATGATCCTGCATTATTTCACAGAATACACGAGTGCTTTCTTCATCCACTAGGTGTATTTCCATGACATTGATGTTTGTAGCGATGATATCTGACGATACTCAGTTATTATATTCATTTAAATTAGAAGACATTGAAACCGCCAGCAATAATATAAATAAAGACCTGTCAAATCTGATGTATATATCGAGCAAACACTCCCTTAAAATGAACCCTAAGAAAACTACCGCAATAGTGTTTGGTCCTAAAAACAAACGCGAGGTCGCTAAATCCCTACTTAAAATAAAATTAGATGGATCTGATATATCCTTCACGAACTCCACACGGAATCTAGGTCCAATTATTGACGAGGAATTACGCTTCAAGTCACACATTAGTAAATGCATCTCTAGAGCCTACGCTAATCTCAGAATGATTTATGCAAACAAAAATATTTTAAGTATTCACACAAAAAAAATATTATGTGATACCTTGGTGTTAAGTCACTTTAACTTTTCTGACACCGTGTATAATACATGCCTAGATAAAGTAACTTCTGATCGAATACAGAAGATACAAAATTCATGCATTCGTTTAATTTTTGGAATCCGAAAGTTTGATCATATCTCAGAAAAATTTAACGAGATAAATTGGATAAAGATGGCTGATAGGAGAGCAGTACATTCAGCAGTTTTTTATTTTAAAATAATAAATTTACGCACTCCACCTTACCTATACAGTAGAATTGTATTCCGCACCGATGTCCATAACATCAATGTTAGATTTCGGGGTTTAATATCACCTCCACAACATAAAACCGCATTTTTAAAAGGTCATTTTCATACAACATTTACAAAACGTTTAATAAAATTCCGGAACACCTGAAATCTCTCAGCTTAAATAATTTTAAAACAAATGTGCGTATCCTAATCTTACGTGGTGAACTCTGAAGTTACTAAAGTTGCAAGTCTCAAATTTTATTTTGTCTAATAATAAATAGTCGCCAAACATAGAATTAATTATTAAGTTTGGAAGTAGTAGGTTAAGTGGAAGAGCAGTAACAGGCTTAGGCCTGCCTGAACTTCGCCTACGCGAAATATATAAAAGATAATTGTAAACATTGTATTTCTTTAAATTAAATAAAGACATTATAATAATAATAATAATAATAATAATAATGATATCCATGCTTCTTCAGAACCTTATGTACAGAGAATTTAGACACGTTGCACTCACGAGCAATACATCGTATGCTAGTTGTTGGTTCAGCATTTATCAAACCCAAAACTCATTCTTCCAATTCATTGTTGCATCTTCTGTTCCGTTTGCCTGTAAGGTTAATGTTTTTAAATTAATATTTGTTGAAATTGGACTATTAAAATACCTTTAGAATCATCTGCCGCTATACTTGCTGCATTTTCAATTTTTTTCACAAACTTGGTAATTGTTGATACAGACGGAATTGGTCGATTGATAAATTTAACCGAAAATAAGTCACGAACTCAGAGTAAACTGACGCCACTGTAAAATGTTTTTATATTGAATACCCTCTCTTCATTGGAATATAATTCAGATTATTATTCATAACAATTATGAATTAAAGCAAGGGTTTTTATTAAATGGTACATTGTTCAACATATTTTTTTTATTTTTCGGGTGGATTCTGGTACAAACGTAATATTCGGATTCAGGAGGTCATTTTACATAAGAATCAGCAGGAATGGTGTCAGGGCTCGAAAAAAAAATTTTTTTGCAGACCAGTGTACTCTAAAAAATATTCATTTACGATTTTTCTCTAAAATTAATAGGGGAGCTAATAATTACACATATTTAATTTTACATGTTAAATTCCTATGTTCGCCCCTTATCCCAGACACTCGGTATGTAGTAAATTTTCAGGAATTCATTGTTTTTCAGCGTTTAATTTTAAATTCAAATTCAAAACTATTTGAATTCAAAAAAATAAGCTTACGCTTCTTATAGTTTGCACACTTTTAATATAATATATAAAATTACGAAAATGTTATTCCTAATTTTTTTTAAAAAACCTCATGAGCAAAGCTATACTGAAGAGAGATAAATCTCGAAACGCGTCTATAGATGGCCTAAGATATTTTTATTATTTCTCCTTTCATTGTTAATTTGTATTTGTTAGTTGGTTTGAAGATAATTTGACCTAAACGTTACATATACTTTAATAGAGCGTTGTAAGAAATCAAATTAAATAAGATTTTAATTATTTCATTGTATATTTCAATATCCGGAGGTGTATTTTCACGGGAAATAGTTGTTTCGATGGATATTTATCATCTTAAGTTGTCTTATTAATTAAGACATTGTTTGCATTTTCACGAATAACAGTTTCGTAATTTTATATATTATATTTAATTTGAAGCTTCTATCAACTGTGTTAACTCATTGATTAAGCATGAAGTAAAACTTCGAGCCTAGAAAAACCTAACGAAATTGTCTAAAATGACCTGTTGGACAAAATGATGATATTCTTTATGCATATCATGAATCACCCTGCTTATAGCTTTTTTGAGACCTATTAAATTTCAATTCTTAAAATTATTGATCGTCGTATTTTCATTCCATATAAATAAATATATTGAAATAACAGCAATAAAGTTGTTTACGAATATATTAACGCGAGTATTTAACAGATGATGGTATTCCGCGAGGAAAGTGGTATTTAATGAAAACTCTGAAATTCCCCTTCGCTGACGTTATTATGCAAATAAGCGAAATAAAGGAGCTTCTCCACTCAAATATTGTTCAGCGTCTTGTCATCAAAGCGGCTCAAGTAAATAAAAAAATATTTAATATTGTCTTTGAAAGCGGGATAACTGCGGCTTCGTTAAGGGATAACTTAATTTATTTGTCTCTTTCTCTCTCCCCTTTTCGCAAGGGAAAACATTCTTATTTTCTGTATATACAAATTGTAAACATAGTACAATTAGTATATTCTAATTATTAAAAAAAATATATTTTTATATACAAATTGTTCAACAGAGTCTTTAATCTATCATTATCAAGCTGATTGTTCCACACACAAATTATTCTAACATGTTTAAAAAATGTTAACAATAAAAGTAAGAAAAATGATATGATTTCAATTACAAAACATTCTTGTCAAATACATAACCGTAGCCAGGGAGGGGGGGTTCAACCCCCCCCCCTCCCCCCCTACCCGAAATTTTTAAAATGTTAAAGTTTTGTGTGTAAAAACAATGTTTTTACCATTAAAAATGAAATTGAATAAAAATATATCGTTTATTGTCAACGTTTACATTAGAGCAAATAAAATAAGTGCAGTTTAATGTTGTAAAATTATAAACAATTTGTTTCTCTTAAATATTATAATATGTTCTCGTGATGACACTTATCTAATTTTTTTATCTGAACCGTCTTGTTTTCTCATGTTATGTGCCCATAATTTTAAAATACTTGGCAGATCTGCTTGTGATGTTTTTACTGTCAATCCGTAGTTGTGGACGTTTATGGTTTATAACCATGTTTGTTAGAATTATTTTCTTTAATAATTCATCAATTTCTTCATTTGTGTTACTTCCGAAGCGATTCATTATAAAATGAATGATTATATATGACAGATTTACATACCCGATAAAACATCGATAAGACGAATTTAGAAAGACGATTTTAGAAAGACCACTGCCCTAGCAAATGTTTTGACATGTTGTTTGAAATTTTCGGAAAGACTTTGTTTTTAACGAAAGCTCAGTTGTCTAACAATGGAACGAGATGAAACTGCCTCTGAAAAAGGCACGAGCTCGTAGAGCGAGTGACTTTTTCTGACAGTTTCATCGAGTAGAATTGCTTAAGACAACTAAGCTTGAGTGTATAACAACAAAGTCTTTTTCGACAAAAAATTAAAACAACGAGTGGTTTTCGAATGATTATTTAATGAAATTCAATAACAAAAACCATCTTGTTTGATTATGTTATACGCCCTTAATTTTAAAATACTTGCCAGATCGACCAATTAATGTCAATTCATTACGGTTTGTAACCGTGTTTGCTAGAATTGTTTTCTTCAAAAATTTATCAATTTTTTGATCTGTGTTACTTCCGAAGCGATTCGTTATAAAATTATTGATTAAATATGACAGGTGACAGATTTACATACGCGACAAAAAAAATCGATAAGACGAATTTGGAAAGACGATTTTGGAAAGACCACTGCGATAGCGAATGTTTTCACGGAAAGACTGTAGTGACAACCAATCACAATCCATTATCTAGATTTGAATTAAATAATCACGAAAAGACCGTAAAGACAACCAATCAAAATCCGTTGTTTAGATTTAAATTAAATAATCAACAAAATTTCAACACTCAACCTAGATATTTGGAAAACCTTTGCTGATTATTAAAATCTTTAAAAATTGTTTGCATCGAAATCTTTACGTAGAACCAAAATATTATAATATCTTAGCATTTTAACAAAATTGTGTAAAATTAGTAAAATTAAAAATTGTTGATTTATAATATGAGTAGTAAACCTCTGTTAATATCAAATGAGATAATTTTCGTAGAATTATATCGTTATATTAATATACAATAATATGGACATAAAAAATGGACAAAATCAAGTGACAAGTTTTTCATGAATAAGTGTGCTGTAATTATGCCGTTCAACTTTAATTCGTTCACTGCTTTACATAATTTTGATAAATATTTACAATATTATTTTTATTCAAACATTAAAAGTGCGATTCTTTTCGCAATCTACAACAAGTTAGTCTTACAAAGACTATATCAAACACTCATTGAAACAACTACTTCCCGGGCTAATACCCCGACGGACATTGAATTATACAACAAGTGTTTGCTGTTACATACAGTAACCTACTGCAAATGTAACAATTTGGGTCAAATTATTGAGGCCATCTATAGACGCGTTTCGAGATTTATCTCTCATCAGTATAGCTTTGCCATTCCCTCTAAACAATTTGACACCTTAGACTGGCGGTCACGTTACCGTTCAAACATAAGTATAAATGAAATTGCCAATTCTTGGTTGCAGAATACTTCAAACATTAAAAGTGCGATTCTTTTCGCAAATCTACAACAAGTTAGTCTTCCAAAGACTATATCAAACACTCATTGAAACAACTACTTCCCGGGCTAATACCCCGACGGACATTGAATTATACAACAAGTGTTTGCTGTTACATACAGTAACCTACTGCAAATGTAACAATTTGGGTCAAATTATTGAGGCCATCTATAGACGCGTTTCGAGATTTATCTCTCATCAGTATAGCTTTGCCATTCCCTCTAAACAATTTGACACCTTAGACTGGCGGTCAC
Source organism: Philonthus cognatus (assembly GCA_932526585.2). NCBI lineage: Eukaryota > Metazoa > Arthropoda > Insecta > Coleoptera > Staphylinidae > Philonthus > Philonthus cognatus. Next base: position 52,475,798 of record OW052248.1, read on the forward strand.
GTTACCGTTCAAACATAAGTATAAATGAAATTTCGTCGGGGTATTAGCCCGGGAAGTAGTTGTTTCAATGAGTGTTTGATATAGTCTTTGTAAGACTAACTTGTTGTAGATTGCGAAAAGAATCGCACTTTTAATGTTTGAAGTATTCTGCAACCAAGAATTGGCAATTTCATTTATACTTATTATTTTTATTGGTTCGAATTCCGTCTATTTTCTTAATTTGTGTGATATTCCTTCAATTATTTAAATATACATATTTGTCAAATTTTAGTTCCTTTCAAGATTTTCTTAATTTCTTTTATAAAAACAGAAAACCGCAAAAATCAAAAATAATTAAATCTATCAGAATATTTAGAATCGAATATACAAAAAAAAATTGTGAAAATTAGTAAAATAGTTACAATAATCGTGAATTTAAAAAAAATCAGTGAAGCTAATAATTAATAATATATATAATAATAATAATAATAATATGTTTTTATCATTAATAATAATACTACATTATCTAAAAACTGTAAAATTTATTTTTTTAATTTAAAAATAAATTGTCAAGAGTAACACATACAAATTTACCAATCAATAAAATTTGTAAATATTGACAATTTCAGCCAAAAAGAAAATATAATTTTATAAATTTTTTTGATGGTTGTAATTTCTCGTACAAATCAAATTAGTTAAAAGCAAAAAACATACAAATGTACCAATCAATTAAATTTGTAAATATTAACAATTTTAACAAAAAAGAAAATATAATCATAATTTTTTCGATGTCTGTAATTTCTGGTTCAAATCAAATTAGTCAAAGGTAACAAACATACAAATGTATAGAGAATTTGTATTAACCCTAACAAATCCAAACTCCTTATCCCTTTCCACCGCCCAAACAATTCGCCATTTTCAATTTCCCTATTTAATAACCTAATTTCACCTTCCTCTACCTGCAAATACCTAGGCGTGATTTTCGACCCCAAATTTACTTTTATAACCCATGCCCTAACCCTTAAAGACAAAGTCAAGATCTCTTACATATAAAAACCAAGGAATCTCGACCAACACCGCGGTCCATATTTATAAAATGATTTGTCGCTCTCTTCTTGACTATGCAGCCATCATTTTCCTCAATCCAAGTCCATCTGTGCTAAAACACATTCAGGTTGGTGAACGTTCAGCCCTACGTTCAGTGACTAAGATGAGACACCCCAACAATCCCTTACATAACCCTTCGAATACTCTCCTCTACGAAAAAACAAAAATAATTCCCATCGAACAACGCCTAATTTACCTTGCCGAAAAGTTCGCAACCAACCCATACAATATAGAGACCTTACTCCATATGTGCCTGCCACGTAATCCTGACATCCTTCCTAAATTCAAAAACCCAGCCACCACCATATTTCAATTCATCTCATCATTTCATCAGGACACTAACTGACGTACCTACTGACAATTTCATGACAATTGACAATTTTGGCGGAAAGACCACGGGTCGATAGCCGATTGGCAACAGGATCAGCACTCATACAAAATAAAATAAAATAATTATACATGTTATGTAATACCTACTGTTGTCAATAAAGATTGTTTGTTGTTGTTGTTAACAATTTTAACTTAAAAGAAAATATAATCATAATTTTTTTTGATGTCTGTAATTTTGCAAATCAAATTAAATTTATTTATTTATTTACGAGATCCATTTACATTATAAAATACCACAATTTTATTGAGAACATGTACCTATTAGAATTAAAAAATATATTAATAAAGATAGTATAGAAATGTTTAAATAAATAAAATGACGCATACTTACCAGGATTATTCGATGTACATATATTCAGACGTTCGTTATTTTATTAAAAAAAATCATTTTAAATCCTCTAACGAGCCTTTCCAATCTTAGATTAAGCATGAAGTAAAGTTTCGAGTTTAGAAACGCTTGAAAATTTGGTTTATTCGCGAAGCGGAGCGGCCAAACCAAATTTTTCTGGCTTTTCTAAACTCGAAATTTTACTTCATGCACCACGCGTATAAAACACTGATTTAAAGTGAAGATAAAATTATACTGCTCAGGTTTAATTACATGTTTATTAATTTTATAATTGTTTATATGGAATATGTGAAAGTATACTTAAAATAAAAAATCCTTGTATCTCGATATTTAGCAAAAATCAGAAATTTTAAGTAATTATTACAAGTTAGGACAAATTGATAAAAATGTAAGAAATTACCAATTGACTTAATCCTGAAGAAACGTTCTTATTGTCTAATTAAAAATCTTGTGTTTTAATAGAGCGAAAGTCACTACTTACCTAACAGAAAACCAAAAATAAATGATGTTTCGGTATGAGTTACGTGAAGATGAATTTAATATTAAATGAAACAAGTAATCCTTTTCCTCCACTGGTTAATTTTAATCACTAGATGTACATTTCGTTCATCAAGTGAACATTTTCAATAGTTGTAGTAAACTCAACTCAGTTTAGTACAACTATTGAAAATGTTCAACATTGGTGAAGGAAATGTAATAAAATAAACCAGTGGAGAAAAAGGATCATTTGTAATTAATTGAGATGGTCCCTTCCAGTTCGTCACTAAAACACTACATTGGTTCGACTATGTTTATTTCAGGTACAACAGAAGTAGGTACATCGAGAGTTGCGTAGACAGTCTCTGCCTTAATCTAGTCTTAAACTAATACTTAGTCTCGAATTTTAGAAGGTTATAGTTTTTCAATTTTTCATAATTTGGTTTAAAATTCTTTAACTTAATGTCGTTTTCCCGAATGTTTAATAATTTTACGGGTATTCTGTGATTATTTGGTCGTACAATCGTTGCGGCTAAAAATACACATTCGCAAATTTTACCCGGTAGTATAACAACATTTTCTTCAACATTTATCAAAATATACTTAAATGTTTCGCATCTTGCTGGTATAGTAATGTACTGACTAAATTCCATCGGAATAACAATTACATTCTGATTTATATTTAACGAAATAGTGAATTTTTCGTAATCAATTAATGCATTATATTTCTCAAATAAATCTGAACCTAATACTCCGTGAATGTCTTCTTCGAACTTTTCTATTACCATAAATGTATGACTAAAAGATCGCTCATTTGATTTTAACGTAAGATTTGTTGAACCCTTAGTTGTTATATATCCTGAGATGCCTCTAATTTTTTCTCTATCGTTAAAATTAATAATATTTTTGCTTATGCAATTTTTGAATAAAACGCTTATTGAAGCTCCTGTATCGACTAAAAATATTAAACTAGTAATAATTTCAATCGAATTAAATTAAGTCCATTTAAGTCGAAAATTTTATTGCCCGGGGCCTCGAAAAAATGTTGATTCTTCAGCCTCCTTTTCTTCTACTTTGGAGAAACTTTGACCCATATAATATCCTCTATTATTATTATTATTATTATTATTATTTCTTGAATATAAGCCTCTCCCCCTGTAGTTATTACTATCATTCCTAATGTACTTATTTTTATTATAACCGTTAATTTTATTCCAATTAGGTTTTTTATTGAATGATCTATTATGTCCTCCGCGATTCTGTGCATTACCTCGAATATGAAAAACTTTATTCTGGCTTGGCCCTTCTTCATCTAACGCGCCTCTAATGGCTTCGCTTAAGTTGTTGTAGTATCTTGACTTTATGATTGTTCGTAATTCTGAACTTTGTAAACCATTTGCGAATGAACTCACAGCGATTTTTTCATTAGCGGTGAGTAAGATTTCCGCGGCTTGCTCGTTGTTATTGGCTTGGGCTAATGTAAGATTCACCATTAGTTCCTCAATCTGTTTCCCAAATTGCTGAATATTATTATTATTTTGCTCAACTGAATTTAACTTAACCGACAATGCCGGTGCAGACTTAGCTACAGGAAAATATTTCTTCAAATCATTCACTAAGTCGTCATTACTGTCATAAGTTTTTCTTAGTCGGATAACTGCACTTTCTGATAACCGCGTTTTTAGAATGTTGTTAGTCAAAAGATTTTTGTTTTCAGCATCAAGTAACGAATCATATAGCTTTATTGCTCTAATTAATTGCTTTGTGTTCGTTTCAGAGCCGTTCATGATTGGCAACAGACCCGAAGCTGTTCTAAGATCAAATTTTTCACCCATACTTGGAATTTTGTGTACCTTATCTAAGTTATCTATGAATAATGTTAATCTTTCGCTTATTACTTTCCTACTGTCCTCCAAAAGAGTACAAATTGTTTTAACCGTTTCTTAAATTTTGTCTTTTTCCTTATAGTCTCTTTCTATATTGTTTTCTATTGTTCTAAATTCACACAGTTCGTTTTCTAAAGTTTTTAATTCTTTACTTTTCCGCACTAGGTACTCACGGTTCCCTCTCCTTTCGTGGTTGTCCTTTTTCAAATTTCGGTTGAGCACCCTAACTTCCTCCAGTAGATGCGTAAATTGCATCAGACCTGCTCCTGGCTGCGGGAGATCTCTCTTCTTATTTTCTTCTCCAGTGATTTTTTGCATCGTTTGTATGCAACTAATGCAACGAATATCACCACAATTATTGAAGTCACGGCAAGGGCTATATCCCTCATTGGTAGCCCGGACAGCGAGAGACCCATAGTTCCATTATTCTCCGTTTGGGCGATTATTACCTCCTCTTTGGTTGATGTTGACCCCATTTTAAGGTAGCAGTCTCAACTTTTCGGTGGTTGGCCAGGGCTTGTAGTTGCTAGTGGCTGGCAGGATCGCCATGAGATGGTCTCTTCCAGTCCGTCACTAATACACTACATTGGTTCAACTATGTTTATTTCAGGTACAACAGTACATCGAGAGTTGCGTAGGCAGTCTCTGCCTTAATCTAGTCTTAATACTTATATACTAGACTCTTCAATGGCACTCGTTGGTTCAATGGCACACGATGCCTTGAAAGAGCACGGTGCCGCGTTAACAATAATCACACTAGTATTATTGTTTACTACATCGACACGTATTGTTTATGCTTACCACTCACAATCCACTCGTTCACTCTTATGTTTATAAACAATGTTTATAAACAATGTTTATAAACATTTACATGTTATTATTCACACATCACATAATATTTAATAAAAATAAATCTAATAAAGGTACAAATTGATACCTCATGCTATATTTTCCTCAAACACCATCAACACCTATACTATATAATTCTTCTGATCCAAAAAAGAAGATAAACATTTTTGAACAATTTTGATCAACACCACTAATATACACCTCACGACTTGTTCCGAATTCCTCGCAAAATATTTTTTTTGCTTGTAATAAAATATTCACGTTGAGTTAGATCAGACCGAGGAGGAATATTTGTGGGGTCAAGCCGAGGCCAAGCCGAATTAAAGGTTGCACGATATTGATAAATTAGCGTTTCCTCCGCATCTCGGTGGAAGAAGAAGCCTGCGCACGGAGCGAGAGCAGCATTCCTCGAAGGCAGCGGGCCTATTAAGAAATCATAGATTTATCTCTGGCGATGTGTTTACGTTCAGTTTGCGCATCATAATGGCCAATCATGGAATCTCGGTTCTTCCTTCGTTTCAACATACCACACCGGCGAGACCTGTAATTTCGTGTATTGTTCGCACGAGTCGAAAAAAATCTTCGGTAGGTATGTAGAACATCATCTAGATCATCTTGAATATCATGTAGATATTGCTGCATTTTTTGCTGTTATAATGAAAGAATGCTCTATTGTTTAAAAATATGAGTTTCGCAACAAATTTCTCATAGTTCTATAAACTTAAAAAAAAACAACCCATTACGACTTTATTCCTTTCAGCCCTGGAATTTTTCTGGTGCCCAAAAAAATGTTTTGTGCACTGCATATTATTTATTACTATCTCAGATATACACAGAGTTTTTATTTTTAGTGTGCATATCTCAATATACTGTATACGCTGTAAATCTTTAGATATTCGTTGTATTTACAAATATTTTAAATTGAACTTTTAAACGAGTGTTTTCCACTCCCAGATTAAGCATGAAGTAAAATTTCGAGTTTAGAAAAGCCTGAAAATTTGGTTTGGTCGCGTAGCGCGAAGCGCGGAGCGACCAAACCAAATTTTCAGGCTTTTCTAAACTCGAAATTTTACTTCATGCGCCATGCGTACTAAACACTGATGTAATATAAGGTTTAGAAAAAACGCCTTTAGCATACTGCTTTAGTAGGATATTTTGAACTTCACCTAAAATCAGTGTTTTATACGCGTGGCGCATGAAGTAAAATTTCGAGTTTAGAAAAGCCTGAAAATTTGGTTTGGTCGCTCCGCGCTTCGCGCTACGCGACCAAACCAAATTTTCAGGCTTTTCTAAACTCGAAATTTTACTTCATGCTTGATCTGGGAGTGGAAAACACTCGTTTAAAAGTTCAATTTAAAATATTTGTAAAAACAACGAATATCTGAAGATTTACAGCGTATACAGTATATTGAGATATGCATACTAAAAATAAAAACTCTGTGTATACATGAGCTGTAACTTTTCTGATAATCGTTTGTTAAAATAGTTTAATTTGAAGTCTTAAACGAGTATTTTCCACTCTCAGATTAAGCATGAAGTAAAATTTCGAGTTTAGAAAAGCCTGAAAATTTGGTTTGGTCGCGTAGCGCGAAGCGCGGAGCGACCAAACCAAATTTTCAGGCTTTTCTAAACTCGAAATTTTACTTCATGCGCCATGCGTACTAAACACTGATGTAATATAAGGTTTAGAAAACACGCTTTTAGCATACTGCTTTAGTAGGATATTTTGAACTTCACCTAAAATCAGTGTTTTATACGCGTGGCGCATGAAGTAAAATTTCGAGTTTAGAAAAGCCCGAAAATTTGGTTTGGTCGCTCCGCGCTTCGCGCTACGCGACCAAACCAAATTTTCGGGCTTTTCTAAACTCGAAATTTTACTTCATGCTTAATCTGGGAGCGGAAAACACTCGTTTAAGATTTCAAATGAAACTATTTTAAAAAACAAACGATTATCAGAAAAGTTACAGCTTATGCATACATGTATGTATATTTAAAGGAAAAATTCTCAGTATGTTTACCAAATTTTAGTGGTGGCAAATAGCGTCAGGGTCGAAAGGGTTAAATTACAGCTGTTTAGATGGAAAGTTTTAAAACCCACTTGGTGTTTGCTAGCGTAGTGTATTAAGCAATATTTTATAATAATTAAACTCTAATGTATGTTGAACCAACATATAACTAATGGAAACTATTGTGATTATCATTACACCGCAAATAAACAACACCAAACTAGGTAAACAACAAATGGGAAATTATACATAAACCGTTGCGCATTACACAATAACAACAATACGACCATTTGGAATTGTTATTATTTGAAGAGGGGGTAAAAATTTTTCTCCATCGCTAATTGCGACCGGGTAATTATTGGTCTTTATTGTTATTATTATAAATGCAAACTATACACTGTTTGTAATTGAATATTCTAAACGAGTTCAATTTTACATAAATCAATTTGATAATTATCATTAATGTTGCGTTGCGACTGACATTATTGCCGTTCAGTTATATATTTATTATCACATCGTGAATTATTTGCATAAGTACATGTTGTTGCTGCATCGGTTTTCATTTTGCAATTAGTTTGTGTTGATGTAATTTGTTATTTTTTGATTTATTATTTAAATTTGGTATAATAATAATCATAATAATAATAGCATTATTCACGTATGCTACATAATGCAATGATACAATACATTATTATTATTATTTTGGGTTTTTACGTCATCTATTTCCGCTGCTAAGGCCAATCATGACGCCGGAGATTAGGTCTACAGCTATCCGGGAATTTGGCCGAACCCGGTGGGAGTTCCAACCCACCGGTAGGGATCTTTAACGTGCACGCAACATCCAGGCAGTACACGGGTCCTACATGCATTTAACGTCATATCCGAGAAGACGGAGTGTTTGGCATTTTTATCCTAACCTATATAAATGCAGACAACTTGTTAGGCCGGTATTTGAACCCCGGTCCGTGGCGTGGCAGTACAACACTCTAACCACTACACCACCAAGCTGCCCGAACATGTTCATTCAATACAATTTGACACCTTTATTTTTTAAGTTATGTGTAAATTGGGTTGCCTATATGACCATTAAAATTTGTAGTCAATCAATCGCAATTAATGCCTCAACTTGTACACATAGAGAGATTTTTTTCAAGTATACAATACATTGTATATGATAAATGTGAAGCGTCAAAACAATATCAAAACAAATTTTGTATAGTATGTACAGGTACACTTTTGCCACCGATCGATGTTAAAACTTGAAGTCATTAATTGTGTATACAACTCTATTTAGTAGCTTATTTTTTATGACCTTTTTAAATTGTGGAAAACCAAGATTTTTAATGTCGTTATCTAATGTGTTGTAAACTTTTTTACCTTCGTTTATAAATGATTTATTATATAGAGTAGTAGTGTGTTTATTAATTCGTATTAAGTCACAGTGTCTTGTTTTTGTTTTATATTGTAGGCAGTTCTAGTAAAAAAGTAGGAGGACCACAACAAACTTTCCGGTTTACACAACCGAAGTATAGGCTAGTATTTTGATGTGTGGGGAGCAGGGTTGTTAAAAAAAACGTTTTTTTTTTCATTTTAATGAAAACAAACAGTATTTTTTATAAAACGTGTTTTTTTCATTGAAATAGCGTTTGAAACATTAACAGCTAAAAATATGTTTAAAACGTGTTTAAAACATGTTTAAAACATGTTTAAAACAGAACATACAGAGCATTTTTATTTTTAGTATACATATCCCGATAATTACAGCGATGTTTTAAATTTGCGGGAATTTGTTGTTTCAAAACGGTTAATTTAAGGCTTTTAACGAGTGTTTTCCACTCCCAGACTAAGCATGAACTAAAAATTCAGGTTTAGAAAAGCCTAAGAATTGGTCGCGTAGCAAAGCGAAGCGGCCAATCCAAATTAGGCTTTCCTAAACTCGAAATTTTGATTCATGCGCCACGCTTAAAAACCCGGATATACAGTGAAGTTTTAAAAACACACACATAGAACAACGATTATAGGCAACCTAATATACGTTAGAGTTATTGGATTGCCTATAATAACTGTTATAAGCAATTTGTTCAGCGCCGAATTTGACTCACGTTTTATTGACATCTACATATTAGATTGCTAAAGCCGTATATTTAAAACTTTACGATATTTCGCCACGCTTAAAAACCCGGATATACAATGAAGTTTTAAAAACACACACATAGAACAACGATTATAGGCAACCTAATATACGTTAGAGTTATTGGATTGCCTATAATAACTGTTTTAAGCAATTTGTTCAGCGCAGAATTTGACTCACGTTTTATTGACATCTACATATTAGATTGCTAAAGCCGTATATTTAAAACTTTACGATATTTCAGCGTTTTAAACGGGTGGCGCACGAAGTAAAATTTCGAGTTTAGAAAAGCCTAATTTGGAAATGTTTAGGCTTTTCTAAACTCGAAATTTTACTTCATGCTTAGTCTGGCAGTGGAAAACCCTTGTCTAAAAATTGAAATCAAAATATTTTTAAAAAACAACGGATGTCGTAAAATTTACAGTGTATGCATATGTATAAAAAAAATCTGAAAAAAAAATTCCCTGTATTTAAAAATCACATTTATGCACACATTTATTTATTTATTTATTTATTTACGGAATCTCCAGTTTACAGTTACACATATTTGATATTTTCTTGTAATAAAAGTAGTGATGCGAATAATCGAGATACGATAGCCATTTTGTGTTTAAACAATTATCTACAAAAATAATTCTGTCGTTATTATTCATATTTCAATTTTTAATTTATATGGTTATTTATCTAGCGATCATTTATGTGTACATTTATCTGTTTTATTATTATATTTTTTTCTTTTTCTAATAAAACCACATGGAGATATTTTCCATGCTCTCAATATTTATTTCGGAAACTATAAGAGACAAAGAAACAGATAAATACGCAAAGTAGTGTAGTTTTAGGAGCTGAAAAAGGGAACATGTATATTTTTCTATAAAGTCACGGGTAAATCAATTATTAAATGAGATAGAAAAAAACTATAAAGGACAAAGTTTTAGAAAATTTTGCACCAAATAATAATATTGTATTAGATGTATTATCGACTATAGTTTTCGAGATATAACACAAACTTTCATTTTTTTAATGTTTTTAATGGAATCCCTAATTAGCAATGTCATCAAAAGATTTTTTTCTCTTTAATGTAGCACTTGTCATAATCATACTTGACATACATATAAAAATAACTGAGCTCTTATAAATTTTCTGTTTTATTAAAAAAAAAAACAATAGTTAGCCATCAAACAATGAGAAGGATAAAACAATTGCGGTTGTTAGTAATATATTAATTTGTTTAATTCTTATCTAATAAGTTTATATTGTATTATATTAAAAATAATAAAAAAATAGAATCTATAAACGGTGCTGATGTGGATGATGATTATGGAAATGTAATATAACTAAGTATGAAATGAATAAGAGATTAAAGAAATTAGAATATATTTTAGGACAATCTGAAGAAAAAATAGTGCAGATTAAAAAAAACACGAGGGGACAGAGTTCAAATCACTTATAGTACAAAGAAAGGGAATTCGGAAAAACATCTTCAAATTTTGGGCAAATATAAAATATTAAAATTAACATAAAAAACAAAACCAGATAACACCGCAAAAAAAACATTGTATACAGTAGTTTTAATGGTAATTTACGTAATGAGTTCTGTTTTGGTCGAACGATGCTGTCCTCCTGGTTCTGAAGACTCGTTCGAAGTATCGTGTATTGTTAATTAACAACAACAGAGTTTAGTTTAACTCGTCAGAATTAACAATCTTTTATTTTAATGACAAATTGATTTTTTTATGACATATATAAAATAATAATTCTGGCCAAAAACAATTACACAAACTAGATCAAAAAAAATATTACAAATGACCCAAACAGGTTCCGAAAGTAATATTTTACGGGATCAGTAGGAAGTTTCCAGGACGAGCTGTAGACGTGTCCGGGAATTCTGCGAGTCACATAAAATCACTTTTGGATCGTGTTACGTACAATATTTTTTTGCAGCTTCACTTTGACTACTGATGTTATATGACAAGCGCTGTCATAATTACATACAAATATTATTTATTGTCAAGGCCCCTTTCATAGATACCCAAAATCGTGCCGAAAGTAAAGAAATCGTTCCGAAAGTAAAAGAAATCGTCCCAAAAATACTTTCGGTACGATTTGTGTAAAGTGGTACTTTTGATTTAATAAATCATACCGAAAGTTTTATTTTCGGTAATTTTACAATCAATTATGGTCTACTACATAAAAAGGCAGCTAGAGATAAAATTCAAGGAGAAAGAAGAATTTTGGTAGAATTATGGTTTCTTCATAGACGAATATTTTTTAGGAGGCAGTCCGGATGGTCTAGTTAGAAATGATGGCCTTCTAGAAATAGAATGGGCTGCTAATCTGGAAGACATCAGTATTGTTGACGGAATTTAAAAAATATATATTTTCTTGAAAGTAAGTGCGATATTTACAGGAGGCCTCAAAATTGAATTGAATTGCATCTGGGGTCTTTTAAGTGCTAAATCCGCCACTGAGGTAGACACAAAAAATGTATTTTTCATCAGAACATATAAAATTGTAAGCATCATTAAGAAAATATAACGATAATAAATTCAATCGGTCATTATTTTTATTTTTTCTATGTTATAATAAAAAGAGGAATTACTATGAAGGGTACATTAGAAGCAGCGTTTAAAATTAACAATTATTTATTATATTTTGATGAGTAATTTAAAAAATAATTTGAATTTATCGTAAGAATATGCCTCGTAAAATTACACCTTACTGTTGACACTGACAATAATCATTTATTTGTTGATTCACAAATATATGAGTATTGTGTCAGTAGTGAGGTGCATTACTAGTTCTAATTATTGGCTAGCATTTCATTAACGCATGTACTGTATGAATGCGTTCATAGATCTACTAAATCAGCTGATCCTCAATTGGAACCACAATGCCACGCGAATGCGGTCCCTAACGTCCGCGTCCCAAGTATAATGGGAAATTAATGAACGCCGCGCGGCCTTGACTTTTTTCTCTGAGCGTACACATGATTTCGGGTGGTTGTTCGTTAGGACTTCGTTTCGGTATGATAGTTTCCTCTTCAGAAGTGAGGTGCATTACTAATTCTAATTATTGGCTAGCATTTCATTAACGCATGTACTGTATGAATGCGTTCATAGATTTACCAAATCAGCTGATCCTCAATTGGAACCACAATGCCACGCGAATACGGTCCCTAATGTCCGGGGCCCAAGAATAATGGGAAAATAATGAACGCCGCGCGGCCTTGACTTTTTTCTCCGAGCGTACATATGATTTCGGGTGGTTGTTCGTTAGGACTTCGTTTGAGTTCGGGATGATAGTTTCCTCTTCAGAATATTGCGTGTCTCACCAACTATCAGCGGCCGACACTGCTATACTCCTCTTAAGGGGTTAACACGTGAAGAAAAGAAATACTACAATAATTAACGATATTGTAATTTACCGAGAAATTATTGGTAAATCGGTAGTAGATAAAGTCGGTAAATTGAATTGATTAAATCCATTACTGCTTATTTTTGTTACTTGCCTATACTAGCTTGCAATTTAATTTGAATTACTCGCTATTCATAAGAAATAGGTCAATGGGGGCCCGTTCATCAAAATAAAATGCTTAACATTCAACATGTTTGGATTTGTTTGTAATATTATTATCTATGTTACCTTAGTTTATGAGTTAATTTTTAATATTGTTTATTTCTTTATGGTTTTATGTATTTCTGTTCTGCATGCATCTTTTGTTATATATTTATATAAGTTATATTGTATTTAATTTGTAATAATGATATAGCCCTGTTATTGGACTTTACAGTCTGTTGGGTTATTACCAAATAAAGAAATAAATAAATAAATAAATATTGTATGTTGGTATCTAAAGAACGGTACTTCGGTCGGTTTATTTTGTACGATTGCAAAAATCCCAAACACGTTCACGATTAACAATTCAGATGAACTCGAAATCGACAATTTTTTTTTGAATATTGTATTTTTAATATAAATGGCAAGCAGTTGAAATAAATAAATAAATAAATAAATTACACAGGGTGACAATTAAGTTAAGTCGCCAATTTTTGAAACAGTCCTGAACACCCTGTACTAAAGCCTTTGCTATTAAATTCCAATATTTTGTTACCTGAAATGTATTTAACAAGTAGGCCTAATCTGTTGGCATTTCGTAAAACAATTAGTAAGATATGGATCGCCAAATGTAACGTGCCGCTATTATAAGCTCTTATGAGCGCGGAAACCGTGTTTGTGACATTGTTCGTGAATTCGCTATTCATAAAAAAAACAGTCCAAAGAGTAATTTTTCGTTACGAAGAGTTAGGAAACTTGAGTGACCGTGCAAGAAGATGACGACTGCGAACTGCTGTTACACGTCAAAAAACTGGTAACATCAGGGATAGAATTCGACGAAATCCAAGACGATCGATGCGAAAGATGGCCATGGAACTTGGAATAAGCAGAGAGAGCGTCCGGACTATTGTTAGAAAGAAGCTCAAAATGATGTGTTATAAAAGACAGAAAGTCCATTTACTGCCTGCAAATACAACGGCTAACAGAGTAATAAAGTGCAGGAGATTGCTTCGACGCGCTGTTGGAAATTGGCACAATTCGGTCTTATTTACAGATGAGAAAGTCTTTACTATAGATGAAAAATTTAATAAACAAAATTTTTGAATAATTTCTCGCACTATAGAAGATGCTAATGATAAGGGTAGACACGTTTTTAAGTCAGCCCATCCTTCGTCAGTAATGGTCTGGGCAGGGATTACAGCAGATGGAAAAACACCTTTGGTGTTTATCGACCAGGGCATTAGGATGACCGCAGAAATATATCGTAGGGACGTGTTGGAGGCCGTGGTAGAACCATGGGCACGTCAACATTTTAGAGACCGTCAGTGGACTTTCCAGCAAGACTCTGCAAGGCCCCATACAGCGAATGACACTATTGCTTGGATTCGAGGAAATTTTTCAGACTTCATTTCAGCTGAAGATTGGCCTTCATATTCACCAGACTTGAATCCAATGGATTACGCTATATGGGCTATTCTAGAGGCAGCGGCTTGTGCAAAACGTCATGCCAATGTTGAAGACCTAAAGCTTTATTTAAGGGCCGCCTGGGCTGCTATTCCGGAGGAAGTGTTGCGATTTACGGTAGATCATTTTAAGAAAAGACTGAGGACCTGTATTAACGCACGCGGAGGAATTTTTGGAACTGTTTGAGTTTACTTAGGCTATGAATGTTTGATGTTTATAACAGTATTAAGTTTATGAAAAAACAATAAAAAATTACCAAACTACCATCGTTTTTTTTATGGCGACCGAACTTAATTGCCACCCTGTAATTACAGTTACAAAAAAAAGAACTAATCCCTTCTTTACTCAAATCTAGATGTTTTAAAGTTGCGCTGTTCTTCCACCTTTTTAAATAATTATGTTCTACTTGACTGAGTCATAACCGTATGCTGCCTGTAAATATATATTTTTCTCTTTAGACAATTGCGTGTTAGCGTTTGGTGGTTTGATGGGGGGTTAGAGAGCAGGAATTGCAGGAACGGTTTCTCAGTTCGCTGAGCACTTAACAAGACCGCATGACACACTAGACCGAGCGTAACATCGGCACTCACACCCCCCTATATGTTCATCTTATCACTGATTTAGATTGAAATCGGAATTACCTGACTTGTTTGAAGTCAGACACGCGGCGCTTTTTTCGCCGAATATCGATTCCCGGATTTTCCACCAATTAAACACAAAAATTTGTTTTTTTACATCTGAATATTTTTCAATTTACTTTATCAATCAACATAACAAATTGAAAAAAAAAATCTATATTTTGTCATTAACTAACATAAAAAAACTATATTAAGTTAAAATAAAAATTGAGTGTTGAATAGATAACTAATTTTCAATTTAGGTTTTTTCCTTATTTTTGTAAATAAGCAAAATATTAAAAAACATTTTAATAAATGTTGTTTCTTTTAAAACGACCTATCAATTAATACCATACTCGACCTATGTTGCCATTTGAAATTTTAAAGTAACTTCCGGTTCCGGGTACTTCCGGATTATTCCGGTAAAAAATAAATTCATCAGTGGTTTCCTTGGGTTCACTTTGGTAATAAAATTTTTGTCCCAGTCACATTCGACCAAGCGTTGTCGATATAATAGGCTGGTACGGGTGGTCTGAGACACACTGTATATATCTCGGTGTATACGCTGTAAAGTTTCAGGCATTGTTGGTTTTTTAAAAAGTTTAATTTGAAGCTTTAAACGAGTGTTTTTCATTCCCAGACTAAGCATGAAGTAAAATTTCGAGTTTAAAAAAGCCTGAAAACCAAACCAAATTCTCAGGCTTTTCTAAACTCGAAATTTTACTTCATGCGCCACGCGTATAAATCGCTAAAATTATCTGAAGTTATAACTATACTGCTTTAGCATACTGATTTAAAATTATATTTTAAACTTCACTTGAAATCAGTGTTTTATACGCGTGGCGCATGAAGTAAAATTTCGAGTTTAGAAAAGCCCAGAAAATTTGTCTCGGGTCGCTGCGCGACCCTCGACAAATTTTCACGGGGCTTTTCTAAACTCGAAATTTTATTTCATGCTTAATCTGGGAATGGAAACGACTCGTTTAAAGCTTTAAATTAAACTCTTAAACAAGCAACGAATATGTTAAGATTTATAGAATAGTTGGGATATGTATACTTAATAAAATCTCAAAAATATACGATACATAATTATAAAAATACATTTAATAAAAATTAAATAGTTTGTATCAAGTTTATATTTTGTATGTAAACATAATTCTTGATTACTAATTACTATTTCAAATATCCTATTTTTCTAAAATTATAATTAGAGGTAATTTTCTCTATGACAATTTAAGTTTTTCTAATTTTTGAGTGTCCTCTATAGTAAATTTAGGGTTTGACGATGAAAATAGTGTTTTCAAATCATCTAAAACTGTTTATAAAGAATGACTTTTTGTCAAAAAATAGACAACGAAAAAGTGTTTCCTATCCGAGCAGTAATCGGTATATAAGGACATAAATATCGTATGTTTAATTAAAAATACAACCTCTAGAATGCCATGATTTAATCTTTTTTTAAATTTAAGTTGGTTAAACGCTTTAGGAATTGATGTATAAAACGTCGGGCATAATATTTATAATGTATAATTTCAGAGATGCCAACCTACAATATTTTTCATGGCACTCTAGAGGTTTTTTTTTTATTGAACATACAGAGAGTTTTGTGTACACCGAAAATTTTCATAACGAGATTTTTTTTTAAGTATCTATATATTATATAATATAATATAATTTATTCATGTTAACAACTCTTACAAGTCTTACATATGTCAATAAAGTGTAGTTTTGCTGAAAATACTGAGCATGTAATAGATAAAATAACATTTGTAGAACCGAAATAGAGTACAGAAACAACAATTAAGACAAAATACATTCGGTTTATTAAACGAATTTAATTTGAAGCTTTAAGCGAGTGTTTTCCACTCCCAGGCTAAGCATGAAGTAAAATTTCGAGTTTAGAAAAGCCTGAAAATTTGGTTTGGTCGCGTAGCGCGAAGCGCGGAGCGGTCAAACCAAATTTTTAGGCTTTTCTAAACTCGAAATTTTACTTCATGCGCCACCGGTACAAAACGCTGACATATTACGAAGTTTAAAACACACCGCTAAACTTTACATTGAATCAGTGTTTTGTACCGGTGGCGCATGAAGTAAAATTTCTAGTTTAGACAAGCCTGAAAATTTGGTTTGGCCGCTCCGCGCTTCGCGCTACGCGACCAAACCAAATTTCCAGGCTTTCTAAACTCGAAATTTTACTTCATGCGCCACCGGTACAAAACTCTGACATATTACGAAGTTTAAAACACACCGCTAAACTTTACATTGAATCAGTGTTTTGTACAGGTGGCGCATGAAGTAAAATTTCGAGTTTAGAAAAGCCTGAAAATTTGGTTTGGCCGCTCCGCGCTTCGCGCTACGCGACCAAACCAAATTTTCAGGCTTTTCTAAACTCGAAATTTTACTTCATGCTTAGCCTGGGAGTGGAAAACACTCGCTTAAAGCTTCATATTGAGTTCTTTTAATAAACTGAGCATCCGAAAATGTGCAACGTATGCATATGGATACTTCAAAGAAAAATTCTCGTTATGAAAATGTTCGGTGTTACATAAAACTCTCTGTATAATTGCCTAAATGTAATACGCATTTAAAATTCCGAAAATAATAATGCTTTTTGAGTTGAGTTATTCAATATTTGGAGGTCTGTATTGATGATAAAAAGAGTGTAATTTTGATTAATTTGAAAATGCTCGAATAGTAATTGATTTAATTAAGTGGCGCACGCGTGGTATTATAATGAATAATCTCTTACCTGCCAAGTGTTGGAATCCAGGGTGGCAAGAAAAGACATCACACAGCGTCGAAGAAACCTGCGCAGCAGGACGCCAAGTTCCTGCTGGGATCTTTCAGTGAGCAACTAAACGGATTGAGTTATCTGGAAATGATGGAGGAGGAGCGGTTAGTACAAAATTGATAATCTCTACTTAACAAAACGTCCATACATATTTAATAAGCATTTATCAATTTTTGGTTTTTAAATATTAAAAGAATATACAATGAAATTTAAAAATGTATTCCATTTAAATAAACAACAACTGTTTTCCTATATTAAGTTCATCCAAATACTCCTGATCAGAGCTGTTGCGAGTACAGATAAAATGTACTCGAGTATTGAGTACAAGTACTCTAAACAAATTGTACTCGAGTATCAAGTACAAGTACGTAACAATAAGTAATAAGTACTTATACGAGTGCAAAGTACTGAGTATATCAAGTGCTTGAAGAATATGATAATAATACATAAATAAATTAAAAAGTACAGTAGCTGATCAAAAAAGTATTTGCATATTTTAAATTCCACATTAAATTAGTGTTTTATACGCGAAATTTCGAGTTTGTAAAAGCTTGAAAATTTGGTATTGCGTATAAATGAGTACAATTTTTTTTTTAGATTTAACCGGCTTAGTTTTAATGTTCTGTCGAAACTCTCGTCATTTGTCAAAAGTTGAAAAGTGTTTATTATCGACATATTTTGAATTTCACATTCAATTAGTGTTTTATACGCGAAATTTCGAGTTTGTAAAAGCTTGAATATTTGGTATTGCTTATAAATGAGTACTATTTTTTTTTAGATTTAACCGGCTTAGTTTTAATGTTCTGTGGAAACTCTCGTCATTTGTCAAAAGTCGAAAAGTGTCAAGTTTGACGAGTTTATTAACGACTTATTTTGAATTTCACATTAAATTAGTGTTTTATACGCGAAATTTCGAGTTTGTAAAAGCTTGAATATTTGGAATTGCGTATAAATGGGTACCATTTTTTTTTTTTGATTTAACCGGCTTAGTTTTAATGTTCTGTCGAAACTCTCGTCATTTGTCAAAAGTCGAAAAGTGTCAAGTTTGATGAGTTTATTATCGACATATTTTGAATTTCACATTAAATTAGTGTTTTATACGCAAAATTTCGAGTTTGTAAAAGCTTGAAAATTTGGTATTGCGTATAATTGAGTACAATTTTTTTTTAGATTTAACCGGCTTAGTTTTAATGTTCTGTGGAAACTCTCGTCATTTGTCAAAAGTCGAAAAGTGTCAAGTTTGACGAGTTTATTATCGACATATTTTGAATTTCACATTAAATTAGTATAAATGAAATTGCCAATTCTTGGTTGCAGAATACTTCAAACATTAAAAGTGCGATTCTTTTCGCAATCTACAACAAGTTAGTCTTACAAAGACTATATCAAACACTTATTAAAACAACTACTTCCCGGGCTAATACCCCGACGGACATTGAATTATACAACAAGTGTTTGCTGTTACATATAGTAACCTACTGCAAATGCAATAATTTGAGTCAAATTATTCAGGCCATCTATAGACGCGTTTCGAGATTTAGCCCGGGAAGTAGTTGTTTCAATGAGTGTTTGATATAGTCTTTGTAAGACTAACTTGTTGTAGATTGCGAAAAGAATCGCACTTTTAATGATTAAATTAGTGTTTTATACGCGAAATTTCGAGTTTGTAAAAGCTTGAAAATTTGGTATTGCGTATAAATGAGTACCATTTTTTTTTTTTAGATTTAACTGGCTTAGTTTTAATGTTCTGTTGAAACTCTCGTCATTTGTCAAAAGTCGAAAAGTGTCAAGTTTGACGAGTTTATCATCGACATATTTTGAATTTCACATTAAATTAGTGTTTTATACGCGAAATTTCGAGTTTATAAAAGCTTGAATATTTGGTATTGCGTATAAATGAGTACTATTTTTTTTTTAGATTTAACTGGCTTAATTTTAATGTTCTGTCGAAACTCTCGTCATTTGTCAAAAGTCGAAAAGTGTCAAGTTTGACGAGTTTATTATCGACACATCGGGAATATCGATATTGACAGGTTTTACATGGATTCATCGAAAATGTCAATTTTGAGTGGTTCCATCTTGGTACATCGAAAAGTGTCAAATTTGACGTGTATAATGTCGGTACATCGAAAATGTCCTAATTTGAGTTATTTGAGAAATGTCAATATTGCGGTGTTTTATATCGACAAAAACGTAAAATCGAGAGGAGTTTAACTAAAACTTGACAATATTTGAGTGTTATATACGCATAGCGCATGAAGTAAAATTTCGAGTTGAGAAAAGCCCCGTGAAAATTTGTCTCGGGTCGCTAGCGCGACCCTCGACAAATTTTCTACGCGGGGCTTTTCTAAACTCGAAATTTTACTTCATGCTTAGTCTGGGAGTGGAAGACACTCGTTCGGAAGTGATAAATGTCAATGTCGAATGTCACACGTGTCAATGTCGATTGAATAATAGTTAATAAATAAATATAAATATAATTTATTCATGTTAACAACTCTTACAAGTCTTACATATGTCAACAAAGTGTAGTTTTGCTGAAAATACTGAGCATGTAATAGATAAAATAACATTTGTAGAACCGAAATAGGGCACAGAAACAAAAATTAAGACAAAAATACGGGTGTAAGCAGTCCCAGGTAGTACAATTTAAAAAAAAAAACATTATAAAGTTGTGACCTGATAAAATATAATAAATTAATAATAAATAAATAAATACAAATTAAAAGCAGTATACATGTAAAATAATTATAAATACATAAATAAAATAAAATAAATAAGTAAAACTTGTCTGACAGGATTAAAAAAAGAGTGGACTAGAAGAATTATCACATACTCACAGCCTTCGGTATATATTGCTACCCAACAGCAAATTATGGAATTAAAAGGAAATATAATATAAATAGGTAAAAACACATTAATCATGTAAAATCATGTAAATAAAATAACAACAAAAATCTAGAGATTATATATGTATGTATCACAGAACGACGCAGACATAAAGCTTATTTAGAACATTTGTTTAAACATTCTTGGAAAGAATAAAATCCATTTTGTAGTAAGTAGTTTTTGCACCACTGCTTGAACTGCTTGAATTGGTGCTGTAAGAATATCATGTTTTATAAAAGATTCTCTACAGTTATCTCTATAACCCAGTCCAGAAATTACACGCAATGCTCGCCTCTGTAACCTAAATATATCACCCAACACAGCAGAGTGCCCCCATGCTAATATGCAATATCTAATATGTGATTGCACAAACGAGTGAAAAATAGTTATTATCATATTTTGGTTTACTAACCTTCTCATGTTTTTTAATAAGTATATTCTTTTTACTAGTTTCTTTTCGATTTTTGATCTATGTGCGTTCCATGTGAGGTGTGAGTCTATAGAAACACCTAGAAACTCTGATGATACGTTTAGGCCTTTATGGGCCTGTTTGAGTGAGAATGTAATGTCGACTGTTTTTCCTATATTCAGTTTTAGTCTATTACATTCAAACCAATCCGTTGCATTAGTTATAATCTGACGCAGTTTACTTTACCTTCTATAATTTCTGACGACTTACCTTTAACGGAGATGGAAGTGTCATCAGCGTATAGGATGGTGAAAGAGTCTCTGTGTTGCATTGGGAGGTCGTTAACATAGATCAAAAACCCTAAAAATGAACCCTGGAGTACACCATGCACTATATTGCACTCATCTGATATATTGCCACTTATATATACTTTCTGACTACGGTTTGTTAAGTAAGATGTTATTAACTTGCAGCTTTCTGGACTAAAGTTATAGTAATACAGCTTACGCACCAGGACTGTATGAGTGACACAATCGAAAGCCTTACTAAGGTCAAGTAAATTACAGGTAACAACTTCCCTATCTTCAAAAGCTTCAATCAGATAGTCAACAAAGGTGTTGATGGCTGTCGAAGTAGACCTATCATTTCTAAAACCATGTTGGCAATCGGTGAATATTTGGTTCGACTCTAGGAAAGCTTTCATTTGCTCTGACAATATGGCCTCAAATATCTTGGACAACACCGGAAGAACCGATATAGGTCTATAATTGTTTGGATCGTTTTTATTTCCTTTTTTATGTATAGGAATACATTTAGCTTTTTTAGATTATCGGGGAAAAAACCCAAGCTTATTGATTTATTAATAAGGTAAGTTAGAGGGCTTAGAATTATATCGGTTACTGCCCTAATCATCAAGATATTTAAGCCATAAATATCAGTGCCGGATTTGTTTTTCATTTTATTAATTGTGTCTCGAACTTTGATTGTAGAGACTGGTTTAAAAGTAAAATATTCAGAAAAATTTTTTTCTGGAGTCTTGTGCCATTCTGTAAATGGGATCTTTGTTGTGATTTGGAATAGATTGAATGATAGATTCAGCAATACTTGAAAAGAATTTGTTGAAGTTATTTGCAGTTATAGGTATATCGCTAGATTTGATGTTCAGTTTAGGACACTTGAATCTTGCGACATCCCACACTGCCTTCGAGTAGTTAGTTGATGTTCTGATATACTGCTCAGTTGCATTTCTCTGGGCTTTACTAATGGCGGACTTATATTCTTTTTTCATTTGCTTATACTGGTTATTTAAATTTTCATCATTCGTAAGTTTTTTTAATTCAAAAATTAAATTTAATTTTTCACGTATATATTTTAATTCAGGTCCAAACCAGCGTACGTTTTGTTTATTACATTTATTATGTTTTAGTTTATCAGGAAAAGCAACTAAACTAGCATGATAGTTCCAATTTAAATGTGTTAATTCTCAATTGCATATTGTTTATTACACGATAGTTTTAAAATAACCAATTTGAAATTTTTTATTTCCAATTTAAAATTGATTAGTCTCAATTTAAACTTGAAAATGTATAGAAGTAAAATCCTATTTTTTTTGTTTAGCTACAAAATTGATACTATAAACCTGTTTAGATCTGGGACTACACTAATTGTACAAAAATCATTAGAGATGTGGGACTTTGTATCATATATTGGTAAAGATCTCACCAGTGAATGCTTCAAAATATTATATTGTTTACTCGTTTATACACTGGAGGGATCAAAAACACCATATGTTATTGGTAAACCTCAACTTTATGAACTATAAATGTTGACGAGGAAACAACATTTAGGCGCTAGAAATGTAAGAATCTTCCATGGCTTCTTATTAAATATTCAACTCGAAAAAAAAATATCTCAATACTTTTTTTTAATATTACAATGAATTAAGTATCCTGAGGCCCAGTTGCACCAAAAATAATTAAGTATAGTTCCTATTGTTCTGTCACTTTGAATTCGGGTTCATAGTTAAACCAGTTCAATATTTTTGTTACAACTGGCCCTTGAAAGTTTTACATGTATTTTCAATAGAGGATACTATCTAGAAAATTAATTTATAGAAATGCAAAAGTTATCTATTATACACGTTACGGCTCGTTTATATTCAATCTACCCACTTAATTGAGTTCAATATGTTTTTAAATATTTTATAATTATACATTCTTTTTGTTGCCACAAGAAAACAATATAAATTAATTAATGATTTCACAACTCCGTTAATTAAATCAGAAAACAGGTGGCCGGTCCTAATTTCCCGGACCCTAAAATCGGAGGGGCCATAAATGTATTAATTAATTAGTGTGAGTATGTTTGGAATTCCACTCGACGCTCAACTTTATAAATAATTAATGTGAGTAATTGGAAACGTAGGATATGTTGTATAGTATACCTGCATTAATCTTTGTGGGTACTAAAGATACGAGTTCAAAGATCATTACTACTACAGGGTGTCCCAAAAGTTTGGAAACGGTTGAATATCTCGAGAACATCTCATCGGATCAAGATGGTATAAAATACGTCTTTCTTTATTTTTAAAGCTCTATTTAGGCATATAAGGGGTAAATGCTGTTTTTTTAATCAAAGTAATTTTGGTTGTCTCATTTTTTGATCCCTGATCTAAAATTGGTTATGATATTGTTATTAAAAAATCATTTCGTTATTTTGGCTTTTTCCCCACTTTCTACTAAGATCAAAATTAACTTTACAATACCGTCGGCATTAGCGCGACCCGATGTGCACCACGGGGAGGTTGCATGATCGGATTTTGCACATCATGTAGCCCTGAAAAAGGCTGATTGTTGCACTTCCGGTGGTTTGATGCTGCATCTCCGCCGCCAAATCGTCTTCTTCCTTATCGCAAATGTTCAAACTGACCGCCATTTTTACCTTGGCACTGACTCAGTCGGCTGTGAAAATCGTTGATCACGTTGGTCCTCCTGCATTATGCGATGTACTGAAGTCTTGCTGATGCCTTGAGCTTGCGACACTCTCCTTACAGAAATATGAGGGTCTTCCACGAAATGCTGCAACACTTCCACCTTCTGATCTTCGATTGATGCCGTTCTTGGCCTGCCACTGCGTTCGCGATCCTTCACTGCTCCAGTATCTTCAAATCGTTTCACTGTTTTTTGAACCGTCGATTTTGACACTGGATCACGATGCGGATTGGATGCATTAAACATCCTTGCCACCTCTTCGTAAGATCTCACATTCTCCCCGGACCCACGCATCATTAATAATGATATGCGTTCACTTTCCGATAACCTCATCTCAAAACGACAGATAGCAGCTTAATTAATTTAGCTTTAAAGTTTCTGAGCTATTACCCAATTCTTAGAATTTCACGGAGTCGTCGAGAACGTCAACATTGACAGTCCGAAATAAATGTTCAATAACTACACTTCTGTGCTTTCATTTAAAATTGTAAACATGACAAAATGGAAAAAAAAATTCGACGATAAACTGAGCGAAAACTTCCTTTTTACACCCTCCAAAAAGGGGTTAAAGTGTGGATATTTTGCAACTCCATAAGGAGTTTTTGATAGACAATGAAACTCTGCAAGAAAAATCATTTTTGTCTAAAAAAAAATTGTGGTACTTTTTTTAAATACCACTTTTTCTACTTTTAAAGGGTGTGTGTGGGGGGGGGGGGGGGGGGGTGGCAATTTGAAAAATTCATAAACCGTTTTTGATACAAAATTCAACAGTGCAAGCAAAATATTTTTTTTCGCAGAAAAATTCAAAACTACCCTTTCCACCACCGAACGGGATTGGGGAGGGAGTGATAAAACAATTAAAAAATAGAAGTTTCCATTTAAGTTTTCTAAACTACCCCCTCGAACCACCCCCCAGAGGGGTGTGGGTGGCTATCGCACAGCATGCCTAAATAGAGCTTTAAAAATAAAGAAAGACATATTTCATACCATCTTGATCCGATGAGGTGTTCTCGAGATAATCAACCGTTTCCAAACTTTTGGGACACCCTGTATGTATACAAACAATGAAATAAAACCATCCATTTATTGTTTGTTATAGTCTACTAAATATAAATAAAGTATACAGTTCTTTACATTTAAAATAATATAATGCAAACTGACCATCAGCTTTATTTTAATTATCATATATTCAGGTATTCGTTAATTTTAAAAACATTCAATTTAAGGTGTCTAACATGTGTTTTTCCTTGCTAATCATGGGGATCCGCAACATATAGGCAAGGGGGGCACTTGCCTCCCCCTGGAATTCTGGTTTCTCAATTATTTATTACAATACGCTGAAAATCGACCCAATATATTTATTTATGCTATGATTTGTAAATGTGCACACCCAATCAATATATTTTGAGCTTTAGAATAAATCAGCGTTCTATACGCGTGGCGCATGAAGTAAAATTTCGAGTTTAGAAAAGCTTGAAAGTTTGGTTTGGTCGCGTAGCGCAAAGCACGGAGCGACCAAACCAAATTTTCAGGCTTTTCTTAACTCAAAATTTTACTTTATGCTTAATCTGAGAGTGGAAAACACTTGTTTTAAGCTTCAAATTGAACGCTTTGAAAAATCAGGAATGCTTGAAAATTTACAGTATACTTATTTCAATAAACATTAAAAACTAATATTGACTTGGCGGACGTAACTTAGGAAATCGCATGTTAATTTTAAAGTGTTCAAAAATTGGCTTTCCTACTTATTTTAGAGACAAAATATATTTCACTTTTTAGTAGAGCGAAAAATTCTAAGTTTATTAATGTTCTCACTTAACACTTTACCTTCCTCTAAGTTGAAATAATCAAGAAAAACTAATGTGATTTTATAAAAATAATGACATACCAAGGAATTGATACAACAATTGCGGATATTCCCTATTTTTCTTAAGTTCAATTTAAAGCTTTAAACTAGTGTTTTCCACTCCCAGACTAAGCATGAAGTAAAATTTCGAGTTTAGAAAAGCCCCGTGAAAATTTATGGAGGATCGCGCAGCGACCCGAGACAAATTTTCTGGGCTTTTCTAAACTCGAAATTATACTTCATGCGCCACACGTATAAAACACTATAATATTGTCAAATTTATGTATATTCGAACTTCACTTAAAATCTGTGATTTATACGCGTGGCGCAGGAAGTAAAATTTCGAGTTTAGAAAAGCCCCGTGAAAATTATTCGAGGGTCGCGCAGCGACCCGAGACAAATTTTCTGGGCTTTTCTAAACTCAAAATTTTACTTCATGCGCCCTGCGTACAAAACACTGAAACATTGTGAAATTTATGTATATTCGAATTTTACTTGAAATCTGTGTTTTATACGCGTGGCGCATGAAGTAAAATTTCGAGTTTAGAAAAGCCCAGAAAATTTGTCTCGGGTCGCTGCGCGACCCTCGACAAATTTTCACGGGGCTTTTCTAAACTCGAAATTTTACTTCATGCTTAGTCTGGGAATGGAAAAACTCGTTTAAAGTTTCAAATTGAACTTTTTTAAAAAACAACGAATATCTAAAGATTTTAAAAAAATAAGCTGAATTAGCTGTGAATTTTCGGAATTTTTTATTTTGGTAGACAAATCCCTGTTTTCCCAGATAAAAAAAACCATTGGAACAGTTTTCTTTGAGGTAAACATATGCATAAGCTGTAAATTTTCCGAAGTCCGTTTTTTAACAATTTTAATTTGAAGCTTTAAACGAGTGTTTTCCACTCCCAGACTAAGCATGAAGTAAAATTTCGAGTTTAGAAAAGCCCCGTGAAAATTTGTCGAGAGTCGCGCAGCGACCCGAGACAAATTTTCTGGGCTTTTCTAAACTCGAAATTTTACTTCATGCGCCACGCGTATAAAACACAGATTTCAAGTAAAATTCGAATATACATAAATTTCACAATGTTTCAGTGTTTTGTACGCGGGGCGCATGAAGTAAAATTTTGAGTTTAGAAAAGCCCAGAAAATTTGTCTCGGGTCGCTGCGCGACCCTCGAAAAATTTTCACGGGGCTTTTCTAAACTCAAAATTTTACTTCATGTTTAGTCTGTGAGTGGAAAAACTCGTTTAAAGTTTCAAATTGAACCCTTTTAAAAAAAACAACGAATATCTAAAGATTTTAAAAAAATAAGCTGAATTAGCTATGAATTTTCGGAATTTTTATTTTAGTATACAAATCTCTGTTTACCCAGATAAAAAA
Source organism: Philonthus cognatus (assembly GCA_932526585.2). Lineage (NCBI taxonomy): Eukaryota > Metazoa > Arthropoda > Insecta > Coleoptera > Staphylinidae > Philonthus > Philonthus cognatus. The sequence goes on from OW052248.1 coordinate 52,502,913, forward strand.
AAAAACGAATTGGAACAGTTTTCTTTGAGGTAAACATATGCATAAGCTGTAAATTTTCCGAAGTCCGTTTTTTAACAATTTTAATTTGAAGCTTTAAACGAGTGTTTTCCATTCCCAGACTAAACATGAAGTAAAATTTCGAGTTTAGAAAAGCCCCGTGAAAATTTGTCGAGGGTCGCGCAGCGACCCGAGACAAATTTTCTGGGCTTTTCTAAACTCGAAATTTTACTTCATGCGCCACGCGTATAAAACACAGATTTCAAGTAAAATTCGAATATTCATAAATTTCACAATGTTTCAGTGGTTTGTACGCGTGGCGCATGAAGTAAAATTTCGAGTTTAGAAAAGCCCAGAAAATTTGTCTCGGGTCGCTGCGCGACCCGCGACAAATTTTCACGGGGCTTTTCTAAACTCGAAATTTTACTCCATGCTTAGTCTGGGAGTGGAAAACACTCGTTTATAGCTTCAAATTGAACTCATTTAAAAATCAACGAATGTCAGAAAATGAACAGCTGAAATAATTAAGAAAAAGTAATGTGATTTTATAAAAATAATGACATTTTTCTTGTATAGTGTAAATCGTTTCGAAAACATTCACTTTAATCAAGTGACTACGATATCTTTTGCCACTTTAACATCCGCAGTTATTTCAATTCCATGGCATGTCATTATTTTTATAAAATCACATTATATTTTCTTAATTATTTTAACTTAGAGAAACGTAAAGTGATAAACGTGAACACTAATGAACTCAGAATTTTTCCCTCTACAAAAGAGGTAAATACATTTTGTTTCTAAAATAAATAGGGGAGCGATGGGATTTCCTATGTTGCGTCCGCCAAGTCAACACCCGGTATAGGTATTTCTTTGTAACGATCTAATTTTCTAAAATTGACATTAGATTTTTATATATTGAAGATCTTGATCATTTTATAAAGAATTTATTAATTTCACTGAATTTTCAATGAGTATGTCAATTTTGATAATGATATAAGTGCTTTAAATTTTGTCGTTTCTGCAAATTATACTTCTGTTAAATTTTTACTTAAAGTTGGGTTGGAATGGGTTAGAGTTGGGTTGGGATAGGTTAGAGTTTGATTGCGATGGATTAAAGTTGGATTGAGATGGGTTAGAGTTGGGTTGGGATGGGTTAGAGTTGGATTGGGATGGGTTAGAGTTAGGTTGCGATAGGTTAAAGTTGGGTTGGGATGGGTTAGAGTGGGGTGCGATGGGTTAAAGTTGGGTTAGGATGGGTTAGAGTTGGGTTGCGATGAGTTTAAATTGGGTTAGGATGGGTTAGAGTTGGATAAGAGTTAGGTTGGGATGGGTTAGAGTTGGGTTGCGATGGGTTAAAGTTGGGTTGGGATGGGTTCGAGTTGAGTTGCGATGGGTTAAAGAAGTTGGGTTGAGATGGCTTAGAGTTGGGTTGAGATGGGTAGAGTTGGGTTGCGATGGGAGAAAGTTAGGTTACGATAGGTTAGAGTTGGGTTGCGATTGGTTTAAATTGGGTTGGGATGGTCAGAGTTGGATTAGAGTTAGGTTGGTATGGGTTAGAATTGGGTTGCGATAGGTTAAACTTGGGTTGGGATGGGTTCGAGTTGGGTTGCGATGGGTTAAAGAAGTTGGGTTGAGATGGGTTAAAGTTGGGTTGGGTTGCGATGGGTTAAAGAAGTTGGGTTGTGATGGGTTAAAGTTGGGTTGGGATGGGTTCGAGTTGAGTTGCGATGGGTTAAAGAAGTTGGGTTGCGATGGGAGAAAGTTAGGTTACAATAAGTTAGAGTTGGGTTGGGCTGGGTTAGAGTTGGGTTGCAATTGGTTTAAATTGGGTTGGGATGGGTCAGAGTTGGATTAGAGTTAGGTTGGTATGGGTTAGAATTGGGTTGCGATAGGTTAAAGTTGGGTTGGGATGGGTTCGAGTTGGGTTGCGATGGGTTAAAGAAGTTGGGTTGAGATGGGTTAAAGTTGGGTTGGGTTGCGATGGGTTAAAGAAGTTGGGTTGTGATGGGTTAAAGTTTGGTTGGGATGGGTTCGAGTTGAGTTGCGATGGGTTAAAGAAGTTGGGTTGCGATGGGAGAAAGTTAGGTTACAATAGGTTAGAGTTGGGTTGGGCTGGGTTAGAGTTGGGTTGCGATTGGTTTAAATTGGGTTGGGATGGGTCAGAGTTGGATTAGAGTTAGCTTGGTATGGGTTAGAATTGGTTTGCGATAGGTTAAAGTTAGGTTGGGATGGGTTCGATTTGGGTTGCGATGGGTTAAAGAAGTTGGGTTGAGATGGGTTAAAGTTGGGTTGGGTTGCGATGGGTTAGAGAAGTTGGGTTGAGATGGGTTAAAGTTGGGTTGGGATGGGTTCGAGTTGAGTTGCGATGGGTTAAAGAAGTTGGGTTGCGATGGGAGAAAGTTAGGTTACAATAGGTTAGAGTTGGGTCGGGCTGGGTTAGAGTTGGGTTGCGATTGGTTTAAATTGGGTTGGGATGGGTCAGAGTTGGATTAGAGTTAGGTTGGTATGGGTTAGAATTGGGTTGCGATAGGTTAAAGTTGGGTTGGGGTGGGTTCGAGTTGGGTTGCGATGGGTTAAAGAAGTTGGGTTGAGATGGGTTAAAGTTGGGTTGGGTTGCGATGGGTTAAAGAAGTTGGGTTGAGATGGGTTAAAGTTGGGTTGGGATGGGTTAGAGTTGGGTTGCGATGGGATAAAGTTAGGTTACGATGGGTTAGAGTTTGGTTGGGATAGGTTAGAGTTGGGTTGGGATGGATTAGAGTTGGGTTGGAATGGATAAGAGTTGGGTTGGGATGGGTTAGAGTTGGGTTGGGTTGATTTCAAGTAAAGTTCAAAACATACTGATAATTTATTGATGTTTGCAATATTAAATAAATTCTATATAACCCTATTTTGTTATGACAGTTGAGGTTATGTGCAAGGCAAGTTTTAATAAATTATTATGTTTACAATATTGATAATTAAATAAAAGTCACTTGGTTTGTTTCACTACTATTTTTTATTCTCTCCGACTAGTTTCGACTTATCGTCATTCTCAAGGAGTAATACAGAAAATTATTTTACAAGATATATATACATATTTTTGCGAAGGTCAGGTAATAAGGGCTTTAAGAATGTGAGAGTTCCAGATGTCTTCGTACTCATTTACAATGTGTTTTCCCTGTTTTATTGCTTTGCTTATTTCTAGGTCTTCTCTAAAATTTAATTCTCGTCCCTTATTACCCGAATATAATATTTTGAAATCGTCTGAATCGTCCGGAGAGAATAAAAAATAGTAGTGAAACAAACCACGTGACTTTTATTTAATTATCAATATTGTAAACATGTTTCATCAAGTGATTAATGAAAACCAAATTGAAGATATATTATGTTTAGTTTACAACTAATAATTTAATAGCCCTAATTAAATGATTAGTTGTAAACTAAAAATAATAATCTATTAAAAAGTTTTATTATTGGGTTATGTTTACAATAAGGTTTAAACATGTTTCATTGAAAAAGAACACGTTTTGTAAAAAAACTGTTTATTTTAATTAAAATGAAAGAAAAAACGTTTTTTTAACAACTCTGTTTAAAACTGTATTACTGGGTTATATTAAAATAAGTCAAACTATAATTCTCCTTTTATTAAGTTATTAAGTGCAAGCTTTAAACGATGTAATTTTCCGCTTTCTATTGCCCATTGTTAACTTTAACTATATTCCATTCTTCCTTTCTCTTACTATTAAGCGTACATAATTAACACTACTCAGTAAGATGGAAGAAAATAACCATTAATTCAATCCCTGATTTGTCTCTCGGTGATGCCTTCTTTTTTTCCGAAGACAGACACGTGGCCGGAGTGAAAATTTCAATACCTTAGGGCCTCTCCGGTTATTAATAGGTTGTCATTAATACAGATTACAACTCAATTATTAGCAATTTAAACCGCATTAATCATATTTGACATAAATTTGCATCAATAATAGTTTTCTGTTGCTAACTACTTTGCCGTTTAATAAATATTTATTTATTCCGCGCGATGATTGCAACACGCTGGTTTTCAAATTTCTCATCGATAATCATGCACATGCATAAATACGTGTATACTAGTCATTTTTTGTTATATCATATAGGTAATTAGTATTTATATACATAATGCAAGGACGGTATCAAATTTATTTAGTAATTATATCATATAGGTAATTAGTATTTATATACATAATGCAAGGACGGTATCACATTTATTTAGTAACAAAAACAACCATTTGTCCGCGCATCGCTAGATGGCATTATTGCATGCGTTTCTATGGTAACATCCCTTTTTGTATATTTATTCTCAATATAACCTTCCGTGAGGGTCAATAGTTGGAGTGGGGGGTTGAATTTAATTTAAGTGCCGTTTGAGTGGGGGTGGGGGGTTGAAGTATGTACTTACGTATGGGGTGAATATTATAAATAATGGAAGTTGTTTAAAATGGGTGGTTTTAATATAATACGCGCACACCGCAATCGGCAATCTATCCGAGGGAACGGCTGCAGGGAAACTGGAAACTGGCCTGCAGGAGGGCCCCGGGGGGCCCTGCAGGACTCCCTCGCAGGCGAGACTCCGCCTCCAGCAGTACGGCAGTCGTCCTGCAGCCAATGGCGGTGCGGGGGGAAACGCCCCGCCCGAGGCTATATCCAGGACGAGTTATCCTTATACATCCTTTCTGGACCGGAGCCAGAGGAGGAGAAACCCGGATCTTAGTCATTATTTACTTAAACTCCGGGGATTTATAAATTATTTTATGGAATTACCGCAGGATTATTTAACACTGATGAAATTCTATGGGTGCACGCTCCGGCTGGAGCTGAACCGCCACGTGCGCTAAATACTTATTAGTCGCCGAGCGTGAAACGTGGAGCGATTCACGCGGATCTCTACGGTTCAAGCTCAAAACTCCGGAAATGTGCTCCGGGTAATAAACGCGGCGCGAGCCCGGATTTGTTTATAAACATTTCAGTCAGAATAAATCCTACATTTACTTCAACTTATTCAACAAATATTCTACTTCATTACACAGGGTTTTTTTCTTTTAAGTATACGTACATACAGGGTTGGGTGAAAATATGAGAACACCGGATTTCTGGCTAAACTTTACTGTAAATCAGTGGTTTGTACGCGTGGCGCATGAAGTAAAATTTCGAGTTTAGAAAAGCCCCGTGAAAATTTGTCTCGGGTCGCTGCGCGACCCTCGACAAATTTTCTACGCGGGGCTTTTCTAAACTCGAAATTTTACTTCATGCTTAGTCTGGGAGTGGACAACACTCGTTCTTAGAAGTTTCAAATTAAAGGATTACTCTAGATTACTAAGTTTATTACCAATTTACAAAGGCTACAGCTCGAAGGACCAATCATGGTCTTCGGAGACCGAAGGACTACAGGGTATCGAAGTTTATTTACAAGAAAACAACGAATATCTGAAGGTTTACATTGATAGGAAAGAAAACATCCAATTTTTAAAAAATATCGAAGTTGGGTTGGTTTTCAGTGCGTTTTTAACTTCACTTTAAATCAGTGTTTTATACGCGTGGCGCATGAAGTAAAATTTCGAGTTTAGAAAAGCCCCGTGAAAATTTGTCTCGGGTCGCTGCGCGACCCGAGACAAATTTTCTGGGCTTTTCTAAACTCGAAATTTTACTTCATGCTTAGTCTGGGAGTGGAACACACTCGTTACTTTAAAATATGTCACTACTATCAAAATGTGTATCGTAACTGTTACCAAAAAAAAACAATGACATTGCGATGATATTATAATTCAATTCAAACTTGTGTCAAATTGGCACGATTGGTTAAATGACTTATGTCAACTGTCATTATAGTTCAAATGTCAGCTGCCGCCGACTTATGTCAACTGTTATTATAGTCTAAATGTCGGCCTGCGCCGACTTTTGACAACTGTCATTATCCAAATGTCATTATTCCAAATGTCGGCTGACGCCGACTTATGTCAAGTTGACACGATTGACTAAATGTCGGCTGGCGCCACCTTATGTCAATGACAGCTGACATAAGTGGGCGTAGTTCATATATCAGCTACCGCTGACTTATGTCAACTGTTATTATAGTCCAAACGTCGGCTGGAGCCGACTTGTATGTTAACTCTCATTATAGTCCAAATGTCGGCTAACGAAACTGTTATTATAGTCCAATTGTCGGTCAGATGTCACAGAGCTGGGACGAATCCTCGTGAAAAGGATTCGAATCACGAATCCGAATCAGCTAATATGATTCGAATCACGAATAGTCGAATAAAGGATTCGTATGAGATAAATGTGATTCGAATCCTGTTTTTTCGAATCACGAATACAAATCGTTTAAGAATAAATTTGATTTTATTTTTTTTACAACCATTAACATAAATATCGTTATTAGTTGTTTTAACAAAAATATTCAAAACCTAATTATTTATTATTAACACTGAACATCGTTGATAACAGAGTAAATATCTGTGTTACTCTGATTAAAGATGTATTTGTGTGTTTTTGAACTACACTTCAAATCAGTGGTTTATACGCGTGGCGCATGAAGTCAAATTTCGAGTTTAGAAAAGCCCCGTGAAAATTTGTCGAGGGTCGCTGCGCGACCCTCGACAAATTTTCTACACGGGGCTTTTCTAAACTCGAAATTTTACTTCATGCTTGGTCTGGGAGTGGAAGACACTCGTTACTTTAAAATATGTCACAACTGTTAAAGTATGTATCGTCGGATGCCCGTCTTCAGGGGTGATATGTAAACAAATTATGGGTCCTATGAGTTGCCAAATAAGTGAGTTACTCAACTGTTTCCATGGCACTCTTTGAAAAACCAAAAGATTAAAATTTTACATATAAAATGTACAATGAGCTATAAGTGTGTTACATCATTGAATTCAATAAAAAATATTCTTCAAAAAAATATGAAAATCCAAAATGGCGCCCATAAGAAAAACAAAAGTTAGCTATGATCCCTAGGTAAATGTTATAGTTATCTTAAAATAAAATGTTACTAGATTTATCGTTAAAAAGTGCCTATAATGTCAAAGTTGGAAATGTCTGGATTCAATAGTTTTTGAATAAAAAAATAAAAACGAATTTTCAAAAATGATTTGTATGATAGTTCCTAGACGGACGGGTGCTGACGTTTTTTCCGCCTCGCACCCGTCCGTCTAGGAACTCTCATATACACCCATGTGTTAAAATGCAAACGCTTGCGCCCGCTCCCGTTCCGCCTCGCGTTTAAAACGTCCATATAAGAGCGCCCTCAATGTATAAAATAAAAATCAGTATTTTATTTAGGTTCATGACTTGTAAAGTACAAGAAATTAAAAAGTATAAAAAGAAACGAAAAAAACTAGTTTAGAGAAAAAAAAATCTGAATATGCCGGTAATTTTGAAGATAGTTTAAATTAAGAATTACAAAAAATGAGTTTTTCAATTATTTCGCGTTACATTTGTTTACAGAAACATAATCTAATACAATGTTTGTTATAGTATATTACGTAACGAGAGTGGTAAGCAGCATATGAGCGGAAATGTTGCACACGAGCCGCGCAGCGGCGAGTGCAGTATTCCGCGAGTATGTCATTGCCATACCACTCGAGAAACGTACGATACTTTACCTACGCCCTACCAAAATGCTCAATGAGCATAAAATAACAACTTATTTATTGCAATAATTTTTAATAGTAATATGATAATGATGAAAACTAAATTACTACTTGATCAATATACAGTGAATTTTTCTTTTAGGTTAACATAGCTTACATTTTCCGACATTCGTTGTTTTTTAAAAGAGTTCAATTTGAAGCTTTAAGCGAGTGTTTTCCACTCCCAGACTAAGCATGAAGTAAAATTTCGAGTTTAGAAAAGCCCCGTGAAAATTTGTCGAGGGTCGCGCAGCGACCCGAGACAAATTTTCGGGCTTTTCTAAACTCGAAATTTTACTTCATGCGCCACGCGTATAAAACACTGATTTAAAGTGGAGTCGAAATATATTTAAAGTTCACAATATTTTAGTGTTTTATACGCGTGGCGCATGAAGTAAAATTTCGAGTTTAGAAAAGCCCGAAAATTTGTCTCGGGTCGCTGCGCGACCCTCGACAAATTTTCACGGGGCGTTTTCTAAACTCGAAATTTTACTTCATGCTTAGTCTGGGAGTGGAAAACACTCGTTTATAGTTTCAAATTGAACTCTTAAAAAAAAAACAACGATAACTAAAGGAGATATTTCAAATATGTTTTTGGGCCCTAAATTACGCAACTTTTCCCTGATTCAACCGACTCTTTATCTCTTTAAATAAACGAGATCACCATACATTATGTTGAAATACGGACACCCTGTATAATAATAATATTAATATAAAATTTATTGTATTGTTATTTCCTAAATATTTTAATTAAATAAATATTTTACATTGTTTACCGTATATATATACATATATCTATATACATATATCTAAATTAGAATTAACGACCTGCCTATAAGTACCAAATAAGAAATAACAGCGCATTAGGTCATGATGTAAAAGTTATTTTTTATCAAGTGAGTGTGCAAGGAGGACAGAAGACGACGACGATCGTTTCGCTCTTTTTATGAGCTCCTCAGGCCGCTACATCCATCATCCCATACACACTCACTTGATATGTAGAAGTTGTATATATACTGACTTCGCTAACCATAAGCCGGTATTGACGTCAGTATTTATAAATGCTACTGCATTGATAAGGGCATTGATCTCATTTTGCTTCTACAGTTAGTGTCGGTTTTTAGTTTAAACCTTCGACTAAACTAAAAACCGACACTAACTGTAGAAGCAAAATGAGATCAATGCCCTTATCAATGCAGTAGCATTTATAAATACTGACGTCAATACCGGCTTATGGTTAGCGAAGTCAGTATATATACAACTTCTACATATCAAGTGAGTGTGTATGGGATGATGGAGGTGGCGGCCTGAAGAGCTCATAAAAAGAGCGAAACGATCGTCGTCGTCTTCTGTCCTCCTTGCACACTCACTTGATAAATAATAACTTTTACATCATGACCTAATGAGCTGTTATTTCTTATTTGGTATACATATATCTTTATTTATGAATTTTGAACATAACATAATACATAATAAAATATTACACAAAACTCATAAATAGGCTATCGACCAGGGGTCTTTCAGCCTGTCTTTGTCAAGTACATGTCGGTTTTTTAAAAGTCATGATCACTAACGCCGTTGTCCAAGTCCGGGTGATTAGATGAGATAAATTGGTGAATTGTCGTTACTGGGAATTTATATTTTGATTCGATTTTGGGGTTGCGGGGAATACAGAGATGTTGAATAATATTGGGAATGTTAGGATTAGTGGCAAATTTTAACGATAGAATTTCAAGGCGTTGGCTAATAGGAGGAATGTTGTAAATGTCATAGAGAAGTGCGTTTGGAGGATTATGTAAGGGATTGTTAGGGTGTCGGATTTTGGTTAGGACTCGCAGAGCAGAGCGCTCTGCAACTTGGAGGTTATTTAGGATAGAGGGACGGGGATTGTGGTACAGGATAGCCACATATACAGGGTCGCTACAAAGTATGGAAACACGGCTCTCACGTGAAAACGGCTAAAAACAGAACCACCAAAATTGGGATTTCTAAATGGGATATTTTCTTGAACAATTTGGCGTGAAAAAATCAAAAATGATTCTCAGGATTTTCACATACGGACGCCATCTTGAATTTTTTTAAATGGAATTCGATTTTTTTTTAATCTACAACTTTTATAGACCTTATAATTCTGATTACAACCATATACCTTTTTTTAAAAATACTTGTCTTTTCATCGATAAACCGGACTTTGAAAAGTATGGAAACAGCGAAATATTTTGAGAACGGTTTATCGGAATGTCCTGAAATTTTGCAAAGGTTTAGAGTACGTTAAGGCCTTCAACTTGCATTTTTTAATTTTTCATATTCATTTGTTTTGTAAATATTCTATTTTTGGTCGAAACTTAAAAATAAAAATTAACAATGTCAACTTAAAAAAATAGTTGCCTTTGAAAACAGTTTTCATTAGCCTGTCAAACTTGTAAAAAACATGGTATTGCAGCATTTAGAAAAAGGACTCGTTTGGCTGTTTCCATACTTTTCAAAGTCCGGTTTATCGATGAAAAGACAAGTATTTTTAAAAAAAGGTATACGGTTGTAATCAGAATTATAAGGTCTATAAAAGTTGTAAAATAAAAAAAAACGAATTCCATTTAAAAAAATTCAAGATGGCGTCCGTATGTGAAAATCCTGAAAATCATTTTTGATTTTTTCACGCCAAATTGTTCAAGAAAATATCCCATTTAAAAATCCCAATTTTGGTGGTTCTGTTTTTAGCCGTTTTCACGTGAGAGCCGTGTTTCCATACTTTGTAGCGACCATGTATATGTGATTCGAGCAGGGGACGGCATATCATACTGTATATTTGCACAGCGGTTTTTGTGGAAATGCCCTCATTTTTATCAGTCAGAGCTCTGAAATGACGAGCCCTGCTCTTTACGCTGGCTTTTAGGTGTTGGGTATGTGTTGAAAAGGTAAGTTTGGGGTCGAATGTTATACCTAAGTATTTACAATGGGGAGATGGTGAGATGCGTTGGTTATTTACTAGGATATGGAATGGAGAAGTTGAAGGCCGGTGGAAGGGAATAAGGAGTTGCGTGTTATTTGGATTTATGGATATTCTCCATTTCGAAAACCAGGTTTGTAGGGAATCTATTAGCTCTTGCAGGGTGCTTAAGGCTTTAGGTAATGTGGGAGCGTGAGCTATCAGAGCGGTGTTGTCTGCATTTAGGAGGGGGTACGCGGAGGGATTAATATATAATGGGTCAGGGTTGTATAGGTCGTGGACAAATATATTGTATAATAGCGGGGAGAGTTCCGTTCAGTCCTAGTTGAATATTTGGGATGTTTTTATCCCATTTGTTATTCTCGGTATTAGCTCCCATTGTAGCCAATGAATTTAAAATGGTGCGATTATACCGTTCTACTTGACCGTTACCTCTTGGCATAGCTACCGCATTTAAATAATGTTTAGTGCCTATTTCTGCACAGAATGACTGGAAGGCGTTACTTGAAATGATGTTCCCCTGTCACTAATAATTCGTTTGTCGGTACTCCAAATACCTTTATCATTTCTTTCAGGCATTTAATAACACGTTTGGTTCTCGTGTTCTGTACGGGGTATATTAAAATAAACTTTGTAAATGCATCAATTATTGCAAAAACTTGAGTATTCCCAGATTTCGATTTTACAAAAGGCCCCAAATGGTCCATATGAATAGTGACAGGGATTTTTGGGATAGGGTGTAAATATCCAGGAGGTTTCCCAGGCACGGATTTAAAGAGCAAGCAAATCAGACAATTACTGACATATTTTTTTATAAACCGTCTCATTTTGCGGAACCAATACTGACTCGCAACCAATTCATGTGTTTTTGTAATTCGAAATGACCAACATCATCATGGATCATTCGCAATAGTTGGAATTGAGCTAACTTCGGCACCACCCATTTGTGTCCAAATTCGGTAATTCTGTGAACTTTACCCCTCTTCAAAGAATATTTATTAAAGATGTCTTTATGTTTTTCAATTTCCCCAGATTCTAATTGTTTTTTAATATTTTGGATTTGTTTGTCGTGCTGCTGTGCTGCTAACAACCAATCGGATTCATGTATTACAGCCAGACAAACACTCTTATACTGGGTCGGCGGATTCCGGCTTAATGCGTCGACATGCTGCATTTGTTGACAACTACGATGTTTAATTTCATAGTGATATTCGTTTAGCGCAAGCACCCATCGACCAATACCTAACCTAACCTAACCTTGGGGGAGACCTTGCTGGGGAGTGAATGATTGAGAATAGGAGTTTCGGATTCGGATTTTTAGAGATCGGTTATTCAGGGAACTGTCGAGGATATGAATTAAATAAGAAGGGATTCCTAACGAATTGCACTTAAACAACAGACCTCGATGCCATACTGAATCGTATGCTTTCTGGATGTCTAGAAATGCGATGGCTGACTTCTGGTTTTCGAGGTGTGTTGTTTGGCAATTCGATGTGAGGATTGATAATGGAAGTGAGGTTGAGCGATGTTCTATGAAACCAAATTGATACATAGGGATGCCGTCGAGGATGAGGGATTATAGTTTTTTCTGGATAATGGATTCAAATAACTTACCAAGGACTGGAAGAAGAGTGATTGGGCGATAGCTTGAAACTAAGGCTGAATCGTTGCCAAATTTATGGATGCAAGTGATAATCCCTTTCTTCCATTCCGTTGGCAAAGGTTTGGGAAATAAATATGTGATTAAATAAAAGGATGATATGTTCATCGATGTTTTAAAGAAGGGACTTCAGGATACATCTAGGGATGCCATCGTATCCGGGAGAGGTATTCTTGCCTTTGTGTAGCACAGTGATGGGGAAACTACGGCCCGCGGGCCAAGTCCGGACGCGGAAAGATTTAATCCGGCCCGTTTAAGAGTGACGTCGTGAGAATGTTTGAACGCGTAATGTGACGACCCGCATAAAAACTACCTACCTACGATTAAGCATTATTCTTTGGCCCGCTACGATTGTCTGGTTATTACAAATGGCCCGTCTTAAAAAAAGTTTCCCCACCACTGGTGTAGCAGCTCATAATATTCTTCCTCCTTTATTTCATTATGGGAGGAATGGGGGATGGGATTTCTTTTAAACGTACTGTACCAGTCATTGATTGTTTTAAGGAAAGTCTTGCCATACGTGTCATTGTCTGTCATAGTATATGTCTTTTCGTAGTATTTAGCAAAAGTGTCTGCAATTACTTGGTTGTCTGTTCGTGTTCGTGGTTGGGTCTTAAATATACTGTAGTGAATCTGTCTTTCGGTATTTGCTCAGTTTTTTGATTTCATCCCAAAACTTTTTACCGTGCTGTTCGTTAATGTTATTACATGTCTTTATCCATAAGTCTTGTTTGTATTCTGCAATCAGTCGGTGTATGTCTTTGTTTAGTCGGTTAAAGTCACGTTTTCGGTTAATGTCATCCGTCAGTTGAATGTCTCTCTAGAGTTGTCGCTTGTATTTAATCAGTCTTAAAATATATTTAGGAAGAGGGTATTTATAGGGTGTTTTGGTGTAAGTGGTTGTTTTTTGTCTTATAGACTCTGATAATGTATTCAGGAATAAGGATATGGATGTTGGGGTAATAATTGGATGGGATTCTATAAATTGAGTCATGTCCTCTGTCACCTTGTCTAAATTACAGTCCTTATGTCTATAAATAGTTCTCTTGGGATATGAGGATTTGTTAACTTTGAAAATTTAACAGATAGGTGATCTGAACCTAAGTCAGGTATAAGTTGGAGGTATTGGATTAGGTGTCGTATATTGCTGGTACATAATAAGATATCGGGGGTAGAGAATTGAATGTGGGACATTATAAATGTAGGATCTGTATGTATACGGACAAAGTTGGAATTAGAAATAAAGGAGGAGAGCTGCCTGGTCTTGGCTTTATTGATATTAAAGTCTCCGATAACGATGGCATGATCATAAAGAGAGGCTTTCGAAAATATAGTATCCTCAATAGAGGAGGAATGGTGTATATAGGCAAGGAAGATATGTAGGGTAAAAGAGGAAAAATCAATGGTGCAATGCAGACGCTCGTTCATAGAGTGGTTTATTTTTGGAGGGTTTGCTTTGCCTAACTTTATTCCAGGTCTCACCGCCACCACTAAGCCTCCTCTTTGATTTTGTGTTGGAGCAGACGAGGGCATTTGTATGTAGGAATAATCTTGAAGAGGGAATGGGTTGTTGGATTTGGTTTCGACAACCATGTTCACGTGGATTGGGTTATTTCTAAGGATGTGAGAGATAAGGTGAGACTTTTTGCGTAAAGAGTTTATGTTAGTATACATAAAGTTAACACTAGCCATTGTTAGTTATTTGCGTGAAGCCAGTATGTATATCCACGGTCGGAAAAACAGGGGGGGTGACATCGGGTGCTTTGAAGTCAAACATCACAATAAACATCCTGTTTCCCGAGAAGTTTATATGTGTGTCGACATGGAATGAATCAATGAATCGTGCTCTGACTTTTTTGATGAGTTCTTCTCTGTTAGTTGTGGAGAATGAATTGATTTTCGTCGTGTATACGTCAATGATGAAGTCGTGAATAGTGATGAGGGTATGAATTCGAAATTTTTTGTCAGGTCCTTGTCTATTTCTGAAGATTTTTTGTTTTGGTTGACAATCTTGACGTTCGGAATTCCCTGGATTGGCTTTAGAGGCCTGTTGGGGCATCTAGTTGACCACGCTCCGTGATCCGTATTTCCGGAAGACTTGCATTTTGGTGGAAGGGTGGTGCTGCATGTAGTTGTGGGGTGGGCTTTACCACACTTGGCGCATGTCATTGTTTCGATGCAGTTTGCAGTAACATGATCGAATTTGCTACAGTTTAATACTAAGAATATTAAAAAAAAAATTTAAATAAAAATTGTACATTTCGTTGAAATATATTATACTGTTTTGTAGTTCAAATACTTTTTTAATTATAGCGTTCATTTTTTTTTTCTTTATGAACGAAATTACCAGTATTTTGCCGATTTGTTCACCAACAAACAAGCGAACTACCAGTGATAATTTCTGGAATTTAACAATTGTTTGTAACAACACCACCATAAAAAGTGTATAGTCGTTAAAAAACCGTCAAACTTGTTAAATACTGTCAAAGTTGATTAATACTGTCAATAATGTTAAAAATATAAAAATAGTTGGATAGCGATAAAAAAAATGTCAAATTTGTTATATCGTTAAAAACCTCAAAACTGTTAAATAAAGTTAAAAATGGTTAAATAACAATAAAAACTATCAAGTTTATTGAATCATTAAAAATCTCAAAACTGTTAAAATAGTGTAATCTCGTTTAAATATCGCATTTTTTGATAACTTTGTGTCACTAAACAGAAATTGTACAGGGAATGATTCTTTTAAGTATACATACAGGGAATTTTCTATTAGGTATACATATGCATACGCTTTTTTTAGAGTTCAAATTGAAGCTTAAAACGAGTGTTTTCCACTCTCAGACTGAGCATGAAGTAAAATTTCGAGTTTAGAAAAGCCTGAAAATAACCAAACAGCATTTTTTTGTGCGGTTGCCCAGAATTCTAATTGCATGATGGACAAAATTTGAGGTTATTGGTAAACTATGTGTTAACACATAATCTAAATTAAAATTCAAAGCCTACTCTAAATTATGTTTTAAATGATTGCACGGTATGTATACATAAAAGAAAACTTCTCTGTATGTATAATATTTTTACGTCTGATTACAGATGTATAACAATAATACGTCATTTTATCGATTTCATCAAAACTTTTGCTTTCGTATTGTACATTCACATCTCGTACACATTTAGAGCTGATCGTGATAAATGCTATTTGCGGCACGGAGCAAATAAACGTTTCTCTCCACCCCGCATCCACCCTCCTGAGCTTGAGGGCATTGCGTTGCACCGCATTGTTATTCAAGGTTTATAATAACGCAGAGCAGTTTCTTTCATTGTGATCTGAATGCGAAAAAAAATCCAAGAATGAATTGCAAATTCTCTGAAAATCCACGCGATTCTATCCGCTTAATTAGATTTGTAAACACGCCGGGAGGAATTGCGCAAAATGATTAATAATTTAAATAGTTTGCCCTCCGTAAGTAAATAATTACTGGAATTACATAGGAGTTTCTATTTATGCGTGAAATTAGAGAGGAAGGGAAAATTGCTGGATGTTTCTGGTATGACGATTGCTAGATGTACTGAGGTTGCGGATTTTAAATACACAAGAAAATTAGTATGTGCATATCTGAATGCTATTATTTTCGGGCAGGAAAAACTACAAGATATTTCCCCGGGTTGAGAATGTATTTTATGGTATAATCTCTAATAACGACAAGTACTCGTACATCTATAGACATTACCACTTAATAAAATGTACACATAATCTGTTATTTTTTATATGACCAATCAAGAATAATTACATGTTACATTGTAAATCAATTTTGAATTTGTAGATTATGTGAAGGGAAATATGACAGTAATTTGACAATTCAATTAATTAAAAAAATAGATAATTTACTTAACAAAGATTACTATTACAAATGCACCTCAAATTTTTTGTGTTTACTACCAACTTAATAAAGTGTCTCTGAGGAACAGGTAAATGCATCTTGCTAAGAAATATCTGTCTGTTTTATTATCTGCCAGAACTTACATTTATTGAATTATTCAAGAATATTTGCAAGGATTGTTTACACTCCTTGATTAAGCGAAATAATGTTCATCCCTCTGCTCTCTGTTTTCTCGCGCCGTCATCAATTATCCTCCTCGCACACACTGTTGCATTCTTTTTCTTTTTTTTTTTAGCTAACTAAGAATATCGTAAAGGAGTATAATTAATATTAACTAAATATTTATTTTTTAATTTATGTGGCTCAGTGAGACACACGCTGTTTGTTTTGGAGTTATTACATTAAATTATCGAGGTTATTCTCCAACAGAACGTTCTCTATATTTCGCCATTTCGGTCAGAGAGAACGTGCTCGAGAATTTTCTCCAACTCACAACACTAGCCAGATTTAATGTGCAGTTAAAATGTTTTTATATTTCTCCTAAAAATAACACAAAACAAACAAAAACGTATACATGATTAAAATTTTAGTAGTTGATAAATCTGCCATTTCTGTTTCAACTTATTCTATCCAAATTTATTCAAGTTGACAATACGAATAATATTCGTAGTAAAATTTCCCCTAGTGCGTATACTCGGAATATTATATTAAGTAACATAAAATCGCAACAAACCTGTATCTATGTAATTGTCAACTACCTAACTGAATATACTTTCTCATTTAAGTAATCGGTAACACTTTAGTATCTAGCAAATAACCTAATGTTAGTAAGTTATCTAAGCTTTTAGCATTGAAGTAGGTCGCTAAACCGTATGTCCCGTTTGAAATCCCATCATGGGGAGTTACCATGTAAAAATGTCAGATTCAGTTTGTATCTCTATGATTGAATCAAAATGATCAGAATATCATTAGAATCATTCCTACGTCTACTAGCATTATTTTCCAAGTTTTATTTATGTTTTTTTCTTTAGATTTCTTCGAAATATAGCTTAAAAATAGTGAAGAAATATTCGAAAATAAAATTAAAGGAGTTGCTATGAAAAGTCAGTGTTTGTCATCTAAATTTATGAAGACACAAAACATTAATTCAATTCAAAATGAGTGTTTATAGCACAAAAGAAAAAAAATCTGATAATTAAATGGACTTTCAGTGGATATTCTTCGCGTGCTAGGTATTTTCGACTGATTTAGTATTAATCAACAATTATTAGAATCGTTCCGAAATTTGAGGAAAATAATTTTGTGAACGATGAACATATCGTCGAGTATAAAAAGACGAAATCTAAAGAAATTGTAACAAATGTAATGGCAAAGATAAGAGTAAATCTAACAGTAAGTGTACGAAAGAAGAAGTCTTCAAATAATCTTTGATATTCATTGTTTACATACACATCCTTTCTAAATTTTGAATGGTCTAATAATTGTAGATTAACTGGACACGGTTTTCAAATTTCGTACAAAATAAATGAGAAATAGTAAGGTAAATCTTATTGTGTTTAGGTTAAGTAAAAGGTACACTTAACCTAAACACAATAAGATTTACCTTACTTAATTGTTGTTGAGTTGCGTGAAGATGGTTTTAAATTAATGAAACACTTGTATCTTTTCTTTACTTATTTATTTGGAGTACCAAATGCACATTTCGATCACGATGTGATCATTATCAATTGTTGACAAATATTGATAATGATCACATCGTGATCGAAATGTGCATTTGGTACTCCAAATAAATAAGTGAAGAAAAGATACAAGTGTTTCATTAATTTAAGATTTACCTTACTATTTCTCATTTATTTTGTACGAAATTTGAAAACCGTGTCTTTAATCTACAATTATTAGACCATTCAAAATTTAAAAATAGGTTAATTCGTTTCAATACAAATAATGAAATCGTGCCTGAACTAGCGTCTGTAATTTAAGATGTCATGTACTGACTATTCAAACCAACTACTATTTTGATGATTTTTTAAGTATATTTTTCTTCATTATTTTTAAGCAATAATTGGATTAAAACGGAATAAAATACGAAAACGGTAGATTGGGTTTCTAAAAAATAGGTCGCAATATTTAATAGTTTAAGAACCCCTGCATTAAACCATAAAACAAAATTGATTGTGGAAAAGATCTACAATTACATTTCTCGTACACAAAATTTAAAGCAAAACAAATCTTCATAGCTTTGTTTGACAATACATGAAAAAAGTGAAACAAGTACGTTAAAACTCCGGCAACCAAATCACAGTGCGAAAACACCCCTTCTTAAAAACTTGATTGAATCGTAATCGCGACCCAAGGCGTAAATTTCTCGCCCCCCGCTTTTAAAGTTTCATCCCGAGCCAACAAATACCATTAGCCGATACACTTGCTACACTTGCACCACAATTTGAATATCTCAAACATTTCGTAATGCGATAAAATTTCGCAGATAATGCGAGAGGGCGCTCGGATTGCTGTTATTAGAGCCCGGGTCGACGTCGCTCGAGGTAACCGTGACTTACATGAAAATGTCTATAAATTTCATTATCGAAAAACCTGGCGGATTTCCATAATGCTCGTTAAATTGTTTTATGGCCTCGCATGATATGGAATTATATTGAAATTTTTGGCACGCTGACATTTTTAATGAACGTGCGGACGTTTTTAAATTACCCGAGTGCACGTGCATCAACGGTTCTTTACATACTGAGTAATCATTCTTTAAGTACAATTTTTCAACCTGGCATTATACGTAAAATTCTTTAAATAATATAGTCTGGATAGGATCCTAATGAAAGGGATAGATGGGTAATTATACCCTCTAGCTATATTTTTAATAAATGAATATTGTAGTTTATATTATTAAGCATCTTTCATTGCCCTTATTATCAGTTAATGTTAGATATTATATCGAATTATTTAAATAATATTAAACATTGTTTTGACAGCATGACCAGTGGCGTAGATAGGGGGTAGGAGATTAATCAATTTTTTTATTCAAGTCCCCCAGTATTATTTTAAATAATGTTTTCCACCCCCCACCACATTAAGCATGAAACAAAATTTCAAGTTTAGAAAAGCCTACGAAATTTTATAAATTGATGAAAACCTTAATGTTCAAAATTTAGCAAAAATCTCGACATATTGAAAATTTGATAAGCATTTTAAAAATTGTCAAAAAGCTCGAAATATTAAAAATCTGATAGCAATCTAATATCGAAAATTGATACAAATTTTAATAATCGTCAAAAATGTCGATATATTGAAGATCTGACGCACATGTTATAAATGGAGGACAATCTCTAAATATCAAAAATCTGATGAAAATTTTAATAATCGTCAAAAATATTAAAAATCTCATGACAATTTGACACACGTGACATTTCATTAACCATTTGAAATAAAACAACGCAGTTGGGAGGGTTTCACTTTTATTGTTGAACACTGCAACATGTTTCACCACACAGTGGCTTCATCAGGCAGATGAAATAATTTCATCTGCCTGATGAAGCCACTGTGTGGTGAAACATGTTGCAGTGTTCAACAATAAAAGTGAAACCCTCCCAACTGCGTTGTTTTATTTCAAATAGTATTATGGAGTTTCATCATGTATCCGCCTCATCAATTAAATATTTCATTAACCATTATTCAACGACATTGACACGTGTAACATTCGACATAGTCGATAGCCTAGACAGACTAATACATTATTCATATGTATATAAAAATGTTATAAAACTAATTGAAATTATTGTCTGAATAACAGAGCTGGGCAGGATTCGAATCATTCAGGATTCGATTAACGGATTCGAATCTTTTTAGAGGATTCAAAAGAGGTATTCGAATACTTTAGTGAAAACGGATTCGTGATCCGGATTCGTTACATTTTTTTAAAAGGATTCGTATTCGAATCTAAACGTAGATGATACGAATCCTTATAAAAGGATTCGAATTCTTATAAAAGGATTCGAATCCTTATAAAAGGATTCGAATCCTTATAAAAAGAATCGAATCCTTATAAAATTCGAATCCTGATACATGGATTCAAATCCTGCTAAATAATTCGAATCATCACTATTAAGGCTGGGATTCGAATTCGATTAATTCAAATAGTTAAATATTCCAATATGAATATTTAAATCACTAAATTATTCATATTTGAATATCAATATTAAAATTTTCGAATAATTCAAATATTTGTGAATGCATATTTGGTTACTTAACCATGAAAAATATCCAACGTTAATAGTATATTTTTAACTTCACTTGAAATCAGTGTTTTATACGCGTGGCGCATGAAGTAAAATTTCGAGTTTAGAAAAGCCCCGTGAAAATTTGTCTCGGGTCGCTGCGCGACCCTCGACAAATTTTCTACGCGGGGCTTTTCTAAACTCGAAATTTTACTTCATGCTTAGTCTGGGAGTGGACAACACTCGTTTGAATTTTACATTTAACTCTTTTAAAACATCGACGTATGTAATATAATAAATCATTCATTGAAATCATAGAAAACGATGCAAAATTTTACCTAAAATTAACTTTTAGAGTTAACTTTCTAATTTGTTCGGCTCTTAATGGGTGAATATTCTATTCCAAAAAAAACCGTTTTTATTTTATATTAAAGTTGCATTTATTACAATAACAAACTGTAAATAAATCGACATAAATCTAGAAATATCAAAAATCTCGACATGTAGAAAATCTTGACGGTCCACTCCCAGACTAAGCATGAAGTAAAATTTCGAGTTTAGAAAAGCCCCGCGTAGAAAATTTGTCGAGGGTCGCGCAGCGACCCGAGACAAATTTTCACGGGGCTTTTCTAAACTCGAAATTTTACTTCATGCGCCACGCGTATAAAACACTGATTTAAAGTGAAGTTAAAAACGCACTGAAAACCAACCCAACTTCGATATTTTTTTAAAATTGGATGTTTTTTTCCTATCCATGCTGTAAACCTTCAGATATTCGTTGTTTTCTTGTAAATAAACTTCGATTCCCTGTAGTCCTTCGGTCTCCGAAGACCATGATTGGTCCTTCGAGCTGTAGCCTTTGTAAATTGGTAATAAACTTAGTAATCTAGAGTAATCCTTTAATTTGAAACTTCTAAGAACGAGTGTTGTCCACTCCCAGACTAAGCATGAATTAAAATTTCGAGTTTAGAAAAGCCCCGCGTAGAAAATTTGTCGAGGGTCGCGCAGCGACCCGAGACAAATTTTCACGGGGCTTTTCTAAACTCGAAATTTTACTTCATGCGCCACGCGTATAAAACACAGATTCAAAATGAAGTTCAATAACACATATATCATCATTAATTAAAATCATTATATAATCAGATATTTAGTCGGTAAATGAACATGTTTGTTAATAGAAACTGATGGAATAAAATATTACTGGTTGCAAATAATAGATTCAAATTTATTTTTAAAGGATTTGTGTCCGTGATTCAAAAATGAGGATTCGAATCTTTGATTGGAATCATATTTTTCACTTACGAATCCTTTATTCGAGTATTCGTGATTCGAATCATATTAGGTGATTCGGATTCGTGATTCGAATCATGTTTTTGAGGATTCATCCCAGCTCTGCTGAATAATATATAATATGTAAAATTCTGCACTTCTTTTTATGATTACTATAAATGTTTTGTTATATTACTGGGTATTTTTCTTTGAAATATATATGATGTGTACGTTGTAAATTTTCGTCGATCTTACAAAATCGTTCAGTTTGAAGCTTTAAACGAGTGCTTTCCACTCCCAGATTAAGCATGAAGTAAAATTTCGAAGTTAGAAAAGCCTGAAAATTTGGTTTGGTCGCTCCGCGAAGCGGAGCGGCCAAACCAAATTTTCAGGCTTTTCTAAACTTGAAATTTTACTTAATACGCCACGCGTATAAATCACTGAAATATTATGAAGTTGGAAATACACTTAAAAATACTTTTTTTTTAAATAAGTAATAATCAAAATATTTAAATAACAAAATATTTACTGTTTTCTTCGCACATTCTTAAGTTAGGTTAAATAATACAATGCATTAAATTAACTTATTTAGTAATTTAATTAGCAAATAATGAATAATGCTGCGTTATTGCATCAATGGCCCGCTTATTGGGTTAACCCGTTGAGTCCTGATTTTTTAAAATAAAAAAGTTAATAATTAACGTTAAAAAATTATATTAGGTATTGAAAGATGAAACTAGTTTTATTGAACACAATTATGTATTTCCAAAATTTTCAAAAAAAATTGTGGTTCCAAATTGGGACCACCAGTTACAAAAAAATTACTAAATGTCTATAAAATTCTTTGAAACAATTTCGTTTGTTATCAAGGCACGACCCTAC
The DNA here is from genome assembly GCA_932526585.2 of Philonthus cognatus. NCBI lineage: Eukaryota > Metazoa > Arthropoda > Insecta > Coleoptera > Staphylinidae > Philonthus > Philonthus cognatus. The sequence goes on from OW052248.1 coordinate 52,525,421, forward strand.
ATTGCAACTTTCACAATGCCAACGAGTGCGATGAGGATTAATCTTCGTACTACAATGGGTACATCTCACCTTCGTTCCATGGATCGGCATATGTACAGCTTCACTTGTCCTTTTCTCTATCGGAACCGTAACTTTGAATCTGCTTACAGGTTTCTCATTTAGTGATGGTCGTCCCTTCTTTGATCTGTTAGGTGATGAACCTACTAATCCGTTTGATACGGCAATTATAAATTCTTTTACTGTCAAATGCTGACCCTCACCTCGCTGAATAAATATAATATATGCGTTGACTCACTAATGTCATTAAGTAAATGCCAGAAGATTCGATGCCACCATTTTACAGACTTACTGTCGATTTGATAACATGCATTTAACATGTCAGCCTTGTCAACATATCCCATGTGTGCATTATAGTCTTTTACCAAAGTAAAGCAAGGGAAATCTTCTTTGGTTCCATCTTTCTTCTTCCTCGATATAGTCGCTTCGTCAGGTTGATGGAAGTTGCTTAGGAATAATATTGACTTTTTGTCCATCCATTTTAAAATAAAAAGACCTTCCTCACTTACACGCCAATCAGAATCTCCTCTTTTCATGTTTCGTTCATTTCCTAGATTCGGGGGAATTCCTTTTCTTCCTTTTCGTAAAGTACCACAGGCGTATATTTTACATTTCAATAAATCTTTCATCAAGGAAACGGAATTAAAAAAATTATCAAAGTAAATCTCATATCCTTTCCCAATTAAATCATTAGTGAGGTCTTTTACAACTCTACTTGCTAAATTCTTTTCTGTACTCTCAACTTTTCCTGTGTATATTTGAAATTGTGAAATAAATCCTTTTTCATCAGCGCGTACCCACATTTTATATCCCCTTTTTATAGGTTTAAGAGGTAAATATTCACCTAATAAACTTCTACCTTTAAATTTAATCATTCTTTCATTAATAGACTGTCGCTTTGTAGGAAAAGAGTAATTTTTAAAAGTTTCTTCTAATTTGTCTAGAAGGGGTCTTACTTTATACAATTTATCGTAGTTCTGAGTGCCTTTCTCTGGAATCAACGAATTATCGTTTATACACTTGCGTGCATAGAAATCGGCCCACTGTTAACTTTTGACTTTAACTAGTTTTTTTTTAGAAACTATTCATCAGATCAAAAAAAATATGCTGCTTGAAAGACAATTTAATATGCTTTAATATGAGAAATTTATTAAATTGTATGTTGGCTTAACATAGTGAAATTAATACATTAAACAAATTAACTTTTTTTATTGCAAAAATTAATATTGTTATTAACACTTATCTAAATTAACACTTAATTTTTAATAATGGGTATGACCCCCTCTTGCACTAATAACATCTCTCATACGATTGGGCATAGATCGAATCAAGTTCGCTATTGTTTCTTGTGGGATGTTAAGCCACTCTGCTTCTACTGCAACAATAAGCTCTGGGATCGAAGTTGGGGCACGAAGTCTAGCTCGAATTCTTCGTTTTAGCTCATCCCATAAATGTTCAATCGGGTTTAGGTCGGGACTGCATGATGGCCACTCCATAACCCGAAAACCGACTTCTGAAATGTAATCTTTCACGATTCTTGCGGTGTGCGGCCTCGCATTATCATGCATAAAAAGGAATTCGTCTCCAATGTAGTCGACACAAGGTACCACATGGACTGATAAAATCTCCTCGATGTACCTAGCACCCGTTAAACCTCCTCTCTCGTGACCACGGTCGCCCCTGCGGATGAAAGCAGGGTCAGTTCGTGCTCCCATAGAAATTGCACCCTAGATCATGCAGGAACCACCTCCATAAGCAATCCGTTCTTCAATGCAGCATTCTGCAAAGCGCTCTCTTGGTCTCCGGTACACTTTTTTTCTTCGGTCGCTACCATAGAGGCACATCCTAGTCTCATCTGAGAACAGAACAGACCCCCACTGTTCTACTGTCCAATTCAGATGACCCCGTGCAAAACGCAGGCGTGCTTGACGATGAGCTGGGGTAAGTTTTGGACAAATCGCAGGTGGTTTAGGGGTCAGGTTACTTTCCTGCAGTCTTCGTCTTACTGTCCACTGACTAATAGCCACTCCTCGCGTTTCACGGAGCTGTTGTTGCACTTGCACCGCATTAAGGTGACGATTTCTTAATGTTGTTGACACAATAAAGCGGTCATCACGAGCCGTTGTAAATCGCTTTCTGCCTGTTCCCGGTCGCCTATGAAAGGATCCAGTCTCTCCATATCGTTGAGTCACTCTTCGAGCCGCTGCGCGTGTCATATTGAGTTGTTGAGCAACTGCTCGCTGGCTAAGTCCATTGTCGATTAAGGCAATTACTTGAGCGGCTTTTTCCGGTGCAGTATGCATTTCACTAACACACTTGAAAACTAATCAAATTATGAAAAACGAATATTGTCAAATTTTCAATTGCAAAGGCAATAATTTCAATCTTTCACAAGTTTGTTATTCTCGTAATAATCACCACATAAATACGTTTCATTTTTTTTACCGGTTGAAACGATAAGCACTCTTGATAAATTTTAACTAATATTAAAGCAAATTAAATTGTCTTTCAAGCAGCATATTTTTTTTTTGATCTGATGAATAGTTTCTAAAAAAAAACTAGTTAAAGTCAAAAGTTAACAGTGGGCCGATTTCTATGCACGCAAGTTTATGTAAATTTTTCAAGTGCCACGCAAATCGATCACGAGACATTATACTGAAAATATATTCATCTCTAATTTCCCGTTTTGAGGATCTATAATCCTTGTAACTTGGCAATTTTTTTATGCCCATAATTATGTTTATAGCCAAAAAACATTTCATTTCTTGGCCACTAGTAGGTAGCGGATTCGTTCCTTTGTTTTGTACTTCATACAAATTTGTTTGAAACACTAAGGTGTTTACAAGATCTTCTGAAAATAATGCGAACAAAATACCTGCTGGTGTGTCAATTTCGTCTGATATATTTGGACCTGTTCTTTCTCAAAATTCTTTAATTGTGTTTGTTACGTCTGGACCACTTTGTTTGTTCGTCAGTCATATTTTTAAAAATTTATAAGCGGCAATATTTTCTTCCTCAACTTCCATAAGCCCCCCAGAAACATCTTTTGCAATAAATTCTTCGTCACTGCTTTCCAAAATTACAGATCCATCACTTGGAATTTCATCCAATAAAGCAAACACATCTTCACTGGTCAGATTATTAAGATCATATAATTTATCTGAAATGAAATAATTTGCATAGTATACTAGTGGTACCATATGGACCCACCTTTTCAAAAAATGAAAATAAGGTGAAAATTGTTGAATTTAAGTTTTGTATTTATTTACATGTAAAAGGAAAGCATCAGTAATCAATTTATTACTTACCCATTGTTGAAATTCAATATTTAAATACAAAAGTTAGTTATTAAAAATTCACTGTCTAGAACCCCTACGACACTTTTTTATACGCCTGAGGCTGCAACGACAATAACCGATGTGCGTAAATTTTAATCATTTTCGTGTTGTAACATGTCTTAACGCATGACTCACGCTGATGGTTTCAAGTTGTGCGGACTAGGACGCTAGGAAATAATTTATAAATAGGTGGTTCCAGTGCTACACTAAATGTAGGCAAATTAAAATGTTTTCTTCAAAATCTAAATATTGTTGCAATATTTTTGTTTATTTTTAATTTTCCGTGAAGAAAGTTAAAAATTGATTATTTCTGAGTTAATTCTAACAAAATATGGTTGTAATTTGGTTTTAAAAAAATTATTTTTTATACAAATAAATGGAGATATATTAATATTTTTTACCTTATGAAAATTTTCTATCATAATTTACAAATTTTGCCAAATATTTTGATAAAAAATTGATGAAAATTCAATAATCATATATAAATTGAATACAGTTTTCAATTTATATATGATTATTGAATTTTCATCAATTTTTTATCAAAATATTTGGCAAAATTCGTAAATTATGATAGAAAATTTTATCTTTGGTTCAATAATTTTTCTAGTTCAGATAAGATATTTTAATTTTATTTACAGTAGTATAACAAATTTTATTCATTTATCTGTAAAATTAGATAACTTCTTTGCTAATTTGTGCTGGTTCAATAAAACAGTGCAACACTAAAATCCTGAATTAAATATTAAATAACAATACTAAGCTATACCACAGCTAAATTACTGAGACGTAAATTTGAACCATTTTCAAAGCTTCTTGAATCTAAGAAACCTTTTTATTTTAAATTTAACAATAATTAATATATTAAACAGCGCGACAAATTCAAACATTTTTTTTTTCTGAATTGAAATATGAAAACAAACATGAAAAATTTGTGTGAAAGATAAAATATATCCAACTATTTTTTGCGATATTAGGTCATTCACGTATTTATTTTACCAAGGTCTGAAGTTTCGAAAATTGGAGAAGTTTCGAAATTCGGAGGAGTTTTTCTTCAGATTTGTAACAAGGCACGTAATTTTAGATAAAGAAGTTACATAATTTTAATTCGATTAGTTGTTTAATTTTGTATAAAAAAAGTTAAAAAAAACGCATAAAAAATAAAAATGAAAATATGGTTTCATGCGTTGTTTTTATTTTAACTTTTTTCATCCAAAATTGAAAAACTAATCGAATTAAAATTATATAACTTGTAATGATTCGACCCTAGGTATTGTACAAATTTATAATTTGTATTATTCTTTACGTTGTATTGTGTATGTAGTAACCCTTTAATTTATTTACCAGGTTCGTTGTTTGTGTCAATATGCATTATCGTAAATACTGTGTCTTTCTTCCCTTTTAATTTGACTAGGAGGATGTGTGGACAATAAATAAAACAGGACATGAGCTTAACGTATGCAAAGTTTATTGACCTTTCATGACATTTATAATGAATTGGTATGTCTTATATTATTTATATTCACAAAATATATTATCCGACGTTTATGCGTAGAAGCCATGTGCATTTAGTTAAACCCAAAAATTGTATGACTCTACTTGTGGGAGCAGAATTAACTAGCCCCTGCATTTGCATTACGAGATGGGAAACCCACAAAAACCATCCCGAAGCTAGCATCACACACTCGACACACTTGCGATTAGTTAGTGGGACAATCTCTCCCATCGGCCCTACACATCAATCGCCATACATTCTTGATCAATGGGTGGAACGACCTTTCACCTCGTTCCACTCATAATCGAATTCTTTTTTTTTTGTGATTAGTTAGTAGGACACTTAGCGCAATAGTAACTCGGATTGGCCTAACACATCAATCGACTGGGTCGATTAGTCAGACATACCTCGTTTTCTCGCTCAATTCGGCCTTATACATCAACCACCATACATCCCTCATTCGTGTGGTTAGTTAGTAGGACACTTAGCGCAATACTAACTCGGATGATGTACCCCCCAAAAAGTGTGCCCTTATTTATGGAATGGCCGATATGTTTACCTAAAAGAAAAATTCACTATATGTTGCTTGTATTAGGATTTTGCCAAAGAAATTGAGGATACCATATTCATATTTTATATTTTTTAGGCAAAACCGTACAAGATATCAATCATTATTAAGAGACAAAAAAGCTTTTAAATAAACCAATCTTTAAAGTAATATTTTTTAAATCTTTATAAGGTGCGCTAATAAAAACATATTTTAGTTTTTATGTTGTGGTACTACAGTTTTATATACTTCTTGTCAATCAACCATAATAACTTAAATAATGTGTTATATTATGATAATCATCCATAATAAAGTTACAAATAAAATTAATTATATTGTTTTGAACTGTAAGACTAATTCCGGCTTATCTGCAAAGTTTTAGATATAGATAAGTTGTGTTAAATCATCATATTTTTATCCCAGGAATCTATGGTTAAACCATTTCCCCACACTAACGGGACATCCTGTATATTAATTATTGCAAATTTAAAAAAATCTTAGATTCAAGAAGCTTTGAAAATGATTCAACTTTATGTCTCACTTATTTAACTATGGTAAAGCGTAGTATTGTTATTTAATTTATTTGAATGATTTACTAAGAATTTATTCAATTGTTAGAAATCCAGTGAATTTTATGTTAATTCAACCATCCGTTTAAAATATATAATAAATTATCCTTTTTCCAACAAAATATTCGGCTTTATTATTAAAAACATTTCTTTTTTCGATAACATCTACATTGAACAACATATCTAGGAAACAAACCTTGAATTATGACAAAATATGATACAAGAAAATTATTGTTCCTTTTAATTGTTAAATATTGGCGTTTAAGTAAAAATACTGGCGAAAGTAAACAAAATAATAAATCTGGACATTTCCATAATGATCTAGCCGGTACACCAAGACTTAACAATCAAAATCAGGACTGCCAACCTTACTTTCATCTAACTTTTATTACCAAATTTAGAACATCTAATACAGTTGTCTGTGATAAGTAATTACGAACATGTTTTTAAAGAGTCAATTTAGTTTAGCTTTCACAATAAATTTCATTTAATGCCAAAATTGTATGTGGATGAAGCAACATTGAATCTACTTAGCGTCTTAGATATAAATACACCCCCCTCTTTAACGCTGTTATTAGAAAATTTGCAAATATAAATAATGTTCCTTTGATAATGATACGTGTAGTATCGAAACTATAGTCACCAAATAAACCAATTGTTATACAAACAAAGTGATAAACAGTGTTTTATTTATGTTCAACAATGTATGACGAAGTAGAAGCCTCTATAGTCAGTGTCTTAGATATAAAGCGAAGTGTCTTTAGAATGATTTTAGCACAGGATTTTCCACATTGTATTTTATATTTTTACAGATTCAATTTAAATCAAGCGATTACATTTATCTTTTTTTTAAATAAAATCATAAAATAAGTCATTATATTAAATAGATTATAACCTCTGGCGCATAATAATTTACCCATAAACTAACTCCAACAAACGACCCAATAGATTACAAATCTACAAAATACCATTGATCATTGATTAAGCATACTTTGCCTCCTTATAAAGAAGTCCCATTTTTTATAATAATCGAAACATAAAACGATGGGGATCTCGGTAACTTGGCCAAAGTCGAAGAAGTAAAAAAAGAAAGAAGAGAAACATTTCTCGAAACCATATTCTCTCCTTTCCGAGTTTCTTCGTTGCCTACGGTGGTTTTGTCTCGCTTTTTCCTCCACTGTCTGTTACTAATTATTTTTTAAGTATTTAAGTACGAGGCGTGGCGATGTAAATGTCAAAAACGTGATATATTATTTACCCTGTAATAATAAAATTACGTTAGACGTACTTTTTGTTTGGACAATGGGAGGCGAATCAAAAGCACGCAATGTGTAAGTAATTTAAGTAAGAGCATGTTATGTGGTGATGGAGTTTTTATTTTGGATTCTTTAGAACAATCGTAACATTTCTTTTGAATTTTGTAATAAACAATTTGTTACATGTAATAAGTTTAATTGTGAGTACTGTTATTACTATTATCAAACATCTGGTATTATCTATTCGAGTTTCTCTTTTAGAAAAATTTATTATACAAGCCCTTGAAAGTTTGTTAGTATGCTTTTAGATTGAAACATACAAATGACAAGGATCGGAATAGCATTCTTGGATTAATCTACAAAGAAACTAATAATAATAATTAGAGCTCGGATTTTTAAGCAAACAGCTTGTGCTGAAAATTAAAAGCTTCAATATGAATTAATAAAATGTATACGAATTATGGAAAGTTAAATCATTTGACACTATATTTTTTTTTCGGTTTTATGCTTGTTTTGCAATTATATGCTTATTTCGTTAAATTTTAGATCATGGTCAATTATTACTTGTGCCATCAAAAAACGAACTATTCATTCAATTATTAATTAATCTACAATCGGCGACAAAATTTTATTTTGGAGCTCCTCAAAATATTTAATGCTTTAAAAGAGTTTTATGGCCAAAAAAGTTTGCAATCCACGGAACTAGATAATTATCTAGTTCCGTGGTTTTCAAACTTTTTTGGCGATAAAACTCTTTTAAAGCATTAAATATTTTGAGGAGCTCCAAAATAAAATTTGGTCGCCGATTTATTGTAGATCAGTGGTCACCAAACTACGGCCCGCGGGCCAAATCCGGCCCGCGATTGTTTGTAATTTTTTTGTAAATGTCATATTTTGAAATATTGTAACAATTGTTCCTTAAATTTTTCATAATTTTATAAAATTAATCGGATCATAGCCGACTTTATTATGTAGAATTGTATTTGTGGCCCGCGAAGAAGATAGTTTGGAGACCCAGGTTGTAGATTAATTATATTTTACTTCGCCGCATTTCTTTATGTATTTTAATTTCTCGGCAATCTCATCTAACTTCATAATTAACGTACGTTTTTTTAATCTTGTACATTGGTCGAAATCAAACACAATTCTTTTGTAAGTAAAGTATCTAGATATGTCAATAATTTCGAGAAGTGTTCAATCAAGTTAATATTCTAGAAAGATTTAATGTTTAGACTTGAAGAAAATTATCAACTGTTTATTACAAATAACCAGTGATGGAAATGAAAACAGTCATTAAATTTATATAAATATTAATACTACGAACCATATACTGTTTTTTTTTTATTTACGAATACTTTTACATATTCCATATAAACATTTGCAAAATTATTCAATATAAGATCAAACGTAAGTAGTATATATTAAACTTCACAATATTTCAGTGTTTATACGCGTGGCGCATGAAGTAAAATTTCGAGTTTAGAAAAGCCTAATTTGGATTGGTCGCTCCGCTTCGCTACGCGACCAATCCAAATTTTCAGGCTTTTCTAAACTCGAAATTTTACTTCATGCTTAATCTGGGATTGGAAACACTCGTTAGAAGCTTCAAATTAGAAGCTCTTACGAAAACAACGAATATCTTTAAATTCCCTGAATTATTTATCAAACTAATTAATTAGTTATATTGAAGATATTTGTATGATTGTCCGACAATTATTAAAATGCACTTAATAAATATCACTCAATTATTGGTTTTTCAAAATATCTGAAAAGCAAAATATACGCCATCGATAGTTTTTGAGTTATTTTCACTTCAAAGTGAAAAATGTTCGTAAATTTTCTAGAATTTCATTAACTTATAAAATATTTAATCAGTTTAATTGAACATATTATAAGTTAATAAAATCCTAGAAAATTTACGACCATTTTTCACGTTTAAGTGAAAATAACTCAAAAACTATTATTGGGGTGTATTTTAAATTGCACATATCTTAAAAGAGCAATAATTGAGTGATATGCATACCTAGTTTTATAGTTATCTTAAATATAATCTAAGTTATAAAGTCTTGACATTTTTACATCAAACATTAAAAGTGCGATTCTTTTCGCAATCTACAACAAGTAAGTCTTACAAAGACTATATCAAACACTCATTGAAACAACTACTTCCCGGGCTAATACCCCGACGGACATTGAATTATACAACAAGTGTTTGCTGTTACATACAGTAACCTACTGCAAATGTAACAATTTGGGTCAAATTATTCAGGCCATCTATGAGTGTTTGATATAGTCTTTGTAAGACTTACTTGTTGTAGATTGCGAAAAGAATCGCACTTTTAATGTTTGAAGTGTTCTGCAACCAAGAATTGGCAATTTCATTTATACTAATTTTTACATCACTCAACACATTTAAAATTGACTCCTGTTTCACGTTCAAGTGAAAATAACACAAAATCTATCCATGGCGTATATTTTGATTTATACATATTTTAAAAGACCAATAATTAAGTGATATGTACATAAAGTTATATAATGATATATCAAATAATATCCAAGTTATGAATTCTTGAAATTTCTATATCACTCAAAATAATCAAAATTTACTCTCGTTTCTAGATCAAGTGAAAATAACTCAAAAACTAGTATCAGGATATATTTTGATTTTCACATATTTTGAAAGACCAATAATTGTGTGATATGCACATCAAGTTTTATTAAAGATTCTTAAATTATATCCAAGTTATGAACTCTTGAAATTTCTATATCACTCAAAATAATCAAAATTGCCTCCCGTTTCACGTTTAAGTGAATATAACTCGAAAACTATCGATGGGGTATATTTTGATTTTTACATATTTTAAAAGAAGAATAGTTGAGTAATATGCACATTAAGTTTTATACAGATATCTTAAATAGTGTCTAAATTATGATTTCTTGAAATTTCAATATCACTCGAATTTATCAAAATTACAAATTTAAAAAAATAATTCTTAGATTCAAGAAGCTTTGAAAATGATTCAACTTTACGTCTCATGGTATAGCTTAGTATGTTTTTATTTTAATGATTTACTAAGAATTTATTTAATTCTTAGAAATCCATTAAATTTTATGTTAATTCAACCATCCGTTTAAAATTTATAATAAATTATAGTTTTTAAAACAAAATATTCAGCGTTATTATTAAACACATTTTTTTTTTTCGATAAAATCAAATATAATCTAAGTTATAAAGTCTTGACATTTTTACATCACTCAACACATTTAAAATTGACTCCTGTTTCACGTTCAAGTGAAAATAACACAAAATCTATCGATGGCGTATATTTTGATTTATACATATTTTAAAAGACCAATAATTGAGTGATATGTGCATAAAGTTATATAATGATATATCAAATAATATCCAAGTTATGAATTCTTGAAATTTCTATATCACTCAAAATAATCAAAATTTACTCTCGTTTCGAGATCAAGTGAAAATAACTCAAAAACTAATATCAGGATATATTTTGATTTTCACATATTTTGAAAGACCAATAATTGTGTGATATGCAATCAAGTTTTATTAAAGCTTCTTGAATTATATCCAAGTTATGAACTTTCGAAATTTCTATATCACTCAAAATAATCAAAATTGCCTCCCGTTTCACGTTTAAGTGAATATAACTCAAAAACTATCGATGGGGTATATTTTGATTTTTACATATTTTAAAAGAACAATAGTTGAGTGATATGCACATTAAGTTTTATACAGATATCGTAAATAGTGTCTAAGTTATGATTTCTTGAAATTTCAATATCACTCGAATTTATCAAAATTGACTCCCGTTTGACGTTCAAGTAAAAATTACTCAAAAAATATTGATGGGGTATAATTTCATATTTACATATTTTATAACAGCAATATTTGATTAATATTCATACAAAATATTATTTGATTTATTTCCAAATAATATATTGTCTGAATATTAATCAAATATTGCTGTTTTAAAATATGTAAATATGAAATTATACCCCATCAATATTTTTTGAGTTATTTTTACTTGAACGTCAAACGGGAGTCAATTTTGATAAATTTGAGTGATATTGAAATTTCAAGAAATCATAACTTAGACACTATTTACGATATCTGTATAAAACTTAATTGGATTGTAAATAATTGGATTTTATAAAAACCACCATAATTTTTATTAATCTCGTAAAAATTGAAAGATCATACATTTAACTTTAGCAGGATTTCAATTATTAATACAGCGAGTTTTTTTTTAAGTATACATACGTTGTTATTTTTAAGAGTTCAATTTGAAGCATTAAACGAGTGTTTTCCACTCCTAGACTAAGCATGAAGTAAAATCTCGAGTTTAGAGAAGCCCCGAGACAAATTTTCACGGGGCTTTTCTAAACTCGAAATTTTATTTCATGCCCCACGCCTATAAAACTCTGATTTAATTTGATTTGTCAATGTTTTCGATCATCTTAATTATTAAGACTTTTCGATAAATTTTAACTACGTGTCAAAATGTGTGCTTTTGCGAACATATTTACGAAAATCATTAAATTTTACTACATTAATCGACTCTTGCGGAATTTTCATCAATTTTACAAGTTTTTTTAAATTTCATTTTTTTATAACTTTAAGAATTGCAATAATTTAATAAATAAATGTCTTTTTGTTTCGATATTCTTAATATTATCTTTATTTTTTAAATCTAGCCCCATTTAGCTGCTCTCCTGATTTTTATATTTTGCCCCCTCCTGAAAAAGATTCAGCGGGCGCCCATGCCCTGTATACAAGATGTTTAGAATTAACTGCGCAACATTGCTAATTTTGTGATTATTGAGTTACAGAGTCAGTTAAATGAGTATAGTAGTAGGAAATTTAATAACAATCACAATGGTCGAATCAGAGAACAAAATTAACGTTGTATTTTTAAGATATTAGGAATTTTTTTAAATGGAACCCTGTGCATTTGATTACCTATCGATTAAGAAGATTATTCTTAACCAAAAAATAATAATGCATCATTACAAAAAATAACAAATAAGAAAGTTATTCACAAATGTCTGTTTTGTTCAAAACAATCAAGAAGCCCCAAATACTAAAGAGGAATCTTACAAATGACCAAAACAAAGCCTGATGTAGTGTAAAATTTAAAGTGATATTATTTGTTGTGTGCATTGTTATACAATTTTGAACATTTTCTTGTATATCTAAAATCATCCCTTTTTGCTTTAAATAATGCTTTTATGCATAAAATAATGCTTTTTTGCATAATATAATGCTTTTTTGCATAATATAATGATGTTTTGCATAATATAATGCTTTTTTGCTACAATTGGTGGTTTTTAAAGCGCTTATTTTCAATTTATTTTTGTGCTTAGAAATCCGAGCTTTAATAATAATACTTTTATTTCCTCACAGATATTAAAACCTTAAACCTTTTGGGTTGGTTTTGTGTCATTGTTAAGATAAATTGTTTTTCGAATTTTACATTAAGTCAGTGTTTTACACGCCTGGCGAATAAAGTAAATATTTCGACTTTAGAAAAGCCTAAAAATTTGGATTTGTCGGACACGAAGCGACCGACAAATCCAAATTTCCAGGCTTTTTTATAGAATAATATTGAGCACTGCAATAAAACCATCTCTTAAATAAAATGTTTTCTTCTTGGCGTTATTTTTGTAAACATTATTTCAAAATTAATTTTTATATCTGCCTAATTTAAATTGTTACATTTTATTTATTTAGTTTACTTATTTTACATTTATTTTCTGTGTTGCTCAACTTTATTTTTATACATTTTTTTTTATTGTATGCAAATGTGATTCAGTGATACCACTCTGGTTTCCCGAGACCATTAGGAATTGCCCCAAAGGGGCGAAACTGTTAAACGAACGCTGACGTGAAAAATGCAACCGGTGGTGGGTTGCAACATTGGATGCACTTCTTGGCTTTGGGCTATATTAGAAACCTCACAGAATGCTCTAGACCAGGTGTCTTTCGGAAATCCGCTCGAAAGCCCTTAATTACTTCGTTTATATTATACATCAAATTAATCATGTGTAACATTAATTATAAACATTTGTTTGTTGATCATTATTAATTTGTACTAAAAAATATACAAGAACTAATGTTTCCAAATTAATTGTTTTATACGACTTATCAAAACGAAATGTAATTACATATTCCATCCAAGGATTATTCATTAAAATACACAAATTAATATCGATTATTTTCTTTTGTTATACATTTTATAAATATCGTAAAATTTTGCGTAAATCACTCGCACTCATGTAAAGTACATAACCTATTTGTGAGTATAGTTTCTGAAAAAATAGTATTCCTGTATAATAATAATTACTTGCATATAATGCCCCCCCCCCTCCACATTTTGTGTACAAATTTGTCGTGACCTCTGGTTAGACAGTAAACCAATGGCTCCTAACAGGGGGGGGGGCAATTTGAGTTTTATTAGGGGCAGTTAAAAATTTAAAGATTGGCTGTAATCAAATAAACGAAAATCAACCAAATATATTTATTTATGCTATGATTTATGAATATAAATACCAAATCAATATGTTTTGAACTTCACTTGAAATCAGTGTTTTATACGCATGGCGCATGAACTAAAATTTTCGTTTGGTCGCTCTGCTTCGCTACGAGACCAATCCAAGTTTACAGGCTTTTCTAAACCACAAATTTTACTTCATGCTTAATCAAGGAATGGGAACACTTGCTAGAAATAAATTTCAATTAAATTATTCAGTAGATAATATACATTTTTACAAACAAAAACAGTGTAACGTAACTTCTAAATGATTTTAAATTTAATTAGAGTGAAGTTGGAATATATGAAAATGTGATGTTGTTACGAACAACATTTTAGTTTTGACTATAAATGACAGTAAAACAAAGCATGATATTAAGTTTTTATGCTGAATTATTTAATGTAACTAAACTAATTATTTTTTATCGAAATCTGATGATTACAAAGTTATTCAAGAACATAATGAAGTTTCGAAACTTTCAAGTAAATATCTTTATAAATTGGGCGATTATTTAACAAAACTTCAACTTGATTACTATGTCGGAATTAGAGAAGAGGGAAACTGACGATATACTTCTTTTAAATCATTAAACTTCATTTAATTTTAAACAACTGGGAATAGTGAATTTTTTATTGTTAACACATTGTAAATATAGTTTGTAAACAGGAATTCTCGTAAATAAATATAAACTAAATTAATGAAACACTTGCATCTTTTCTTCACTTATTTATTTGGAGTACCAAATGCACATTTCGATCACGATGTGATCATTATCAATGGTTGACAAATACATACATTTTATGTATTTGTCAACCATTGATAATGATCACATCGTGATCGAAATGTGCATTTGGTACTCCAAATAAATAAGTGAAGAAAAGATACAAGTGTTTCATTAATTTAAAACCATCTTCACGCAACTCAACAACAATTAAGTAAATATAAACTAATTTTATAATAATACATTACCCGTATTGAATTGTTACAATTTTTAAAAAAGTATATCTCCTTATTTTAAGTCATTAAATTAATAATGGCTTAAAATTAAAGACAAACTAAACTAGATATTGATTAAATTTCATGTATTTTCCAGTGCAGTTGTGATTTATAAAATAATTTCCAAGTTCTTTTTTTAAAAGGTAATTTCACAATATTAACGAATACGAATGTGAGAAATTTTATTTTATGGCTAAATATAACAGATTATTTCGATCTTTTCAATATGCAAATTGTTTATTAGCCTTAGGCTCTTTCAACCAGCCACAACAGTGTTGCTATATTTGAAGTAATTTCTTTATTAACTTATTTTAGCCATAAAGAATTACCAATAATTAAAAAAATATTTTTACCTTATAAAGAATATTGTGTTATTTTGTGTTATTGCTAAAATGAATAAAATAGTTATAAACCTCCACACAAAAAAGTTTGTACAAAAATCGGTTCATTTTTGTCCTAATACTTAATACTTTATACTTTTTTATTTTCCCTCATATGCAGAAGAAAGGGAAAGTATTGTTTTCGCGAAAATATTCAAATCAAAATATTTTTGTGGATATATCCATTTTGTGGTCTCCCGAGTTGATTAAGATAGGGCAATTAAATAGAAAAAATCAACAACATTCACGAAATCTTGTAAAATTCATCGATATTATATATCTCATTTCATTGAACTAAGCGAGAAATGCGGACAGCTTTTTATATCGAAAGTTCTCTGTGGAGTTTATTAGGTAATAGTCGATGTTGTCGTCAAATGGTAGTAAAAATAATAAAGGGAGTCAATATAATCAACATGTAATCTATAAAATTAAATGACAGTTAATTTGACTATCACGACATTTTTATCATCGTATATTCACTGTGTCGTTAACTTAACTTGAACTTAAAATCGCTTTGTCGACTGTAAATATATTGTATTATAACTATAAGTCATTTGGTAAACTGTTTTTTTAAGCATGATAGTATTTAGTAATTACCTGATTATTGACTATTGCAACATTGACCAAAAGTCTCTAAGTATGATAGGATATTTTCGACTGTATATTGACATTTGCGACTTTTGAATTTTAATAAATTGCTTGACTGTCTTGACTGGACTATCATAGGATTTTGTTATGTTATACCTCTATTGACCATGTTTTGACTATTGTGACTGTAAGTCACTTGATTGACTGTAATAATAATAATAATATTTATTGACGGGAACCCCCTTTTATACACAATAGATTTATAAAAAAGAAAAATATCACCATAAAGTGTACAACTAAATAAACATTAATTATAATAATAATACCCATAAAGTAACTAATAGAACTAAGAATAATTTGTGTGTATACATAAATTTCGTTTGAATGAATGTAAAGAGCCAGAGAATAGTCGGAACCAATAGAACTTGTTATAATCGTTGGCTGTACTCATTAGTCGTGTAATGCTGTTGTGAGAGGCGAAATCCGAATTATGAGTGCGGATCCGGAAAAGCGGTGTGTGTCGGAGGCTGCGGGTGGATGATGAAATATAAAAATTGAGCTGAGAGAGTAGTTTCGGGCAGTCACTGAAATTATTGACTAGTCTGAATAATGTGCATAAGTCAGAGAAGGTTCTTCTGTCCTCCAGGGAGTGAATATGAAGAACCGCTTTTATTTCTGTATACGAGCCCTGTATATGTTGTCTGCCCAACTTCCATTGTATGGTACGGAGGAATCTATTTTGGATCCGTTCGATCTTGTAAATGTCCGTCTGTGATTTCGGTGTCCAAATTGGTGATGCGTACTCCAGGTTACAGCGTACAAGAGAACAAAATAATAACTTTAAACAGTGACTATCAAAATCTTTGCAAGCATGATAGACAAAACCCCACATTTTATTTGCTTTAATACATATTGCAGAAATGTGATTCTTAAAATTTAATTGAGTGTCAAAGAGTACCCCCCAGATCATTTACCACACATTGTTTATTTAAATTGTTGACATTAAGTCTATATGTATAATCAATAGTAGAACTACCTCTGGAAAAAGATATGGAGTTACACTTTTTGACGTTCAAGAGCAATAAATTATTATAACACCATTCATCAACACTGCACAAATCATTTTGTAAGTCCATGCAATCATTCGGTGACGTAATAATTTTAAAAATTTTGAGGTCGTCCGCAAAAAGCGAAAACTTTGAATGTTTAATATTATGTTGTATATCGTTGATAAACAACAAGAATAGTATTGGGCCACAATGAGAGCCCTGAGGGATACCCGATGTAGCAAAAAAAGTACTCAGCCTGATAGTTATCTATTTTCACACTAAGTCGTCGATTTGTTATGAATGACTCGATCCAAGAGATTGTAATGGTATTGAAACCTAGAAGTTTTATCTTATTCAAAAGCAACACTTGATTCACTGTGTCGAATGCTTTGGAAAAATCTGTATATAAAGCATCTACCTGATAACCTTTCTCCAAAGCATCCGACAGAAATTGTTTATATAAAAGTAAATTTGTTACCGTGGAACGTCCTTTTACAAACCCGTGTTGGTGTGGCGATATTATTTGATGGGACATCCATGATAGTTGCTTTGTAACAATTGCATCTAATAATTTTGGAATAACGGACTGGACACACACACCCGTATAGTTTTCAATCAAATTCCGCTGGCCGGATTTGAATATTGGTTTTATGAAGCTGTTTTTCCATGTTATAGGAAATATGCCTGTGGAAAGAGATTTTAAAAATACACGATGAATCGGTGAACTTAATGTACATATGCATTTTTTAATAAGGATGCTTGGAACCTCATCCGGTCCCATTGAGAAGCTGTCACTAAGATTTATTATGCTGTTGAATACATCCGTCACACTGACATCTAAAATGATATCATTTATTAGATTGATATTATTTGATGAAAACAATGTATTATGAGGAGTAGAATCTACAAACACTGATGCGAAAAAATCAGAAAAAGCTTTAACGATATGTTCTCCACAAGTGTGAGTTTTATTATCATATGACATTTTGTTAGGAATGCCTGATTCATTTTTTAGGTCATGAATAAATTTAAAAAAAGACCGTGGGTTTGTTTGTAATTTTGACTGAACATCATTTATGTAATTATTATAAAGATAAGTAGACATTTCTGAACATAAAGATCTAAGCTGTTTAAATTGTTGATAATCATTTGGTAAGCCAGTCATTTTATAATTTTTGTGGGCGATTTTTTTCTTGGCAATATTTAGACGTAATTCTTTAGTTACCCATTTGGGATAATTAGTGTTATACTTTCTAATGAATTTGCTGGGAATGAATAAGTTTTTCCCTTCTTCAATAATTTCATAAAACTTATCCACAAGTTCATCGATATTACCAATCTTAAATAAATTATCCCAGTTTACAGATGCAAAAAAGTTGTTGATAGAAGAATAGTCAGCAGAATTATGTCTGTCTTTTGATTATGCTAGGATTTTGTTTGATTATGTCTCTATGGACTGTATTTCGAAAATTCTGGTATATGACTACAAGTCGCTTAAATCACTACATCAAATATAGTCAATATAGTTATTAAGTGACAAAATCCTGATAAATTAAAAGACATCTAACCAAGTGACTTATAGTCATAATACCAGAATAGTCGAAATACAATCCATACATACATAATTAGACAAAATCTTACCATAGTCAAAAGACAGTCAACTAATCATAATGTCACAATATTTAAAATGTGAATTAATGACTGTAAATCACTAGGTTGACTAACATAAGTATCGTTTTAGCTTGACATAAGTCGACGCTAGACGATATTTAGTCCATTGTGTCAACTTGACATAAGTCGACGATAGGCGACATTTGGATTATAATGACAGATGACATAAGTCGGCGCTAGCCGACATTTGAACTTTAATAATAGTTGCCATAAGTCGGCGACATTTGAACTATAATGATAGTTGACATAAGTCGATATTTAGTCCATCGTGTCAACTTGACATAAGTCGGCGTTAGCCGACATTTGGACCATAATGACATTAGACATAAGTCGGCACCAGCCGACATTTAAACTACAATAACAGGTGACACAAGTGGGAGGCAGCCGATATTTAAACTATAATGACAGTTGACATAAGTCGGCACAAGACGACATTCAACCACACGAGTTTTAATTGAACTATAATGAAATCGTTATGTGACAGTTACGATACACATTTTAACACTTATGACATAATTTAAAGTAACGACTGTCTTCCACTCCCAGACTAAGCATGAAGTAAAATTTCGAGTTTAGAAAAGCCCCGCGTAGAAAATTTGTCGAGGGTCGCGCAGCGACCCGAGACAAATTTTCACGGGGCTTTTCTAAACTCGAAATTTTACTTCATGCGCCACGCGTACAAACCACTGATTTACAGTCAAGTTAAAAATATATAACGCTTAGATGTGATGGTGATCAACATTTGCGGAGATGTATCTAAAAAATGCAAGAATTACTTTTTTTGTGAATAATTTTGGAATAATAATAAAAGTGTAATAAATTTAGTTTGAGCAACTCTTCCATATTGTTGATATTCAAATCATCATATCTTTAACGGGAAAAGTGCTATGATGGACACATTCCCATTTTTATCCTAAAATAAAATTGAATTTACAAATTATTTGCAGAATATTCACAAATTATAAATTATAAATTTCGCTTTATATATTTATACGATTTTTTTTAATTAACCAAAATTAATCGGTTGATGTGAAATAAAAAAACAGGACAAAATAAGAGTTAAAAAGTTGTGGAAAATAAACAGATTATACTGTCATCAAATTAACTAAATTTACACAGAAATGCAAAAAAAGTGAAACATATCATTTAGTTTTTCATACAGTGATTTTTTCTTTTCAGTTTACGTATCCTGGTGAATAAGTTGTTCGTTTTCAAATATCCGCTGTTTTTATATAAGCATTTAATTTGAAGCTTCTAACGAGTATTTCCAATCCTTGGAATCCGGGGGGTGTTACTTTTTAGAGGGAAATGAGCACCCTCTGGTGTTATGTATGTGTGTGAATATGCTGTGTCGTCCAGTTAGTTAAATAAGTGTATAATTAATTAAAAAATATTAATTAAAGTTAAAGTATTAACATGGATAGCTAACCGTGCGGGGGGGGGGGGACATTTTCCCCACCTGTTTTTCCCCATGTCTTTTTTCCCCACCTATTTAAAATCGGAATTATTTTTTCCCCACTCATTTCAAACATTCGATTGTTCGAACTTTTTTTGAACTTCTTTTCTTCATGTCACGTCTACCTTCATGTCAAACAAATTTAATGTCAAACGTCAGTTGTGTCAGTTGTGTCATCAAAATCAGTTGTGCTATCAATATGTCCGTAATTGAATTGATTCCTAATAAAACTGGATTTCTATTGCACGTCGACGGTTACCTCTATTATAAGCATACGGAAACATCAGGAGGAAATGTCAGGTGGAAGTGCAAGCAGAAACCTCGTTGTTATGCCTCGGCAACCACAACTGCACGCGGCCAAACTGTCGAAATTGTTCGTGGGGGACCGCTTGAGTCTGTTCACAAATGTATTCCAAATGCGGAAGAGGTTAGCGCGCTGAAATGCATCAATGCAATGAAAAGAAAGGCTCTCGAACATCCCGAAGCTCCTCCAGTGCAGATTATGCGAGCTTTGAGCGAAGTGCCTTCAGAAGTTCTGGCAGAGCTCCCCGAAAGAAGCAACTTGAAGAAAATCATCACGAGACAACGAAACAAAAATTTTCCTACCAATCCAGTCAATCTTTCCGATTTGGGCGAAATTCCTTCGATTTACAAAACTGCTTTGAGTGGTAATTTTTCACTGATCTGATTTCCAGTAATTCGTCACTAATTCCTTTTTCCAACTATAGGCGAGGCATTTCTGCTTTACGACTCCTATGAGGAGGCGGACTCGGATGAAGAAGTTGAAGATTCGGAACGAATTGTGATTTTCAGCACTCAACAAAATGTACATGCACTCGATAAATGTCGCACTTGGTTTTTAGACGGAACTTTCGAAACGGAACCCTCAATTTTTGTTCAATTATTTGCTATAATGGGTTCCGTAGTTCAAGTATCTAACACTGGCTTAGAACAAGAAATAGCTTTACCCTTCATCTACGCGCTGCTAGAGAGCAAAAATGAAACAGCGTACGCAACAGTCTTCGACGTGGTTTTATCGAAAGGCCGGGAACTTGGTCTTGCCATGCAACCTCAATACATCATGTCGGACTTCGAATTGTCAATAATTAATGCATGCGCCACTTTTAACGCAACTGCAAAAGGATGGTTTTTCCACTTAAAGCAATCAGTGCATCGTAAAATTCAAAGTGAGGGTTTAGTTACCGAATACACAAACACCGAAGACAGAACATTTAAAACAAATGTACAAATGATGACGGCACTCGCATATGTACCTGTCGAAGACGTAGAACACTGCTTTGACATCTTCAAACGACATATTCCACCAAATTTTGCACCAATTGCAGAGTACTTCGAAGTTAGTCTCATTAGTCAAGTTAGTCTCACTATTTCACTTTAATTCTAATTACTGTATCTAATTAGGTGTATTATGTACGCGGAAAAAAAGCAGTTGGGCGATGCAAAGCCGTGAAACCCAGATACCCACCGTCTCTTTGGAGCGTCCATGAATCGGTTATCCAGAATCTTGCCCGTACGAATAACCTATCAGAGGGGTGGCACAACCGATTTCGTGTGGTGGTTGGAAAGAAGCATCCCAGTTTGTTCAATTTCATCAAGGAGATTCAGAAGGAGCAAGAAGACACTGAAGCTATGCAGAGAGAACTTCGACTAGGACGCGTTGTTAAAAAATTAAAACCCAAAACTCAACAATTGAAAGAAGATCGAATTTTAAAACTTGCTGCAAATTACGATACTGATGATACTGATGATGACGTTTTAACATATTTGGAATCCATTGGCTACAACATTCATTTTTGTTAGTTTTACACATTTTTACAATTTTACACATGTATTTGTACCTTTTACATCTTTTGTAATAAATGTATTCTCATAGCAGGGAAATTATTATTTACTGGGGAAAATTATGATGGGGAAATAAACGATGGGAAAAATAAGTAGTGGGGAAAAATGGTAGGGAAAATATAGGTGGGGAAAAAATGGTAGGGAAAATGTAGGTGGGGAAAAACGGGTGGGGAAAAAAGTCCCCCAGTCCGTGCGGGTAAAAGCCGAGGTCATTAAAGAAATGACAAGTTTTTCATGCAGTGTCAAGCTAGAAAATTGTAAACTATGAAGATATTTTAAGGTGGGTGCAGACCTGCAGCACTTATGGACGCGTCGCCATTGCATGTGTGTATGTTTCAGAGCTGGGCAGGATTCGAATCATTTAGGATTCGAATCCTGGATTCGAATCATTTTAGAAGATTCAAAAGAGGTATTCGAATACTTTAATTACAAAGGATTCGTGATCCGGATTCGTTACATTTTTTTAAGAGGATTCGTAGTCGAATCCAAATGCGGGTGATTCGAACCCTTATAAAAGGATTCGAATACTTACCAAATAATTCGAATAGTTACAAAAACATCCGAATACGTACAAAACGATTTGAACTAATTGTGAGAATTCGTATGAACATTTTTTTAAAATGTTTTTAACCTTTACGTTTAATCAGTGTTTAATCCAAACGTTCAGGCTTTTCTAAACTCGAAATTTTACTTCATGTTTAACCTGGGAGTGGACAACACTCATTATGGATAACAAATTTCTACTCATTCACAATATGGGTAACATATTTTTTCAATCACGTTATAAGTAAACATTTTATTGCATACTGTGGTACAGTTTAGAATTTATTTACAATCCAACTCTTTTCATATTTTTATTTAGTAAACATTTGCTATATGTTAATTTTAACAATTTTAAAGATTTTTTTAGTTCAAAATTTGTAATTTTTGAGATATTGCTTAGTAATTTGATTTTATTTTGATGTTTTTTCTTGATGCAATGTTTATACATTTTTTACCAAAAAAAGCAGAAATTACAAAAAATATAATTATACTTTTTTTGTTGATTTTGATGATATTGACACATATTTGACAACTGTTTGTTTATATTGTCAATTTCATTATTTTTTTGTCAATTTTTAGAATATTCATATATACAGGGTATTTCCTAACTGGGGGAGAAAAATTAAACGTTGTATGCATTTTTTGATTTCAAACAGAAAATCTAAATAACTTTAGATAATCGGATTTAAAAATGTGCTCATAATATGGATAAAAGAAGGTTGCCTTCTGTCAGAAAGTCTTAATTGATTTGCTTTTTCAGCAGCTAGTGCATTACCATCAGAAAATTCTTAGACAAAATGATATCTCTTACTCTCTTCAATGTTGAACTGCATTTTTTATCACATTTTACTAACACAACTAAAGAAGCGAAGAAAACTATTTTGACAAATGTCAAAACTTAAACACTTAATTTTCGTTCATTAACTAATTCCACCGGCTACTATGATGTTTTATCCATATTGTAAGCACGTTTTTAAATAAAATTAACTCGGAAAAAAACGAGAAAGGCAAAATAGTTATTTAGATTTTTTGTTTAAAATTAAAAAATGTATGTTTTTTTCTTCGACTCCAGTTAGGAAACACCCTAAATAAAATATATGGACTTCTAACTAATGTTTTGTAATAAGATTTTCAGCGTTTATGTAATCGAGTGTGCTGTTTATAAAGATAATATTTTCAAGATTATTTGACTTCCTGTTATACCAGAAATCAACACCAACTTCTTTATTTTAAACGGAATGCTATAGTTTTCAATTGGAATTAAGATTCTACATTCTACATTCTACAATTCTATGAAAAAAAATCATCAGAAACGATTTTATTTTTAAATGTCAAATATCTCGAAACCAGTTGAGTTTGGAGGTTATTTTGCATTATTTTTTTGTTCACAGAATTGTATGCAAAATTCAAACTCGAAATAAAAAATATAGCATTCTGTTTGAAATAAGGAAGTTGACTGGAAATAATCTTGAAAATATTTTCATTGAAAAGAGCACACACGATTATATAAATGCTGAAAATATCATAACAATACATTAATTAGAAACCCACATACTTTTAATGTGCGGTTTCGGTGGGACACCCTGTGTATGAATATTTTTAAAATTAGCAAAAAAATACTTAGACGCAAATTGGTGTAGGAAAAAACCCTGTATATTATTGATTTTGATTTGTATGAATAGTTTTTTTTAAATTGACGATTTGTTTAGAACCACTTCTATGAGTTTTAACGATTTAGAATAATTATTAATTGAAAACACATTTTTTTATTAATGTTAACAATTTTTTCAAAGTTATCGTCTTTTATCAATTTCGGTCCTTTTTGATTTTTTACAAGTTGTTTTTCAATTTTTGTTTGTTGATTATCACCAATTCATGTTTTTGACGTTCATGTTTGCTGATTAAGTTGATTTAAATGATTTTTTCAATTTTAACGTTTAATTGTTCAAATAAATATTATTTGTATAATATTCAATTTAGAAGGTTTCTATCATTTCCATTTTTTTTTTATCAAATAAAATGTTGACAATTTTCATTATTATTCCCGTTATAAATTATATTTATAGAATTTGTTATTGTGTACATTTAAATAATTTACAATTTGAATAATGTTGAAAATTGTCAACATTAAAAATGAATGACAACAATAAATGTTGTCAACGCGAAAAAATTAATGGATAGAATAAACTAGAAATATAAATCTTTAAAACTGAAAATTACACAATAAATTTTTCATCATTTTGACTTTAATAATTTTTCAGATTTCTATAATTGTTGACAGTGTTAATTAGGATTTTTTATGATTACTTATTTTAATTAGCTTTGCTAATATTGATGTTTTCTATTATTATTTCATGATTCTTGTTAAATGTCAATAATTTTTTATAATTTCTGTATATTTTGTTACTTTTCACGATTTATTCAAAAAGCGTTTTTTATTATTTTGGTGAATTTGAATAAAATTATTTTTCTCAGTTTTAATGACATTCAGGGAATGTTTGTATTAAATTTCGAACGAGTGTTTCCACTCCCAGGAGAAAAGCCTGAATGTTTGGATTTGGACGCGAAGCGTCCAACTCCAAATTTAGGCTTTTCTAAACTCGCAATTTTACTTCATGCGCCATGCGTATAAAACGCTGATTTGAAGTACACACGATTACATCTTTAATCAGAGTAACATGGAATCAGATATTTAGACTGTTATCAACGATGTCCAGTGTTAATAATAAATAATTAGGTTTTAAACATTTTTATTAGAACAACATTTTTTTTATTAGAACAACAAAAATATTAAAATCAAATTTATTTTCAAGGGATTTGTAATCGTGATTCGAAAAATACAGGATTCAAATCTTTGATTTGAATCATATTTATTTCTTATAAATCCTTTATTCGAGTATTCATGATTCGAATCATATTATTTGATTCGGATTTGTGATTCGAATCCTTTTTTTGAGTATTCGTCCCAGCTCTGGTATGTATATTATGAACGTTCCAATATTGATATAGCAATTTTAATGTTTATTAACATAAATATAGTTCGGATAATAAGATATAAGAATGTTTGGCAAATTTCCAGCACAAAGATTTTCATCACAGGTCTAATCCGCCACTGCATAAATAACACATTGTGGTAAATTAAAAAAATCTTGGAATTATTTCTGAAAAGTAGAAATTACTTACTTTAGAAAAACGCAGAGACTAAGTATACGATAAATATCTTTGCAGGAGTATTATTAAATGTACAAGTTATATTTTGTATTGTATGATTTTAAATCCGAAAGGAATCCGAGTTTCGGGAAAGCCGAAGATTTCTTCGAAAAATTGAGGGCAACAAACGGTTATTACAGAGACAGTCGTGCCGCCCGCACAGTAAAATGGTAAAACTGGTAAACGGTCTCCAGTACCCATATAATTTCTCGAGTGTAAAAAAGTGTAACCACAGTGGGATGTACGCCCGGAGGGTGCACGAAACACCCTCGCATGGAACGTAAAGTAGCAAAGTGACTATTACAATCATGTTATACACCCAATCAAAGAGGCATAATAAATTTGGGAACTTTTAAAGCGAGTCTTCACATAATACGGAATGCAATGAGTTCGCTCGAGGGGACAATCGTGGTCTGCCGTTGCTGGTATACAGTCTTCAGGTTCGGAAGAACTCATGATAGCCTCTGGGGCTCATGCCGAATGGAAGAACGAGCGAACGAAGCGGTCTGCAGGAGGAAAAGAAGAAAGGGTACCACTCTGCTTGTGCTCTTGGTACCAGTGCTGTAGAAGTAGAGAGCAAAGAGCAACACGCGACCGCCCGCCGCGGGGGTGGTAGCTACATTATAAAATATATCGGCTGCTGGGGCTATCATGTATCATACACAGGTTACTTGCCTTCTTCTATCCTTATCCGTATCCTTTGCTTTTTCACTGGTTGCTTTGCGCGTTTGCGTTTACTTCACTCCTTCTGTTGCCAACACGACCTGTCTCTTGCAAAACGTTTTCTTTGTTATCTCTTTATGTGTGTGTATGTACACACATGTTATTCATGTGTGTATGTGTTCAACCGTTCGAGCATCGTGCTTTTCTCTTTTGTACTTTGTGTTATTTTCTATGAACACATTTGAGTGGCACATCCTTTTAAATCCTCTCCGCTTTTGTATCTTTTGTGCAGGGTTATATGTGATATGTAGGTAGTCGGGGCATAACATTCGCCACGCTCCTCCTTTACCTATGTATTAAATATGTATGCACATTCTCGTAAATACACCCTCATATATATATAACCTTTTTTGGCATAAAAAACAAAATACAAATCGTAAATACACGCTCATAAATAAATCCCCCTAAAAAAAGCCACACCTCTTTAAATAGCCCAATTTAGGGTAAAATTCCTAAAATCGGTCGCACTGATTATACATATGATAAAAATAAATAAACAAATGGAGTGATATTTTCGAAAAGTGTATTCGAAAACATGACTCCATTTGTTTATTTATTTTCTCACATGTGTAATCAGTGTTGCGATTTTGGGATTTTTACCCCAAATTGAGCTATTTAAGTGTGGTTTATTTTGGGGGGATTTATAGATTCGGGGGTGCCCCATTTCATCCCCAAATATATAAATCCCCCCTAAAAAAACCACACCTCTCTATATAGCCCATCAGTTAGTTGTTTTATCGATAATTTTTATAAATGTCTTTGTTTAATTTACAGATACGCCATCTGTGTAGTAATTTTATTATCATTTAGAATAAAAACCATAGCAAAACGCGGCATGCTTCCTCTAGACCAGTGGTCTCCAAACTACGGCCCGCGGGCCAAACCCGGCCCGCGACTTGCATGAATCCGGCCCGCGATTGTTTGTATTTTTTTTTGTAAATGTCATATTTTGAAATATTGTAACAATTGTTCCATAAATTTTCCATAATTTTATAAAATTAATCGGATCTTGGCCGACTTTATTATGTAGAATTGTATTTGTGGCCCGCGAAGAAGATAGTTTGGAGACCCAGGCTCTAGACCCAGAATCGACAACGCGGTGCCGCGAAGCATTTTTAAAATGCCTGTCGTCTAAAGATCTAAATTCAATTCATTTAGATATTTGAACAACAAACACTCGCGGATGATTTAAGAGGTGAAATGAAAACGTACTAAGATTTGTTCTCTAAAGTATGCCTAAATATTCCAAAACACGAGTTCGGTGCTTACATTTATATTTTAGAAAAAATTAAATTAGTGTGCCTTGGAAAAATATCTGAATACATCAATATTAAAAATTCGGACTTCACTTTTAACCAGTGTTGTATACCCGTGGCGCATGAAGTAAAATTTCGAGTTTAGAAAAGCCCCGTGAAAATTAGTGTGCCTTGGAAAATTATTCGAATACATCAGTTTTAAAAATTCGGACTTCACTTTTAACCAGTGTTTTATACCAGTGGCGCATGAAGTAAAATTTCGAGTTTAGAAAAGCCCCGTGAAAATTTGTCTCGGGTCGCTGCGCGACCCTCGACAAATTTTCTACGCGGGGCTTTTCTAAACTCGAAATTTTACTTCATGCTTAGCCTGGGAGTGGAATCACTCGTTACAAAATTCAAATTGAACCAATGTCTAAAAATGTACAGTGTGTTCATCCATATACCGGGTGTTCGATAAATAACGCCCAACGTCATAACTCTTTGATTAAAAAACACTTAGAACCTTTCTTCAATACTTTATTTTGTAACCAAATGTACATTTCGGACACGAAGTGTCCATTATCAATGGTTTGATACTAATACTAATTTGTATTAGTATCAAACCATTGATAATGGACACTTCTTGTCCGAAATGTACATTTGGTTACAAAATAAAGTATTAAAGAAAGGTTCTAAGTGTTTTTTAATCAAAGTATAATTATCTTCAAGTAACTCAATCAATCCAAATGTCATAACTCTGTTATTTATTGACCGATTTGAATGAATTAAAAAATAAAGTGAATGGTCGTTTTATTACTATAAATTGACTGTAATTGTATATCTTTTTAAAATTATCTTCATTTTCAAATAATAGTCAACTTTAAATTTCTAAATGGCTGGATATACATTTCTTATTTTATTATATTGGACATTGATTTTCTGAATCCAATTATGCCCGACATGTTGATTTTAGTTTTATATTTATGCCAGAAAAATATAATAATAAATCAATCACACATAAAAAGACTGTTATTCCTTACTTAATTTTTAAATTTAATAAAAAGTTAAGCAAGGAATAACAGTATTTTTATGTGTAATCACTTTATGTAAACTTAAAACATACAAATTATGAACGGTGGAGGCTTCTACTTCGTTATACATGTTAATTCAATAAAATAAAACACTTTAACTTTGTTTGTATAACACAATATTTTTATTTTCGTGACTGCAGTTTCGGTAACTCAACTTGCCATTATCAAACAGAGTATTTTATTCAAAACATACAGTTATAAATTAATCAATTAATTTATTGATCTATTAGATTGTATAATATAATATTAGACAAGTCATGCAAACACATAATAATAAAAATCTTGTTCACATAACTTAACACTTTAAACATAACATATAAAATTACGAAAATGTTTTTCGTGAAAATTCAAACAATGTCTCAATTAATAAGACAACTTAAGACGATAAATATCCATTGAAACAACTACTTCCCGTGCAAATACACCTCCGGATATTGAATTGTACAATATTGAAATATTTAAAATCTTATTTAATTTGTTACAACGCTCTATTAAAGTATATGTAACGATTAGGTCAAATTCTCTTCAAACCAACTAACAAATACAAATTAAAAATGAAAGGAGAAATGATAAAAAATTAGAAGTGAAAGGTCTTCGATTAAAGCTAATGTCTTAGGCCATCTATAGACGCGTTTCGAGATTTATCTCTCTTCAGTATATCTTTGCTTATGACGTTTTAAAAATACTCGATTAGATCTAACATTAATAATTAATATTTTAGTTGCATTTATTAATTTCGATAATGTCGGTTCCAATGTTGTTATTTTTGGTTGTTGACCCCTCGACCATCATCGACCCCTAATCGATCCCCTGTCCGTCATCGACCCCTAATGGACCCTTTGTCCATAACTTGTTTAAATGTATTCAATTTAAACTCTTTATTTAAACTCTTTTAAACAACAACGAATATATGAAGATATACAGAATATTCACTAATTTTTATTAATTTCATACCGAGATTATTATACTCAATATACAATACGTGTGCTCTAATTTTGAATTTATTCTTTTTGTCATCATTTTAATAAGTGTAATGAAGTAAATAAAGACTTGGATCTGCAGGTGTTAGGAAATGAATAATTAAATTTACTCATACGCATTGTGTACATGTTCTTAAGGCATTAATGCACTTTATATAGGTTTAATTAGGAGGAGTCTCGCGGATGGTGTGCACTAAATGTTATAACTCTATTATGGTTTACGCAGATTAACATATGTGTCTCTGTGCATATTTGTATTTCATGTTTTGTGTCTTACATTTTAGTTATATGTTTTTAGCTCTACATTGTAAATGGCTTGTCCGTTAATAAAGAATTATTATTATTATTATTATATATTAATATCTTTTCCTAAATAATTAGCCATACATATTTTACACTAATTTGACTTTAAAGAACATAGGTTCAAATTTCTGAAAGTAGTATAATTTTACAAAAAAACATAGTTTTCTTGATATTCACAAAACATTAATTAAACACTGTCAAACTTCATCGACCCCCAGGAGGTCGATACCGACCCCGTTGGGAAATGCTGTTTTAGAGAATCGATTTAGATTTAAAAAAATAATTGATGGTGTTAATAATATAAGGTGTAAACAGTAGTATAAAACAATTCACAGGTAGCAAAGAATGGTGTTTGTCCCATACTGGGCCCAGTGATTCCATAAACGTGCCCCCTGTCGAGGGGGCACCGAAAAGATTAGTCCTGTTGTTTAGCCGGCCGGAGCAATCGCACCTCGGGCTGAATTCTCATTTATTATGCGCAACTGATTTCATCTACTCGTGTTCCTGCATAAATTAATGTACACACCATACACAACATGCATACCGGTATCCAACCGTAAAAAATCCAGATCATACATTGTGCGCCTTCGAGCCTTCATGATACGCTCCTCCATTTCCAACAAACACACCGCGCGCCAATCACAACTAAGTCATCCTCACGTTGCCCTCCTTATCTTATTTACATACAGGTAAACATATGTTATAAAATAGTGTAGTGTGTGTACGTGTCTTGCACACTTTCGCAAAAATGCTCACGCATTTACAATAAATCTAGCAATTGACGTGGGTTATGTTTATTCCTTCAGCTGTGTTGTAATTACTGCTTCCTCTGATAGGCATAGGCGAGTGAATGTAATAATTTGTTGGTGGAGTTTTTTTTAGTTTGGACATACATGGCAGATGCGTAAATTCTCGTCGAAAATGTGCTTTAGGGTTCGAGTAGTGCTACTTACTCCCACTATTTAAGTACTCTGAAGAAATCATTTTCCCGCTCCTCTTACAAAAAAATCAATTAGAATCTTTTAACTTAGAAATTGGAACCAATAATAAAAGAATCATTCTGTATTTCAAAATTTAAGCGTTTGTTAAAGAAAAAATGACTTGAAGAACAATAAGAATTATTGTTATTTAATTAATTCCCATAGGAATAAACAGCCAAATGTCCCACTTATGCCCAAAGCAAACGATTTTGCTAATTATTTCTCAATTATAGCATCCAATTGGCCAGATATAGAAAATAGTTCATTTAAAGTTACTGATTTTCAATTACTTAGTATAAATCATAATGATTCATCATATTTTAAATTTGAATTAATATCCAACATTGTTGTAAGATCCTCTATCATGTCTCTTAAAAATAGCCAATGTGGGGATATTTATGAATGTACGGCTAGCATAGTCAAGTCAGTGAAAGAGTTACTAATTCCACCACAACACGTCTATTCAATGTAGCAATACTAGACGGGATTTTCCCTTCTTGCCTCAAAAAGGCAATAGTCATCCCAGTCTATAAAAAAAGATCCAAATCAGATGTTAAGAATTACAGACCTATATCAATCTTGCCGACAATCGCAAAAGTATTTGAAGATATACTGAAATGTCAATTAATTTGTTTCATTAATAAATCTGAATTATTATCAAAGAGTCAGTATGGATTCAGATACGGACGTTCTACTACTAGTGCTACCTTACAGCTTGTTGAGAAATGCCTTGAAGCATTTAATGATCATGAGGTAATACAGGTGACCTTTCTTGATTTACAAAAAGCATTTGATAGCATGGACCATGAGACTCTTCTCAAAAAGCTATATATGTACAACTTTCACCATTCTAGTTGCAAGCTCATTATGAGTTACTTGGCCAACAGAATACAAGCAGTTAAAACTCAAAATAAACTATCATTAGAGTATATTAGTAACAAAGGTGTACCACAGGGTTCCAAACTGGGCCCTGTAATATTTTTACTGTACATAAATGATCTATGTAAATACATTGGCGAAGACAATATCATACTATTTGCAGATGATACTACATTGATAAATCAAGGAAGGTCGCAAGACGAACTTAGAAACGAATGCTCTGTCATAGTCAATCAGGCTACTAATTGGTTCTCTGCAAATATACTATTACTTAATAATGACAAAACAACAAATATACAGTTTAACTTGAAAAGGGTACCTGATCAAAACTTGACTCTCGAGGTAACATTTTTAGGGTTTTATCTGGATAGTAAATTAACTTGGAAATCTCATACTTCTAAGATTGTTTTGACAATAAATAAGAATATATTCTTACTTCGTCGGCTCTCGCCAGTTGTTGATTTTGAAACTCTCAAAATGTGCTATCACTCATTAATAGAGTCACATATACGATATGGCATAATTGTTTGGGGACACTCCCCAGGCTCACTCAATGTATTTTCGGCTCAGCATAAAGCAATTCGAATTCTTTGTAATCTGGGTTATACTGAAGATTGTAAAGACCACTTCAGGTAACTGAAAGTACTTACACTCCCATCTATATATATATATAATGGAATGTCTAATGCATATTCATGAAAACATAGACCATTACTGCACTAACCAAGATCTAAGTAACAGTACAATAAAAACAAGAAATGCAGGTGCAATACGTCCTTTATTTAACCAATTGAAACGTACTCAAAACAGCACTCGATTTTTTGGAATACGTTTATATAACTCAATTCCAGAAAAATATAAACAGCTAACGCCAAATGATTTTAAGTATGAAATTAAGTTAATGTTAATAGAAAATGCGTTTTATTCCATAGAAGATTTCTTTGTTAAATTTAAATATTAGATGTATTATTGTTTCTTTTGTATAGACTTATGTACCTGTGGGCATAAATAAAGTTATTATTATTATTATTATTAATTTAATTTAAAATAAATAATGTATATTTAATATGTATAAATACATTTAATAAATATTACTACTACCACTACTCTCATTATGAAATATTAAAGTTTATTCATTATCATATAAATTCTCCAAATTTAAAGTTATTTTAAGAGCGATAATTTTTAGAATTATTTAGATTATACAGATATTTATAATTGAAATAATCGATTTATTACCAAAATTTCCTCATTCGTTTAAATTTAAGAAACTGTAAAATTGTATCTGCAGGAAGAGCTTTTATTTTTAAAGGAATTGCTGCTTTTATTTTGAAAATAAAATCAGCTATTTCTTTAAAAGTTTATTCAAAATATTTTCTCACCGTCTTTTTAAAATTTGCAGAAATATAATTTGAAGTATTTTATTTTTCCTTGCGGGATATGAAAGCAAGGTACGATTCACGAGAGATGTCCCATGGTTTCCTTGGTTTGTAATGCTTTCTGCACCAATACATGTAATACGAAAATAGTTTGATGTCATAAGATTGCGTGTATGAAAAGAGACAGAAAACTTCATAATATTAGCAGACATAGTTTTTAGATAGAACATGCGAAAACATACAGAGTTTTATGTAACACCGAATAGGCCAGAACATATTTAATGTAAATTTTCCTATGTTCGATGTGTTCTGGGATGCATCAAAGCAATGAGTGCGATTTCATTGGCTCTGATTTTAGTAGTTTTAACGCAACTTTTATTTAACGTCAAAATAAAATGTGTCATTCATGAATCGCCTACATCATTAATGGAATGTGAATATTAAACAGAAAAGAAAAATGAGAAAGAGGAGAGCAGATTTAATTTAAATGCAAAAATAATAGAAAAACCGATTCCTGTCACTTCCGTTTGCTAATATTTCAAGATAAGTTTATACATTGCTTCAATTTCACTGGAGATTATTAAGAACTTCGATTGAGCGTATTGTGTAAACCATTTGATCAGGATCACCCTAAGTACGTTGCTTTGGGTGTACCAGCGAAAATGCCGTCACAAAACTGCCTTTCGGCAGTTTAAATATAAATATTCCAAATTTGAATAGTATGGCAAGGCAGGTTTGCAAGTACCACACCTAAGTCTGTTCTCAGCACAACAACACTGGGGTGTTAGGTGTGCTGCTTTATTTGGCAAACATTTTAATTTTCATTTATTTGTTAGCATAATACTCAATAAAGATAATGTAGGTGTATTTATTACTTTATTGACTGCGTAACTTACAATGAATTGAAGATACAGTGAATTTATTTTTGGGTTCATTTTGAAGCTTTAAACGACTAAGTATGAAGTAAAATTTCGAGTTTAGAAAAGCTGTAAATTTTTCGACATTCGTTGTTTTTTAAAAGAGTTCAATTTGAAGCTTTAAACGAGTGTTTTCCACACCCAGACTAAGCATGAAGTAAAATTTCGAGTTTAGAAAAGCCCCGTGAAAATTTTTCGAGGGTCGCGCAGCGACCCGAGACAAATTTTCTGGGTTTTTCTAAACTCGAAATTTTACTTCATGCGCCACGCGTATTAAACATTGATTTAGTCTGAAGATCAAAATGTACTGGTTAGTTTAGTTAATGATTTATGCAGGATCGCTAAAAAATATCCCCTCCTTAAGACACCACACTTTTGACGAGACGGCCACGACACGAACACGATACGAGCACGACACGAGACGTTCATGACACGAGTGTGTTGAACGCCCCGTGCTCGTCTCGTGCCGTGCACGTCTTGTGCTCATCTCATGTCGTGCACGTCTCGTGCTCGTGTCGTACTCGTCTCGTAATTATCTAAAAGAAGTGAAGTGAAGCGAAGTCTATAAGATATCATGAGTATCATGTTCAACAATCGAGCAATGCTTAAAATGTTTCTGTGTTCAGTGGGTAGTTACCAGTTACTTAGATAGTTTATAAAATCGTCCAATTCGAAACTTTAAATGAGTGTCGTCCACTCCCAGACTAAGCATGAAGTAAAATTTCGAGTTTAGAAAAGCCCCGTGAAAATTTGTCTCGGGTCGCGCAGCGACCCGAGACAAATTTTCTGGGCTTTTCTTAACTCGAAATTTTATTTCATGCGCCACGCGTATTAAACATTGATTTAGTCTGAAGATCAAAATGTACTGGTTAGGTTAGTTAATGATTTATGCAGGATCGCTAAAAAATATCCCCTCCTTAAGATACCACACTTTTGACGAGACGGCCACGACACGAACACGATACGAGCACGACACGAGACGTTCATGACACGAGTGTGTTGAACGCTCCGTGCTCGTCTCGTGCCGTGCACGTCTTCTGCTCATCTCGTGTCGTGCACGTCTCGTGCTCGTGTCGTACTCGTCTCGTAATTATCTAAAAGAAGTGAAGCGAAGCGAAGTCTATAAGATATCATGAGTATCATGTTCAACAATCGAGCAATGTTTAAAATGTTTCTGTGTTCAGTGGGTAGTTAGCAGTTACTTAGATAGTTTATAAAATCGTCCAATTCAAAACTTTAGACGAGTGTCGTCCACTCCCAGACTAAGCATGAAGTAAAATTTCGAGTTTAGAAAAGCCCCGCGTAGAAAATTTGTCGAGGGTCGCGCAGCGACCCGAGACAAATTTTCACGGGGCTTTTCTAAACTCGAAATTTTACTTCATGCGCCACGCGTATAAAACACTGATTTAGTCTGAAGTTCAAAATGTACTGGTTAGGTTAGTTTATGATTTATGCAAGATCGCTAAAAAATATCATTTCCTTAAGATACCACACTTTTGACGAGACGGTTAGTTATATTTATTGTAATAACAGATATTTAGAAATCTCATAACTTCGATTTTAGTGAAACTTATTGGTTTGTAAATTAAATTCACTTGGGTTTGTTTCACTTATAAGTATTTTATTTTCTACTAGTTTCGCTTTAATGCCATTATCAAGAATGTAGTACAAGTGGATTTGTTCGGGAATATATGCAGTTTTGAGTTTTATTGGGTGATAAGGGCATTTAATATCAGGGAATTTCAAAGGTCTTTGTTGTCGTTCACCACATTTTTATTCGCCCTTAAGGCTTTTGAAATTTCTAAACCCTCCTGATAATTAAGCGGTAATCCCTGTATATTATTATAATAATGGTTATTTTTTACTAAATTTTAATAGTTTAAAGTAGTTTTGATAAAATATCTTAAAATCCAATGATTTTAAGAAATTCAATTTAAAGACTAATAAAAAAAATTCAGACAAGATGTTTAAGTTTTTTTGTACAATAATATTAAATATAGCTATTTTTTAGTTAATTTATTCTGAGATTTTGAACAAATTAGATATTGTATGATTTTTTATGATTTTTGAAAAAAAAAAAATCCTATGATTTTTATAAAGTTATTTGTTTTTAACCCTCATCTTTAGACAGGTATTTTACTTTTCTGTACAACAATATGAAACATAATTATTCCCTTATATATGTTTATAATGTGAACAAATTTTGACAATATGTGATAGTTTAAATTAAATTGTACCCCAATATTCAATGAATTTTGTAGAAATATTAATTTAAACTAATTTTACATTGAATATTTCCATTTCCTATAAAAAGCCAAAATAAAACTGCATATATTTTTAAATCTCCTTTGTTACTATATTTAAATAGTATATAATATGTATTGTTAAACACAAATGTAGAAGAACAGTACTTTTATACATTTTGAATGAAAATCCTAGACGTTGAACTTTTGTATGTTATTGATTTTCCACAGTATTAGTTTATTTATTTATTTATTCACGGGCTAGCCCATGTTTACATCGAATTAACAACAATTATAATTAATGTGTACAGAAGAAAAACATTTTTTTTACAAAAGTAAAAGAAATATAACAATAATTACAGCGAGATCATTGCACAATTCAAACATTTACACATATACCAAAATTAAATAAAATATTTAAAGAAAATCCACCCTCCAAAATACAAAAACACAATCCTATATAACTCAACAATAATATCTACGTGCTAATAGAATAGGACAACCTATTATTATAAAACAACAAACAACAGATTCAGTTAAAAAGAAACTTGAATACTGAAAAACTATCGAAATATCATAAAAAATCAGTTACATTCGAACTTAATAAAAAGCTTCTAAGCCCTTAGTAATAAAAAAATGTGGAAAGAAGTAATTGAATTCAGTTTGTTACCTAGTCGCATAATCCTGCCAATAGGATTAGTTTGCCCATGGTTTGTTCTCGAAAACATATCTAAATATAAATTTCGTTCTAGTGTAAACATTTGTTGCCCAAAAATTAATTGTTCCAAGTAATTCATGGCAAAGAATGCGACTGTTTAACAGGTTGTACAGGAAACAAACATCTTCAATATACTAGTTATTTAGTTTTAATGTTGATAGTCAACATTTATAAAAGGCATTCATTTGTAATTCACATTATAGCTGTTTTTACGATATTTATGATTTTTATGTTTTATCTTGTTTTTCATCAAATTTAATAGTCTAGAATTGATTTTCTGGGCTTTTCTAAACTCGACATTTTACTTCATGCGCCACGCGTATAATAACTAAATTATTGTGAAATTTATGTATATTTAAACCTCATTTGAAATCAGTGTTTTATACGCGTGGCGCATGAAGTAAAATTTCGAGTTTAGAAAAGCCCGGAAAATTTGTCTCGGGTCGCTGCGCGACCCTCGACAAATTTTCACGGGGCTTTTCTAAACTCGAAATTTTACTTCATGCTTAGTCTGGGAATGGAAAACACTCGCTTAAAGCTTCAAAATGAACTTAAAAAAGAACAAGGAATATCTAAAAATTTACAGAAAATAGGCTAAACTTGGAATACGTAAACTTAAAAGAAAAAAGCCCTGTATTTTTCACGACAGTAATAATCTTGATTGTCTTGAAATGCCGATGGCTTGCTCTGAACAAAAAAGTATGTTCCATATTCCCACACACTGCACTTACCATAAACGCACAAGATTTAATAACTGACATATTTTATTTTGACGTTACATGTACCCTATTTACATTAGTCCTGATTTGCATTAGAACTACTAAAAATCTCAACCAATAAAATCGCACCCAGAAGAATGTAAATTGGGTTGACCATATTACCATTGGAAATCGTAGGCAATCACATCGCACTCAATGCTTTGATGCGCCCCAGAACAAATCGAACATAGGAAAATTTGCAGTGAAAATGTTCTGGCATGTTCGGTGTTACTTAAAACTCTCTGTATGTTCCGATATGCAGTTTTAAAATGTTCATGTTAAACGTCACATTTTGACAATGTCGTTGTAATAATAAATCTGTAAAAACCCAGTCACAAATCATTTTAATTAATGTCCACAATCGTTTTAAATGTGAGTTTAAGTGGTATATTTCCAATTTCCATATCTACTAAATAGCTCGGGTATTTACAGAAATAAATAATGCAGGGAATGTTTCTTTTAAGTATACATACAGGGAATTTTCGATTAGGTATACATATGCATACTCTTTTTTTTAAAGAGTCAATTTGAAGCTTTAAACGAGTGTTTTCCACTCCCAGACTAAGCATGAAGTAAAATATTGTGTTTAGAAAATCCTGAAAATTTGGTTTGGTCTTCAAGCAACTGTCTTCAGGTCATTTTAGTGTCCTAACTTTGAAATTCCATTGAAGCTTCTTTCCAGTCTGTTTAGTCTTTTGAGTCTTAATATCTTAATGTCTTAAAATATCTCATGAGTTTTGAATTTTAGAGTTTCTGTCGAGTGGGATTTAAGAGTTAAGACTTTTGAAAGACATATAATATAATAAAAAGTCGTTACTCTTAAATCCTTATCAATCTTAAGGTAAGCAATTTATTCTCTTCAGTCTTAATTTTCATCAAAAATCCTTTGAGGTCATTTTAAAGCTTTTAAATATCATCCAAAATTGATTTTCAAGTTTATTTAGAAGCTAAAACACCAGATTTTGATTCATAACAAATCCAGTGCAACATTTAATGAACAAGAAATGGATTTACTAAGAAAAGGATTCAAATACTCACCACCAACAAATCAAATCCCCATAGAAGAGATTATCAATGACACGGAATTAGCAGCCCAACAACTAGAACAAGAAGATGCCACAGCCTTCCGAATCGCAGTTAAAGAAACCATCCAGAAAATACGAAGAAAACCAAGCAAAAACAACAGCATGAATAACACCGAAACAAAAACCGTTAAATTGTTAAAAGAAAAGGACGTCTTTTACAGTAAATCGGATAAAGGTAATTCAGTTGTAATTGTCAATAAAAATGACTATTACAACAAAGTAGAATTAATGTTAAAAGACGGATCCTACATAAAACAAACAAAAAATCCAATCAACATTTATAACAATAGATTAAATAGTTTACTGAAGGATTCGAAAGGTTTGATAAACGATAGACTTAAATTTAAACTCAAAGTTAAAAATCCATCACTCCCCAAGTTGTATTGTTTACCGAAAATTCACAAACCCGGCGATAATTGGAGACCCATTGTTTCAAATATTAATTCTCCTACGTATTTTTTAGCTAAATGGTTGGTAAACGAATATAAAAACCTTAAAATTAGTAATGGTTTGTCAGTTCAAAACTCATTTCACTTAACTGAAAAACTAAAACATATTCAAATAGAACAGAATGAAAAATTGGTTTCCTTCGACGTTGAAGCACTTTTTCCTAGCATTCCATTACATGAAACATATGAAATATTAGAACAAATTTTGTTCGAAAACTCAATTGAAACACGAAAAATAGAAGAGTACTTTGATTAAAAAACACTTAGAACCTTTCTTCAATACTTTATTTTGTAACCAAATGTACATTTCGGACACGAAGTGTCCATTATCAATGGTTTGATACTAAATGTACATTTGGTTACAAAATAAAGTATTGAAGAAAGGTTCTAAGTGTTTTTTAATCAAAGTATAATTATCTTCAAGTAACTCAATCAATCCAAATAGAAGAGTACTTGAAACTTACGAAATTTGTTATGGAATGCAATACTTTCATATTCAACAACACGTACTATAAACAGACTTTCGGAACAGCAATGGGCAACCCCCTTTCACCTTTCTTAGCAAACATTTTTTTAAACCATCTTGAAAATAAGGCTAAGAAAACAATCCCTAACTTTTCGAGGGTTTGGTATAGATACGTAGATGATATTATTGCAATAGTTAAAACAGACACAGATATGAAAGACATAACATTAAATTTAAATAAACTTTTCCCTAGTATTAACTTTACTCATGAAATAGAAGAAAACAATCAAATCCCCTTTTTAGATTTACTTTTGATAAATAACAATAATACAAAAATAGAATTCAACATCTTCGTCTTCTCCTTTTGAACACAAATTAGCAGCTTTTAACAGCATGATTTTTAGAGCAGTAAACATACCATTATCCAAAGAAAATAGGGAAAAGGAATTTAGTTTAATCAAGAACATAGGCATTTCATTAAATTACAGCATTGACACAATCAATAGATTAATTAACAAACACATTAGGAATCATAAAATTATTTCAAATACCACACTAACCAACTCGAAGGAAGCCTCCCCAAAAAAGTATGCTAGATTCGTGTACCACCCAGCAACTTGTATGAAAATTCGTGGTTTATTGAATAAATTCAACCTTTCTCCTGCATTTTATGTCAACACAAAATTAAAATGTTTACTTGGCAACACATTTACTAAAACAAACCACCTAGAAAAATCCGGAATTTACTCAATAAACTGCAACAATTGCAATAAAATATACGTAGGTCAAACACAACGTAACATATTAAAAAGATTTAAAGAACACCAGTATTATTTTAAAATTCAAAACCCGGACACATCAGCAGTTGCACACCATTCAATTGAAACAGGACACACATTCTCGGTAAACAATATTATACTTTTAAAGCAATCAAGTCATCGTAGATTGAATATGCTTGAATCCATTGAAATGTATAAAAATAAAAATGTTTTGCTGAATTTCGATCTAGGCCCTTAGTTAATCCATTATTAGATTTGTTACCCAAAAATAATCCCGCAGTGTATGTAATCCTACCGACCACCTTCCCGATCCATAAGCCACCCGCGCCGTCCCACCCCGCAGATAATGTAATGACACCGCCACCCATTTCGAACCTTTAGCCGCTAACAATAGGTTTAATTACTTTTTGGTTTTTCCGATAACCCGTCAACTATATATACCGCGCACATAGTTTTAAGAATTTAGTTTGTTATTGATAATGAGCACTTTGTGTCTCGAAATGTACATCTAACATAAAAATAATAAGTGAAGTAAGGAATAACAGTCTTTCTATTTGTTATTCAGAGCTCTTAAATCCAACTCAAGTTTTCTTCTTCTTTCCAGTCGATAGACTAGGTTTAGTCTCTTGAGTCTTATTCAGGCGTCTTTTAAATCAAGTTTTTATCTGTTTTTATCAAGTTATGTATAATGGTAATGGTAAATTAAATTGTATTTCGTGGTCGTTTTCTTTTTAAACTAGTTTCGATTTATGCAAAAATATTACAAACTCACTTAAATCAAAGCCGCACCTTCCTCGCAGATCCTTATTTTTATACAAATTAAAAAATCCCCTTCTTTGATCTACCCTCCGAACGTCAGTAAAAAAAAAAACTTCCAGATTTCAACGAAGGGGAAAGGAAAAAACAAACCCCAATGAAAACGATCCTTTCGTCTGAAATAATAAAAATCCATAAAGACATGTATCTACCCCTAAGATCTGCACTAATTACGTCCCGTCCGATTGGTTGGCAACACCGCCTCGTACAATAAAGCGGTGCATACGGAATGCGAAGATAAATGAAATGAACTCCGGGGATAAGAAATAAAGTAAACAACACTTGTCGCCCGAGGCCGAGAATTATAATGTTTCGGAATATGTGTGTGTGTACAGAGGGGTGAATGCATGCTATACAAGGGGGTTGCTATATGTGCGTACGTGCAATATGGCGGATGGATTTTTTTGGGATTTGGATTTGGATCGGGATGGATTTCAAGGGGTGAAGTAGTGTTAATCAGGAATTTGTGGGTATACGTATTTGAAGTAACGTGAATTGAATTAGAATCAGTGGCAGCTCGTGAGAACTTTTATTAGTGGGGTTGCAGACATAAACATACAGCGAAATTATCTTTCAAGTATAGGTACCATTGGTGGAAACAACATGTTGGGACACGTAAAAGTTTTTTAGTGTGTATCAAACTTTAGACTTATCAGTTAATTGTGATTTGGATTGTCAAAAATAAAAATAGTGTTTCGATAATTCCTTTTATTTACATATTTTCATTGTCACTTTTATAACCTGAATTTAAAAAACCTGACTTTATATCGGTTAAATTTAGTTATGTTCCATTATCCAGTTTTCGATTTGTCCCAACATTTTATGTCCACTAATAGTACAGTTGGGAAAGAAAAAAACTAGTACAGCGAAATATTTGGTTACGTGAACTGGACTCACTTTGATTTTTCAAATTGTCAATTAAAATGACAAATCTGCAGAAATAGGCAAATTTATTTGACGTCGACATGCCGCTACTGACTGAAACGCAAAAAGCGATAATAACGACTCGCTTAGAGACGGTATTAGCATTAAAGAGATTGCTAATGAAGTGCATCTTAACAAAAGCATCGTCTTGTTGGCCAATAGAAAAAAATGTTGTTAAACCTGTATATGACAAGTTTGTTTTACAAGAAAAAAATACGGTATTTTGAAAGTAGCTAAAGCTCCCCGCTGTCCCAGTTTTTTTTATTTTTTATAGCAACTGTACAGGGTGCAGCATTTTCGATAGTTTCTTCAAGTAAAGTAAAAGAAATATGAATGATAGACAAAAACAAATACATACTTCTAGAACTCTTTGTTAGAGGATATTTCATGTGGCTAATCAAAATTTGTCTATCATCAATTGTTTTCGAGTTATACGTCATAACTCAAAATTTGGCTATTTTGAAATATTTAAATAACTTTTTTATTTAAAAAGATATTGACATGCGGTAAATAGACACTTTTTTAAGTAGAATACGCTGACCATATCAGATTTTGTTTTAAGTTTAACCTTTATGAGATATGACATAAAGTTGTATTATTTTAAATACAATTCATAGTTGGCCATGTCTTTAATCGCTTCCATTTTTCGTAAGCTATCTAAAAATATATCATTTGCCATATTTTGATTTAACTTTACTTATTTACTTTAAGTTTTTGAAATTTTAAATCAATATTACATGAAAGCCAGGATGACATAGAGATTAAT
This sequence comes from Philonthus cognatus, assembly GCA_932526585.2. Taxonomy (NCBI): domain Eukaryota; kingdom Metazoa; phylum Arthropoda; class Insecta; order Coleoptera; family Staphylinidae; genus Philonthus; species Philonthus cognatus. Next base: position 52,568,479 of record OW052248.1, read on the forward strand.
TGTAAGCAATAACTAAATAAAACGTCAAGTGTCTCTATAACATTTTTTACAAAAAAGTATTATGCAAGTATACTCCTAAAGCAAGTAGTTTTTGAATTATTTCGAAAATTCGTTTTTCATCGCATTTATGCAGGGTATAATGCGCGCATAAGTCGTAATTGAATTTTAGTAGGCAAGTAGCATGCTTTTGTTTTGTCGCGATTGTATTGCGAAATGTCAAATAATAAAAAGAATTAGTACAAAGTTTTACAGAAATCAAGAAAATGAATAATTACACAAATCAACAAATTATTAATTTATTCTTTGTACATGGCAACTTTCAATTAAAGCAAATTTGATTCCACTCTTCTAAATTTTGTTTTATTTATCGGCAGCAAATGTGGATACGTTTTTTTTATAATTAAATATTCTACATGTTCGAGTAACAATTCTATAGCAGTTGCCATGTATAAAGACCAAATTGATAATTTATTGATTTGTGTAATTAATTATTTTGTTGATTTTTGTAAAACTTTGTACTAATTCTTTTTAGGCTGTCTAAAGGCTCTAGTTTAGAATTTACACACAACGACTGCATTACAGACTACAATCTACAACCTAGTCTCCAAATTAAAGTCTACATAATTGAGTCTAGATTGGAGTCAACAGACTAGAGTCTGGCTGTCTAAAGACTTCAGTTTAGAGTATAGATAAGTCGACTGCACTATAAACTAGAATCTACAGCTTAGTCTACAGAGTAGTCTACAGACTAGAGTAAACAGACTAGAGTCTAGGTTGTCAAATGACTATAGTTTAGAGCCTACATAAGTCGACTGCACTACAGACTAGAATCTACAGCCTAGTCTACAGACTAAACTCTAGTTTCTAGACTAGAGTCCACAGACTAGTCTAGGCTGTCTAAAGATTCCAGTTTAGAATCTACATAAGTCGACTGCTTGATGTCCAAAGTGCAGATTTTAGTCTGGGTCGACTGTTCAAAGTCTAGAGTATAGGGTATCTAGAATACAGAGCTTACAGATTAGAGTCTAAGTATCAGAGTCTAGAAATAAGTCTACATATTATAGTCTAGTGCTTAGGTCTCCAAACTATCTTCTTCGCGGGCCACAAATACAATTCATAATAATAAGGTCGGCCAAGATCCGATTAATTTTATAAAATTATAAAAAATTTAAGGAACAATTGTTACAATATTTCAAAATATGACATTTACAAAAAAAATTACAAACAATCGCGGGCCGGATTCATGCAAGTCGCGGGCCGGATTTGGCCCGCGGGCCGTAGTTTGGAGACCACTGGTCTAGTCCATAGACTAGTCTACAGACTAAATAGAATCCCCAGACTAGAGTCTACTGACTAGAGTCCACAGACTAAAGTTCACGGACTAAATAGAGTATACAGACTAGATAGTGTCTACAGACCAGATAGAGTCTACAGATTAGAGTCTAAGGACTAGATAGAGACCACAAACTAGTCTATAGACTAGACAGAGTCCACAGACTAGAGTTTACAGTCTACAGACTAGATAAAGTCTACAGACTAGATAGAATCCACAAACTAGAGTCTACAGACTAGATAGAGTCCACATACTAGAGTTTACAGACTAATTTGAGTCCATGACTAGTTTACAGACTAGATAGAGTCCACAGACTAGAGTTTACAGACTAGAGTCAACAAACAGACTAGATAGAGTTCACAGACTGGTATACAGACTAGATAGAGTCCATAGACTAGTCTACAATCTAGATAGAGTGCACAGTCTAGCGTTTACAGACTAGACACAGCCTACAAACTAGAGTCTACAGACTAGATAGTCCAGAGACTAAAGTCTACAGATTAAATACAGTCTACAGACTAGATAGAGTCCATAGACTAGAATCTACAGACTAGATAAAGTCCACAGATTAGAGTTTACAGATTAAAGTATAAAAACTAGTCCACAGACTAGTCTAGACTGTCTAGAAACTTTAGTTTAGTCTAAATAAGTCGACTGCTCAAAATGCAGAGTTTAGAGTCTGGGTCAAATGTCAAAACTCTAGAGGTTCAGATGTCTATAGTACAGCGCTTAGAGATTCTATTCTAGATATTAGAGTCTAGGGATGAGTATACAGACTATAGTCTTTTCTACAGACTGATTAGAGTCTAGATAATTAGTCTAGACCCTGGGTCTCCAAACTATCTTCTTCGCGGGCCACAAATACAATTCTACATAATAAAGTCGGCCAAGATCCGATTAATTTTATAAAATAATGAAAAATTTAAGGAACCATTGTTACAATATTTCAAAATATGACATTTACAAAAAAAATTACGAACAATCGCGGGCCGGATTTATGCAAGTCGCGGGTCGGATTTGGCCCGCGGGCCGTAGTTTGGAGACCACTGGTCTAGACTATTGTCTAGGCTGCCTGGAGTACAGAACTTAACTATTAGACTATTTGTAATAAAACAACGCAGTTGGGAGGGTTTCACTTTTATTGTTGAACACATGTTTCACCGAACAGTGGCTTTATCAGGCAGATGACATTATTTCATCTGCCTCATGAAGCCACTGTGTGGTGAAACATGTTGCAGTGTTCAACAATTAAAGTGAAACCCTCCCAACTGCGTTGTTTTATTTCAAATAGTATTATGGAGTTTCATCATGTATCCGCCTCATCAATTAAATATTTAACTATTATAGTTTAGAGTCTAGAGACTATAGTCTAGGCTGCCTACAGTACAAAACAAAAGCATACTACTTGCCTACTAAAATTCAATTGCAACATATGCGCACATTATTCCCTGCATAAATGCGACGAAAAACGAATCTTTGAAATAATTCGAAAACTACTTGCTTTAGGAGTATACTTGCAAATACTTTCTTGTAGGAAATGTTCCCCCTAATCGTACCATGTGATAAAAAATGGATAATTCCATTTTAAAAATTCAATTACGAGATATTGAAGAGGGCACTTCGATATTGACATTTTAAGAACACTTATTGTCAGAATTGACATTTTCCAATTAATTTACTCATAGAGACATCTTCTAGGTACAAGTAGAGATATAAATCATATTTTTATCTTATTCTTAAGAGAAGCTACAGACAGATTTCAAGATACCTTTTAGAGGTCAACATTTTAGAAAAAAATGTTTTTCTTGAAAACTATAAGAGATAAGTGTACATATGTTCGAATAAAATGTAGCCATTTAAACGAGGAATCCAAAAAATTGCTAATATATAGGGTGTTCCATTTAAAATAATAAATTTGGTGCTACTTCCGGTGGAACCGGAAGTGATATAAAGTTGAAAATATTTCACATGAGGAGAAGTGATTCAACCGTATGACAAGGATTTTTTTAAAATGTTTAATGCAACGACAACCCCATAAACTTTTAACGAACGGTTTAGCGTAGATACCCTGTATACTATAGAAATGTATACATATTAGGGTAGAACTTTTACATTTTTGACTATGAGGAATGCATCAAAATTGTTGTTATTATTTTACTAAAAAATTATTATTGTTAACTAAAACAATTGAACTCTAGTTTTTAATACAAACATCAGGTAAAGTAGTAAACATTGAAAATAAAGCAAGTTTATTTTACTATTATTAAAAATGTAGTGTTTTTATTAAAGTATTTAATTTATTAAAATGTTCATCAAATTTTCAATATTTTGAAATTTTTATCCGATTTTAGATTTTAAAGAATTTCGTCAATTTATATATTTTTTTATCGGATTTTCAATATTTCGAGATGTTTTTCAAATTTATGTCCTAATTTGAGTTATTTAGGAAATGTCAATATTGACGTGTTTTATGTTGACAATAACGTAAAATGTCTACTCCTCGATTAAGAATGGTTAGGTTAGATGTCATTTTATGTAGTGTGGTTAGGTAAGAGTTAATTTTGTTGATTAAATTAGATTAGATGTCACTTTGCGGACTTGGGTTAGACACCTTTAATCGCAATGTAGGCTATGTTGGATCAGATACAAGTAAAGTTTGTTTTTTTTTAAATTCACAATTATTTTTATTCAAGTACTTCAGTATTATTTTAACGAGTATTTTCTACCCCCACGTTAAGTATGAAGTAAAATTTCGAGGTTAGAAAAGCCTGCGAAATTTTATAGATTGACGAAAATCTCTAAATATCGAAAATCTAATGAAAATCTCGAAATATTGAACATCTGATACAAATTTTCATAATCGTCAAAAATCTCGATTTGTTGAAAATCTGGTGAACATATTATAAATGGGCAAAAATCTCTAAATGTGGAAAATCGGATAAAAATTCCGAAAAATTGGAAATCTGATGAAGATTTTAATAACCGCTAAAAATCTCGAAATATTAAAAATCTCATACAAATTTTACCCACTTGGCACTTCCTTAGCCATTATTCAATTGACCTTGACCCGTGTGACATTCGACATTGACATTTATCACTTCCGAACGAGTGTTTTCCACTTGCAGACTAAGCATGAAGTAAAATTTCGAGTTTAGAAAAGCCCCGCGTAGAAAATTTGTCGAGGGTCGCGCAGCGACCCGAGACAAATTTTCACGGGGCTTTTCTAAACTCGAAATTTTACTTCATGCGCCACGCGTATACAACACTCAAATATTGTCAAGTTTAAAGTACACTTGGGTCGATTTTACGTTTTTGGCAACATAAAACACGTCAATATTGACACTTCTCAAATAACTCAAATTAGGACATAAATTTGACAAAAATCTCGAAATATTGAAAATCGGATAACAACTTTATAAATTGACGAAAATATCGAAAATCTAATGAGAATCTAGAAATATTTATTTATTTATAAAAAGTGTTTTCAGTCCTAGATTAAACAAAAAGTAAAATACACTTCTCAAATAACTCAAATTAGGACATAAATTTGACAAAAATCTCGAAATATTGAAAATCGGATAACAACTTTATAAATTGACAAAAATATCGAAAATCTGATGAGAATCTAGAAATATTTATTTATTTATAAAAAGTGTTTTTAATCCTAGATTAAGCAAAAAGTAAAATTTCGAGTTAAGAAAAGCCTGAAAAGCGAGTCGCGCCCCGGCAAATCTAAATTTTCATGCTTTTCTAAACTGTTGTTTTCAGTGCATTGTGAAAATCGATTGAAATCAGTGTCTAAAACGCGTGGCGCATGAAGTAAAATTTCGAGTTTAGAAAAGCCTGAGTTTGGATTTGGACGCTTCGCGTTCAAATCCAAAGGCTCAGGCTTTTCTAAACTCGAAATTTTACTTCATGCTTAGTCTGGGACCGGACAGCAGTCGTTTAAAGCTTCAAATTCAACTCTTGAAAGAAAAAACAACAAACATCTGAATATTTACAGCATTTGATTGAGATATGCATACTTTAAAGACAAAACATGATTTTTTTTCTAAATAGTCTGGTGTTCCGCAGGGTTCCAGTTTAGCCCCGACTCTCCGAAACATTCGCTGATTTCAGATCCAAACGTTCAGGCTTTTCTAAACTCGAAATTTTATTCCTTGCTTAACCCGAGAGTGGAAAACACTCGCTAGGATATTATTGAAGACTTAAATAATAAAAATAATAACAATAATCTTTATTCAAAAGTTAAATTTTTGTATAACCAAATAAAAATGAAGTTCTGAGAGTATTAAATGAAAGTAATTAATTTAATTTAATTAAATTAGAGTATTAAATTGATACTTTCAGAACTTCATTTGTACTCAAGTTTTCAATAATATTCCAACGAGAGTTTTCCACTCCCAGACCAAGCATGAAGTAAAATTTCGAGTTTAGTATTATTTTATTCTATTCTACCCCCACGTTAAGTATGAAGTAAAATTTCGAGGTTAGAAAAGCCTGCGAAATTTTATAGATTGACGAAAATCTCGAAATATCGAAAATCTAATGAAAATCTCGAAATATTGAACATCTGATACAAATTTTCATAATCGTCAAAAATATCGATTTGTTGAAAATCTGGTGAACATTTTATAAATGGGCAAAAATCTCTAAATGTGTAAAATCGGATAAAAATTCCGAAAAATTGGAAATCTGATGAAGATTTTAATAACCGCTAAAAATCTCGAAATATTAAAAATCTCATGCAAATTTGACCCACTTGACACTTCCTTAGCTATTATTCAATTGAGCTTGACCCGTGTGACATTCGACATTCACATTTATCACTTCCGAACGAGTGTTTTCCACTTCCAGACTAAGCATGAAGTAAAATTTCGAGTTTAGAAAAGCCCCGCGTAGAAAATTTGTCGAGGGTCGCGCAGCGACCCGAGACAAATTTTCACGGGGCTTTTCTAAACTCGAAATTTTACTTCATGCGCCACGCGTATACAACACTCAAATATTGTCAAGTTTAAAGTACACTCGGCTCGATTTTACGTTATTGTCAACATAAAACACGGCAATATTGACACTTCTCAAATAACTCAAATTAGGACATAAATTTGACAAAAATCTTGAAATATTGAAAATCGGTTAACAACTTTATAAATTGACGAAAATATCGAAAATCTGATCAGAATCTAGAAATATTTATTTATTTATAAAAAGTGTTTTCAGTCCTAGATTAAACAAAAAGTAAAATACACTTCTCAAATAACTCAAATTAGGACATAAATTTGACAAAAATCTCGAAATATTGAAAATCGGATAACAACTTTATAAATTGACTAAAATATCGAAAATCTGATGACAATCTAGAAATATTTATTTATTTATAAAAAGTGTTTTTAATTCTAGATTAAGCAAAAAGTAAAATTTCGAGTTAAGAAAAGCCTGAAAAGCGAGTCGCGCCCCGGCAAATCTAAATTTTCATGCTTTTCTAAACTCGAAATTTTACTTCATCCTTAATCTGGGAGTGGAAACACTCGTTAGAAGCTTTAAATTGAAAACTGATGAAAGTTATCAACATTAAAGAACATTGAATCATCAATATCTATGTACAATACTTTAATAGAGCGTTGTAACATATCAAATTAAATAAGATTTTAAATATTTCATTGTATAATTCAATATCCGGAGGTGTATTTGCACGGGAAGTAGTTGTTTCAATGGATATTTATCGTCTTAAATTGTCTTATTAATTAAGACACTGTTTGCATTTTCACGAATAGTTTTTTCGTAATTTTATATATTATGTACAATGTGTCTAAAATGCCAATTTTGATATTATTTGATTTTGATTCTTCATGATTTTCATCATTCTATTTAGTATTTAGGTGTGATTTTCTATGTAAGAAATTAATTCTGAAATCACATGTAATTGAATGTTCTAGAATTAATTGAAAACAACTTATTCAGTATAACATTGTATCAGCCATTTCAAATGTGATAATTAAAGACCGACATACATATGTAGATAGATAGTACACACACACACAAAAAACGACATAAGAACGTTAGTAGTAATTAAAAGGAAATTAAACAATAACCCCAGAAGAGCGTAATTAATAATATGCGAAAAGTGTAACACACTATAATTATTTAATCAAAAACCTACCTTTTACTAGGGTCATTTATTAAAGCAGACAATTAACAAGCACACGAACGGGATAATTTCATATAAACACACGTTACTAGTTAACGCCTTTCGAACAACGCCCAAAATAAAAGAAAACAAGAGCCGAAAAAAATTAATGTTCATCGTCGATACGCGTAGGATAAACATGCAAAAAAGTGTATCGCGTATAAATATGCGAGGAATACATTAAAAACGGCATCGTTATATGAAGACATAATTTAAATGGCGCGATAAATAATGGAAACATTGCATTTAAATATGCATATTAAACGAGGGCTGATAACTCAATAATGCGATTATAAAGTATTTGTGTTCCGTGCGCGCCCAAGTAATTGGCATCGAAATCCATATTTTTCGCGAGCGATTTAAATAACGTAATTAGTTTCTTTATTTATGTTTCGTCCGGTTGTAAATCCGCGCGTTTTATTGCTAATGTTTGTTTTCGGTTCGAAACTATAAAACGCCGCGGCGGCGGGCGTATGGATGATTTCATCCGGGGATTTAACGAGCTAATGGTTAGTTAAAGCAGGATCTGATTAGTTTTATTTGACTTTGTTACATTTATGAAATCAAATTATAAAGTAAAAATTACCTGCCTTACAGTTTACTCAATCAAATTGTAGAAAATCAGTGTTAAATTTCTTAATTTGATATTTTATAATTAAATAATCTGATAAGATTGAAACACACGTCAGTAAATAAAAATAACATTTTATTCTGGAGTAGGTATGTGGATGATATTTTTTGCATTTGGACAGGCACAAACCGACAATTAAATTCTTTTGATCAATATTTAAATTCAATAAATCGAAAAATTCAATTTACATCAGAAACAGAAATCAACAATAGTTTAAACTTTTTAGATTTAACAATAGAAAAAACTGACACTAACCATTTAAAATTTAAAATATATAGAAAAGATACATTTACTGACACAATAATCCCCAATTCTTCAAATCACACAAACCAAATTAAGTTTAGTACATTTAACTCATACATAAATCGGCTAATAAACATCCCATTGAGTAATCAAGATTTCGCCATCGAATTAGCAACCATAAAAACAATAGCTCGCAACAATGGATATAATGCTGAAATTGTTGATAACATCTTAAAAAAGAAAAAGAAAAAACAATTGATGAAACACTTCTATATCGAAGAAATTAATGAAATAAAATGGGCCAAACTTAATTATGTTAAGGATTTGTCAAATAAAATTATAAACAATATAAAGGGTAATGAATTTCGCATCATATGCACTAACCAGACAAATTTAGGAAAACTACTAATAAACAATAAACCCCCCATAGACAAATTAAAAAAGTGTGGAGTGTACGAACTAAAGTGCAGTGAATGTGATGCATTGTACATAGGACAAACAGGAAGAACTTTTCAGATAAGACTAACAGAACATAAAAAATCAATTATAAATAACAAACAGTGTACAGGGATTTCAAAACATTGTATAATTAACAACCACTTTATAGATGTTAATAATTTCAAAATTCTATATTCAGGTAATAAGGGCCGTAATTTAAACCTCAGGGAAGGCCTAGAAATAAATAGGGCAATAAAAGACGGAAAACACCTCGTCAACGACAATGAGGATATTTGGAATTCCCCAATCTTAAAATCCCTTATTACCTGACCATATATAAGCTTGTTGGTTATCTTTTGTAATTCACTCCTGATAATGCTGTAAAACGCTAAACTAGTCGAGTAAATAGTAAAGTAAAAATTTGTGAAACAAACCAAGTGTAATTTAATTTAAACCTTCATTATCAATAGTAAATTTAAAATATAAAAATATGAAACAATATGGATGACAACAAGTGTTTTCCACTTCCACATTAAGCATGAAGTAAAAGTTCAAATTTCACTTAAAAAAAAACGTATATCTGGAAATTTAATTGTAATTGTTATATCTATACTAAAAAGAATAAAAACGTTTTTCCCATCCGGGCAGTAATCCTGGAACACACCGTATGCCTATATCTGCAACTCCTACGATAGCAATACTCACGAGCCGCTACTTTGTATGAGTATTGATTAAATGTATTTCGTTGTCTCTAAAAAATAATGTTTGATATAAACGTTGAAGTCACTAATCATTGCACTCTATTATATTTTCTTGTTTTGTCTATGTCTGTATAAAATTGTAAATCCGAAAGGGTTGAACATTTTCGAATTGAAAAGACATGCAGATGTCGAAGACACCTCTCGTATATATCAGTTTGATAAGTGAAAGGGGGCAGCTGGTTTTCATTAAATAGTGCGAATGATGAGGCCAAGCAGGATGAACTCAATCGAAAAATTGCGGTTTTGTGCGGCCACACCGTTAGTCACGAGTCTGCATATGTTATTAAACGCATCCCCTTTTGTACTCAATCTGCCCATTCTACCCACAGATATCCAGTAAATACAGGGGGTGGATGTTTTTATTATGTGTGCATACTACAGGCTAATAATGTCATTTGTCTGCATAAGTGAACTTTAATAGACTATACTATTGAAGTGTTTCCTCACAGAGGATTGATATTGCTAAGTAGAATAAGAAGATGTAAATATATACCGCGATTTTTGGTAATAGTGTAGCTAGAGTTCGTATCACCACAGTTCATATATATCCAGTTAGCCCGTCCCCATATAAATTTTGGGTACACGCGAATGGGAGCAGAGCGCTGGATGCCAAATTGGTGTATATGGCTGCCTATATACAACAGTCTGGCTTCCTGCGGTCGGTCGGTTACGACTATATCACTCCAGATGTCGCGAAATCAAGTCTCAGAGAGAGAGAGAGACAATTTCTTTCTCCCTCTATTCCGCGCTTCTCGTTGTATCATATTCCAGATGTTGATATTTCAATCTTGAAAACACGTTTTTTTTTCTTTTAACGAGTTAAGGATGCGTGTTACGTTCATTCATGCGTTTCCTTCTACAATTTTATTTTCTGCGTTATTAGAGAATAGATTTTATGAAATTATACGTGAACGATGTAAAATTCATTAGATATTATTTATTTTGTACAAGAAACTTAAAGTACAAAACTATTTAACTTTTGATAAAAAGTAAAACAAATACATCAACTTATCATTTTATTAACTAATCAGATCAATCCTTTTGATCAGATCAAATCTACTGATCGATAAGGGTTTCTTTTTTAATTAAAGGGGTCAGTGCAAAATGCAGTTAAGTCATTTTTTTAGTTTTTGATTATTACCGTTTGAAGTTTTTAACCCATTAAGCGCCGTTGATGCATACACGCAACATTAATATTTTTTTGATAATTAAGTTACTAAATAAGTTTATTTGATATATTATTATTATACTGAATTGAAAATGTACCAAGAAAAATTTAAATATTTTGTTATTTAAAGTGTATTATAAATACTTCACAATATTACAATGTTTTATACGCGTGGCGCATGAAGTAAAATTTCGAGTTTAGAAAAGCCTAATTTGGCTCGGTCGCTCCGCTTCGCTACGCGCCCGAGCCAAATTTTCAGGCTTTTCTAAACTCGAAATTTTACTTCATGCTTAGTCTGAGAGTGGATACACTCGTTCTTAACTTCATATTGCACGTTTTTATATAAAATCGACGAATGCCTGAACATTGACAGCGTATACATTACATTGTTGGGCACTAATTTTTTGAAAATCCATTATCACTTTAATATAATAATAATAATAAACTATTTATGATTTTTAACTTTATATTAAATTCACGTATACATTATGTGTATTTAAAGAAAAAAATCACAGTATGTAATGCAATAAGTCATTTATAGAAATCATAAAAAGAAGTGTAGAATTTTAATTAAATTAAACTTTTAGAGTGTCCAGTGTGTCCAGTTTCAAGGCGCATTGTATGTTTCATGTAAAAATTTCCAATGTAATTGGAATTTGAGTATGTATCGCTTATTGAACCAAAACGATTACAATAAAATTAAAATCATTTCTTTACCTACTAGCAGTATTTTCGAGGTATTATTTTTGAGTTCTCCTCAGTTTCATTTGAAATATAGCTTGAAAATAGTGAACGATTATACGACAATAAAATCGTCAAAACAGTAGTTGTTACGAAAAGTCAGTGTTTGGCATCAAATTTATTAAAACACAAAGCAATAATTCAATTCAACATGAGTGTTTATTCTGCAAAAGAAAAAAATCAGAACCCAAAATGGACACAGTATATATTTTAATCACGATGCGTATTTTATTAAATTAACCATACTTTTAATAAATATTAACAGTTTCAGAAATTTGTGGTTTTTGCACTGACTACTTTAATTATCCGTTTGACCGATTGTTACATGATCAACTTGTACTTTCCGATTGAAATTTTATAAACGCTTATTGTGTGCCATTTGACCAACACCGACAACACTCAGCGGGCACTAAAATGTTACCTAATTTTTGGATTAAAATGTATGGCATCCGTCGTGCTGCTGTATGGGGATAATTTGAAAAAGAATAAGCAGAAATATTTTTCGATATTCTCAATACTTCCCGAAATACACGAAATGTTATATAGAGAAAGTACAAATTATATAAAAATCATGAAACTTTATAATTGAGAATATTATCAAAAACTGCGAAACAAACAAACTTGTTAAATCAAGTAATTAGTCACATTAATAACATTATAAATTTTACATTTTAATAATTGTTACCGACCTCATATCTTTTTTTGTACGGAAATATACGTGTTAGGGTCCCAGGAATCAGAAACAAGTGTTATTCCTAATATTTGAGATAATTGGCTCAAATATTGAAATATGTTGAAAAGTCTTGTTAAGTGATGATAATCAAAAACATTTAGAAAACAACAAGATGTCTTTTAATAGAGTAAGTATAATAGATTTTCTCTGAGAAGTGTAATTGCAAAAATTATTGAATACTCTATTTCCAGTTTACAATGTTTTGTATGTCAGGTTAATTCAATTATTTCAATGGTTTTATTCTTAGTCAGATTACATTTACAAAAGGTACCGATGGGATTATGTTACAGACTAAATAGGTAAATAATTCAAAATGATTTAAGAAAACTAAAATATCGGTTAGTGAAAAACATGATAAGAAATTACCGAATTGGATTCTGCGGATACGGATTAAATGTGTCAACAGTAAATAATCTTTTTAAATCCCAAAATATTTATGGTTTTTAGAAGGTTGCGGATTATCTGTAAGTTGCAGTGGTATTGTTCTGGTCGCGCAATACTTGAGGGTATACACCATAATAAAAACGTGGTCGAAAAAATGCCTACAAATAGGTAAAAACAGATAGATCACTTCGAAGAAATTGATTTTTCATCCCTTCTATAAAGCTATCCCCACTAAAATAATAAATATTGTCCAAAAAGAAAATTGTCAAGGAAAAAAGTTAATTCGATATTCATACACGTTATTCAGAGTGTAAATGGATGAAACGGAACGTAGCATTTTTAATGTTAATTTCTCAAAATTAAAATATTATCTTCCCTAATTATTTCAGGGAAATTATGATATTCATTTGGTTAGAGTAAAAATATACACACCGGCTTTGCTATTGATTGCATTTTTAAATACCGGAGTGTCATGAAATTAAACAAGCAAATGATGAGGTGTTGATTTGTTGGCTTTTTATTTAAAATATATTCTGTTGATTTTGTGTTACACTTCGATCTATTCTGTATAATTATTACTGAATAAAAAAAAAAAAACGAAAAAACTGCTTCTAAAATATCGTTAATAAATAAGAAAACAGTTATATGTATATTTAATATAGTTTTTTAATGTTTGTTAGTTTTTTGTATATATGAATGTTTATATGAATCTATATTTCTATGTTTTTAGTTTTGTGTATTCGTAAATAATTTATCTATTTTATTGAAATAATTTCTGTTTTTGTATTATCAATTCCAATTAAAATACCTATCAAACATTTTTCAAATTGATTTTTTCATTGTAAAAAGATGTTTGTATTTATTTAACTTTTAACTAAAAAATGTTTAATAACATAAATATATTAAAAATCTATTAATTTTTAAACACGTTTTTATTAAAAATATATAATAAATAAAAATGTTGGAAATATATTTTACATTTTTTCATTGTAAAATGACTTTGTTTATTTATACAAATTATGAATATTTGAAACAATAATCTATTAATCTAATAATTTTAACAATTTTTTTATTAAAAATATATAAAATAATTAAATACGTTGAAAATATATTTTAGAATTGTTAATTTCATTGTAAATTTGTTTTTATAAAATATAACTAATTCCCGAATTTCATAATTTGGAACACGTTTGAAATCTCAAACTAAAAGAAATATTTTCGAATAGACTTTTTGTGGTGATAATAAATTTTATAATTCGTCTACCACAGTTCATATACAGGAAGTTTTCCTTTAAAGTATACATATTTCAAATTCACCTTATTTTCTTTAAATCTGTAGATATTCGTTGTGTTTTTAAAAGAGTTCAATTTGATGCTTTAAACGAGTGTTTTCCTCTCCCAGACTAAGCATGAAGTAAAATTTCGAGTTTAGAAAAGCCCCGTGAAAATTTGTCGAGGGTCGCGCAGCGACCCGAGACAAATTTTCGGGGCTTTTCTAAACTCGAAATTTTACTTCATGCGCCACGCGTATAAAACACTAAAATCTTGTGAAATTTAAGTATATTTGAACCTCACGTAAAATCAGTGTTTTGTGCGCGGGGCGCATGAAGTAAAATTTTGAGTTTAGAACAGCTTAGAAAAATGTACAGTGTATTCTGTATATTGAGTTATTTATACTTAAAAAACTCTCTGTATAACTAATCAATAATATAAATTATTTGCCAAATTTGGTACATACCAAAATTTCAATTGAATTTATGAAGAAAAAAAAAACAATCAAGATAAAAATAATATCAAATGAATTCTTTAATGTAAACTCATTGAATTGTATTTTTTGATTTTTAGTTAAATTTTAGGTTTATTTAGGAGCTTTTTAAATATATCTGATTCGCAAAGTCCATAATTTCGAACACGCTGGAAATCTGAAAATAAAAGAAATGTTTCGGAACAGTTTATTTTTTCTGAAGGTGATGAAATTTATCATCGTACGAGTGGTGTAGACGGGATCAAATTACACGACGAAATAAGAGCGAGCGCGCGCGTGTGTGTGTGTGTGTGTGTGTGTGTGTGTGTGTGTGTGTGTGTAGACGCAACCAGAGCAGTTTTCTCTAGAATACTTCGACGTTTACTCTATTCATAAGTAGATGGACCCACTTCCCGACCACAGTCTCTCCTTTTCTATCCTCGAAAACTCGGAATCCAGTTCTCCCATAAGCATTGTCTACCCTTGGTATCACCCAGGGTGGATCAATCTTTAATTTGTATTTCAACACATCATTAACATTTTAAGATATTATTTTAGACAATTATTCAAAATTTCGGATGTTTTAATCTACTTCTCCAATTTAAAAAAGATTATATAACTCATCATAAGTTTAGCCAATAGTAATTAAGAAGTTTACTTAGTTACTAGGTATAGATAAACGGATATACCCTTGACGACGTGGTATAATCACATTGGTTTTTCGGTGGGTCCAACAAAGCAAAAATTATGGATAATAATTTGAATCTATAGCCATGATTTAATAACTGTCATAACAAACAAGTTTTGTATTTCTCAACAAACGTCAGATAAAATCGCAATGAATCGCTTCGGAAAAGCTTTCAGGTTTAGAGATAAGCGAAACAATTGAATCTTGAACGCCTGGGAACACGACGAAATGCACAAATACATTTGGAAGCAGTTTTTGGCATTTTGCGTAGAGCGAAAATACCAATTTCTTGAGCAGACTTCAAACGAACATTGGGCAGGTATTCATTATATAATCGTAACGAATACCACTCGAGTAATCGAAAATAATGATTATTTTTCACTCGTCACTCGACATAATCCTGGGGTTGTTGTATATCGATTTACCTTAATTTTTGAGATTCTGAAAACGGAATCGGGGTAAACGTGTATGGGACGCACGTTAGATAAGGTGACTTACCGTTTGGCCACAAATTAAATTTTAAGTTCCATTTTTGAGGTTATACAGGGTGTCAATTTGAAAACAAGCCAGCCACAATATCTTTGGAACCGTAACAGTTAGAGAAAACTTTCCGAAACCGTTCCTAGGATATGGAGGGGGAACCATTTTGATCCACATAACAATCTTCTGCAACCAACCCCTTAGGCTGTAGCCACCCTTGCCCATTATTTTTAAATGGCATGACCCCACTTGTGATATATCATTACAAAGGTCTTTCAAAATACCAATCAGTGGTACCAACTAAAATTTTTATTGTTACATAAAAAATGTAAAAAAAACTAATTATTAAATTATAGTATGCTCAAAATGATTTCCGTTATTTTCAAGACAATAATAAAGTCTATTCTAAAATTCCTGTCGTACATTTTACAAAGTCTGTCGTGGAATAGCTCGACACTCTTGTATTATTCGTTGTCGCAGATCTGCGATAGACTCGGGCTGAGTAAATCACAGATTTTAAGTGGCCCAATGGGAAGAAGAAGTATAAAGGGGTCAATTCTGGAGATCTAGGTCAATTGGTCCTCTTCTACCAATCCCTTGATTCTCAAAAGTGTGGCTTAGCCAGTTTCTAACAGGTACTACATAATGTGGAGGTGCTCCGATCACAGATTTTAAGTGGCCCCATAATAAGAAGTCTAAAGGGGTCAAATCTGGAGATCTAGGTGGCCATTCAATTGGTCCTATTCTACCAATCCCTTGATTCTCAAAAGTGTGGCTTAGCCAGTTTCTAACAGGTACTACATAATGCGGAGGTACTCCGATCACAGATTTTAAGTGGCCCCATAAGAAGAAGTCTAAAGGGGTCAAATCTGGAGATCTAGGTGGCCATTCAATTGGTCCTCTTCTACCAATCCCTTGATTCTCAAAAGTGTGGCTTAGCCAGTTTCTAACATGTACTACATAATGCGGAGGTGCTCCGTCTTGTTGAAAATGTAATAAATTGTCATTCAAGATTAGTTCATCATTTTCATCTCTTTGATTTTCTAATTCATGAACTATAAGAGGCTGTATTAATTGATCTAATATTTTATAGTACAGTTAACCATTTAAATTTTGTTCAATAAATAGCGGGTCAATAATGGAATCCCCAAGAATATTAATTTTTTCGGGATACTGTGTGTGGACTTCTCTAATAAGATAAGGACTGTCACCACTCCAATATCGACAATTTTGTTTGTTTACATTGCGATTAAGATAAAAAGTACATTCGGCGCTAAAACAAATGTTTTTCACTAAATCAGGCTCAGCTATAATTTTATAAGTCATCATTTCGCAAAACTCAATTCGTCTGTCTGGATCATCATCTCCAAGTTCTTGCGTAATATGCATTTTATAGGAATGAAATTTGTGCTTTTTCAAGACTTTGCGAATGGATTCATGACTCAATCCTGTTACTCTAAACATACAACGAAGTGATGAAGTAGGGTCCATAGCAATTTGGCCCAGGACTTCATTTTGAGCCGTTTCATTTAGGAGCCGAGGTTGATCTCTTTTCTTGTTGATGACCAATCCTGTTTGTTCAAATTTTAAAACTAGATCTAGGTCATACTGATGACGTACATTTTTTCAGGATGTAATTCATTGAATAAAATTGTAGTTTGTCTACCACAACGGTTTTTAGAACCATAAATAAAAATAATTTCAACACGTTCGGCGATTGTGTAAACCATTTTATAAAACACTATTAATCGAGGTGGCTGATAGTTGTTGAAAGTTCATATTCATTACTTTAAGTAAAACACTTTGTTTATAACTTTCAAAAATTTAAATTATAGAAAGTTATAAACAAAGTGTTTTACTTAAAGTAATTTTATAAAAATTAATAACAAGTTTAAGCTAAAGAGCACAGATTACTTAAAGATAGTCACAACAATACTAATGGCAATGTCACATATTGTGTTTATTTGAATTAAGTTAATGAAAGATTTATTTTTATTTCATTAGTGTTTTTTGTCAACTTTTTTTTTATATTGCGGACAGGTGCAATTTATTCAGTTAATAAATGTATTCCATTGAACCAATTTTTGTTAATATTTTAATATTCTTTTTAGAGTTGTCCATATTTTAATAAAACAATAGATAACTCTGATAAATATTGGGTATTATTGTGTTTATCTGTGCTTTTTAATTTGTAATTTGTAAAAATAAATTGATATAATACCTAATTTGACAACAATTTTAAAATCAAATATTTTTTTTTGCATTTTTTATGTAACAATAAAAAATTTAGTTGGTACCACTGATTAGCATTTTGAAAGACCTTTTTATTGATATATCACAAGTTTTTTTAATTAAAAAATATTGGTCACTTTATTTACAATATTTCATTTTAAGGTTTTTTTTATTAAATGATTTATGTAAAATATCAAGAGCTTAATTCGATACTGAAATTGTATATTTCATAGAATGAGTACTCACTTCGCTCTTACCTGTAAATATTTAATGGTAATAACAAACATTTCATAAAAGTATACTACTTGCTGAGCTCCATTATCTTATAATATAAATAAATAACAAAAATCATTTATAGAATTATATATATATTAACACCCCAAAGCGTTTTGATATGTTTTTTTAAGTCTCTTCAAAGTTTGTAATCGCATAAATTTAATGCAAAATTTAGGAGTTTGTTTGAAAATTATTTGCAGAGTAAATCGTACACCAAAAGATAAACCTAAAATGATATCCTTAACTACATACCCTGGGCTACAAAATCCATCATAGATTATTTAAAAACACTTCGTAGCAATTGTAGTATAACGCTTAGAACAATTGATAAAATAGAACTGAAATTAAAGAACTCTCAAACCGAGGCAATGATCGAGCGAGTCGATCATTGCCTCGGTTTGAGAGTTCATTAATAAGAAATTAGCGAAACACAGGTAGCTGTTAAATGGAATTTTTGGAGTAATGGCTTATCTACTTTACTGTGGTAATATAAAAATCCTTAAAATTGAATGTTCATTTTTTGATGTTTGTCCATTGCTCGAAACACTGTGCGGCTGCTTAAAAGGTCGGCCACCCATGGTCTAGGTGTTTTTAATGGAAGCATTGTGGCCATAATTGTTGAGCAACAATTTTGTTTATAAATGAAACACGATTTTAACTTTGCTTGTATAAGTGAGACTTTATTAAGTGACTATAGTTTCGACAACTTCAACAATTTAACAATTTTGTTTACGTCTATATCTATATATTGTTTTATAGTCAAGAAAAAAAATCGGTCCACGGGGGTCAAGTCAATTTATTAAATTGCATAATGTAAACAATGTGCAACATCCTCACAAGTGCTCGATACAAAGCTCCTGGAGTACAGACACCCCCTTCGCGACCCAACACACGAACATCAAACATCCAGTAAACCCGGCATCCGCATCCACATCTACATGGAGGAGAGGAGGTGTGTGTAGCTGTAGCTACAGCAATAGCTATGTCTATAGCTACAGCTATAGCGCGGTCTAATTGGAATGCCCGCAGGCAGCGTTTATACGGTCGGATCCCCATCCAACCATCCAACCTCGGATCGATACGTACATTTCGCAATCATTTGCTCATATGGAAATGTCATGCCGTAAAGAACTGTAGAGAAATACACGCGAACCTGTGGGTTTTCTGTATATTTGAAATGCAAGGATTTCGTTCTGTGGGATTGAGCAGGGATAGAAAATTCCGGATGGAAACGTCAGGAACAGTATTTTAAAATGCTTGTTATCAATATTACATACGAATACTTTATTTTTTACAGATACGACGAAGATGAAGATACGAGTTCGTTCGAAATGAATAAGTTTATTTAATTGAAATATGTAAATAATTTAACCTGATTTGATATACAGAGTTTTATGTAACACCGAACATTTTCATAACGAGAATTTTTCTTTTAAGTATCCATATGCATACGTTGCACATTTTCTGATGCTCGGTTTATTATTAGAATTCAATTTGAAGCTTTAAGCGAGTGTTTTCCACTCCCAAGCTAAGCATGAAGTAAAATTTCGAGTTTAGAAAAGCCTGAAAATTTGGTTTGGTCGCGTAGCGCGAAGCGCGGAGCGGCCAAACCAAATTTTCAGGCTTTTCTAAACTCGAAATTTTACTTCATGCGCCACCGGTACAAAACACTGATTCAATGTAAAGTTTGGCGGTGTGTTTTAAACTTTGTAATATGTCAGTGTTTTGTACCGGTGGCGCATGAAGTAAAATTTCGAGTTTAGAAAAGCCTGAAAATTTGGTTTGGCCGCTCCGCGCTTCGCGCTACGCGACCAAACCAAATTTTCAGGCTTTTCTAAACTCGAAATTTTACTTCATGCTTAGTCTGGGAGTGGAGCACACTCATTTTAACTTTCAAAATAAACTCGTTAAAAAAAAACAAGGAAATCTTAAGATTTATGGCATATACGCTGTATTTGGGACATGCATACTTGAAAGAAAAACTTCCTGTATCTACAAGTTCAGGTATTAATTGCGATTAATTGGCTACAATTTGTAATGGTCATATAGGCAACTTAATTTACACATCACCTAAAAAAATGTCAAATCGTATTGGATGCTTTGGTTTGATAAATAGAACATACGAAAATGAACATTGAAAATGTTCGGTGTTACATAAAACTCTCTGTATATTACAGTATGTTACTAAATGTATAGTCGAAATCACGAAACTTGATACTTTCGTCATCAAAATTATTCGTCTGAATTAAATCAACACTCCTGCATTAATTGTTTGGTGTTGTAGGCGTTCACTTTGTGGTACATCTTAAATACACTTGTAAATAAAACACTTTTTACTTTGTTTAACCACTGGATCTTACATTTAATTGTGTGACTAGTTTCGACTATCTAGTAGTCATTCTCAAACTAAAGTAAATACAAATTACACGTTAAAAACTATTTATACGGCTTCGAAGAGAGGGGTGTACATTAGGTCAAGCTGGTCATTAAGAAGGGAAATTCCGGGATTAAATCAGCAACAGGATGTACATTTACGTTACAATTTAATTAAAACACTTAATATTGTTTTACCACTTTTATTTTATTTTTCAGTGACTATAGTTTAATAAGCTTGAAACTACATCAGCATACCTACCCGAATACAAGCCTCTTTTAAAACAAACAAGATTAGACTATATACAACTTTTACAAACTGAAAAAAACCGTCAATATGAAAAACAAATTAAAGATTCATCAAACCAATCAAAAACATCCTGGAAAATAGTATCAAACATAGTATCAAAAGGAAACAAAAGTAGAAATACATTACCACAAAATAATAACCCAAGCTCGCTTTTTTAGAGATATTGCGTCAACATTAATCTTGAAGAATAATTCAAATAGAAACTACATTTGTGAAATACCTTATAACGAATACTCTTTCAAAATAAGTTCAATTATATCATTAGACATTGTCAAGTTAATTAACAAGATGGATAATAAAAAAAGTTGTGGTGTAGATGAAATACCTGTTACAATAGTAAAAAAATGCATTTCAAAAATTGTAGAACCTTTGAAAACATTTTTAACAGTTCACTCGCTATAGGTATATTTCCAGATAAATTACAAATTTCACTGGTGACGCCAATCCATAAAAATGGGGATCCTGACCTATATGAAAACTATAGGCCTGTTAGCGTGCTTAACACCTTTTCAAAAACCTTTGAATCGTTGGTTGCGGAACAAATATTTGCTTTTTTTAGAAGTAATAAATTATTCAATACTAATCAACACGGTTTCACAAAAGGTAAAAGTGTTGACACAGTACTCTACGATTTCCTAAATCAAATTTACGCAGCTCTAGATAACGGAAAACTGGCTTGTGGGGCGTTCCTGGATCTCTCTAGGGCGTTTGACACAATAGATTATTCTGTACTACTTCGGAAATTAGATCATTATGGCATTCGTGGAACTACACATAAGTGGCTAGAATCATATCTACGGGACAGAAAACAAATAGTAAAAATTTAAAGCATACCACAAGAAGTTAAGTCAAACATTCTAGAGACAAATATGGGAATACTACAAGGCAGTACCCTTGGCCCGTTATTATTCATAATTTATATGAATGATACAAATACCATTGTTGAGGGCAGTCAAATAGTTAGTTACGCTGACGACACTAATGTTTTGCTAGTAGCTGCTACATTTCCGGAGATAACTCACATAGGAAGTGCTGTTATTCAAAACATGGAAGGTTGGTTCAGTAAAAATGGTCTCATATTAAATCAAGATAAAACCAAATTTATGTTTTTCAAAACAAGTAATAATGTCTCAACTCCACGAAACATCATATTAAATAATAGTAACAATCCATTTAGCACCATCATAAAATTTCTAGGAATTACATTAGACGAAACGTTGAGTTATAAACAACACATAAGTAATGTATGCAGTAAATTGAATAAAGCTTGCTATGGGCTCAGAATTTTATCAAAAAACACCAACCTATCGATAACTAAAACATTTTATTATGCCTACTTCTATTCGAATCTAAAATATGGCATCTTATTTTGGGGTAGTAGTACATTATTTAAATCAATATTCATTATTCAAAAGAGAGCCTTACGAATAATATACAAACTCAAATATGACGGCAGTTGTAGAGGAATTTTTAAAAATGCAAATATTCTAACTTGTTATGCTATATATATACATGAGTGTATAAAGTTCTTATGGAAGATTAGAATACTATTTGTACATAATAAACTACAGGGGCCGTATAATACGAGACAAGGCATCGAGTACAGTCTTCCAAAACATAAGCTTAAATTTTTTTAAAATGGGACGCAATATTCTTGTTTGAAGCTATTTAACAATCTACCTATACATATAAAAACCGCACAATCATATGCAGAAATGAAAAAGTTGACGTTAATATACTTAATAGAGTCAGAGCCGTACAACATGGATGAATTCCTCAATAAATAACAGAATTAAATTATTTTGTCATAGAATATATATTCTTTTGTTGTTATGTTGACTTGTTTTCATGTGTTCCGATGTACAAGTATTGTTACAATGTATTAATTTAAACCCAATGAAAATAAATATATTATTATTATGATTATTACATACAAAAATATTTTTTTTTAATTCGGGGGGTGTGAACAACAACTACTTCCCGAACTAAAACAACGACGGACAAGGCCGTAGCCAGGGGGGATATGGAGGATCCCCCCTGGCTACGGCCTTGTCCGTCGTTGTTTTAGTTCGGGAAGTAGTTGTTTAAACTAATGCTTGGATTAGTCTGTGCAAGACCAAAAAAAGTAGTTTATTTTTTTATTGGTTTTGGCTTTTGCCTGGCCTTGGGAACTTGCCCATTAGCCAACATCATTTTATTTAATGGTAATTAGTTAAGTTATTCCTTTATTCCTTTTACTTCACTTTTTTATTTTAAATTCTATATGTACATTTCGGGTACAATGTACCCTTTATCAATAGAAAAAACTAATTGACAAAAAAATGTCAATTAGTTTTTTCTATTGATAAAGGGTACATTGTACCCGAAATGTACATATAGAATTTAAAATAAAAAAGTGAAGTAAAAGGAATAAAGGAATAACTTAACTATTTACCATTAAACTAACCTTCACGTAACTCAAACAAGAATATCTTAGATCATTTTATTTATATTTGTATTTGTTTTATTTCTTTAACTTATTGCTAATTACCTATAACTATATATTTGGACGTCACAACACATTCGCACACACCCATGGACTCCGGGACGAATATTTTTCGTTAGAAAAATTACTCGCCCCGGCTGGGAATCGAACCCAGATCACCGCCGTGAACGATTGGCGAAACCAGCGGCTCAACCGGTCGGCCACGGCGGGCCCAAAAAAATAATAAATAGCACAAAGCATCACATTTTTAATATTTGTTGAAAACATTTTACTACCAAGTAATGATAATTTTATTTGTTTTATGAAAAAATAATTTAAGATTATCTGTATTTCATTTGTAGTTATTTATATTGCATACCTGTAATTAATTCCATTCGCACTAATTTATCACAACACATTTTCGTAATTATTTGGCCACATGCGTATTTTTTTAAAACATAATTTCGTACATATTTTTTGAAACAGACGTTCCGTTTCGTGTGCTGTAAATTTTATGATCCGCGCTCCGGGCGCTCGGTCCACTTTAACTTCGGCATTTTTACAATTTCTCATTTTTTCTGAATGCAATTATATCACACACATGGAAATTTCTCGAGGCTTTCGGAGATTCTTTTCAGGATAATGACAAATTAATTTACTCTGTACGACTGCGGCGTGTGTGAGTTTATGTAAATGAAACAAACGCGTTTAAAATGTAATTAACTCGAATTATCGAACAAATTGTGAGTACTCGTCACGACTTTTTTAATGTTTTTATTGTTAATATTTGACTTTGTGTATACCATAAATCAAGAAGTCAATTTATAGGTTTAAGAACATTTTATATAACTTTAATACTTACACCTATTATATGAAGTACATTTTTGGATAAAATTGACTTGACTTGTATAGCAAAATCCCCCATCAAATAAATCGAGTTCTATCATTTTACTTTAGTAATTGATTCCGTTAAATGAGGAATGTGCAATTAAACCTAGGAAGCAATTTTCGGCAATATTGAGAGTTTTTCATAATTCTGATTTTTTACATTTTAGAATTTGTTGACATTTTTAACAAAGTTAACATTATTGACAATTTCAACAGTTTCGATACTCGATGTATCATATTTTTGCTTTATTTGAAAATCAACGGAAATTCGCTGAAAATAAAAATAAACGTAAATCGTCAGGATTTTTAGAACTAACAAAAATTCACAAAGTTCACGAAAACTGTCATAAATGTGATTAATCGATATTTTGAAAATTAACAGAAATTCACGAAAAAAACGTCTTGATTTTTAAATTAAAATTGACAATAAACTCGAATATTCACAAAAGAATTTGACATAATATTTAAAATTTTTTTTTTCGTGAAAATGCAATCAATGTCTTAATTAATAAGACAACTTAAGACGATAAATATCCATTGAAACAACTACTTCCCGTGCAAATACACCTCCGGATATTGAATTATACAATGAAATATTTAAAATCTTATTTAATTTGATTTGTTACAACGCTCTATTAAAGTATATGTAACGTTTAGGTCAAAATCTCTTCAAAACAACTAACAAATACAAATTTAAAATGAAAGGAGAAATAACAAAAAATTAGAAGTGAAAGGACTTGGATTAAAAATAATGTCTTAGGCCATCTATAGACGCGTTTCGAGATTTATCTTTTATTCCTAAATTTTTTAAAACGTCATAAGTAAAGCTATACTGAAGAGAAATAAATCTCGAAACGCGTCTATAGATGGCCTAAGACATTAGTTTTAATGTGTGCAAACTATAAGAAGCGTAAGCTTATTTTCTCGAATTCAAATAGTTTTAAATTTGAATTTATATTGTTTGAAAGAATATAACATTTTGAAAAATGAACGCGGGAATATTGTAAATTTATGGAAATTATAATTAATGACAATCTTGGAAAAAAATCACGATGTTTTTTTAATATTAACTTAAATCTTTGAATTTCACGAAAATCGTCGATATTTTTTTATATTATCGGAAATTCAGTTTCAAAGACTATTGTAACATTTTCACATTATTGATATAAATTGATAATATTGATAAAAATAAATTTCATTGTATCAAACTGATATTATTGACATAAATTAGATTATTAATGTAATTTCCAATTTCTGACTTTGTTGTCATCACACAAAATTAAGCAATGAGGTGTGATAAAAAATAAATATGACGTTCATAAAAAAATAAGAAAATAAGAAAGAAACGAAACATGTTATAAAGAAATAAATAACGTCATCTGTTAGATTATAAAAACGCGCTGTAAGAAGGTCTTGACAGTTTTTTTAATATTGTCTCAAATAACGAATACATAAATAAAAATAGAAACATTGTTTTTTAAATTTTTGTAACTTTACTCGAAAACAAAATAATGTATGTTAATTTTTTTAACGGATTATTACTCAGCATAAAATTCTGCAAAAATGCCGAATTTAAAGATCTCCCATAATAAGCGAGATTCCCATGGTCAGGGTCGAATTTGAGAAATCCTGTAAATCATAGTCTATAAATATCGAATATATATATATATATATATATATATATATATATATATATATATATATATATATATATATATATACATATATATATATACATATGTATTTATATATATATATATACATATATACATATATATATATTATTACACTATGGGGTTAGTCTGTCTGGGCTATCGACCAGAGGTCTTTCTGCCCTGTTTTTTTTTTATTATCTTATTATTATCTTTATTAAGATTTTTTGTTTACATTATTTAAATTTTAACTAAATTGTTGAAGATATTTCAAATTACATTATTAAACTTTACATTTTATTACAATAAAATATCACAACTGAGTGTGCATTAATGTGATTTTGAAATACAGCGAATTTTTCTTTCAGGTATACGTATGTATACACTGTAAATTTTACGACATTCATTGCTTTTTTAAAAGATTTCAATTTGAATCCTTAAACGTGGGTTTTCCACTCCCAGACCAAGCATGAAGTAAAATTTCGAGTTTAGAAAAGCCTGAAAATTTGGATTGGCCGCGTAGCGAAGCGGAGCGGCCAATCCAAATTAGGCTTTTCTAAACTCGAAATTTTACTTCATGCGCCACACATATAAAACACTGACACATCGTAAAGTTTAAAATATACGGCTTTAGCAATCTAATATGTAGATGTGAATAAAACGTAGGTCAAAATGCGCTGAATAAATTGTTTAAAACAGTGATTATTGGCAACCGAATAACTCTTGCCTATAATTGTTATTGTGTGTGTTTTTGAACACTGTAAATCAGTGATTTTAAGCGTGGCGCATGAAGTAAAATTTCGAGTTTAGAAAAGCCTAATTTGGATTGGCCGCTCCGCTTCGCTCCGCGGCCAATCCAAATTCTTAGGCTTTTCTAAACTCGAAATTTTACTTCATGCTTAGTCTGGGAGTGGAAAACACTCGATAAAAGCCCCAAATTAACCGCTTTGAAACAAAGAATTCCCGCAAATTTAAAAAACGCTGTAATTATTGGGATTTGTATACTCAAAAGAAAAATACCTTGTATGTTCTGTTTTAAACACGTTTTAACCCTTTCAGTCCCAATTTGTTTCTTTAGTTTAAAAAAACTGTTTTCTAAATTTTTGTAACTTTACTCGAAAACAAAATAATGTATGTACATTTTTTTAACGGATTATTACTCAGCATAAAATTCAGCAAAAATGCCGAATTTAAAGATCTCCCATAATAAGCGAGATTCCCATGGTAAGGGTCGAATTTGAGAAACCTTGTAAATCATAGTATATATATATATATATATATATATATATATATATATATATATTAATATATATATATATATATAAATATATAAATATATATATATATATATATATATATATATATATATATATGTATATATACCGGGATGGCTTTTGGCTTTACCTAGCACGATACTAGCACGATATAAGTAAAACACGGTATATCCGAATATATGTAATTTGTATAATAGTCACATACACACACACGCATTTATATATATATATATATATATATATATATATATATACATATGTACAGTAGCCACCTACATAACAAGACATACTATATAATACAATAATGACGCCGGAACGTTTTACCTAATCAGGGCGGTACGCAGTCAATTGTTAAAACACATCTTTAAAAAAAAAAAGAAACCTGAAAAATGACACCGATATATCCGAATCACGGTATCTCGAGGCCCGGTATAGCGAGGTTCTACTGTATATATATATATATATATATATATATATATATATATATATATATATATATATATATGTATATATATATATATATATATATATATATATATATATATATATACCAAATAAGAAATAACAGCGCATAAACCATCGACTAAACTAAAAACCGACACTAACTGTAGAAGCAAAATGAGATCAATGCCCTTATCAATGCAGTAGCATTTATAAATACTGACGTCAATACCGGCTTATGGTTAGCGAAGTCAGTATATATACAACTTCTACATATCAAGTGAGTGTGTATGGGAAGATGGATGTGGCGGCCTGAGGAGCTCATAAAAAGAGCGAAACGATCGTCGTCGTCTTCTGTCCTCCTTACACACTCACTTGATAAAAAATAAAAAATAACTTTTACATCACGACCTAAAGCGCTGTTATTTCTAATTTGGTACTTATACGCAGGTCGTTAATTCTAATTTATTTATATATATATATATATATATATATATATATATATATATATATATATATATATATATATATATATATACACATATATGTTTCACTGTTTCTTCGGGTTTGGTCCCGCGTATTTTCTTGGCTCTAGTCCATTGTATTTTTAATTCGACGTTTCGATGACGTCGCAGTCATCATCGTCAGGAATAACTAATAAAATTCTATTGCTCTGGCAACCACTTGTTTGATTTCTACGTACTACTTGATGCGTGATTTTCTTGTTTGGCTTCGTGTTACTCTTCTGTTTTGTTCTTCTAATGATGTAGTAGTGACAAATTCAATATTATTTTCGGAAGGGGTTTGATTTTGAATTTCTTGGTTGTTGTTCGGAAATAATATATTTTGACCAGAATTTATACAAGTTTTATAGCATCATCTCTTTGATTTAGACTGCCTCTTTTAAATTTCTATCGCTTCTCTAATAATCCTCGCGTGGAAGAAGTCTGTCTATTTTAAAATTCTCGTTTTTTCGAAATTTATTGTATGTTTGGAAATGTTCACGTGTTGAAATAAAGAAGATTGTGGATCAGACTTTCTTACTGCTAAAATGTGTTCATGATAAATATCGTGATATATATCTTATGATATATATCGTCCGAACCATGTTACTTAACTTCAATGACTAAACATTGCAGGCATGTGTGATTGCAGTTAAGTACAGTTATTTTATAAATTGTTTCGATTTTTTAAAGCAAAACTTGTTTATTGGTGTATAATATTTATAATAATAGTAGTTTATTGATAGGAATTATTATTTAACCCATCATTGGGGTTGCATGCTTGTGTGATTGCAGTTAAGTATAGTTATTTTCTAAATTGTCAAGATTTTTCAAAGCATAAACTTGTTTATTTGTGTTTAATATTTATATTAATAGTAGTTTATTGATAGGAATTATTATTTAACCCATCATCCAATTTAAATGCGAAAATAACAGATGATTTATTACCCAAACTAAAAAACACAATTCAAATTCACCATAATAACACTGATTTTAATTATAGACATAAAGATGGGTATTATTTTAGTGTGGCTACATTTTTAAGGCAGAAAATAACTGTAATTTTCTACGGCGCCAAGGGCGATTCGAGGGTGATTTATCTTATACTACGCCATATCCCTCTCTATACCCACACATATTGTTACACATTTTAATGATATAAATGTTCAGTCGTCTTCCTTTTTTTTTATTATTCTGTGAAAATAATGGAAAAGAATAGAGTTGCAATTTTTTTTGTATCATATTTTTTGCTTGGATGAATGAAAAGATCTTGTTTACTGAATGGACTAAGTGGGATGGGATTTAGTTCAATTGTACAGAAGGAAGAAGAGATAGTTGTCGATCAAACATCAAGAGGGGTTTATGTGTGGGCACATGAAGAGTGTCAAGGGCTGTAATGTCTGTATGCTCATTTGTTTGTTTAGGTCTGCGCGCTTATCCTCGCTTAAGGGCTAAATCGGGATCTATTATGAAATTGCGCCCTATGTGAACATGTGAGGTCTTTTCTCACTGATATTTAAATCAATCCTTTCATTTGATAATTAAAGTGTAAAAGCGTGGATGTATTGATATTGTTCTAGAATTTGAGCGTTGATGTGTTGAGCTAATGTTTCCAAAATTTAGAGTATTAATTAAAACACAAGTGCTGTGGAATTAGTCGAGCAATATTAATTTTTCAATTTTAGTTTATTTATTATTAAATATCAAATATTCCGCTGATGTTAGCTTAAACAATTTCATTGATTCTAATACACTTTCTTTATTATTGGTGATTTTTGTTAGTTTTATTTACTGCTGATATTTTTTATCTGAATAACAATATCAAAACATTTTTTTATTTTTTAATGTAATGTTTTATTATTATTATTACTATACTAATAGATGAAGTATGTTTTTGAATTTTAAAATATTAGTGCGCCTGGAGCATGAAGTTGAATATTTCGAGTTTAGAAACATGAAATAAAATTGACACATTTCATAAGATCACTGGTAAAATATAAGTATAATGTATTTAAAAATTCAACCAATACAAATGTTACCAAATTACACATAAACTCTGTTTTTTTTTTAATATGACCAAAATTAGGAAGTATTTACTGCGAACAGTTGCAGTCCTGCTTTACAGTGGGGTATTTTAAACATCAAATTTAGAAACCCATGAAATAAAATTGACACATTTCATAAGAACACTGGTATAATATAAGTATAATGTATTTAAAAATTCAACCAATACAAATGTTACCAAATTACACATAAACTCTGTTTTTTTTTTAATATGATCAAAATTAGGAAGTATTTACTGCGAACAGTTGCAGTCCTGCTTTACAGTGGGGTATTTTAAACATCAAATTTTGAGATGTTGGTAAATGATTATCAATGGGACAAATAAATCATAATATGTCAAATAAACAATCACGATGCAGAGAACTTTGAAATAGAGAACGCTACAACCTGCAACTTTACAACACATACAGGGATTTCTTTAAAGTATACTTTCATATATTCCATATAAACATTTCCAAAATTAATGAAAATGTGATCAGAACTAAGCAGTATATTTTGAAGTTCACTTTAAATCAGTGTTTCATACGCGTGACGCATGAAGTAAAATTTCGAGTTTAGAAAAGCCCCGTGAAAATTTGTATCGGGTCGCGCAGCGACCCTCGACAAATTTTCACGGGGCTTTTCTAAACTCGAAATTTTACCTCATGTTTAGTCTGGGAGTGGAAAACACTCGTTTAAAGGTTTAAATTATACTATTTTGAAAATCAACGAATGTCAAATAATTTACAGCTAAAATAATTAGGAAAAAGTAATGTGATTTTATAAAAATTATGACATTCCAAGGAATTGATACAAATGCGGATATTCCCTGTTTTCTTTAAGTTCAATTTAAAGCTTTAAACAAGTGTTTTCCACTCCCAGACTAAGCATGAAGTAAAATTTCGAGTTTAGAAAAGCCCCGTGAAAATTTGTCGAGGGTCGCGCAGCGACCCGAGACAAATTTTCTGGGCTTTTCTAAACTCGAAATTTTACTTCATGCGCCACGCGTATAAAACACTATAATATTGTCAAACTTACGTATATTCTAGCTTCACTTAAAATCTGTGTTTTATACGCGTGACGCATGAAGTAAAATTTCGAGTTTAGAAAAGCCCTGAAAAATTGTCTCGGGTCGCTGCGCGACCCTCGACAAATTTTCACGGGGCTTTTCTAAACTCGAAATTTTACTTCATGCTTAGTCTGGGAGTGGAAAACACTCTTTTAAAGTTTCAAATTGAACTATTATAAAAATCAACGAATGTGAGAAAATTTACAGCTAAAATAATTACTAAAAAGTAATGTGATTTTATAAAAATAATGACAAACTATGGAATTGATACAACAATTGTAGATGTTAAAATAGCACAAGATATTGCTGTTACTTAATTAACGACAAAAAACATAACGCAACGATCGTGATAACTGTGGTCTGCAAAATATCACTTTATAAGGAGGATTTTTTCTTGTATAGTGTAAATTATTTCGAAAACATTTATTTTAATCAAGTGACTGCGATATCTTTTGCCATTTTGACATCCGTAATTGTTGTTTCAATTCCATGGCATGTCATTATTTTTATAAAATCACATTACTTTTTCCTAATTATTTTAACTTAGAGAAACGTAAAGTGATAAATGTTATCACGAATAAATTCAAAATTTTTGCCTCTAGAACAAAGGTAAATATATTTTGTTTCTAAAATAAATAGGGGGGCCAAAATTTGAACATTTCAAAAATTACATGGGATTTCCTATGTTGCGTCCGCCAAATCAACACCCGGTATATCAATTTGTCAAATTTCCAACGTGTGGTAACTTTTGTCAATTTGTTAATTTTCAATTAAATGGATACCTACAATACATTTTAAAAGACATTTTCATTTTATGGAAATCCGATCGTATGTGATAGTGTGATGGGCAATATTTCAATATTTTTAATTGCCCGAAATGTTACATCACTAAGTGTAATAAATTTGTGAATTTAGAAAAAAAAACACGAAGAAACATAAAATTACAACATTTTTAAATAATTAAAAAGTGAAATGTTAAAGTTGTAAATGATTCAATAATAAAAGACTCCTAATAAATAAACAAAAACTAAATTTCAAAATAACAGTGTTTTCACAATATCTCGTAAACATATGTTTTTTTAGATTATTATTGGACCCTAAAATACACAATTTGCTCCAATCTCCAGTCTACCGAAATATTGTGAAAAATATTTTGTTTAGTAATATATTTCAAATTCTGCTTTAGCAGTTTATTTGTAATACCGATTTAGCAGTATATTTTTAATTTCACCATATTTCAGTGTATTATACGTGTGGCGCGTGAAGTAAACATTCGAGTTTAGAAAAGCCTGAAATTTTACATCATGCTTAATAAAGGAGTGAAACACTCGCTGAAAACTTTAAATTGAACACTTTTTAAAAAAGCAATGAATAACTAAAATGACCAGCAGTCTGGTCAAGCCGCGACTAGTAAATTTGATGCAATATATAAAGGGTGTCCTAACAAGAGCGCCGGATTTAATTATAAAGAAAAACATATTTATTTTTTGAATTAAGCAAACATTTTTGTTTCAACATAAAGAAAAATACTTCCGATTAAACATGAAATACAACATCAGGCAAATGGCCACCAGAAATCTCTGGCACAGGGTTATTCTTTTGTTGAAATTTTGAATAACGTTTTCGCATAAATGTGGCTGTATTTCACCAATAACGCGCCGGATTTCCTCTTTAAGATGTTGAACTGTTTCAGGCTTATTTGCATACACCTTTTGTTTCACATAGCCCCAAAGAAAAAAGTCCATCGGCGTTAGATTGCACGATCTTGGTGGCCAATGTTGACGGCCAAATCGAGAAATGACACGGCCTGGAAATTTGGTCTGCAGTAACACCATTGTTTCACTTGCTGTGTGGCAGGTCGCACCGTCTTGTTGGAAAAACATGTGCTCCACATCAATTACATCCAATTGGGGCCACAAAAACTCCGTTAACATTTCCCGATACCGCACACCAGTAACAGTTAGCGCATTTCCAGCCGCATTTTCAAAGAAATACGGCCCAATCACTCCGCCAGCCCAAAATGCGCACCAAACCGTTACTCGCGGTGGATGCATTGGCTGGTCGAGTACCACACAAGGATTTTCAGCACCCCAAATCCGACAGTTTTGTTTATTTACGTATCCGTCGAGTTGAAAATGTGCCTCATCTGAGAAAATGATTTTCTTCGAAAAATCCGGATTAATTTGATGATGTTCCAACACCCAATCAGCAAATCCACGGCGCTGCTCATGGTCCCTTGGCTTGATTTCTTGCACCAATTGAATCTTGTACGCGAGCAAATGCAGATCTTTTACCAAAATTCGTTGCATAGTGGTTTTGGAAATGTTTAATTCTTGACCACGATGCCGAATGGAAGTTCCTGGATTCTCGGCCACAGATTCCCTTACTGTGTCTATATTTTCGAGTGACCGACAAGGAGGACGACGAGCAATGGTCTTCTGATCCATCAGCGTAAGTTTGGTCTCAATTAAACGCCTCACTGTCGATTCATTTGGCGCATAATGGCGACCGAAAACTTGACGTAATATGCGAATTGTTTTAGCAAAACTTTCACCATTTTTGGAATGTGTTTTTACTATAATTTAATGTTGTTCGTTTCAATACTTCTCCATATTCTTAAATCGCGTGGTCTGTACTTGACAACTGTCAAAAAAAATCACCGTACAACTCGTAGTAACAAAATGGCGGCAAATTTAAATCCGGCGCTCTTGTTGGGACACCCGATATTTTCAGTTTTAATTATTAATATCGTATGTTCAATAAAATTTAACCTCTAGAGAGAAATTATACATTATAATTATTATGTCTGACGTTTTATATGTCAATTCCTAAAGTGTGTAGCCAACTTAAATTTAAAAAAAGATAAAATCATGGCACTCTAGAGGTTTTATTTTATTGAACATGCGATATAAAGGAACAATAACGTGATCAACAACATTTTTAAATCGTGTGTGTAATTATATTGCAGAAATATGTTCGCTTTTCTTTATTCAAAAGCATATCGCACATGTAATTAACTAAGCCTGTCTGTAAATAATCCAAAATTGGAAATTTTAAATGAAGGCCGGGTTGAGAAATAAGTACCACCGATCATAACGTGGCCGGTTGGTCTCATTCATTAAAAAGATAATTGCCTCGTCAAAATCTTCGAACCAATCACATTAAAATGTAAGAAGGTAGCTTACCTTTCCTCCAGACTGCGTCTAAGTAACGAGCTTTAAGCTTTGCTTATTAAAATATTTTATTACCCCCCGAAGTTTCATTAATTTTAAGTAGCTTTATAGAATGAATAATACATTTATAGTAAAAACTGTTTGAGGCTAATAGAAGTAGGCCCATTTCAACCTTGACTGATTAACTTTAATCATTCACTAATCAATTATAAAACCTCTTCTAGTATAAATTTGTAAAATATCCTAAACATGTCATTGAGTGAATAATTTTAAAATAAAATTGTTGTTTTTCAAAAATTCTAATCACTGATTAAATTAATTGAGTTGGGAGCAAACGGGCATTAGGTCGATAGCAATTTAAAACATAATATAAAATTACGAAAATGTAATAATAAAAACTGCAATTTAAAACTTTCTAAATATTATCAATAGTGCCTATTATTATTATTATTAATATTAGTTGAAATTATAATCCTAGCATTTTGCGAATTTTAAAAATTATTTTTATAAAATAATTAATAATTTTACAAATAAGTATTTTCACCGGAAATAATGAAGTATGGGAATATATATACAGTTTAATTAAATAATTTTAGTTATATTCTTGCTGAAAATCTTCAGATAATCGTTGTTTATTTATAAATAGACTTAATTTCGACTTTTTCGAAAATGTAATAATAAAAACTGCTATTTAAAATTTTCTAAGTATTATCAATAGTGCCTATTATTATTATTATTATTAATATTATTTGAAATTATAATCCTAGCATTTTGCGAATTTTAAAAATTATTTTTATAAAATAATTAATTAATTTTACAAATAAGTATTTTCACCGGAAAAAAATTAAGTATGGAAATATATACAGTTTAATTAAATAATTTCAGTTATCTTCTTGCTGAAAATCTTTAGATATTCGTTGTTTTTTTTTTTTAAATAGACTTAATTTCGAGTTGGGAGCAAACGGGCATTAGGTCGATAGCAATTTAAAGCATAATATAAAATAACGAAAATGTAATAATAAAAACTGCAATTTAAAACTTTCTAAGTATTATCAATAGTGCCTATTATTATTATTATTAATATTAGTTGAAATTATAATCCTAGCATTTTGCGAATTTTAAAAATTATTTTTATAAAATAATTAATTAATTTTACAAATAAGAATTTTCACCGGAAAAAAATAAAGTATGGGAATATATACAGTTTAATTAAATAATTTCATTTATCTTCTTGCTGAACATCTTCAGATATTCGTTGGTTTTTTTTATTAGTAGACTTAATTTCGACTCTAAACGAGTGTTTTCCACTCCCAGATTAAGCATAAAATAAAATTTCGAGTTTAGAAAAGACTGAAAATTTGGTTTGGATTTTCTAAACTCGAAATTTTACTTTATGTACCACGGGTATAACACACTAACTTAAAGTGAAGTTCCAAATATCTTGCTAAGGTTTGATCAAATGTTCAATAATTTTACACGTTTTGCTAGGTTTATACCGGGCTTTCATTAATTCCCGAACCCCACGTGACCAAAAAGAATAGGCAACCAAATGTACAAGGTGGTATGGCTCACACAAAAATTCCCTAGATTTAAAAATATTTATTCGCCGGCGTATTTTTATGACGACTGAAAATATTATATTTAAAATGATTAATAAATAGGCTCATCTTCAAAAATGTAACTAGTTTTTATTAATTTTCGCAGTATTTGCTTATCCTAGCAAATAAATAGAAATAAAACATGTACAAATTTACAAAAATATGAAATTCTAAACGAGTATTTGATTAATGAAATTTAATCTGAATTTTAAAACTGTCTTTGGATGATAATTGATATTAAATTTATTTTCAGTAAACATTCACCTTACATCCTGTTTAAATTAAAAAAAAGAGAAGTGATCAAATTTGTAAAGGTCCTTTAAATATTTGTTTCTCTTATTTGTCCATGTATGATATATATGGACCAGGAGAGTAAATTATGTACGGTTCGTTATAACATATGAGTTTAGCTTGCATTATGTCGCTGACTGGGGCCGTTTTTTACGAGACAGATGCGGCAACGCCCCCAATGAATATTGATAAGGAATCGACTCTCCACTAATTTACGGGGCCCGGGTCCCAACATGTCAAAAGTGAAAAAACGAATGGGAATTATTTGTTATATTTATATGCATATAGCACGGAGAGAACCAGGGATATTTCTGATTGCTGATTAGTTATTTATTTGTTACGGCTTTTTTTTGTGAAACTTGGATGTTGATGAGGGGTTTTAAAAGAACAGATTTTCTGTAGTAATTAGTTAATGATGGGATTGGGGACAGGGGACTGTATATATTATACAGTCCCCTATCCCCAATTCCATTTAACTATAGACATGTACATACCGGGTGTTGACTTGGCGGACGCAACATAGGAAATCGCATATTAGTTTTAAAGTGTTCATATATTAGCTTGCGTACTTATTTTCAAGAGAAAATGTATTTCACTTTTTTGTAGAGGAGAAAATTCTAAATTTATGCGCCACGCGTATAAAGCACTATAATATTGTCAAATTTATGTATATTCGAACTTTACTTAAAATCTGTGTTTTATATGCCTGGCGCATGAAGTAAAATTTCGAGTTTAGAAAAGCCCAGAAAATTTGTCTCGGGTCGCTGCGCGACCCTCGACAAATTTTCACGGGGCTTTTCCAAACTCGAAATTTTACTTCATACTTAGTCTAGGATTGGAAAACACTCGTTTAAAGCTTCAAATTAAGCTCTTCTAAAAATCAACGAATGTCAGAAAATTTACAGCTAAAATAATTAAGAAAGAGTAATGAGATTTTATAAAAATAATGCCATACCATGGAGTTGATACAACAATTGCGGATATTCTCTGTTTTTTTTAAGTTCAATTTAAAGCTTTAAATAAGTGTTTAAACTCCCAGACTAAGCATGAAGTAAAATTTCGAGTTTAGAAAAGCCCCGTGAAAATTTGTCGAGGGTCGCGCAGCGACCCGAGACAAATTTTCTGGGCTTTTCTAAACTCGAAATTTTATTTCATGCGCCACGCATATAAATCACTATAATTTTGTCAAATTTATGTATATTCGAACTTCACTTAAAATCTGTGTTATAGACGCGTGGCGCATGAAGTAAAATTTCGAGTTTAGAAAAGCCCAGAAAATTTGTCTCGGGTCGCTGCGCGACCCTCGACAAATTTTCACGGGGCTTTTCTAAACTCGAAATTTTACTTCATGCTTAGTCTGGGAGTGGAAAACACTCGTATAAAGCTTCAAATTGAGCTCTTTTAAAAATCAACGAATGTCAGAAAATTTACAGCTAAAATAATTAAGAAAAAGTAATGAGATTTTATAAAAATAATGACATACCATGGAATTGATACAACAATTGCGGATGTTTTCTGTTTTTTTTTTAAGTTAAATTCAAAGCTTTAAACAAGTGTTTTAAACTCCCAGACTAAGCATGAAGTAAAATTTCGAGTTTAGAAAAGCCCCGTGAAAATTTGTCTCGAGTCGCGCAGCGACCCGAGACAAATTTTCTGGGCTTTTCTAAACTCGAAATTTTACTTCATGCGCTAAGCGTCTATAACACAGATTTTAAGTGAAGTTCGAATATACATAAATTTGACAAAATTATAGTGATTTATATGCGTGGCGCATGAAATAAAATTTCGTGTTTAGAAAAGCCCAGAAAATTTGTCTCGGGTCGCTACGCGACCCTCGACAAATTTTCACGGGGCTTTTCTAAACTCGAAATTTTACTTCATGCTTAGTCTGGGAGTTTAAAACACTTGTTTAAAGCTTTAAATTGAACTTAAAAAAACAGAGAACATCCGCAATTGTTGTATCAATTCCATGGTATGTCATTATTTTTATAAAATCTCATTACTTTTTCTTATTTATTTTAGCTGTAAATTTTCCGACATTCGTTGATTTTTAAAAGAGCTCAATTTGAAGCTTTAAACTCGAAATTTTATTTCATGCGCCACGCGTATAAATCACTATAATACTGTCAAATTTATGTATATTCGAACTTCACTTAAAATCTGTGTTTTAGACGCGTGGCGCATGAAGTAAAATTTTGAGTTTAGAAAAGCCCAGAAAATTTGTCTCGGGTCGCTGCGCGACCCTCGACAAATTTTCACGGGGCTGTTATAAACTCGAAATTTTACTTCATGCTTAGTCTGGGAATGGCAAACACTCGTTTAAAGCTTTAAATTGAACTCTTTTAAAAACCAACGAATGTCAAAAAATTAACAGCTAAAATGATCAAGAAAGAGTAATGTGGCAAAATGTATTTACCATTTTTGTAGAGGAAAAGATTTTGAATTCATTCGTGTTAACGTTTATCACTTTACGTTTCTCTAAGTTAAAATAATTAAGAAAAAGTACAACAATTGCGGATGTCAAAATAGCACAAGATATTGCTGTTACTTAATTAACGACGACGATCTTTATAGACGACGATCTAACGAAGGAGGAGAGGAGGGTACAGAAATACATAAGGGAGGTAGCTAGACGGGAGAGAGAAAGAGGGAAATGGGTGAGGATCGGGTATCAGAAAGTTATAGTGAATGGGGAAGAGTGAAGATGGAACAAGGAGAAGGCAAACGTAGAGAGGAAAGAGAAGGCAAAAAAGTAAGAAGGAAGGAGGTGGTTGGGGAGGAGGGATTTGGAAAAAGTGCGGAGGCGGAACAAAATGAGAGGGAGGAAGGGGGCAGGAGAAATGGGGAGAACATATATAGAAGGGGCGAAGGGGGGGAGGTAGGGCAGGGGCAGAAAGATTATGAGAGGAGCAGGGGACTAGGGAGTAAATGTGGGAGAATGGGGAAAGAAGGGTCGATAACGATAGGGTTTTGGAATGTGGCAGGAATAAAGTCTAAAGGGCAGGAGTATAAGTGGAAGAAAGACTTTGAGAAGTGGGTAACCGGGATAGACACACTGGGGTTAGTAGAAACCTGGATGGTGAAGAAAGAATGAGAAGTGAAAGAATGGCTACCGAGGGGGTTTAGATGGGAGATGATAGAGGCAGTAAAATGCGCGAGGAGAGGGAGGGCCAAGGGGGGAATGATTGTTGGATGGAGAAAGGATAGGAAAGGAAGCAAGGGGGAGATGATGGAGGGATGCGAAGGGCTAGTGTGGGTAAATTATCAACAGGGAGGATATCGGGTTGATGTAGGGGTGGTGTACGTGAACAAGAATTGGACAGACATAAGAAAGAAAATAGATGAGAGAGCGGGCGAAGGAGGAAAATGGATGGGGGGGGGGGGGTGGAATTTCAATGCCAGAATAGGGGAAACGGTGGGAGGTATTGGAGAGGACGGCTCGGTGGTGAACAGGAGTTCACAGGATAAATGTATAAATGGGGAGGGCAGAAGGATGAAGGAGTGAGTGATGGAGAAGGGATGGGAGATTTTGAACGGATGCACGGAGGGCCAAGGACCAAGAGGGGCCCCATCAGTAATTGATTATGTGGTGGTAAAGGGGATAGAAAGAAGAGTTATAAGAGGCATAGAGGTGGAAGAGGTGCTAGGATTGGATCACCTACCGGTAACTGTGGAGATGTGGATGGAGAAGGGAAGAGAAGAGGAAAGATAGCAAGAAAACGAATACCTTGAGTGTGGGGTAGATGCGATGAAGGATATGAGGAAGAGGCTGGCAAGGATTCAATGGGAAGAGGTCAATACAATGGGGGAGATGGAAAAGGGATGCGGAAGGAAAAAGAAGGGAGAGAGAAGAGGGGGGAATACGTGGTTTGATGAGGAGTGTAGGCAGGCGAAGAGGGAGTTAAGGAAGGCTGTGGGAGAATACGTAAGATATGGAGGAGAAGAGGGGAAAGTGGTGGCGGCAAGGAAAAGATATGAGAGTATATGTGAGAGAAAGAAGCTGCAGGCGGTGGAAAGAGTGAGCGAGGAATTGAGGGAATGCAGGAACGAGGTGGAAATGTAGATGGTTCTGAGGAGCGGGAAAAGGA
Organism: Philonthus cognatus; assembly: GCA_932526585.2. Taxonomy (NCBI): domain Eukaryota; kingdom Metazoa; phylum Arthropoda; class Insecta; order Coleoptera; family Staphylinidae; genus Philonthus; species Philonthus cognatus. The sequence continues at coordinate 52,608,685 of OW052248.1, forward strand.
AGAGGCAGTTAGGGATATAGTTGAAGGAATGGACAAAGAGGTGCAGAGAGGGTAGTGGAGTGCCAGTAGAAATGGGAGAAGACAGGCGAGGGAATGGAGAGGAAGAGTTTACGGAGGAGGAGGTCGAAAGATTGTTCAAGGAGGTGAAGGGAGGGAAGGCAGCAGGAAGGGATGGGCTAAAGGCTGAGATGTGGAAGGAGATTGGGGAAGGGGGGAAGAAAAACTTTAGGGAGCTACTGAACCAGATATGGAGGGGAAGAGTGAGCATACCGGCAGCATGGAGGTATATTCTTATGTATACAATTTTAGTAACTCAAAGATCTGTGTGTAAATAAACGAATCCTAGTTCACCTCGTTCCATACAACTAGGCAAGAAATGTGGGCATATTTATCTCTGTAGTCTTTAGCTGTGCAACTAATTAAATCATTTTTTATAAAATACAGCTTTTTTGATACACAGTGTTCTAAAATATCGCCTAGGAAAATGAAACAAACTATACGCATCCAGCTGAATTGCCTGTGAAACATTAGCATAAATTCTGTTCACATTTTATTTTCACCGCCGTAGACTTTGTTAAGGTGACATTTTTGTTGATAGTAAAAATAGTTACTGTTCAGAAACTTTAAAAAAATGGCTCGATAAGAGTGAATTCTTGTCGAATAAGGACGTCATCGTCCCCGTGAATGAGTATTTTGTAGACTTTTAGACAGTCTATTTTTTGACAGTATTTAAAAATTAGAAACTCGCTAGATTTATTCCAAAACAAAATAGTTTTACTGCCATATTTACCAAACTTATCAAACGACCCACGTATAAAGATGGAATCGTTCCCTCTGTTCTTCACTAAAATGCTTTATCCAAGGCACAATATAAATCCAACTTTTAATGAGCCTACCAAATTTGCGTGCCAAGTTGTTCTCATCCAAAACGTTCTCAAATTGTTTCAAAATCTCTCGTTTTAAGAGCGTGGAGATTGTTGTAATTGGTTATGTTGTTATTAAAACAAGAACTCTATGAAATAATTAATATCAGATTATGTGCTCAGAATAATGCTAATAAACCCATAAATTCATCGAATTTGCAGTAACAGATGAAAGAGGGGAAAAGTAACAAACAACCCCGAGACTTCATCAATAAATAAATGAATAAATTGAATTTCTCTAGCATACTACCCTTTTATAGACTTTACTCATTTCGTATACACCGGCTTGTCATAGAAGAGCCCGTTTAAAATCGAACATTAGTTTGGAAGTCAATAATTCTAATCATATTTAGAACTTACTATCCGTGTTTTATTAATTCAGTAAATAATAGACAGGGGATTTTTGTTTTAAGTATATTTATGTATACGCCGTAAATATTCAGTAAAAAATATTGAAGATTAAAACGAGTGTTTTCCACTTCCAGATTAAGCATGAAGTAAAATTTCGAGTTAGCACTACGAGACCCAACCAAATTTTCAGGCTTTTCTAAACTCGAAATTTTACTTCATGCTTAACCTGGGAGTGGAAAACACTCGTTTAAAACTTCAATTTGAATTATTTATAAAGACAACGAATCTGAAGATTTACAGCGCATACAGTATATTGGGCTATATACCGGGTGTTGACTTAGCGGACGTAACATAGGAAATCCCATGTAAATTTTGAAGTGTTCAAATTTTGGCTCCCCTTTTTATTTTAGAAACACAATGTATTTACCTTTTTTGTAGGGGGAAAAATTCTGAATTCATTCGAGCTAACGTTTATCACTTTACGTTTCTCTAAGTTAAAATAATTAAGTAAAAATAGGGGGATTCGATCTGGATAGTGATAATTAACAACAAACACAAATTCTTCACACTACGCGGCCCGTCGTAGTGCCTGACAGATTTAGCACAAACAGAGGATTGAGATTAGGCCACGGAAGGGGTCACACGAGAGAGACAAAGGTCAGAGAAGGATGAACAAATATACCATGCGCCTCGAGCGCACGAGAGATCACCCAAAAATATCGAAAAAAAAAACGGATTAAAAAATTGTGGGCTAATATAATAAAATAAGAAAGGTATACCGCGTGTTGACTTGGCGGACCCAACATAGGAAATCCCATGTAAATTTTGAAATGTTCAAATTTTGGCTCCCCATACTAGATTATAAAACCCATTGAAAATAATATTGATTTTACCATTATTAAGTATAATATAATATATAAATGGCTAGAGTAGGAAAAAGAAATAGTTCAACATTATCCGTTCATCTTTTTTACTTTGTTGTTTTCGTGAAAATTTTCGAATCAAAAATTTTAGCGGAAATATCCGTTTTGAAGTCCCCTGAGTCGAATAAGACCATTTTTGAAAAATGTCTGTCTGTCTGTCTGTCTGTCTGTCTGTCTGTCTGTCTGTCTGTCTGTGTGTGTGTCTGTGTGCGCTGTACCGCAAAAACCGCTAAAGATATCGAGATGAAACTTGAAACTTAAGCTTTTTGTTACAATCGGAAGAACTGAAAAGCTTTTGGTGAAAATCGGAAAACCGGAAGTGGTACTTTACTCTTAGCGTTATTCAGTTTTTTTTCAGAATTTCTCAATAAATGTTCATCAAACAAAAAATTCTTTCAAATAAAAGTTGTAGATAATAACAAAATGAAGATGTATTGTTCACTTACTTTTTGTCATAGCACTCTTAGTTTTTGAGATATTTCAAAAGTTGTGTGTTTTATCTAGTTATTGGTGTGTGACAGTGTATGTGTCGATACAATTGAAAAATGTTTCAAATAAAAGTTGTAGTTATCAAAAAGTTGAAGACATTTTGAAAATAATAATGCTACAAATATTTTAAAAGTGATTTAATACGCAATTTACGGGGGAAAGTACTATGATGGACACATCACCATTTTTTTTGCAGTATCAATAGTTTCATAAATGTTATAAACGTAAATTGAAGGAATTACAATGAAAAATGATGAAAATAGATGCCAACAATGAAATCAATGATTGATGATCACGCCCGTTAATAACAACCTTTACGGTAAGGTGAATTATAATGATAAAATTCTTGTGGGCCATTTAGTAAATTGGAAATGATTATGTTTAAAAGTACATTAAAGACTAGAAAAGAAATTAAGTTTGCATATTAAAGGAGTAATGGCCAATCATAATTTTCAATTAGATGATTTATACGGAGCAATATAAGTTAAAATGGTACGGCCATTACCAGCTATATATATCGTATTTTACCTGTCTAATGTGTAGTTATGCACTTGGTTCTTCGGTCTTCGGACTTTGACTTAATTTATTACACCGCCATAAATCTCGGGACAGATTCTGGTGGTTGGACGTTCGGAGGAGAGTTTGTTGGTGTTGGTGTTATTGTAATGGTTTTTCGGTTAATGATCGACCTTTTCGAGTCCGACCACTGAAATTACCTTTGCCTTTTAACTAACTAACTAGTGCAACCAAATGAACGGCTAATTAGTCAACAGTTCGTTTAACAGGGGGTTCTTTCTTTCTAAAGCTTCCACCGCGCCGCGCCGCTTACTTTCGGTAAATTGCTTAGTCAATAGATTTTATTGACAGTTTATTATAAGAATTAATTGTATTAATATTTACACAAGCATTCAACTATTTAAAATAGTATAAAGTGACTGAAAAAATTTAAAATATAATATATATAATATGAGCATTATTCAAAAATATGCCTTCCTTTACTATATAATTTCTACTTTTAAAATTACTGTAGGAAGTAATCACTCGAGTAATTAATGCTCTATTAATACATGATTAATTGATTATACACTTGTTTAAATTATTATTTTAGTCACTTAATTAAACACAGTTATATTCCTTTCTTCACTTTTATTTTTCTTGCTAGATATACATTTCGGGTACTAAGTACCCATTATCAATAGCTAATAGTTAGCTATTGATAATGGGTACTTAGTACCCGAAATGTACATCTAGCAAGAAAAATAAAAGTGAAGAAAGGAATATAACTGTGTTTAATTAAGTGACTTAACACCTTCACGTAACTCATACAACTACATTAATATTATTTTAGTGTTAAATATCTTTCATATAATTCTTACAAAGACCAAGAATATTTTACGAAGTTTTGGCAGAAGTGATGGCGCATCCAGGATTTCGTCGTTTTTTCGGGGGGGGGGGGGGGGGGGAAAGGAGGTTGTCAATTCAAAACAAATACGATCAAGTTATTAAAAAAATTTAAATTGACCGAAATGTTAATCGGGAACGTGTTTGGGATTTTTGCAATCATACAAAATAGACCGATTGGTGTTGGCGATTGGTGTTGACGGGTTAAAGTTTTCAAAATAGCCGAGTACCGTTCATCAGATACCAACATGCATCTCAAACAAATCCAAACATGTTTAATGTTGAACATTTTGATGAACGGGCCCATTATCAAAATAAAACATACCTAATAATTAACATACACATTTAAAAAGTAATGCACTGACAAATAAACAAAACAATTACATTTGCCTGTCTCGACAGACCTTCTCTATGTTGGTTCTCGCGCATTCTACCGGGCTTTCATTAATTCCCGAACCCCACGTGACCAAAAATAATAGGCAACCAAATGTACAAGGTGGTATGGCTCACACAAAAATTCCCTAGATTTAAAAATATTTATTCGCCGGCGTATTTTTATGACGACTGAAAATATTATATTTAAAATGATTAAAAAATAAGCTCATCTTCTAAAATGTAACTAATTTTTATTAATTTTCGCAGTATTTGCTTATCCTAGCAAATTGACTCTGCAAAATAAATAGAAATAAAACTCAATGTTTCAGAATAATTAAACAATTTTTGCTTACCTGAAAATTCCGGGCGAATCTTGTAAGATCTCAAAGGTTGGTTTAACGATGCACCGCGCATAAACGTTTATGTCAAATTTGACTTTAGTAACGTTTGGTTACTTTTTTCAAAGCCTCCAACGTACAAATACAATAATTTACGCGGCAATTTTAAATTTAGTCACGTGGGGTTCGGGAATTAATGAAAGCCCTGTATAATTGCGAATATTTCGGCTTGAAAAACTGATGCCGGGCTGCCCAGTATAATGATAATACATATTCATATGTATTAGTCTAAATGGTAAAAGTATATATTTCTTGAATAAATTTCTCACTTATCACTTGGTGAAACATTTTAAGTATATAATTCAAATACGCAGGTAATAACTTTTAATAACAATAGATTTCAAATACTTAATATAACAATAGTAATTATATCACCAACAATGATTGTGTATCCGTGTAGGAACGTGCAATTATTTTTAATGACTTTATTCGTAACGGATTTTTAAATGTTAACTCGATTAGGAGAACAGAATGAACAGGAAGACTGGAAAAGTTTCGCAACAATGATCAATCAAGAAAAAAAAAACCGAATAAATCGTGATCTGTGATTGACAAGGTTGATGGCGTGATGTAGCTGGCTCACTGAATCATTATTATTAATAGGTGCTAACTTCATATTTGTTTTTTTGCAAAACATAATAATTATTTGATATGGAATGAAAATCATAAACATAAACGTTTTATTGTTAATATTTTAGTAAGAAATATATTTACTTGCCTAATTCATTTCTCATATAGCTTATTGTTCATTTATTTGACAGTAAACAAACATAATGGTTTGTTTAATTTTTAATTTTGTACGAATGAGTTTGATATACGTAGGTATATTCATAAATAACTATTAAAACACAAACATTTTCTTTATAAAAATATATGTTTTATTGAAGAAACCGTTAGTGTTTCAATTACATGACTTGGCGGACGCAACATAGGAAAGCGCATGTTAATTTTGAAGTGTTCAAATATTGGCTTCCCTATTTATTTTAGAGAAAAAAATGTATTTCACTTTTTTGTAGAGGGAAAAATTCTAAATTTATGAATGTTTACACTCAACACTTTACGTTTCTCTAAGTTAAAATAATTAAAAAAAAGTAATGTGATTTTATTAAAATAATGTCATACTATGGAATTGTTACAACCATTGCGGCTGTTCCCTGTTTTTTTTTTAAGTTTAATTTATAGCTTTAAACAAGTGTTTTCCACTCCCAGACTAAGCATGAAGTAAAATTTCGAGTTTAGAAAAGCCCCGTGAAAATTTGTCGAGGGTCGCGCAGCGACCCGAGACAAATTTTCTGGGCTTTTCTAAACTCGAAATTTTACTTCATGCGCCAGGCGTATAAACCACTATAATATTGTCGAATTCATGTATATTCAAACTTTACTTAAAATCTGTGTTTTATACGCGTGGCGCATGAAGTAAAATTTCGAGTTTAGAAAAGCCCAGAAAATTTGTCTCGGGTCGCTGCGCGACCCTCGACAAATTTTCACGGGGCTTTTCTAAACTAGAAACTTTACTTCATGCTTAGTCTGGGAGTGGAAAACACTCGTTTAAAGCTTCAAATTAAGTTCTTTTAATAATCAACGAATGTCAGAAAATTCACAGCTAAAATAATTAAGAAAAAGTAATGTGATTTTATAAAAATAATGACATACCATGGAATTGATATAACAATTGCGGATAATTCCTGTTTTTTTTAAGTTCAATTTACAGCTATAAACAAGTGTTTTCCACTCCCAGACTAAGCATGAAGTAAAATTTCGAGTTTAGAAAAGCCCCGTGAAAATTTGTCGAGGGTCGCGCAGCGACCCGAGACAAATTTTCTGGGCTTTTCTAAACTCGAAATTTTACTTCATGCGCCAGGCGTATAAACCACTATAATATTGTCGAATTCATGTATATTCAAACTTTACTTAAAATCTGTGTTTTATACGCGTGGCGCATGAAGTAAAATTTCGAGTTTAGAAAAGCCCAGAAAATTTGTCTCGGGTCGCTGCGCGACCCGAGACAAATTTTCACGGGGCTTTTCTAAACTCGAAATTTTACTTCATGCTTAGTCTGGGAGAGGAAAACACTCGTTTAAAGCTTCAAATTAAGTTCTTTTAATAATCAAAGAATGTCAGAAAATTCACAGCTAAAATAATTAAGAAAAAGTAATGTGATTATATAAAAATAATGACATACCATGGAATTGATATAACAATTGCGGATAATTGCTGTTTTTTTTAAGTTCAATTTATAGCTATAAACAAGTGTTTTCCACTCCCAGACTAAGCATGAAGTAAAATTTCGAGTTTAGAAAAGCCCCGTGAAAATTTGTCGAGGGTCGCGCAGCGACCCGAGACAAATTTTCTGGGCTTTTCTAAACTCGAAATTTTACTTCATGCGCCACGCGTATAAAACACTATAATATTGTCAAATTCATGTATATTCGAAATTTACTCAAAATCTGTGTTTCATACGCGTGGCGCATGAAGTAAAATTTCGAGTTTAGAAAAGCCCAGAAAATTTGCTGCGCGACCCTCCACAAATTTTCACGGGGCTTTTCTAAACTCGAAATTTTACTTCATGCTTAGTCTGGGAGTGGAAAACACTCGTTTAAAGCTTTAAATCAAACTCTTTTAAATGTAACGAATGTCAGAAAAATTACAGCTAAAATAATTAAGAAAAAGTTATGTGATCCAAAATTTGAACATTTAAAATTTACATGGGATTTCCTATGTTGCGTCCGCCAAGTCAACACCCGGTATAAATATTTTCTTATTATTTATTTTAAAGTCTTTATTTTCCTCAGGATTAATTAACAATAACAATATATAAATTTACAACAACAAAAAAATCCATCACATGCAAAACATATAAAACATGAATAAACAAATATAAATAGAGGAAAATAGGCGGAGTTCAGCATAGTAACTTAAATTTACTCTTTTCATGAATTGAAAATTGAATGGTATTTTAAACTTTACTTTTAAGTCACTGTTATATACGGGTTGTTGTTGTTGTTGTAAATTTATATATTGTTATTGTTAATTAATTCTGAGGAAAATAAAGACTTTAAAATTAATAATAAGAAAATATTTATACCGGGTGTTGACTTGGCGGACGCAACATAGGAAATCCCATGTAAATTTTAAAATGTTCAAAATTTGGATCACATAACTTTTTCTTAATTATTTTAGCTGTAATTTTTCTGACATTCGTTAAATTTCATAGAGTTTGATTTGAAGCTTTCAACGAGTGTTTTCCACTCCCAGACTAAGCATTAAGTAAAATTTCGAGTTCAGAAAAGCCTGAAAACCAATCCAAATTTTACGGCTTTTCTAAACTCGAAATTTTACTTCATGCTTAATGAAGGAGTGGAAACAGTCGCTAGAAGCTTTAAATTCAACTCTTATAAAATCAATCAATGCTTTTTATCTCTTGAAATAACTGAGATCCGCATACATTCTGTCGAAGTAAGGACACCCTGTATAGAGAAGTGAAATGAAAAAAATGAATTTTATTTGAAAATATGTAATATTTTATAACTTACCCGTACGGTTTCAGAACTTATTGAGGTATGAATATAAAAATAAATTTAACAAAATTATTTACTTTGTTCAGAATTTCTCTTAAAAAACTAAGAGAGTTGCGACAATAATAGTAAATACAATAAAACGCTTAAAAAATATAATAATAATAATTTATTGGTCTTAGGGTTGAGTTAACAACAATAGACAAGTCAAATATACAAATACAATTATAAAATTAGGGTAAAATACAGTTATAAAATAGTAAGTGATGTGAGTTCAGCTAGATGCTACAGTATACCGGCATTTGCAGAAAATTCAATATAATTATAAAAAGCTGAAGGCTGCAAAAAAAACCTTTTAAATTTAAAAATCAACTAAAAATGATAAAAATCGGGGAAAAAATTATAACACACAAATTGATCAAAATCGTGACAATTTAAAGACGTAGTTTCTATATTTGTTCACTTTATTGAAGAATTTTTAACAAGTAAACGACTGAAGTTGATAAAAAAAACAATTATGTATGTATATTTTTATGTACATTTTTATATATCGATAAAACTCGTGGAATTTATAAACAAATAGTGATATTGAATAAAAATAGTAAATAATTATTTATTTCGCAAAATTTGAATCAGCTGTAATTTTATAAATAATGAAAATCGGACAATTGCCTTCAAATAAGCCCCTAAACAAGATGCGCATTTTTTACGTCTATTCTGAATCACCCTGTATTAAAAATATGTAAAATGTATAGAAGCGTAGTCGTGTGTGGGTTACGCGTGTGCAATATTAATGCCCGGTATAATATAAAACGTTTTATTCCCTAAATACTTTTCTTTTACTTTACTTTAGGAATAAATTAATTTATTCCAAAGATTTCGGTATTATAAACACAAAATAACTTTATTTGGCTAATTAATCTCCCCAGTAAATTATTTGTTTGTTTTTCTACCAAGTAAATTTTATTCTTTAAATAATTTGACAGTTAAAAATGAAAAGTGTATTATATTATTACAATTACTTTAGATTCTACTACTTGCAATTATTATTTTTATTACAGTTATCATGTCTACCATATCATCCGCGTCAGATATTATAAAATTTGTCAAAATCAGCAGGCAAATTACAAAACACGTAAACATTTATAAAATTAACTTAAATATTGACAAAAACAATATAAACAATTTAACAAAATAGGGGTTTCCCACAGAAGAAAGTTATATTAAAAAGTTATATTTAAATTGACCAAAACTATCAAAAAAGCCATATGATTTTATTAAATTTATAAAACTAACTTAAATATTAACAAAAACAATGAAAACCATTTAACAAAATGGGGGTTGTATTTGTGTGTTTCTGAACTTCATTTTAAATCAGTGTTTTGTACGCGTGGCGCATGAAGTAAAATTTCGAGTTTAGAAAAGCCCGAAAATTTGTCTCGGGTCGCTGCGCGACCCTCGACAAATTTTCACGGGGCTTTTCTAAACTCGAAATTTTACTTTATGCTCAGCCTGGGAGTGGAAACACCGGTTCAAAACTTCAAATTGATCTCTATTATAAAATTAACGAATGCCTGAAAATTACATAAATAAAAAGTTCGCTCATAGTATCTTCCCTGGCAGTGATTTGTTCAAACCACAAAACATTCTAAGGAGTCGAAGACCTAGAGTCTTTCAAATCAGACATAACCAGGGATTTTTATACTTATGCATACGCTTTTTTAAAATTAGTTCCATTTAAAGTTTCAAACGAGTGTTTTCCACTCCCAGACTAAGCATGAAGTAAAATTTCGAGTTTATAAAAGCCTGAAAATTTGGTTTGGTCGCGTAGCGCGAAGCGCAGAGCGACCAAACCAATTTTTCAGGCTTTTCTAAACTCGAAATTTTACTTTATGCGCCACGCGAATTTAACACTGAAAGCACTGAAATATTGTGAACAAGTGAACTTCACTTGAAATCAGTATCTTGTACGCGTGGCGCATGAAGTAAAATTTCGAGTTTAGAAAAGCCTGAAAATTTGGTTTGGCCGCTTCGCGCTTCGCGCTACGCGACCAAACCAAATTTTCAGGCTTTTCTAAACTCGAAATTTTACTTCATGCTTAGCCTGGGAGTGGAAAACACTTGTTCAAGTCTTTTCTTCCCTAACAGTGATTAATTCAATCCACAAGACATTCTAAGGAGTTGAAGACCTAGAGCTTTTCAAATCAGACATAACCAGGGATTTTTATACTTATGCATACGTTTTTTTAAAATTGGTTCCATTTATAGTTTTAAACGAGTGTTTTCCACTCCCAGACTAAGCATCAAGTAAAATTTCACGCTTTTCTAAACTCGAAATTTTACTTTATGCGCCACGCGTATTTAACACTGAAAGCACTGAAATATTGTGGACAAGTGAACTTCACTTGAAATCAGTCTCTTGTACGCGTGGCGCATGAAGTAAAATTTCGAGTTTAGAAAAGCCTGAAAATTTGGTTTGGCCGCTTCGCGCTTCGCGCTACGCGACCAAACCAAATTTTCAGGCTTTTCTAAACTCGAAATTTTACTTCATGCTTAGCTTGGGAGTGGAAAACACTCGTTCAAGTCTTTTATAATTTCTAAAAAGCTTTCTTTTTCTTGTTCTGTGTAATTCTGTCCTATTCCACGGTTATTCTCCATAATTATAAGGAATTATACCAAATTTACAATTTAATTGACAATTTAATTTGAAATATTGACAATTCAATTTAACAAATTCTTGGTTCCAGCTATGGCCACAATGAAAATGTATAATTTTGGTCTGTAATCTACTAATTAAATTATTTATTTCTAGAATTGCTATTTATTTGGTAGGTTTGCTTTATAATTCGCAATTTAGTTGCCCATTAGTTTACTAGGTAAATAAATGTACTCCACAAATAGTTATCTAATGATTTATTAATCGTTTATAATACCGGGCATAAGTGTGTTTATTTATATCATTGAATATTAAATAATATTAGCCATATTTTAGAATTTTTTAGACTTTTTGCAGTGGTGAAAATGCGCTTCGAATAATTTTGACTCAAAATATTAGTATATTAAAGTATAAGTGGATATTTAGGTCTTTAAAGCACGCACGATTTTGCAAGCACGACGGCGCCAGCCGGAGTGCTTGCAATAGAGTAAGTGCTTTAAAGACCAGATATCCACGCATACTTTACGCTATTTTTTTTTATTGATGCATTTAAAGACCATAAATTGGCCCGAAATTTTGAAATTTCGAGCATGTTTAAGATGACGGAATCAATGTACCTTTGGTTGTCAAGGTGTGAAATAAACAAATTATCAATTTCTCATCAGTTTGTCATTACCCTTTGAAAATGCAATCAAAGATTGATAGCTTGAGCGCTAAAGCTGGGAATCGGTTGATTCCGCAAAAGTCGGAAGTAGCCTACAAAAATGAGTACAACCGTTTGATTAAATGGATGGAAGAATGCCAAGTTGCCAGTGTAACAGAACAAGTTATGCTTGCGTACTTACAGGAATTGTCAGAGAAGTACAAGTCGTCCACAATGTGGGCCATACATTCCAAATTACAATGTATGTTACGATTACAACAGGGAGTGGATATCAAATCATTTGGAAAGGTGCAAGCATTTATGAAGGCGATTAGTAAGAATTGTAACGCAAAAAAGTCCTATGCCTTTAGAGAGGAAGATTTAAGAAAGTTTTTTGAAGATGCTTCAGATATAACGTATTTGTTTTTGAAAGTTGTTGCCATTTTTGGAATCTTTGGTTCTTGTCGCAGATGCGAATTGTGCGATATGCGTTTATCCGACATTAAGGAAGAGGGTAATACCTTACTTATTCTCATACGTCCGTCTAAGACAGAAAAGGCTCGGCGTTTTACTGTCGCTGACAGTAATGGTATACCCTACGTTGGGTTTATTAAGAAATATTTGTTGTTGCGTCCTCAAAATGTGAGTACTGACCGTGTTTTCTTACGCTTTGATAAGGGAAAGTGTACTAAACAAGTAGTGGGTATTAATACTTTTGGTTTATGCCCATTTTAAATTGCACTTTTCCTTAACTTTGACGAACCAAAGAAGTACACAGGACATGCGTTCCGGCGTACTTCTGCAACTATTATGGCCAACGGGGGGATGACTATAGATCAAATACAGCGGCAAGTTGGTTGGAAATGGCATCGGTGGCTACTGGATATGTCGAAGAGTCCATCAACAATAAAAACAGTGTTTCCAATATTATATCAAATGCTATTAGCGGAAATACGAATGCATGCACATCTGGAAGTAAATCAGTTACCAATGTTCATGTGAGCAATGTTGATTCCGAGTTAAAGCACGGAAATATTAATTTTTCAAATAATACAGATTGTATATTCAATATTTATTATAAATAAAATGAACGAGTTATTAAAGTTTATTAGATAGTGACATTTATGTTTGACTTTAAGTTTGAATTGACGTTGTTGTCCTTAGCAACTTTAAAACACGCGTGTTTTAATATTGAATTTAAACACGCTGCGAAGTATTTGAAATAAGACATATGATGCATCAATAAAAAAAATATAATAAATATATTTTGTACTTAAATTCAATGAAGATAAAAAGCACATCTAGAAATCTCATTCAAAACGATGTAGAAATCCTACCTCGTTAGGTGCACTACTTAATAAAACAAGCCGCGGGTTATTTACACAAAGCAGCCTTTAAAAATCCGGAAGTCGTTACTATGCACTCCTCCTCTGGGATATTTTCGAATCCCCGCAATCGAATGCGCTGAATACTTGATTTTGCATTAATGAGGAGATTAATAAAAATTCGCCCGAGGGCCTGCCTGTCTATCCATCTCTCCCTCATATTATTTTTCCAATTCATTTTTTTTTTTAAATCAGAACAGTCCATCCCACCCTCTTCATATTTTTCTGATTCACCGTTTTATGTTTTCATGCTCAAATCAGAATAGTGAACGTATTTAAATGGGCAAACAGGGTAGCATCGGCATGACTAATAATAATAAGGGAGATTCCTCCGCCCTGAAACTCCGAACGCCCGAAACCACCCTCAAGTAGATGTTGAGAGGGTGTTTACCTCGGGGGCGAATCCCAGGGCGCAGAATCGGCGTGTATCGAGCGCTGCCCCCGGGGGCGGTGGTGGCCTGCCAACCCAATATAACTTCCCTATATTCCGTTACTTTGCAAGCACAAAGACATATTTACTACTATTTCCAAGCTGCCATCGCTCAAGTCTTCGCAATAATGGCGATTTCTTATCACAGGATAGAACGTTTGCTTCAGATATTTCAGTAAATATAGATTGTTTTCGATTGTTGATTATTATTTATTGTTTATGGAATAATTATAAAAATTGTATTTTCGATTGTGTATTATTATTTATTGTTTATAGAATTATTATAAAAATGGTGATGTGTCCATCATAGTACTTTCCCCCGTAAATTGCGTATTAAATCACTTTTAAAATATTTGTAGCATTATTATTTTCAAAATGTCTTCAACTTTTTGATAACTACAACTTTTATTTGAAACATTTTACAATTGTATCGACACATACATTGTCACACACCAATAACTAGATAAAACACGCAACTTTTGAAATATCTCAAAAACTAAGAGTGCTATGACAAAAAGTAAGTGAACAATACATCTTCATTTTGTTATTATCTACAACTTTTATTTGAAAGAATTTTTTGTTTGATGAACATTTATTGAAAAAATCTGAAAAAACTGAAAAACGCTAAGAGTAAAGTACCACTTCCGGTTTTCCGATTTTCTCCAAAAGCTTTTCAGTTCTTCCGATTGCAACAAAAAGCTTAAGTTTCAAGTTTCATCTCGATATCTTTAGCGGTTTTTGCGGTACAGCGCACACAGACACACACACAGACACACAGCCAGACAGACAGACAGACAGACAGACACACACACAGTCACACAGCCAGACAGACAGACAGACAGACAGACATTTTTCAAAAATGGTCTTATTCGACTCAGGGGACCTCAAAACGGATATTTCCGCTAAAATTTTTGATTCGAAAATTTTCACGAAAACAATACTTTCCCTTTGTATTACATACGGGGGAAAGAAAAAATGGTATACTCGTGTACCTTATGAATAACAAATTGAAAATACTTGAACAAGGTATTTACCTCAGATCAGTGGCGTGGGTAGCTATTTGCTATGAAGGGAATTTGAGTTAGTATTAATACAGTCTATTCCGGACATTCACGTCATCAATTTATGTATGCATTAAAGACGAACATTTTTGCTACCATTTAATACTATTATATGCGCATCGTCGTAGCAAATAATAAAAACTTATGTCTTCTGACTCCTAAAACAAGTACTGACAACAGTGTCCATCGAAATTCCGGAATTCAGATTTTTGGAGTTGATGATGTGAATGTCAAAATTCACGGAATACAGTTTACTTTGTTTTTAAACAGTGTTTTTAACATGTTTAAAAACAAATGTTGTGTTTTAAATGGTTTTGTTTTAAATGTATTATTTGTTAAAATGTTTTTTTTTTTAATTAAACTAAACATAATATAATCTGAAGCCCATGAAAATGTTATTATATTTCAATATCCTGCATATTTATTTGACTTCATTAACTCCACTTTTGGCAACAATAAAAGATGAATGAGGTGCTTTTGAACTTTAGAGTAAGTCAGTGTTTTATACGCCTGGCGCATGAAGTAAAATTTCGAGTTTAGAAAAGCCCCGTGAAAATTTGTCTCGGGTCGCTGCGCGACCCTCGACAAATTTTCTGCGCGGGGCTTTTCTAAACTCGAAATTTTACTTCATGCTTAGTCTAGGAGTGGAAGACAATGGTGATATTAATTACTTCAATAAAAACATATTAGTTTAGCTCTAAGGTTTTTTTTTAAAATCACAATTATTTTAACCAGTTCACTAATTTCCACACATTTGATTATTTATTCCATTCTAGATATTCGAATAGAATTTATAATGTTCAATATTTCCGATTTCTGTTTTTTTTTTAAGGATATCTTGAAAGTAACTAAAATTTGACAAGTATATTTGAATATTATTATTATTATACATTCGAAAGAGTGTTTCCACTCCCAGATTAAGCATGAAGTAAAATTTCGAGTTTAGAAAAGCCTGAAAATTTATTATTATACATTCGAAAGAGTGTTTCCACCCCCAGATTAAGCATGAAGTAAAATTTCGAGTTTAGAAAAGCCTGAAAATTTGGTTTGGTCGCTCCGCGAAGCGGAGCGGCCAAACCAAATTTTCAGGCTTTTCTAAACTCGAAATTTTACTTCATGCGCCACGCGCACAAATCACTGAAATGTTGTAAAGTTATAAATACCCTCAAAATTACATTTTTAAAATTAGTAATAATCAAAACACACATACATACGTGGGGGTTTAAACCACATATGACAACTGATGATATAAAACATTATCTTCAAAATAAAAATAAATTTACCATAAATGATTGTAGAAATTAGATATTAATTTCTACAATCATTTATGGTAAATTTATTTTTATTTTGAAGATTTTACTTCATGCTTAACCTGGGAGTGGAAAACACTCGTTTAAGTCTTTTATAATTTCTAATAAGCTTTATTTTTCTTGTTCTTTGTAATTCTGTCCTATTCCACGGTTATTCTCCATAATTATAAGGAATTATACTAAATTTCCAATTTAATTGACAATTTGATTTGAAATATTGAATTGTCAAACAAATTCTTGGTTCCATCTATGGCCACAATGAAAATGTATAATTTTGGTCTGTAATCTACTAATTAAATTATTCATCAATCAACTGATGATATAAAACATTATCTTCAAAATAAAAATAAATTTACCATAAATGATTGTAGAAATTAATATCTAAGCATCCAGAGATTTATACATCGTTCAAAATAAGCGTCAAAATTGATGAGTTGCCAGCACTAAAGGACCCATCTACGTGGCCAAAGGGCGTTAGCATCAACCCGTTTTTTCAGTGGCTAATAAAAAGAAACACACATCACACGTCGAAGAATTAATACATCTTAACATACAGTCTATTGGAAACTGTTTAAAAGAACTGAGCGTATTTATAGAAGAATACGACTGCAATTTTCTCTGTATAACAGAACACTGGCAATCTCGTGAACAGCTATCATTGCTAAAAATTATGAACTATACTTGTGTTACAAATTATTGTCGTCCTCGTCATCAACATGGTGGCGTTGCTATTTATTGTAATCGTAATTTTAAGTTTACTATATGTAATGATATAAACAATCTAGCGGAAATTAAAAACTTTGAATGCGCAAGCGCTCACTTTAAAATAAATAGAAATAAATCTATTAATATAACATGCATTTATAGATCTCCCGACTGTGATGTCAAAAATTTTTTTAATAAACTAGAACAGATCTTGTCATTATTAATCAGCAATAACGAAAACTTTTTTATTTGCGGAGACTTTAATATTGATATATTTAAGCATGATAAAACATCTAACGAACTGTATATGTTAATTCAATCATATAACTGCAGATTCTTAATTAATGATTACACTAGAATAACCAACAGAACTAAATCATGTATAGACAACATCATTACAAACTACGAAAGTGCAATGTGTTGTGAAGTCGTAGGTACGGGGTTCTCTGACCACCTTGCTCAAATTGCCACATTTGTGAACAAGGACAGAGAAAATGATTCATCACCAAAAATATATAGACGCATAACCAGTAACAAAATCAAATTATTCAACAGTTCATTACAATCTTAAACCTGGCTAATAATGTATGACAAAAATTGCGTAAATGAACAATTTAATGAATTTACGCGCATTCTTCTAAATCATTTCAATAATAAATTTCCTTTAGAGATAGTTAGATCCGGTAATAAAAACCAAAAATAGTGCTATCAGCAGAAACTATCGCCTGCAAAAAAGAGTTGGAATTTTATGATATTTTATCACATTATTTCAGCGAATGTACAGATACATTAAAGCGTTGCAAACAGAGATATAATATATTGTTAAAAAAAGACCGACAACAACAGTATAACAATAAAATTTTAACATCAAACAACATAAATAAAACAGCATGGGCTGTTATAAAAGACATTACTGGAAAAAAACAAATAACCAATTACGAAAGCTCTACGTTAGAATCAGACGTCAATAAAATAAATAGCTATTTTGTAAATGCCGCACCGAACTTAATACATTCGAAAAAACTAATTGCAAATCTTAACATAAACGTTAATATGAACCAACACTCTCTGTTTTTTAATCCTATCACATATAGTGAGTTAATGAATATTATAAAAACCATGCCAAATAAAAAAAGCTATGGAATTGACGAATTATCTATGTTCGTTATCAAAGAATGCGCGGAGCACTTATGTGAGCCTTTGTGTTTTCTTATAAATAATTCAATTAGTTCCGGCATATTCCCAGAAAAGTTAAAAACTGCCGTTGTCAAACCAATTCACAAAAGTGGAGATTCATGAAAAATAGAACATTTCAGATCAATCAGTCTCTTGTCATCCTTCTCTAAAATATTTGAATATATAATAATAATAATAATAATAAGTATTTATTGCCCAACAGGAAATGTCCCAATTACAAGACAATGATAATACAATAAACAATGTATGTATGTACATAAATAAATTTAAATCTAAACAATATGAAGACGCTCGTGAGTGTGACAGCTATTTGACAGATTGTTCATCAACGATTTAACAGAGTCGTGCAGAATATCACAACAGGGTGGTAATTTATTACACATGCATGACATGATATCAATAGGAGATTTTAATCTCACGTTAGTCCTATGGTTTGGGATGCTAAACATAGGTTTTTGCCTGCTGCAAAAAACTGGAATATGCAGCCCAATCTGATTTAATAATTCTGGTGAATCTATTTCATTGTGTAATAATTTATGCATAAATAAGATAGATGCCTTATGCCTACGACATTCAAGAGAGTCTAAACTAAATTTATTGAGTAGTATGTCATGATCAAATCCTCCAAATATATAGTAACTGTGCAATGTAAATCATTTTTCAAAAAATTTAAACTAATTTTTGACCATCAACACGGTTTTAGGGAAGGTAGAAACATCAACACAGCTCTATACGATTTTACACAATTCATTATAGAAGGAATGGAGTCGGGTGAGATGGCTTGTGGCATATTTTTGGACTTGTCCAAGGCGTTCGACTGTATCAACCATAGTGTGTTGCTCTCTAAACTGTATTATTATGGATTTAGAGGTGCAGCATATGATTGGTTCAAAACGTATCTAACTGGTAGAAAACAATTAGTAGAAGTGGTATCCGGAAGCACTACATATCGGTCGAATGCTTTGGACATAGTCCTGGGGGTGCCTCAGGGGAGTGTCCTGGGTCCATTCCTTTTTAATATATACATAAATGATATGTTTAAAATAACTGACAATGAAACATATAATATCATCAACTATGCTGATGATACGAATATCTGTGTACGATTTAAGAATATATCAGATTTAGAGACTACCACCGTTTTGTTGAAGATGATAAAAGCTTGGCTTGATAACAATCAACTAATTTTAAACGAGAGTAAGACAAAATATATCATCTTTAAAAAATCCGAGGTAACACACCTTCCTCACCAAATAACTATTAATAAAACAAGTGTTGATATAACAGGAGACACCAAATTTCTGGGAATATTTATTGACAATAAATTAAAATGGCAAAAAAATATCGAATATGTGTCTTCGCGTTTATGTACAACCTGCTATGTGTTGAAAATTCTAAAACCAAATGTATCCTTTTGTATATTAAAATTAGTATATAGTTCACATTTTTTGTCAATAGTTCGCTATGGTATTGTTTTCTGGGGTAGCTCCACGCATTTCAACAATATATTGAATCTGCAAAAACGTGCGCTGAGAACCATGTTAGGTTTAAGTCCGTACGACTCTTGCAGGACATTATTTAAAAATAATAGCTTATTAACGGTAGTGGGTAAATATATCGTAGAATGTCTGACGTTTGTCAGGAAACATAATTATTACTTCAAATCTGATATAAATAAACATAGTTATGGAACAAGGCATAAGTGTAGGTTATCTTGAACAAGTTTCTCATCTTTCACGTGGTGAAACATATTTAACTATGATTTAATAAAGAAAACACTTGGTTAAATTTCACTAACATTATATATTAGTGAAATTTAACCAAGTGTTTTCTCTATTAAATCATAAGTGTAGGTTTGTGTACCCAAAATATAAATTTACACTGACTGATCATTACTCGTGCTTGCGATTTTACAACAAACTACCAGTGTTTATTAGAACAGAGATGAATTTCGTAAAATACAAAAAATATGTGTTTTAAATTTTGCGGCAAATTGAGCCGTATACAGTAAAGGAATTTATGTGCTTTGATCTAAATTCCATTATATTCTAACGGTTTCTAATATCAAGTAGCGGTTGGTAATGATCATATTATTATACTATTATGTGGTATTATTATATGGTCTATTTATTTATTGGAATAAAGTTTATTATTGTTATTATTATTATTATTATTAAATATTTACAATTTTCTTCACACATCCACAAGATATCTCAAATCATACAATGTATCATTAATTTAATAATTTAAGAAGCAAAAAATTCATGTTATTGCATCAGTGGCGCTTAATGGGTTTATTTTGAAAGTATTTAAGCAATCATTATTTAACATCACTGTAATAATAATATATTTACTGATATTTCAAATATCTGAGCTAATTTTATCTGTAAGTTTCACCAAACTTAATAAAAAAATAAAGCATTTTATCATTTTAAGACTGACAGATTTTGTTTGAAATTAAATTTAATCAAAATTGACAAATTTTGTAAAAGATTGCTAATTAGGATATGCAATTTTTATAAATTGACAAATTTTATGATTTTTTTTAATTTTAATAATGAGAATGTTTAAATGAAAAAGAACCTGTCTTATAAAAAAAAAACGTGTTTCCTTTTATTAAAATTTCAAGAAAATAGTTTTAGTTTAAAAACAAAAACGTTTTTATAACAACCCTGTCGCTAACAGACAAAGAATAATTCTTTAATTAATTTCTCACCTAACGCGCGGTGAAACATTTTTTAATCTAATACTGGATGATTTAAATTAAATTTAAATTAAAACACTTGGTTTGTTTCACCTATTTATATTTTTCGACCATTGGTCATCTTCAAGGAGGAATGAATCCTTGAAGATGACCAATGGTCGAAACTAGTCGGAGAAAATATAAATAAGTGAAACAAACCAAGTGTTTTAATTTAAATTTAATTTCAATCATCCAGTAAAGAATAATTCCCTGTGTGTTTCTGTCTGCAACCCCGCCATTATAAATTCTTACGATCCGCCACTGATTCAAATGTTATCTGCAATAAATGCATTACATAAAAGTAGAAATTAGCTATTTTCTACAATGCGAGAAATTCATTCAAATTGAAGATGACCAATGGTCGAAACTAGTCGGAGAAAATATAAATAAGTGAAACAAACCAAGTGTTGTAATTTAAATTTAATTTAAATCACCCAGTAAAAAATAATTCCCTGTGTGGTTCTGTCTGCAACCCCACCATAATAAATTCTTACGATCCGCCACTGATTCAAATGTTATCTGCAATAAAAGCATTACATAAAAGTAGAAATTAGCTATTTTCTACAATGCGAGAAGTTCATTCAAATACATCTCATTTCCTGAACAATAATAATTTGAATAAATGCAAATGCGAACAATAAATAAGAGAAATAATAAATTCACCGCCTATTAACACTTGCACTTCCACTTCCAACAGGCCTGTAATATATTACATGGCTGATGGGTGGAATAAGATTTATTATTTAGAAGTAGTTACAGCTTGTGTACACATTATTATACAATTGAACTTGCACCTTGTTTGCTCGCCGTGCATAAAGGACGAGATGACGACCCGTCATCGATATCTTGCATATTGTACACACTGTAGATGCCCTTTCGACACCGCCCCATCATTCATCAACATCTCTCAACAATGACTGATTGTTGTTCGTCTGTGTGCGAAATTTAAATGCAACTTATAAATATTTATTGGGTATTAATTAAGTGTAAATATTTTCGAGTGGCGTACAAATACTTAATTTTAACGTCTTCATAATCTTTTATTAAGAATTATGTACAGGGTGAGCAAAACTCGATGTCTCAGCTCTATTATAAGAAAATGAAAAACGATAGAAAAAGTCTGAAAAGCTGTTCATCAATGGGATTGAGTAAGGTCCAATTTAAGCCAAAATTACATATTTTTCTAAATTTGGAAACTGATGTAATGACGTCATTGAATATTTTTTTCGCAGAAACATACCTATATTTTTGAATATTTAAAAAGAACTGATTTTTCTGAATAAACTTAGTAAAGAAAAAAAATGCTATCTCCTTCCCCTAAAAAATTATAAGCAAACTTAGAAGAAAGTATTATTAAAAAATCACAATTGTCACGATTTAAACAAGTAGCCTTTGGAAGCAAATATCAAAGTCGCATCTGTCAATAATGAAACATTATTAATTAATATTTATTTATTGATTCTCTCACGGGAAACCCCTTTTACAAAGAATATGTACAAAATAATAACAATAATATATAAAAATTGATAAAACGTATTAACATTAATAACTAAAGTTTAAGCGCGATATTTATTTATTGTAACTTATGCGTATTATTATTTTGTTTTTATATATTTTTTGTAATATTGTAAAACGAAGAAATCCGTAGATTATTAAATAAATAATAGTAATACAGTAACATATTATGTATTTTTTAATGTTTAATTAATGATAATTAATAATATATGTGTATTATTGTTTTTAGATTTTGTTATTTCTATATAGAATAATTGCTGTAATTATTACCACCATTTAGGTAATAATTACAGCAATTATTCTATATAGTAATAACAAAATCTAAAAACAATAATACACATATATTATTAATTATCATTAATTAAACATTAAAAAATACATAATATGTTACTGTATTACTATAATTTATTTAATAATCTACGGATTTCTTCGTTTTACAATATTACAAAAAATATATAAAAACAAAATAATAATACGCATAAGTTACAATAAATAAATATCGCGCTGAACACTAAACAAAAAGCATTCAACAAATTAATTTCTACTTCTAAACAGGGTTGTTAAAAAAAACTTTTAAAACATTAACGATTAAAAACATGTTTAAACGTGTTTAAAACATGTTTAAAACACGTTTAAAACGTGATTGGGCATTTTTCTTTTAAGTATACATATGCCGATAATTACAGCGTTTTTTTAAATTTGCGGGAATTCGTTGTTTCAAAGCGGTTAATTTGGGGCTTTTAACGAGTGTTTTCCACTCCCGGACTAAGCATGAAGTAAAATTTCGAGTTTAGAAAAGCCTAAGAATTTGGATTGGCCGCGGAGCGAAGCGGAGCGGCCAATCCAAATTAGGCTTTTCTAAACTCGAAATTTTACTTCATGCGCCACGCTTAAAATCACTAATTTACAGTGAAGTTCAAAAACACGCACAACAACAATTATAGGCAAGAGTTATTTTATTGCCTATAATCACTGTTTTACACAATTTGTTCAGCGCATTTTGACTTACGTTTTATTCACATCAGCATATTAGATTGCTAAAGCCGTATATTTTAAACTTTACGATATTTCAGTATTTTATACGTGTGGCGCATGAAGTAAATTTTCGTGTTTAGAAAAGCCACATTTTCCGGCTTTTCTAGGCTCGAAATTTTACTTCATGCTTAGTCTGGGAGTGGAATACCCTGGTTTAAAGATTCAAATTGAAATCTTTTAGAAAAGCAACGAATGTCGTAAAATTTACAGTGTATGCATAAGTATACTTAAAAGAAAAATTCCCTGTATTTTAAAATCACATTACTGCACACAGTTGTGATATTTTATTGTTATAAAATGTTAAGTTTATTAATGTAGTTTGAAATACCTTCAACATTTTAGCTAAAATTTAAAAATGTAAGCAAAAAATCTTTAAAAAAATATAATTAACAAATTTAAGATTATAAAAACACGTTTTAAACAAAGTTAACGTTTAAAACAAGTTTTTAAACAAATTTTAGATTTAAAACATGTTTAAAACAAAACCGTTTAAAACACAACGGCTGTTTTTAAACATGTTTAAAACACTGTCTTAAAACAAAGTGTTTTAAACATAACAACCCTGCTTCTAAACACTTATCCAATCTCCGTCTTACTTCTATTACTGAAGCCTTACGTAACATTTCTCTAGATAGTTCATCGCAAGCATGTCTGATTTCTTTTTTTAAATGTTCCAAGTAAAATACAACTAAGTGTTTTGCAAATAATAAAAAAAAATGTTCCAAGTTAACAGATGGTATTTTGTAAACTTTGGTTTTTCAAAGTTTCCCACAAGGAGAAGTTTAGTGGGGCCAAATTTGGTGATTTAGGAGCCCACTGTATCGTCCATTTATACCCATCCAATTTTGTCCATAAGTTTCATTTAAATATTGTTAGATAACTCGTGCTTTATGCGGTGGAGCTCCGTCATGCTGAAAACACATGTTTGCTCGCAGTTGTAATAGCACATTTTCGAGAAGCACGGGAAGTTGTTCTTGAAGAAATTGCAAATATTGCTCACTGCGTAAAACTCCTTCGTAAAAATATGGACCAATTAAATGCCCATAAATAATACCACACCAAATGTTAATAACGAAGTGTCCTTGGTTTTCAATCAGATTGACAAAATGTGGATTTTCAGTAGCCCAAAAATGTTCATTTTTTATTGGGCTTGCCGTTACTATCAAAACGGCAGACAATTTGTCTCGGGTCGCGACCCTCGACAAATTTTCACGGGGCTTTTCTAAACTCGAAATTTTACTTCATGCTTAGTCTGGGAGTGGAAAACACTCGTTTAGAGTTTCAAATTGAACTCTTAAAAAAAACAACGAACAACTAAAGATTTAAAGAAAACAAGCTAAATTTGGAATACGTATACTTTAAAGAAAAACTCCCTGTACATCAAAGAAATGTCATTTGGTTGTACGGTAAGCAATCAGCTGTTTAGCTGTCAGCACGTAATGTACTTGTCAAAGCTATGACAGTGTGGTATGATGCGGTTACTAGATAGGGCGTAGGTAGAAATATATAACGCTTAGATGTGATGGTAATCAATATTTATTACGATCTAGCAAAAAATGCAAGAATTCTTTTTATTGGGAATATTTTTGGAAAAATAATAATGTAAATAGAATAAATTTAGTTTGTGCAACTTATCCATATTGTTGATATTTAAGCCATCATATCTTAGAGGGGAAAAATGCTATGATGGACACATCACTATTTTTTTACTTATTCATATTCATATTTATTGATGCAACAACAATGTACATGTTTTACACAGGTCAGTTCTTAACTAAATAATAATAAGAAAAATAAAATAAACTGCATATCAAAGTAAAAATAAAAAAATAAAAACTTAAAGTTTTGTGTGATAATCGATAGTTATTATTATTATTACAGAAGATTGATAGTTATTAATCAATTTTGACTGCTAACAATGATTGACAGCGGTCAATATTTTATTGATTTATAGATATGACGTCATTGTCTCCGATGCACTCTTTGCAAAAAAAGAAAATATTATAATTTTAAATATCAAATCTAAAATAAATTATGAGTATAATACATCACTGAGTTCAGAAAAAAATATTCTTTCAAAAATATGAAAATCCCTCATAAGAAAAACAAAAGTTGGCTATGGGCCCCGGGAAAATGTTATAGTTATCTTAGAAAAATATACTACTAGATTCCTCATTAAAAAGTGCCTATATTGTCAAAGTTCTAAATGTCCTGATTCAGTAGTTTTTGAATTAAAAAAAAACTATTTTTCAAAAAAACAGTTTTATGTTGATGTTTCGAAAATAAAAACAGATATTTCAAAATTATTTTCATATTATTGTTAGGTCCTAAAATATGCAACTTTGTCCCAATTTAACCGACTCTCTATCTCTTCAAATAACTGAGATACATTCTGTCGAATTACGGACACATATGTATACATAAAATAAACTAAGTGAGAGGGTCAAAAGGAATTTGTTCGGGTGAAATCCTTTATAGGATTTCTTTTATTTTCCACAAATCCCTAAGTATAGTGAATAAGTATTTATAAGTGAATTGATTATATTGTATTGATTTTATGTAAGAAAGGAAATTATGGGAAAGTAACACTATAATATACTCAATGACATTAGAAGCGTAACACCAAGAAGGAATGATTTTTTTGAATTCATATTTTAGCAACAGAGTGACTATATTTAAAGCATACATTGATAACAATTTCAACCTTGTTCCTTTTATATTTATTGTGAAAAAAAATATTTCACTTTTTCTTTTTTGATAAAACTATTTATATGAGCTGTTTAGTACAGATGTTTTTAGTTTTGGTGTTTCCGTTGAGTGTGTTAAGCTTAAATAAAATGCCTCGAGTCCGAAGACGTCCACAATATCACCATTTGAGCGATTTTGACCGGGGTCGAGTTGTTGCTTATCGAGATGTCGGTATGTCCTATCGCGAAATTGCCCGCCGTATTGATTCCACTGCAGCAACTGTAATACGTGTGTATCAGGTATGGACAGAAGAAGGTAGAGGAGCAAGAAGAAGACCAATTGGTCAACCAAGGCGTACCACAGAACGTCAAGATCGGCGCTTAAGACAAATAGCCCTGCGAGACCGTTTCGCTACTACGCGTCAAATCGGTGATCAATGGATTGGAGAAGAAGGTAGGCCCGTTAGAATGCGAACCTTATATCGCCGCATTCAATCCTTTGGGCTTCTTTCGTACCGTCCAAGATTAGTGCTTCCTTTAACAGCGGGACACTGTCGCCAAAGGTTGGACTGGTGCAGAGAACGGCAGCATTGGGAGGCAGAATGGCACGATGTCGTATTCAGCGATGAATCACGATTTTGTCTAGGCACGCATGATGGCCGTAGAAGGGTACGACGCTACCGTGGAGAACGACCCGATCTTAGGTTTGCTATTGAGAGGCATGTACACATGACTGCTGGAGTAAAGGGTTGGGGGGCTATTGCTTATGGTAGTCGATCACCTCTTGTATTCATTCGAGGCAGTATGATAGCTGCGCGTTATGTTGAAGACGTCATACGACCGACTTTGTTGCCTTATTTAGATGGCCGCCCAGACGTACTTTTTCAACAAGATAACGCACGTCCCCATATTGCTCGTCGAACTATGAACTTTCTTAATGAAGCTGGTGTTAATGTTTTGGCGTGGCAGCCCCGTTCGCCGGATTTAAATCCCATTGAACATGTGTGGGATATCATGGGAAGAAGAATATTCTCTTTGCACCATCCTCCACAGACTCTAGCACAGTTGATCGATGAAATTCAAGTTGCTTGGAACGAGATGCCTCAAGAAGACATGGACCATCTCATTTTGTCGATGCCCAGACGTCTACAGGAGTGTATACAGCAAAGGGGTCGCCAAACACATTATTATTTTTTTTTAGATTGTTTTTTAATAAAATTTCTTGAAAATGTAATCATTTTATTCTTGATTTAAGACTACCATACTGGCAAAAAATCAAGTTAAAATAATAACTCCTTCTGGGTGTTACGCTTCTAATGTCATTGAGGATATTAATATCCAACAAAAAAATCAATTTCACTTAGAATGTCAATGTAAATTAGGTTTTAATTTCCAGCTTTAATTTCTGCGGTTACATCCTACACTCGGATTAATTCTACGGCTATTTCCAAATTTTTAAGTTTTTAAAAAACAAATTGAACTTTTTCCCTAATTTTTTAAGATAAATCTAACGAAAATTCAAAAAATGCACTCAAAATGCATTACGTAGTGGTTAACACAATCTGTGGGAAGTTTTTCGCAAATTGATTGGCGAAACGAAATCTCGTTTAAATACCTAGCATACCAACGAGGTTAAACCGCACTCATTAACCATCGTTATTGACAGGGGTAAATCCGTGAAATTTCCCCGAACCTGTTATTTACAAAAGAGAAATAGTAATACAGACCGAATAAATTACATGCCTTCGGCATCATTACGCTCGATCGCGTTTCCAAAAATCCGGGCCGGAGGTACAAAAAATCGTTCATAATAGACACATTAAACCTATTATTTGGATGTAATGTTGGCGAGGGTGGTTTTCGTGGTGGGAAAGTGATTTTTGGTGAGAATCGTGGAAAAAAATGATTGGATTGGCGAAGCGTTGCGTGTTTTGGGCTCGTTTCGGCTCTCTCCCACACACACAGACTGATCATCAGAATCAGGACAAGGAATGAAGAAGATAAAGAGATGCACGCAGACTGCATACCACACGTACCAACTTGATTACTTTAATATCGGCCGCTGCTCATGAATACTGCATGAGTTCGATATACATAATACATAATACAATACAAAATTATTAAACCCGCCCGCGAATGCTCGGGTTATGTCAGGTGGGAATATTCATTAAGTATCCATATAATACATATTTCGAAGAAAATTATTATTTAACAATAATAATTAATAATAACCCAGTGAGCAAAAAACAAACAAATAACGTTATATCAACATTGTACCAACATTTAACGTTGTTTTAATGTTGATGAAACATTACTTAAATGGATTTGCTCAGTGGGAAAATTGTTAATAGGCGAGCCACTATTTACACAAAAAAGCAACCAGGAAATAAAAAAAATTAGCACTTTCCCCGTTAAAGATATGATAATTTAAATATAAATAATATGGAAAAGTTGCTGAATCAACCTAATGATAATTGACTAAATTTATTCTACTTTTATTATTATCCTACTGAAAAAACTCATTCAAGTAATATTTCATCAACATTAATACAACATTTAATGTTGCTAAAATGTTGATATAACGGTATTTGTTAGTGTTTTGCTCAGTGGGATTATTCCAAAACTATTCACAAAAAAAAAATATTCTTGCATTTTTTCGCTACATCTCGGTAAATATTCATCACATCTAAGGGTTATATATTTTTAACTTTACAGAAAAACAGTGTTTTATACGCGTGGCGCATGAAGTAAAATTTCGAGTTTAGAAAAGCCCCGTGAAAATTTGTCTCGGGTCGCTGCGCGACCCTCGACAAATTTTCTACGCGGGGCTTTTCTAAACTCGAAATTTTACTTCATGCTTAGTCTGGGAGTGGAATACACTCGTTTCTTTAAAATATGTTACAAGTGTTAAAATGTGTATCGTAACTGTCACAACGAAAAAAAAAATAACATAGCGATCTCATTATAGTTCAATTCAAACTCCTGTCAAGTTAGCACGATTGGTTAAATGTCGGACAGCTCCGACTTATGTAATAATAATAATAATAATCTTTATTCACATGTTCTCAATACAATTTAAAACATACAATTATCAAGAAGATATACATTAAGAAACAAGTGAATCAATAGGTGGGATTCAGTTAGGCTTACGCCCACTGTTCTTCCATCCAAACCTAACAAATATGAGTAACATAATATATAGGTGTATACAACATAAACTATATTTCGAAATAATAAAAATAAAATAAAACTAAAACACAGCTAGGCTTATGAGTTACAAAACTTATATAAAAAACATTGACATAGATCGCATCAATTTATTACCAGTCATCTGTTAAAACAGCCTTTTTTAAATTTTGTTTGAATTTGTGTAGAGAGAGATTCTTAAATTTTAGGGGCACATCATTATAAAGTCGATATATATTGTAAGAAAAGGCTTGTTCAAATAGTGCGGACCGATGTTTTAGAGGTGATAACCTACCCTTGAAACGGGTTTTGATGTTATGTACGTCTTCCCGAAAAAAAAATGTTGTTGTATAAGTATGGCGGGTGTTTAGTTGTTATAATTTTATGATATGAACATGCTGCCTGTATTGTTCGACGCTCTTGCATAGACAACCAACCAGAGTCTCTAATTTTATGGGATATTCTCTCAAATTTACGTAATTCGTAAATATATCTCAGACAAGTATTTTGTACTTTCTGTATGCGTTTTTTTGTTACACTGTCTATAGTAGCATGCCACAGGGTAGAACAATATGTAAACTTTGACAGTACTAGCATATCACATAGCAAGATTTTTGTTTTAATTGATTGACTATGTCTGTGAGGGTATAGTTTTTTAAGATTTAAGGATGCAACTGCTAAAGATTTATTTATGTGTGCTCTGTACCTAAACGAGTTGTCCAATATAACCCCTAAGTTTTTACCATTATTACTAAGTGGTATATTTATGCCCTCTATTTTTATATTAATTTTATCTGAAATATCCCTACATGCTTTATTTGGACCAAGTAGTAAAAGTTGGGATTTTATTTGATTTATATTTAGATTTAGTTTTTTGGAGAATTCGCAGATTTTATCTATATCGGAATTTATGTAAGCATTAGCCGTATCGAACAGTATAGGTGGAAATGAATATTTAGGTATCATCTGCATACATATGCCCTTTACAGTTATCCAATGTATTTAAAATTAAGGAGGTATAGAGAGAAAATAAAAGAGGACCGAGGACTGACTCTTGAGGTACTCTTTGATGAATATTAAGTAGTTCTGAGGTATTAGATTCAATGTTGACGCACTGTTTCCTATTATAAAGATAACAATGTATGAGTGATATTGCAGAGTATCCAAATCCGAGGTGTTCGAGGATCGTTAAAAGAGTCGCATGATTTACTATATCAAATGCTTTAGAGTAATCTAGCAAAATTAAAGCTGTCACATTACCCTTATCGGTGGCAGTTAATATATCGTCCGTAATGTTTAACAAGGCAGTCTCGCAGCTATATCCCTGCCTGAAACCCGATTGATACGAGGGAAGGATGCTGATAATATTAATAAATTTTAGCATTTGCATATTCAGAATTTTTTCCAGTAATTTAGAGATTGTCGACAAAATACTAATAGGCCGTAAATGAGTAAGATCTGAAGGATTGTTGATTTTTGGAATTAGAGTAACAATGGCTATTTTCCAGAGCTCAGGGAGTGACGAATCCAGAATACACGTATTTATTATATGTGTCAGTGCGGGCAGTATGACAGGACAACACATACGTAGCATGATTATATTAATTCCGTCGAATCCTGTGCTAGTAGAACGCATACCCAATAACAAGTCATATATCAGAGTTTCATCAATGAGTCGAAAGGTAAATTTAGGTGTTTCTCGTTTTGGACTTAATGTCGATAGGAAATCTTGAATTATAAGGGGGTCAGTATAAACCGGAGCAGTGGTATGCTTTAGAATATGTGCGTTTATTTCGTCTACATTTTTTAGAGTGTCCGGAATATTAAATTGAGTCATTTGAACACTTAGGTGTTTTAGCTGGTCCCATAACTTATTATTATTGGAAGTACGAGATATATATATTCAAAGAAAGCACGTTTTTCATTTCTAGTTGCCGTATTAGTGTAGTTGCGTAGGCTTTTATAATATTCCCAATATAATGGGTTTTTAGTTTTTCTGAACTTTGCTTTGGCTTTATCTCGGATTTTCATTAGGTATTTAATATTCCCTGTAAACCAAGGCGGAGCTCGTTTTTTAATTACGTGTTGTTTAATTGGCGCAACTAAATCAAACAGACTTAAAATGTAATTATTAAATATGATTATTTTATTGTATATATCAGGGATATAGTAAATATTTTCAAATGGAATTTTTTGAGTTCATATTGGAAGAATTCTGTGTTTATGTTTCGTAGGTTTCGTGAGATGGTTTGGTCGCATTACATTTAGAATTTATAGAACAGTATATGGCATCATGGTCAGAAAAATGGCAATCAATTACACCAAAATTGTTAATAGGTATTTCGCGTTCTACAATGATTAAATCAATTAGTGATGCAATTGTGGCGGTGACTCTGGTGGGTTGGTCAATAAGCTGCTTTAGACTGTGTGATTCCATTAAATCAGTAAGAAGGAGCGAAGAAGGCAATGCAGGCTGCATTAGGTCAATATTTAAATCACCCGTACAAATGATATTATTCGTGTTTTATTTTTTAGTGACAAAACCGCTCAAGATATCAAAAATTATTAAGAGACAAAAAAGCTTTCAAATAATCTAATCTTTTAAGATGTAATTTTTAAATTTTTATAAGGTGCGCCAAAAAAAACATATTTTAGTTTTTATGTTGTGGTACTATTGTTTTTTATACTTCTTGTCAATCAATGATGACCATAATAACTGAAATGGTAAGTTATATTATGATAATCAACTATAATAAATTTTAGTCGGATCGAATATAGCGCTCAATTGTTATAAATAAAATTAATAATATTTTTTTGAACTTTGAAGACTAAATCCGGCTTAACCATTGATGCAACCAGACACTGCACTTAAAATGTGGAAATAAATGAGATCATTGATAAAATTATTAAACAGTGGTAGAAAATCTTGAAAACAGATACCTTAATTATACGAATTTGGAAAATGACGAGAGTAGAACGAATCTTTCCATAAGCAATCGACTGAACGTCTGTGATTTGAACGTTTTAGCAAGTTTCTTCAAATGTTGACCTATTTCTAGGCTTTTCATCTATATTTTATGATTTGAACATTTCTATTTTAACTAACATCGGTGGTTTATACAAGTTTTCGTAAATTTTGTTGATTTTCCTTGAGTTGTAAAATTTTCAATTTATCTCATGATTTTTTATCGTTTTCGTTCTCAACCAAGAGAGAAAAACGGTTAAAGCTATAGTACGTCTACTAACAGGACACTGTGGGCTCAACAAACACATGAGCAAAATAGGCCTGGAAGACGATACAATATGTAGATTCTGCCAGGAAGAAGAGGAAGATCCTCTCCACATCCTGTGCCAATGTGAGGCCCTAGAGCGGGTTAGATACCTAAAGCTGGGCAACACTAAACCAAGCGCAGAGAGCTACACCCAAGGCTCACTGTCAGGGTTAATAGGGCTAATCAAAGAGGCGAAGCTCGAGCACGTCGTCTAGGATAATAGGGATCCTCAATAGATCTGAAAAGGTCGCGGTGGTACAGGCCAATGAGGCCACCCCTACGAATATCTAATCTAATCTAATCGTTTTCGTAATTATCGCTCAAATTTTTAAATAAATGTCCCGTTTCACCAATTTTGAATTTGAATTTATTTGCCGATTAAAATAGACATTTTTTATATCAACATAAAATAAATTGTATATTTTTGACTAACATCTGTTTGATTTTCATTAATACCCACCTGCACGTATTCGTATCTTGGAATAGAGAGCACAGTTAAAATATAATCATGGATTCCACAGTGGCAGGTTGCACACATTAAATCTCCAATCACAATCAACAGGGTTTGATGAAATTTGGTTAGATACTTGAAACCAATTCGCCTAAATATCGCCAATATTGATGATTTTCATCAATTTTATTCAATCTTTCAGCCAGAATTATCCGTTTAAGAATACAAACAAACGCAAAATTCGGACCTAAGTTTATTAAACCTACTATCTTCAAATGAGCCCCGGAATCACACTGTATTTTGATAAATGTTGATAATATTTAAGATTGTGTCAAATAAAAGTTGCATAACTTTCATCTGTAACATAATATATAAAATTACGAAAAGACTATTCGTGAAAATGCAAAACATTATTTATATTATTTATTAATTAAGACATTGTTTGCATTTTCAACAATAGTTTTTTCGTAATTTTATATATTATGTTTAAAGTGTGCAAACTATAAAAAGCGTAAGCTTATTTTCTCGAATTCAAATAGTTTTGAATTTGAATTTATCTTGTTTCATCTGTAGCTGTTTTGACTCAATCGAAAGAGGTTTAAATAAAATTGTAGACAACAAAAAATACATAAGTTTTGTAGAAATACTTTTTATCCCCAAAAAATAAACTTATTTCCGTCATACTTATGTATACGAGAAAGTCTAGTGAAGAACACTCCTGATTTTTGTACCTGTCCTAATTTAGACAGCTAACATATTAAGATCCTAGATTGGGACCCCTCATGTTATTAGGCACCTGGTCTTTTTAACCCCCCCCCCCCCTCCTCTGATAAGGCATGTTCACGGTAATAAATAGCATTAAATTATCAAGTATATACAACGAGTAAAAATAAAATTGTACTACTCAACTTGTGTCTGCTGGAATGCTTGCAGAAAACTGTTGTTTACTTTGTTAAAATAAACTGAAATCTTTAACAATATTTTATCAGCATGAAAAATGCATATTAAAAATACGTTAATTTCATTCTTCTTAAATGTGCTAACAATTAATTTATTTTCATAAATGTTAGTAGATATTATGATAATACCATGAACCGACAGGAAACTCGTTTGACGATTGTAATCATATTCTGTTAGAAACATGGTATTAATTCATTTCGCAGGCAATGTCTAAATGGCTATTATTACCTGCGTTTAGATATACGTGGCTGCAGTTTCCGCCACAAATCGATAATTAATCATCGGCTCGTGAATTATTAGTTTCTTAATGCCCTCGGGTTTAGAATTTATATTTACATCAGGAACAGTGTAATTAAATCACTAAAACAATTTCACGTACTCACATTTTATGCCTCAATAAAAATCTACTTCTAACCATTACTCACTGACAACAATACCAACTACCAAGAATGGATAATGATAATGGCAATTAATTAAATTATTATAATATCTTTCAAAATATTAAATGTAAGATCAATTAAATAAAACATTCTGATTTATCAAAATACAAATTTCTTACTAAGACATGTTTTGTTAATTGATTCAAAAATTGTGTTAGCAGGATATTTGTATTTAGATCACCTCTTTGTTGAATAACAAAATAGCTTTTTTACAAAAAAAGAAATAAATAGGTGAAAAGACCTAACATCAATAAACTTTTTGAGATTAAAAATAATAGCAATATTAATATATAAAATTACGAAAAAACTATTCGTGGAAATGCAAACAGTGTCTTCATTAATAAGACAATTTAAGACGATAAATATCCATTGAAACAACTACTTCCCGTGCAAATACACCTCCGGATATTGAATTATACAATGAAATATTTAAAATCTTATTTAATTTGATTTGTTACAACGCTCTATTAAAGTATATGTAACGTTTAGGTCAAATTCTCTGCAAACCAACTACCAATAATTTTTAAATTGTATTGTTAGTTGGTTTGAAGAGAATTTGACCTAAACGTTACATATACTTTAATAGAGCGTTGTAACAAATCAAATTAAATAAGATTTTAAATATTTCATTGTATAATTCAATATCCGGAGGTGTATTTGCACGGGAAGTAGTTGTTTCAATGGATATTTATCGTCTTAAATTGTCTTATTAATGAAGACTGTTTGCATTTCCACGAATAGTTTTTTCGTAATTTTATATATTATGTTTAAAGTGTGCAAACTATAAGAAGCGTAAGCTTATTTTCTCGAATTCAAATAGTTTTGAATTTGAATTTATCTTGTTTGAATAGCAATATTGTAAAGTTATATGTATAGTGGAATTCGGGAGAGATGTCCTATGACTCATTGATGTGGAATGTGTAGTTCAATTTTTATTTAGAAAAAATGTCGATAGTTGTATCTGCAACGATTTTGCCTAGTTGTGTCAAATCATTTGACGTTACATGACAATGTCATACTGTTTAGGTCGCAAGTATTTCAGTAAATGTACACGAATATTTTAAATTTGTGACTGTCACCACAACCACTGTTGGTAAAGTAATAATGGGACTAGGATCATGTAGAAGTCGCGATGTGTATGGCATGAGAGTGGACGTTATTAAATCTGTTCTAAATAAAATTCTGGAACCTTTAACAAGTGTGATAAACAAGTGCATAGAACCAAGCTGTTTTCCAGATGTTTTAAAGAAAGCTTTAATTGTTCCCATCTTCAAAAAAGGTGATCCTAATAATCCAACAAATTATCGTCCCATCTCATTGCTTCCCATACTTTCAAAAATCTTCGAAATAATATTACTACATCAACTTGCTGATTACTTAGAATCTACAAGTATTTTTACAAACAGACAATATGGTTTCAGAAAAGGGAGATGCACGAAGGATGCCATCCTTCAATTTGTAAATGGCACATTAGATTGTTTTGAAGAAGGCTCTGAATCATATTCGAAGTTTTTGGATCTATCGAAAGCCTTCGATTGCGTCTCGCATTCAATACTTATCCGTAAGTTATATTATTACAATCTACATCCCGTTAGCATATCAATGATATCGTCTTATCTGTCTAGAACAGTGATGGGGAAACTACGGCCCGCGCGCCAAGTCCGGCCCGCGGAAAGGTTCAATCCGGCCCGCTTAAGAGTGCCGTGGTGAGAATGTTTGAACGCGTTCTTACTTCGTAAAGTGACGACCCGCATAAAAACTACCTACCTACGATTAAGCATTATTCTTTGGCCCGCTACGATTGTCTGGTTATTACAAATGGCCCGTCTTAAAAAAAGTTTCCCCACCACTGGTCTAGAAGAACACAATGTACGCTCTATAATAAATGTTTATCTCCACCTGTAATTATAAATAGTTGTGTATCACAAGGATCTATTCTTGGGCCACTATTATTCCTAATATTTATTAGTGACCTTCCTAGTCACTTTCTTGGAAGTGATGTCATTTTATATGCTGACGATACAACCATACGAAAATCAAATGCTTCGCCAAGCAGCTTGGTGGAGTAGTGGTTAGAGTGTTGTACTGCCACGCCACGGGCCGGGGTTCAAATACCGGCCTAACAAGCTGTCTGCATTTATATAAATTAGGATAAAAATGCCAAACACTCCGTCTTCTCGGATATGACGTTAAATGTATGTAGGACCCGTGTACTGCCTGGATGCGTGCACGTTAATGAAATTCCCGGATAGCTGTAGACCTAATCTCCGGCGTCGTAGCAGCGGGAGGAAAGCACAATGGGCCTAATAAGGCCTAAGTGCAGTGCAGAAATGCGCACTCCCCAAAGAACCAGAACCAGAACCAGATGCTTCGCCATCCTTTTCTGATAATGTTCAGATCAGATCTACTGAATGGTTTAATAGCAATTGTTTGAAAATAAATGAGGATAAAACAGTAGATCTTCTGTTTTCCTTGAAACAACGTGACGTGGAGTGTGTAAAATTCTTGGGTGTATATCTGGATACTCATTTAAACTGGTCTCGCCATGGTGATGATTTGGCCAATAGGCTCTGTAAAAACATATATATATATATATATATATATATATATATATATATATATATATATATATATATATATTAAGAAACCTTGCTTCACAAGTACCCCAAACAGCATTGAGGCAGTATTATTTCTCGCATGTACAGGTTGGTTTTTTTTTTCGTTGATATTATAGGGTATCGGCTAAACGGTAAGAGATACAAAAAAACTAAGGTATGTGTCCCGTTCCCTTTTTTAGTGTTTAGTTTAATGGCGCAATCAGATCAACGCTGAGTAGATTGGTTTAGAAGATAGAGGGTGATTCTCAAAATCTACTGGTTTTTGTTATCACTTATGACTCGGTTATTTATAGAGATAGAAAAATATTTTAAATACAAAAGTTTTTTTACTTTTAACGTACAATCTAGTAGTGTACTTAAAACTTAAAAAGTATAGATGTTTTTATTTTTGAGATATTATCAAAACTAATATTTTCTTAAATGGGACACTCTGTACCTGAGTATCTCAAAATATTCAATTTTTTCTTGTGATTGCAACAATATGTAACACTTAATATTTTGTTTTGTCCTAAATAGTTAAAATACCAAAAAACAAAAAACAAAAAAGATTTTGTAGATGGCCGTGCATTGAATGAATATTATTTTCTTTTATAATAGGTATATTAAAAATCCAGTTAACAAGAATATTAAAACATTGATAAACTACAACATCTACAAAAAAAAAATTTATAATAACTTAACAATTATCTCATATACTTATAAATGGAATTTTTCTTTAAAGTATACATATGCATGCGCTGCAAATTTTCCGATATTCGTTGCTTCTTAAAATAGTTCAATTTGAAGCTTTAAATAAGTGTTATCCACTCCCAGGCTAAGCATGAAGTAAAATTTCGAGATTAGAAAAGCCCCGTGAAAATTTGTCGAGGGTCGCGCAGCGACCCGAGACAAATTTTCTGGACTTTTCTAAACTCGAAATTTTACTTCATGCGCTACGCGTATAAAACACTATAATATTGTCAAATTTATGTACATTTTAACTTTACTTAAAATCTGTGTTTAATACGCGTGGCGCATGAAGTAAAATTTCGAGTTTAGAAAAGCCCAGAAAATTTGTCTTGGGTCGCTGCGCGACCCTCGACAAATTTTCACAGGGCTTTTCTAAACTCAAAATTTTACTTCATGCTTAGTCTAGTAGTAGAAAACACTCGTCTAAAGCTTCAAATTATTTTTTATTTAAAATTAAAGGATGTCAGAAAATTTACAGCTAAGAAAAAGTTATGTGATTTTATAAAAATATTGACATACCATGGAATTGATACAACAATTGCAGATATTCCCTGTTCTTTTTTAAAGTTCAATTTAAAGCTTAAAACAAGGGTTTTCCACTCCCAGACTAAGCATGAAGTAAAATTTCGAGTTTAGAAAAGCCCCGTGAAAATTTGTCGAGAGTCGCGCAGCGACTCGAGACAAATTTTCTGGGCTTTTCTAAACTCGAAATTTTACTTCATGCGCCACGCGTATAAAACGCTATAATATTGTCAAATTTATGTATATTCTAGCTTCACTTAAAATCTGCGCTTCATGCGCCACGCGTGTAAGACACTGATTTCCAACGAAGTTTACTCGTTCACAATATTTCAGTGCTTTCAGTATCAAAGACGCGTGGCGCATAAAGTAAAATTTCGAGTTTAGAAAAGCCTGAAAATTTGGTTTGGCTGCTCCGCGCTTCGCGCTACGCGACCAAACCAAATTTACAGGCTTTTCTAAACTCGAAATTGTACTTCATGCTTTATCTGGGAGTGGAAAACACTCGTTTTAAGCTTCAAATTGAACTCTTTAAAAAAAGCGTATGCATTGGTATACATAATAGAAAATTCCCCGTATGTATACTTTAAAGAAAAATTCCCTGTATTAACAGATTAATCTGATGACTATTTGCCAAATCTACTGAATCCTCAATCGAATCAACTAACATTATCGCTTGAGCTTACCCAAAATCAACATAAATGCATTATTTATTTCTGTAAAAACCTGAACTATTTAGTAGATGTGAAAATTGGAATTATACTAGTTAAACTCACATTTAAAACGATTGTGCATATTAATTAAAATAATTTGTGGCTGGGTTTTCGCAGATTTATTTTTACAAAGCCATTGTCAAAATGTGACGTTTAGCCTTAAAATTTTAAAGCTGCATACCGGAACATACATTTTTGCATGTTCCATCTAAAAACCATAGCAGACATATTATGAAGTTTTCTGTTTTTTTTACACACGTAATCTGATGACATCAAACTATTTTCGGATTACATGTATTAGAGCAGAAAGCACTACAAATCAAGAAAACCATGGGACACCTCTCGTGAATAGTACTTTATATTTTCTTTTGTCAGGTGATGATTATGATTGAATAATCCTTAATCAAATACTGAAGTTTGAGTATCTGCAAAAAACATTGCATAAATGGTAAAAATGTGTAATATTTCACTGTAATAATTAATCAAAATTTGACGTTTCAATATCTAATATTTATATTCAATTAATTTCAATTTTATTTATACTCTTACTATAAATAAAATTTATTTATACTCTTACTAAGCCGCATAACTACCCACTCACTTTCAATAGAATACTCTTACTTAATACAAAAATGGATGAATTTTATTTTATTTTCAGATACGATGTACATCCCTTATTGTTTTCCTAATTTCAATGCGTAATTGGTATTTGTAGAGGGTCGATTCGGTTTCCGAGGGGAAAAAGTTAGTGGAGTCTCATTTATACAGGAAAAAGTTTTTTTTCTGTTTTCAATTCAGCATTTTTTCAGTAACGAAGGGGGAGACTTATTTATGGACGAAACTTTACAATTATGAATTTAAGTAATTTCAGCGGATATTTATGTTTTGGGGGTTGAAACGTTAAGGCAAAGGGTAAAAACCTTAGTTACTAAAATATGGTTAATTTAAATGTTTAACTTTAGAATTTAAATGTTAATTTGTTTGGGTTTTTACTTTACTCATTCTAAAATTGTTAAATATCGTTTAAAACTACAGTTGCACTGATTGTTTTTTGGCAACATAATTTAGTTTGTCTCAATAACAAATAAGCTTTATTTATATATGCAATGGAAGGCAGGGGGCAGGAAAATCGTTCAATATTACTGATAAATATATGTTTTTGAGTTTACCTGAAGTGATTATTACACTAAAAAGATTGTTATTCCTTACTTCACTTTTTATTTGTATCGTTAGATGTACATTTCGAGACACAAGGTGCTCATTATCAATAAAAAACTGCAGTTTGTTAGTGATAATGAGCACATTGGGTCTCGAAATGTACATCTAACGATACAAATTAAAAGTGAAGTAAGGAATAACAGTCTTTTTTAGTGCAATATTACTGACATAATTATTAAACAAAATCAAGCTGTCAATAGATACTAGTATTAGTGTTTTAATGTCTAAAATGTAATAAACTGTTACTTCAATCGAGACACTCGTTAGAAGCATTAAATTGAATGATTTTAGAAAAACAACGAATGAGTGAAAATTTAGTAAAAAATTCAACTTTTCATAAATGGAAGTAATTTATTGAAGAATGATTTTGTTTGATATTATTCTAAGTAATACTGAAACCTCTAATATTTGTTATTATTAAATGAAGGTTTTCAGTCCTTTAAGTCTGCATGGGGATCTCGGTTCTACTTTTCATAAATGGAAGTAATTTATTAAAGAATGATTTTGTTTGATATTATTCTAAGTAAAACTGAAACCTCTAATATTTGTTATTATTAAATGAAGGTTGTCAGTCCTTTAAGTCTGCATGGGGATCTCGGTTCTACTTTTCATAAATGGAAGTAATTTATTAAAAAATGATTTTGTTTGATATTATTCTAAGTAAAACTGAAACCTCTAATATTTGTTATTATTAAATGAAGGTTGTCAGTACTTCAATCGAGACACTCGTTAGAAGCATTAAATTGAATGATTTTAGAAAAACAACGAATGAGTGAAAATTTATTAAAAAATGGTGATGTGTCCATCATAGTACTTTCCCCCGTAAATTGCGTATTAAATCACTTTTAAAATATTTGTAGCATTATTATTTTCAAAATGTCTTCAACTATTTGATAACTACAAGTTTTATTTGAAACATTTTTCAATTGGATCAACACATACTGACACAAACCAATGACTAGATTAGAAAACACTATTTATTGAATATCTCAAAAACTAAGAGTGCTATGACAAAAAGTAAAGATACAAAAAATCTTTAATATTTTATTTCCTACAACTTTTATTTGAAACATTTTCCAATTGTATCAGCACACACACTGACACAAATCAATGACTAGATAAAAAAACACTATTTATTAAATATCTCAAAAACTAAGAGTGCTATGACAAAAAGTGAGTCTATAAAAAATCTTTAGTTTTTCATTTCCTACAACTTTTATTTGAAACATTTTTCAATTGTATCGACACATACACTGTCACACACCAATAACTAGATAAAACACACAACTTTTGAAATATCTCAAAAACTAAGACTGCTATGACTAAAAGTAAGTGAACAATATATCTTTATTTTATTATTATCTACAACTTTTATTTGAAAGAATTTTTTGTTTGATGAACATTTATTGAAAAAATCTGAAAAAACTGAAAAACGCTAGGAGTAAAGTACCACTTCCGGTTTTCCGATTTTCACCAAAAGCATTTCAGTTCTTCCGATTGTAACAAAAAGCTTAAGTTTCAAGTTTCATCTCGATATCTTTAGCGGTTTTTGCGG
The DNA here is from genome assembly GCA_932526585.2 of Philonthus cognatus. NCBI lineage: Eukaryota > Metazoa > Arthropoda > Insecta > Coleoptera > Staphylinidae > Philonthus > Philonthus cognatus. The sequence goes on from OW052248.1 coordinate 52,650,088, forward strand.
AACAGCGCACACAGACACACAGACAGACAGACAGACATTTTTCAAAAATGGTTTTATTCGACTCAGGGGACCTCAAAACGGATATTTCCGCTAAAATTTTTGATTCGAAAATTTTCACGAAAACAATACTTTCCCTTTGTATTACATACGGGGGAAAGTAAAAACAGAGGTGGAACAAACATTCACTTTTTTTCAAAGTTGAATGAAAACCAAAATTTCTACGACAAAAAAAATCAGATATACTTATTTTATTCTACAACAGTTTGTACTTTTTTACATTTCTTTTTTCACTCGATTAAGACCAAGTGAAAAAATAAATGTGTACAAACTGTTGTAGAATAAAATAAGTGATCACGTGCGTGTTTGAACCGAAATAAACCGATATATTTTTTTGCTTCAGTTCCGGTTTTCGTTTCGACAAAAATAACGGTTTTTCCCGGTTTTCGGTTTAAAATATATCGATTTCAGATTATTAGTGGACCCTAAAATTAGCAACTTTGCCCCAATTTAGCCGACTCTCTATCTCTTCAAATAACTGAGAACCCCATACATGCTGTCGAAACACCCTGTATAAAAATTTGAAATCAAATGGTTAACATTTTCAGTTCAGCTCACAAGATATTATTATTATTTATTGTGAAATTTTGCCGCCCCCAAAAAGTGCCGCCCATAAAACTTTCTTACATTTTTACAATATTTCTAGCCTCTAACTATTACTTGCTACATAGCATTTTCTTCCACTCGTGTTTAAGTAATTTCTAAATATTGCTAAACAGAACAGTATTTGATTGAAGCTTTAAAAGCTTGTACGCAGTTTAATTGAAGAACCAATCTTCTATCTTTACTTTAAAGATAATTGTGTTGATATTGTTAATACAATTTTAATGGCCCGTGCTGGAACGCAGGCACATAAATGTGTAATTTAACGTTTTGACCCGGGCATAAATAAGAAATATTTATCGTCCGGCTCATGAAGACGAAATTGAAGAAGTGGAAGATCGAAGTAGAAGAAGAGAAGAGAAGATAGTGCCTTTTCGGCGCTTGATTATTGGAAGGAATGGAAAGGAAGGCGTCGTGTGCTTTCATTATCCGAAGAGAGCACGTTCTCTCCTGGCATACCTCCAACAAACCATAAAGCACTCCACCGTTTAACCGTTTCAGTACTGAGGGCGGAGTGTACCCGGTGCTAGCTGACCTCTTCTGACCCACACGGCAACGGCACGCGCGTCTCACACACCACGAAATACAAATCAAATGATTGCTAGCTTTAACTATTCTTTAACATTTTCTCTACATACGCTACGCATTCCGAGTACGTACCTTTTTTCATTTTTATTTTTTCCATACTCTTTTTTTGTTTCTTATTGGTTAAATGTCTCGACGGTATGCACGCATAAATTAGTCCGAGAGCCGGACTACGGCTTGTGCCACGGGGCAATTAATAAGTGCTTTGCTTGAGATGCATCTTATGATGTACTGCTTATTTTTGTTGGTCGGTGGTTTATTCTACTCGTCCAGGGCCGCCTCTAGAAATTAAGCAACTTGTTCGGTGCCTCCGGCTAAGCAAGGTACTATTACTAGAACGGTCTAATAAATTTGAATACAATATGTATCGCATCTCTTTGAGATATCATAAGGCTGCATGCTTAGATAGAATCAATAAATGTCGGCTAAGAAATTCACTACTATCTCAATTGTAATTAATGAAGCTAACACAATGTATACTAGTCAATAAGGATAAACCCTAATTTCAACATAGGATTTCAAATTAAACAGGTTGACTAGGAATAGGAGCTAAAAACATTATATTATCTTTATAGACCTTAAAATTACAGGGATTGAAAAACATTGCTTGTTTTTAAATAATTTGCAATCCCTAGTATTTAAAGGCCAGTCAAAATATTCTAAACTAAATTTTCCTTAAACTTCAAGTTGTGAAAAGTGACCAAATAATAACAAGAAACGTATCAAGGCCTAGGATATTCTGCTTAGCAGAATAATAGAGGAAAGTAAAGTTTTTGATACAATTCTACGTAATTTATTATTATAAATAGTGATGTTGCCGGCAGAGCATTGCATGGGAGGTGTGGCCCCCCGGGTGTCATCCAGTGGCGTAGATAGCTTTTTGCGATGGGGGATTTGACTCAAAAGTTAGTTTCATACATCTATTTTTGCACATATTAAAATTCCGTTCCGTTCGAATAATTTTCTGAAAAATTTCATTTTTTCCAAGATATTCAACAAATTTTATTTATCAATTTATTATCAATTTTGTTAAATGATATTTAATATAGCCAACATAGTCCATATAGTCGATACTGTTAGGATTTTAGGAAAGGAAACGCACGAAACACACGTGTTAAGTAATCTGCATAGACTGACTTTTATTTACATTTAACAGATCGCGCAACATAAAAATAATATCGTATGTTCAATTAAAAAAAACTCAAGTGCCATGATTTTTAATTTTTAAAAATGTAAGTTGGCACACATATTAGGCATCGACATACATACATCAGACTCAGCTCTTTAGTTATGTTACTTGTCAAACGTAAAACATTAAACTAAAGTCAATTTATAGATAATTACGTTTAATTTTTCATTTTCAAATTATAGTAAATGTTGTATGTGCCTTCCTTCTTCTTAACCAGAAGCCTAAACTCTTCGTCGTATACCTTCCATTACGTTCCGCAACAACACTGGATTGTTGTTGATTTCTTCAAATTTATTTCGAATTTGTTGCCGTATGCCTTCTGCAATGCAATTTTTGAGGTATGGCCACAAGAAAAAATCACATGGTGTTAAATCGCATGAACGCGTCGGCCAGGGAATCCTTGCATTTCGACTTATAGTTCGGTCCTCAAAAAATGGCCAAGTTGTTCAGTGTGCAATAAGGAGTTGCTCTACCCTGATGAAAATAACCACTTTGCAGTTCGTCATCATAAAGTTCATTTATAAACGACAATAACATTTCGGTCAAGGTGCATGTGCTGGACAGTACAATTTTTGAACTTTTTCTTTTTAAACATATGTATTTCGATGAGAAAATAACGAATCCAAAGTCCAATTTTTAGAAAGCTTACCGTTTAAGCGAAATTAATTTTAAAAGTTGTCGATTTTGATAAACTATTTATCGCTAACATGTGTGATTTTATACACATTTCCTAAATAAAATAGTCCCACATTACAACTTAGACACAAGTTTTAAAGTATTATTTGTAATTTATTACTTTGTCTTATTTTTTAAGCGAATACACTGATTTAATTTTATACTATAAAAGTGACGTTTGTTGACAACTATTTATATAAAATATGTGTAATACCGACTACGGCCTTAGATTGATATAATTTCATGAAAAAAGAACAGGTGACGCTAGTGTATGATTTATTTGGTTTGTTTCATCAATGTATGTACTTTATGTACATGCGCTATGATTTTATAGTTTATTAGTTATAATAAGTGTATTATGTTTAATGTATATATGAATACACAATTTTGTATAAATGCAGTAAAATATATGTAAATTTGCACAACATCGCGGTGGAACAAATAAAATGTCATTTGACAGAAATGTCATTTATAATAGTTCATTATTAATTTATTATCTTATAGTTCTTATAGTGTTTTCGGATTACTGCATTGTTGCTGCACATTTGTCCTAGTTGTGTTCGGATAACAGTTTCAGTGTTCACTTTTTTCGAGTTTTATAACGTTACAAACTTTTATGCCAACATAACCTAATTTAGAAGTAAATGAAATGGGCAATGTGCGTAAAGAGACATAAGCAAATTATACAAATGCAAACCTTGCTACTAAGTTAACCACTTTATTTTCAACTTTAAAGAGACAACCCTTAACTGGTGACGTGGTTAAAATTTAATACAATTGGTGAAGTAGAGTTTTTTTGGACGCCTATTGAAATTATCTTTAAATGATCACTTTCTACAGCATTTATAATATGTTTTTAAATGAGTAGCTGCTCCCAAATATTGTTCATTCAACTATGATAAATGTGTAAATCTGTGGCTTACCGCAAAAACCAGTTAAGTCGATTTTTTTGTCGAAATTGAGTTATCTGTACTTAAAACACCTATTAGGTGTAATGTGTGCAATAAAACACGTTTAATTATATCATAAACCTTTCTGCTAACATAACCTGACCAAATAGTATGTGGAATTGCTAACGTGTGCAAACGTGCAACGTAGACAATTAATTCTATTATAAACCTTTATACTAACCTAACCTAGATATATATGGAGTCGCTAATGTTTAGAAAGAGACTCAAACAATTTATTATATCATGAACCTTTCTACTAACCTAGAAGTGTATAGAATCACCAACGTGAGCAATGAGACTTATGCATTTAATGCTATGCAAATCCTTCTGCTAACCTAACCTAACCTAGAAGTGCATTGAATTGCCAAAGTGTACTATGGGGCTTAAGATCAGGTATCAAATACGGTATCATGCGGCCTGCCAGAGTTTCTGTATTGGGGGCCCGAGTTAGGATGTATAACTGTTACTGCTGTTATTAATATTTCAAATCAATCACTTACCGTTATTCCAAAAGACACGAAAAACGACACAAATACACTAAATATCAAACTGACTGCAGTAAAATTATGTACAGAAATTACAAAGTATGTACAGCAATTACAAACCACAATACAATAAAAATTGTTTTACAACAAACATCTTAAAACAAATGACTTCCCCCGATCGATAAGGTCGCTATTTACTTTATCGGCCGCCTGATTTCACTTATGAATAAATTACTGAATTCATTTAAATGTAGTGTAATTCCTTTATTTTATATCAAATAATTGGAAAATATTATTATTAGTTGTTATATAATTTTATTAATAAAAGCGTTTGATTATGTACTAGCGCCATCTAGTTTTCACACACGTAATCACGGCGATACCAGCGGTGACAATTGAATTTTGGATAAACAAACCTCAAATGTCACCGTTTATATGTTAACGATGTTAACATTAAATTTGTGTAGTGTATTTACGTTAAAATATAAGTAAAAGATCAAAATTGGTGCAGATATGTAGCAATTTATAAGGAAGTTATGCTGTGTGTTCAGTTTACACTGGAAATGTGGCATAAAATTGCAAGAAAAGGCAAGAAAGACATCTCATAGAAACATTAACCTAAAACACGAATTGTGATTAAACGGTAAGTTTTAGATAAAAATATATATTGGATTCTTCATTGTCACACACAAACGCAGACAGTTCCATTAAAAAAAGTTTAAAAAAGGTCAAAAACGTCGAAACAAAACCCAGTGTCCAACACATGCACTCAAGCCGTTAAGTCGCATGAACGCGTCGGCCAGGGAATCCTTGCATTTCGACTTATAGTTCGGTCCTCAAAAAATGGCCAAGTTGTTCAGTGTGCAATAAGGAGTTGCTCTACCCTGATGAAAATAACCACTTTGCAGTTCGTCATCATAAAGTTCATTTATAAACGACAATAACATTTCTGTACGGTAACGGTCTGTATTTATTCTACCTAAAATATACGCACAGTTCTAGAGTTTTGTTTATTAATAATAAAAATATAATTTTACCTTCAAAGAATATCCGTCCAACTAATCTTCTCCCACTAATCGCCGCCCAAACGCCTACTTTCTCTGGATGTAGTGATTTCTCTCGATACGAGGATTTTCATCCGACCAAATTCTCATAGTTTGGGAATTAATGTACCCATCCTTGGAAAACCATGCTTCATTGGTAAAAAAACTAACGTTTAAAACGTCCTCGTTTACATTTTGTAAAAACCACTGACAAAATTCCAGTCATCTAGGGTAATCAATGGGTAATAACTCTTGCACCGATGTTATGCGATAAGGGTATACTTGCAAATCTTTTCGTAGAAGCTTGTGGCATATTCCTACCGATAAATTCATATGCTGTTATAAACGACGCAGAGAAGTCGTAGGTTCATCTTCGAAAATGTCTTGGGCTGTGTTAATGGCATCCTGAGTACGTTTAACTGGTCTACCACTTCCTAGTTTACGGAGAATATTACCCGTTTTACGAAATCTTGTAATTGATTGTGTTAAGGTATATTTAAATTCTTCATAAATAATCGGAGCGTTGGGAAATTCTTCCTGAAACTCTGTCAAAGCTGCGTCTAATGAATATGAATAATTCCCGTCAACTTTAGTCCCATTTCGAAAATAACTTTCATCTAAAAACGTTTTTTGCAGGTCGCTATAAACCATTGTGACTTTTAAAAAGATCTGACGTTTTGTAAGCCAATTCCTAACATGTGTGCCAACTAATTTTGTTTTAAATAATAAATCATGGCACTCTTGAGGTTTTTTTTATTGAACATACGATAGAAACATACAGAGAATTTTATGCAACACCGAACATTTTCATAATGAGAATTTTTCTTTGAAGTATCTATATGCATACGTTGCACATTTTCCAATGCTTGGTTTATTAAAAGAATCCAATTTGAAGCGTTAAGCGAGTGTTTTACACTCCCAGGCTAAGCATGAAGTAAAATTTCGAGTTTAGAAAAGCCTGAAAATTTTAACTCCCCATATCCCTCCCCCTTGACTATGGCCTTGTGTCCATCATAGTACTTTCCCTATCACCTAAACAATTGATAATTGGCATACTAAACTTATTTCGCTTGTAAAGTTGATTAAAGACAATTTCATGTTAAATCGGCGTTTTGTACGTGTGGCGCATAAAGTAAAATTTCGAGTTTAGAAAAGCCTAATTTGGCTCGGTCGCTCCGCTTCGCTACGCGCCCGAGCCAAATTTTCAGGCTTTTCTAAACTCGAAATTTTACTTCATGCTTAGTCTGGGAGTGGAAGACACTCGTTTGTTTCATCATTAAAACAATTTTTATCCTGGCTACGGCCTTGGATGGACACATCACCAGTAAAAGTTTTGCATTTATATACATTAATTTAAAATTTTAAAAATTTCGGGGAGGGAGGGACGTTGGGTTAACTCCTCATATCCCTCCCTCCTGACTACGGCCTTGTGTCCATCATAGTACTTTCCCTATCACCTAATCTTGTTTTTACATACATACAATAATTTAACATTTTAAAAATGTCAGGGAAGGAGGGAGGTTGGTTAACTCCCCATATCCCTCCCCACTGACTATGGCCTTGTGTCCATCATAGTACATTCCCGATCATCTAAACAATTGATAATTGGCATATTAAACTTATTTCCCTTGTAAAGTTGATTAAAGACAATTTCATGTTAAATCGGCGTTTTGTACGTGTGGCGCATAAAGTAAAATTTCGAGTTTAGAAAAGCCTAATTTGGCTCGGTCGCTCCGCTTCGCTACGCGCCCGAGCCAAATTTTCAGGCTTTTCTAAACTCGAAATTTTACTTCATGCTTAGTCTGGGAGTGGAACACCCTCGTTTGTTTCATCATTAAAACATTTTTTATCCTGGCTACGGCCTTGGATGGACACATCACCAGTAAAAGTTTTGCATTTACATACATTAATTTAAAATTTTAAAAATTTCGGGGAGGGAGGGACGTTGGGTTAACTCCCTATATCCCTCCCCCTGACTACGGCCTTGTGTCCATCATAGTACTTTCCCTATCACCTAATCAATTGATAATTGGCATACTAAACTTATTTCACTTGTAAAGTTGATTAAAGACAATTTCATGTTAAATCGGCGTTTTGTACGTGTGGCGCATAAAGTAAAATTTCGAGTTTAGAAAAGCCTAATTTGGCTCGGTCGCTCCGCTTCGCTACGCGCCCGAGCCAAATTTTCAGGCTTTTCTAAACTCGAAATTTTACTTCATGCTTAGTCTGGGAGTGGAAGACACTCGTTTGTTTTATCATTAAAACAATTTTTATCCTCGCTACGGCCTTGGATGAACACATCACCAGTAAAAGTATTGCATTTACATACATTAATTTAACATTTAAAAAAATTCGGGGAGGGAGGGGGGTGGTTAAACTCCCCATATCCCTCCCCCCTGACTACGGCCTTGTGTCCATCATAGTACTTTCCCTATCACCTAAACAATTGATAATTGGCATACTAAACTTATTTCACTTGTAAAGTTGATTAAAGACAATTTCATGTTAAATCGGCGTTTTGTACGTGTGGCGCATAAAGTAAAATTTCGAGTTTAGAAAAGCCTAATTTGACTCGGTCGCTCCGCTTCGCTACGCGCCCGAGCCAAATTTTCAGGCTTTTCTAAACTCGAAATTTTACTTCATGCTTAGTCTGGGAGTCGAAGACACTCGTTTGTTTCATCATTAAAACAATTTTATGCCTGGCTACGGCCTTGGATGGATACACCACCATTATATATTCTCCAATTTAACCAAATCCGCGCGGTTAATCAATGATAAATTATCGATTTAAGGTAATTAATCGTGGTGCAAATGGACCAAAATCTGTCATTTCTATACAGTGTTGGAGAATTTTACCCTAAAACGTTAAATTAATAAATTTCAAGGATGCAGATAAAATTAAATAATAATAATTGAAGGATAAACATAAGATTAATTGATTGATAAGGCTGATAAATGTTGAAAGTTCATATTCACTTTTATATAAATAAAACAATTTAAACACTTTCAAATATATATTGTAATAACGCTACAATTGTTTCGCCACACTGTGGCTTCTTCAGGCAAATTCTTCGCCTGAAGAAGCCACAGTGTGGCGAAACAATTGTAGCGTTATTACAATATATATTTGAAAGTGTTTAAATTGTTTTATTTATATAAAAGTGAATAAGATTAATTAATAATAATTGATGTGTAGTTTTGGTGAACGCGCCAGGTAATATTTTTGTAAAAGAAATTCGTACCATGCGATCACTTAAATTATTATTTAGAGTAGGCAGCATTTTATGCGCGGTTAACCAAAATGCTAATTGAATGAAGGCATACATTTGAGGTTATGTTAAACTGTGAGTTAAAAGTCAGTTGTGACAATCTAATTTAAAATTTACTCTAAATCATGTTTTAAATGATCGCACTATATTATATTTATATTTTGCGTCCAATAATCAATAACAAACAACATTACAATATTATTAATTAACTACACATAAATTCGCCCTCGTGTATTTAGCGCAAATCTTTGCTTAAGCATAATTAATTAAAATTAGTTTCGCTACAGGTACAGGTGGAGTAATCAAATTTAAAAGTGGCTAAGCCGGGCTTAACGTGGCCCTTGATCCTCTTAAACTCTCCTGTTGAAAATTTCCCCTTGTCCCTTTGTAGATCCATCCATTCCCAGTAGCAGCAGCAGCAGCAGCAAACGGCGAGGTGATGTGGTGTCATCACTTTAATTGAATGCTAAGAACACTCCCTGAAACGATCAAAACACGGATCACTGATCAAAGGCTAAATGCCTCTTATTATTATTACCTATCATTCCCAGACGTTCTTTAATCCTTTATACTACAACAGATATTATTTCACTTACCAGAAATTTCTAATAAAATTTACTCCTAATTTATTGTAATGTACCTACTTCAATAATTTAAAAAGAGCACTTTCGTAAAATAATATGCGTTTCTATAAATTAAGTGATCTAGTTACTTAAAATGTAAGTATGTATCGTATGTTCAATAAAAAAAACCTCTAGAGTGCCTTGAAAAATATTATAAGTTGGAAACTCTGAAATTAAATGTTATAATTATTATGTCTGACGTTTTATATGTCAGTTTCTAATGCGTGTAGCCAACTTAAATTTAAAAAAAGATAAAATTATGGCACTCTAGAGTTTCAATATAAAAAAAATCTCTAGAGTGCCTTGAAAAATATTGTAGGTTGGCAACTCTGAAATAAAGTGTTGTTACATAGAGTTAGTAACTCTAGAGAAAGTATGCCCGTGTTTTGTTATGATCCCAACATGGTGAGGAAGTGGGGTGCGGGCGCCATTGTTTTGTACCGACACAGCTAACTTCGGCCAACTTTTTTGTTCCTGTGTTTTATAGTTTGTTTGTGGATATTTTGGACTCTTTTTATATTGTTATAAGTTAATTCAGTTGCTAAAATATTAAAGACTATACACCATTCCATTTGTTTCTGGATCTCGCCTAGCCATGCTTTCGTGTTGTTATGTTGCAGTATCAACATTTACATTTTTTATTAGTTGCCACTCCTGATTCCTTATTTTAACAGTGTTGCAATAATTTATGATATCATAAGTAATTAAAATGTGTTAACGGGAAGACCCAAGCGAGAAATACAAATGGATGACGAAATAAGTTTGCAGAGCCGAATTCATTATATTTGTTATATACAATATTATTGCTGTGTTTGTATGTACAAAATCCAAGTAGTAAATTTTGTTAATCTTAAAACTGCATATTATTATCCTTTTATATCTGAAAATTTGTAAAACAGGCAACAGTGTAAGATCACAATAGTCAGAAATTATAACCTTAAAATCGAACATCTGACAGTGACATTTAAAAACCCTGATTTAAAACACAACCAGCCCCATTTACAATACTTAAACTGTCACTTTTCCATAGCTAGGCGAGATCCAGAAACAAATGGAATATATTATATATAATTAATGGTGTTGCTAATGATTATGATTACACAGAAATTAATAATTTAATGGGTGATCATATATACAATTACGAAAATACGGACAATATTTAAATATTAGATTTCATCACGAAACAAAATTATCATTGGAACTCGATATAAAAGAAAGAATTAGAGGTAATCTAACAAAATTAATAATTCATAAAAATCAATAAAATTTTCATGTAACACTGCGATACATTAACGTCTAATGCTGTCAATAGTTTTAATTTTTTTTTAGTACAAAATTAAATGTATTTATTAATGGCAACATAACTAGTATCGCCCCAATTATTACCAAAACAATAATTGAAATATTTACAATATTGTTTATATTACCATTTCTTCTAATTTTGTAACATGATGTGTTTGCTAGTTACAAAAATATGTCAATTTCCTTAATGTCAAAATGTTGTGTCATTTAAACAACAATTATAATTCTAACTAAAATAGAAAATGGTTTTCAATTAGACAAATTTCTCGATTGATGAATATCAGTAAGGGCACTATTTTCAGTTCTTAATTTTGGTTTTTAAATATAGATGATATTTTCAAGTGATGGTATTTTATCATATATTTAAACTGCTAGTAGGCAATTAAAACAGACCCGAATTAAACAACTAAAATATTGTGAAAAAATAAGTGCTTCATTTTATTGCACAGAAGTGTACCTCAAGAATTACAAATAAAGTTTATTATTATTATTTGTATTTATATTATATAATATACTTGTTATAAAATATGATAAAAAAAGTTAATTATTATTATTTTTTATTTTGGTAAACTGTTCGTAAACATTTTAAATATATTTAAATAAATATTTCATTTCTATTCAGTACAATTTATTGATTTCTAATACCCCTCTTGGAAAACACTCCCTAAATTTGAGATTTTTGGACCAACAAAAAAATCATCGTGTGTCGATTCTTATTTATTTGAAGTGGCGAGCATGGGGCTGCGTCTTAAGAAATCTATCGATCATTACTTTAAAGAAGAGCTATATCAGAATTGACAGTTTCAAATGAGAAAAGCTCTGTTACAATACCGATAAAATCTTCTATTTTTGTATTATTTTGTTTTCCGATGAAACATTTTTAAACACAAATTCAAATTTATTCAATTCAAATTGATATTGTTACAGATAATCACAATTGTTTTTATAGTTTCTTATTGACTAAATTGTTGTGTTCAATGGTCAATATTTTAAGTACAAGTACTTGTTTCATGCTTCCATTTAAACAAATGAATGTCTAAATAATATTACTGTTAGAAACTAATGAAAATACTCACAATATCTGCAATTGATTGATATGGGATCGGAAAGGAGAAATAGTTTTTAAAATAAAGATTATATTTATATTGGGTATATTGCCGCTTTTTACATGATCAGCTGTGTCGGCATCATTCTTTACAAAACATGTGAAATGTGAGGTTATGGTGGGATCATAACAACGCTCATCCCCACCACGGCATTACTCGTCTATACTATTCTTAGTCTGAGTGTTGTTATTATTATATTTGACGTGTTATATGTCAGTTTCTAATGCGTGTAGCCAACTTAAACTTTTAAAAAGATATAATCATGACACTCTAAAGGTTTTTTTATTGAACATACGATATATTTGGAATTACCGTATTTTGCTTTTAGCAGTAGACTTGACTAAAAATGTACAATTACTTACCTACGTTTTGCATTGCGTTGATTGTATGATATTACTATGTAAATAAGTATTCTGTCCAAACGATTACAATTTAATGATTTCTTGAATAATTTTCTCACTTATCACTTGGTGAAACATTTTTAAATAAAGTAAAAAATTGTGAAACAAACCAAGTGTAATTTAATGATTATCCAACAAACAAAAATGTTAGTATAGATAATTTATTGGTTTCATTTTCGAAGGAATAATTATCAATGCCAATTGGACGGCCGTAAACACATTAGAGTAATCGCAATGGTAATGATAATAGTAAGTAAACAAACAAAATGGATAATGCGATGCCGTAAGTGGAGCTTTGAATTATTACTAGCTACGGGTTATTTTCCCAACATTTGCATTCTCTAAATTAATTCTAACTTTCTGAGGCGCACATAACGCAATTTCACGTCTGCTGATCTAAGCTCAACTACAAAACCTACGATATACATAATAAAATTAATTTTTGTTATAAAAGAGAATGTTGTTGAATAATTTGAATTATTATAAAAGGACTTTAAGTGTCAAAACGCTTTTAAAGAACTTTGAATAAAATACTTAGAACCTTTCTTCAAAACTTTATTTTGTCACCAAATGTACACTTCGGACACGAAGTGTCCATTATCAATGGTTTGATACAAATATAAAGAGTTAAAGTAGAGATCTTTTAAGTATCTTAAAGAAATTCTTGTGCACATATTCGTTAAAGAAACACAAAACAACATTATAAAAACAATTATTAAATAAGTGTTATCAGTTACTAGATTCTGACATATTAATATGAGGTTATTTTTTGCGACCATGACTACTTTAAACTTTAACTTCGCCGCTTAATTTCTTGAATTAATTTTTCATCTGGCACTTGGTGAAACATATTACACTACGTAAAGTTAATTAAAGGAAAGGCACTTGGTATTGTTTCACAATTAAATCTTTATTCCGACTAGTTTCGGTTTGTTAAACCATTTTCAAAGGAATGTACAGAAAAAAATATTTCCACCGCTTAGCTCATATTTTTTAAAAATTCCAAAAACTGTAATAGTTAATTTCTGCAAATTAATTTAATTCATGCCCGGTATTATAAAATGATTAATTCCCTAAATAAAATTTATTTTAGGAATAAATTAATTTATTCCAAAGATTTCGGTATTATAAACACAAAATAATAATTAATATATTCCCAAACAAGTCCATTTGTACATCATTCTTGATAATGGCATTAAGCCGAAACTAGTAGAAAATAAAATACATATAAGTGAAACAAAACCAAGTGAATTTAATTTACAAACCATTATAACACAAAATAACTATATTTGGCTAATAAATCTCCCCAGTAAATTATTTTTTTGTTTTTCTACCAAGTAAATTTTATTGTCTAAATAATTTCACAGTTAAAAGTCAAAAGTGTAATTTATTATTATAATTACTTTAAATACTACTACTTGTATTTATTAATTTCATTACGGTTATCATGTCTACCATATTATCCGTGTCAGATTTAAATTCGCTCACAGTATCTTCCCTGACAGTGATTAATTCGAACCACAAGACATTCTGAGGAGTCGAAGACCTAGAGTTTTTCAAATCAGATATAACCAAGGATTTTTATACTTAAAGCGTATGCATGCCTTTTTTAAATTAATTTAGACGAGTGTTTTCCACTCCCAGACTAAGCATGAAGTAAAATTTCGAGTTTAGAAAAGCCTGAAAATTTGGTTTGGTCGCGTAGCGCGAAGCGCGGAGCGACCAAACCAAATTTTCAGGCTTTTCTAAACTCGAAATTTTACTTCATGCGCCACGCGTATTTAACACTAAAAGCACTGAAATATTGTGAACAAGTGAACTTCACTTGAAATCAGTGTCTTGTACGCGTGGCGCATGAAGTAAAATTTCGAGTTTAGAAAAGCCTGAAAATTTGGTTTGGCCGCTCCGCGCTTCGCGCTACGCGACCAAACCAAATTTTCAGGCTTTTCTAAACTCGAAATTTTACTTCATGCTTAGTCTGGGAGTGGAAAACACTCGTTTAAGTTTTTTTATAATTTCTAATAAGGTTTCTTTTTCTTGTTCTGTGTAATTCTGTCCTATTCCACGGTTATTCTCCATAATTATAAGGAATTATACTAAATTTCCAATTTGATTGACAATTTAATTTGAAATATTGACAATTCAATTTAACAAATTTGTGGTTCCAGCTATGGCCACAATGAAAATAGTTAATTTTGGTCTGTAATCTACTAATTAAATTATTTATTTCTAGAATTGCTATTTATTTGGTAGGTTTGCTTAATAATACGCAATTTTAGTTACCTATTAGTTTACTAGGTAAATAAATTTACTCCACAAATAGTTATCTAATGATTTATTAATCGTTTATAATACCGGGCATTAAAGTTTTAAACGAGTGTTTTCCACTCCCAGACTAAGCATGAAGTAAAATTTCGAGTTTAGAAAAGCCTGAAAATTTGGTTTGGTCGCGTAGCGCGAAGCGCGGAGCGACCAAACCAAATTTTCAGGCTTTTCCAAACTCGAAATTTTACTTCATGTGCCACGCGTATTTAACACTAAAAGCACTGAAATATTGTGAACAAGTGAACTTCTGTGTAATTCTGTCCTATTCCGCGGTTATTCTCCATAATTATAAGGAATTATACTAAATTTCCAATTTGATTGATAATTTAATTTGATATATTGACAATTAAATTTAACAAATTGGTTATTCCACCTATGGCCACAAAGAAAATGTATAATTTCGGTCTATAATCTACTAATTAAATTATTTATTTCTAGAATTGCTATTTATTTGGTAGGTTTGCTTTATAATACGCAATTTTATTTGCTCATTAGTTTACTACGTAAATAATTTTACTCCACAAAGTGTTATCCAATGATATATTAATAGTTTATAATACCGGGCATCAATATTGTAAATGATGATTTAAAAATAAACACAGAAAACTTACATAAAAAATTCGAAAAGCTCTTTCACAAAGCTCTTTCTTGTTTAAATTCTTGCTTTGAGTTTTGAAGTCTTCAATGTATCTGCTGTTTTTCTCCGAAGGGGTGAAACCACCCTAGGTTTTTGATTTTTTGCTAAGATTTCGTTCTTTTAAAACATTTTTATGAGAATGAAGACCGCCGATTTCAAAATCAAAATTAAAATGACAATGTCACTATGAAATTTATTACTAACTACCAACATTCACCAATGTGCCTATTCTAAAATATTGTATTTTGTCAACTTAAGATCAATTTGAAAAATAATATAAAAATCAAATGAATTTTTTGTTAGTAAATATTGAAAGCGATATTAAAAGTTTTATCCGTGATTCGAAAAACGGGATTCGAATCTTTAATTCTAATAATATTTTTCTCTTACGAATCCTTAATTCGAGTATTCGTGATTGGAATCGTATTAGTGATCCGAATTCGTGATCCTTGATTCCAATCTTGTTTTTGATATGCAGTTATTGTGTCAAAAATGTTGCTAAAATATAGAAATTCTATATTTAATAATTCACCGCATTCACATTCACAGAAAATATTACTATAATTGAAATTGCCAATTCTTGGTTGCAGAATACTTCAAACATTAAAAGTGCGATTCTTTTCGCAATCTACAACATGTTAGTCTTACAAAGACTGTATCAAACACTCATTGAAACAACTATTTCCCGGGCTAATACCCCGACGGACATTGAATTATACAACAAGTGTTTGCTGTTACATACAGTAACCTACTGTAAATGTAACAATTTGGGTCAAACTATTCAGGCCATCTATAGAGGCGTATCGAGATTTATCTTTCATCAGTATAGCTTTGCCATTTTCTCTAAACAATTTAACACTTTAGACTGGCGGTCACGGTACCGTTCAAACATAAGTATAATTGAAATTTCCAATTCTTGGTTGCAGAATACTCGGGGTATTAGCCCGGAAAGTAGTTGTTTCAATGAGTGTTTGATATAGTCTTTGTAAGACTAACTTGTTGTAGATTGCGAAAAGAATCGCACTTTTAATGTTTGAAAATATTACTCTTCTCTGGTGAAATCTTCTATACTTAAAATCAAGTGGACCGCCCTCGCCCTCGTATTTAATTTTGTTTGCATTGAACATTAAAATCGACAAAAGATCGTTAAGTCCCGAAACAAATTCGAAAATGTGCAAATCGTGAGAAAACCGTCTCGATCCTATCTCGAGTACTCGCAAAATTACAGCTGACAGTAATCCAACTTGCAAACATAATTTCAAGGAAAACATACACCCTCAACCTGTTCCCACAAGAGAAAAAAAAACTATATAAATCACAAAGGTGTTCATTTAATTCACCCCTCGCGACCGTGAAATCGACTATTACATAAAATTTCACGCAATTTCAAGTGCAATAAATCATATTGAACCCAGCGAAAACATCCCTTTATGCGGAGGGGTTTAAATCATTTTAAAAGGTACACCACATATACCTGTTCAACCGTATTATTTTTTTGGTTAATCTAATAAAGTTTTAACCGAGGGCTTTTTGGACAATTATACCTGTTTAGGTGTGCACATTATGAAATGTAAAAGGGATTAGTAAAAAGATGTTACTATTATAAAGAGTGGGCCATCGCAAGGAATCTTTTTAAAATGTTAATAAAACACAAACGGCTAGATGGAATTTCATGATCTTAAATTTATTTTGTAGCCAAGAGTATCCGGTTATACATTGAATATGACATCAGCCAAATGGCTGCCACGGCTGGCCTTACAATAAATAGTCCATTCTCTCGACCCAATTTTTCAGAACTTTTTCCGTCTGCGGTTCTATCTTAGCAATGGCATTTTGGATATTGACTTTAAGATCGTCAATCGTTGCTGGATCGTTGGCATAACAACGTTCTTTAGCGGCACACCGGAGATATAAGTCCATGGGCGTCAAACCGCAGCTCCTTGCTGGCCAATTGAGATCTCCACGACGGCTGATTACACGATTTTCGAACTTTGACCGCAATAAGTCGATAGTTTCGTTGCTAGTGTGGCATGACGCCCCATCTTGTTGGAACCAGATGTTGCCCACATCCAATCCAGCAATTTGCTCCCAAAAAAAGTTTGCTATCATGGTCCTAAAGCGGTTTCCGTTGACCGTTTCGCCAGATTCAAAGAAAAATGGGCCGATAATGCCGCCGGCCCAGAATCCGCACCATACAGTCACTCGTTCGGGATGCAATGGCTGCTCAACGATCACGTGTAGATTGTAGGTAGCAAAGTTGTATCGAACTGGATGGTCAACTCTCTTCAACTGCTGTGTTATTTAGACCTTATAGGCGAATAAACAGATGTCATTATGCAAAATACGCCTCAAGGTAGTGCGACTAATGTTCAATTTCTGAGAGCGATGACGAGTCGATGTTCTCGGGTTGGCTTGCACACTACGGGCTACAGCAGCAATATTCTCGGGTGTACGAACCGGACGAGCATATGGAACTTTAGTACGGTCTACCAGCATACCAGTTTCACGAACGTTGTGCACAAATTTCTTCAGAACACTTGCATTGGGTGCATATTCATGACCGAATTTTGTACGCAATTTTCGCACTGATTCTGCAATACACGAATTACATTTAAAGTAAATTTTTAACATTTCCCAACATTCATCGAGCGTATAGCGTGCCATTTCGTTAACCGGGTGTTATATACTGAAGAACTGTCATACATCAGATGTCAAATATCACGAAAGTAAAAATAAAGTGGTAGTTCAAAAAGATTCCAAGAGATGTCCTACCCTTTATAAACTGCTCTAGGAATGAATGACCATACGGGAAAATGGGAAATGTATAGATGGGCTGATAATTTATTATTGTCATTTGAATGATGATTTCAACGATCAATCATATGATTATATTGATGATCTTTCAAATAGTAATATAAATGATCGTTCGAATAATAATTCAATTGGTTATGCAGGAATTTTTTTTTTCCAAGTATACGAATGAATACGTTTTTTTTATAAATAGTTTAATTTGAAGCTTTAAACACGTGGTTTCCACTCTCAGATTAAGCATGAAGTAATATTTCGAGTTTAGAAAAGCCTGAAAATTTGCTTTGTCCACGTAACGAAGCGAAGCGACCAAACCAAATTTTTAAGCTTTTCTAAACTCGAAATTTTACTTTATGTGCCACGCGTATTAAACACTGAAATATTGTAAACAAGTGCATCCGGATCCGAAAGGAAGACGGCCCCCACAGAAAAAAAAATATTGTAAACAAGTGAACTTCACTTGAAATCAGTGTCTAATACGCGTGGCGCATAGATAAAAGTTCGTGTTCAGAAATGCGTGAAAATTTGGTAAATGATTCGAAATTCGAAAAATAAAAGGTTTTCATTAGCCGTTTTTTCAAACTTTGGCAATAAAAAGTAGATTTAATTTCATAAAGAAATGTTCATGTAAACGCAGGTCTTATTTTTGATTAAATGATTAAATCATTAATAGTTTTCACATATTAGCTTTGAAATAGTCAGAAATGTTCAGTATTCCTCAGCACTGGGTCGGGACCACACTGAGGAGGACCTTGAAGTCCGAAACGCGTCTGTGGGTCCCTGGTGCCGGAATACTGAACACAAATTCAATTTTGATATTTGTTTTCTGGTTTCACAAACAGAGTTCTGCTCGCTCGTGGACGAAACAGTGACCTGTATGTCACTGACGATGCCACTATGAAGCATTAGATGGCGTTAGCTATCGAAATCATTAATAATAATGATTCTTTATTAGAGCCATTACAAAAAAGTTTACACACGTCCCCAAAATATGAATTAAATTACCTATGTTAAAATAAATTAAATACTAATAAAATTAAAAAGAAAATCTGCTTATAACAATATAATATATAAAATAAATTGCATTAACATAAATTGGTTAATCTTAAAATTAAAAAAATCAGGATGTTATAACATACGACATAGACATTTTAAAATACAATTAAACAGGTTCAATAAATAAATTATCGCACAGTACAAATTTAAAATGATTAAGTAGAGTAAACAAATAATAAAAAATAAATTCATAAAATCTTAATGTTACATTATATACATATATCAACGTTTTAAAATACAATAAATAAGTCCAATAAATAATAATACAAGTACAAATTTAAAATGATTCAATAAATTAAATAAATAGTTTTCATGCACATTACAATCTGTTGTAGTTACCAAACCAAATTTTTAGGCTTTTCTAAACTCGAAATTTTACTTCATGCGCCACGCATATAAAACACTGATTTTAAATGAAGTTTAAAAACATACTTTATCTATAATAATAATACATTACAAGATAACATAAAGATTTATTTTGTCCATGTTTATCTGTGATTCAGATTAAATAAAGAATAAAGAAAAATTCAAATTTGGAAAGTTAACTAAAACCGACGAAAGTAATCAGCAATAAATATTGATTAGAATCATCAATATGCATGTACAAATAAGTCTATGAAAGCAAATTTTAACACACTAAATTTTCACAATATTTGATTTTGATTTGAAGAAGCAATTGAGGTTTTAGTATTATGTTTGTCTTATTTCATAATAATAAAATTACAACATAGATGACGTATCTGTAAATTTAACAAAGAAATTAAGAACATTAGCGATAAAATAATAAACTTATGAATTTTGGGGGTAAAATAACCAATTTCTCCCCTAAATATATAAATCCCCCCCAAAAAACCTACACATCTTTGAATACCCCAATTTGGAGTAAAATCCCCAAAATCAGCAGCACTGGTGACGACAGAAACTGCAGCGACACTCGTGACGACGTAGCGTTGCATTAATCTTCATATTCTGAAAATTTACGGTTGGCCGATTATTGCGGATACGAAGTTGCGTTGTATACATTTATTAAATGAAAATAAAATTCGGCATTTATCGGTCTTATACTGAGTGCTTATTAATATTATTATCTATTAGCCCGTTATATATTAATTGTAAATAATGTGCAATATTTATTTCTGAGAAAATTAAAATTTATAATATATGTTCAATCAAATTTGACGGTACGGCCCGGCCGACCCTGCCGTTCCTGACGAGCCGTCACTGATTCAAATCCATTTATAAAGATTGGAGTCACCGACAATTGGATTGCAATACGAATCCTTTAAAAAAGATGAAACGGATCCCGATTACGAATACTTTTTCATTGAAATACTCGTATACCTCTTTTCAATGTCAGCTTTAGGGTGTAACTATTAACTTTAGTACTGCTCGATTCAATAAAAATCCAAAATGGGGTTGTATGAAAAATTAACTTTTGTGTCGTAACTTGAAAATGGAATACCATGTATAGAATTTGCCACACTCAATATTGGAACTACTTATTGTACTATAATTAAAATTGTTTGAAATTGAAACAATCTAATAACCAGCATAAATGAATACTAATCAGATACACAGGTGATATACATGTGAGTAAAAGAATGCAAGTGATTTTAATAACAGAGTACGCTTACACACATTATAATATATGCACATTTCTTGGAGTTGGTAAGAGTTGTGTAAGTCGTAGACGTCGCATAGGCTGAGGATGATGATGAGGAGTGCAGTCTGTTATTATCGCGTTAGGGCTTGGACCGCTCAAGGGACGATATTCTAGCACACACACACATCCCTCGGGGCCCCCATACGAATAACGGCGATCATACTAACTTAATAATGCTGGCGGTGGAATACATCATAAATAATATCCGACTCTTCTCCACCGACAACGTTAAAATGCAACGAATGTACTCAGTCGATAATTTGCTCAATACAAAATTAGATAATTTCAACCGAGGGTGTCTAGATATCAGAGCTGGGCAGGATTCGAATCATTCAGGATTCGAATCCTAGATTCGAATCCTTTTAGAGGATTCAAAAGAGGCATTCGAATACTTTACTTCAACTGGATTCGTGATTCGGATTCGTTACATTTTTTTAGGAGGATTCGTATTCGAATCCAAATGTGGGTGATTCGAATATTTATAAAATGATTCGAATATTTATAAAATCATTCGAATACTTACAAAAGGATTTGAATCGTCAAAAATAATTCGAATTGTGAGGATTAACATGAATAATGTCTTTTGTGTGTTTTTAAATTTCTCGTTAAATCACTGTTTTATACGCGTAGCGCATGAAGTAAAATTTCGAGTTTAGAAAAGCCCAGAAAATTTGTCTCGGATCGCTGCGCGACCCTCGACAAATTTTCACGGGGCTTTTCTAAACTCGAAATTTTACTTCATGCTTAGTCTGGGAGTGGAAAACACTCGTTTTAAGCTACAAATTGAACTCTTTTAAAAATCAACGAATGTCAGAAAATTAACAGTTAAAATAATAAAGAAAAAGTAATGTGATTTTATAAAAATAATGACATACCATGGAATTGATTCAACAATTGCGGATATTCCCTGTTTTTTTTAAAGTTAAATTTAAAGCTTTAAACAAGTGTTTTCCACTCCCAGACTAAGCATTAAGTAAAATTTCGAGTTTAGAAAAGCCCCGTTAAAATTTGTCGTGGGTCGCGCAGCGACCCGAGACAAATTTTCTGGGCTTTTCTAAACTCGAAATTATACTTCATGCGCCACGCGTATAAAACACTGTAATACTGTCAAATTTATGTATATTGGAACTTCACTTAAAATCTGTGTTTTGTACGCGTGGCGCATGAAGTAAAATTTCGAGTTTAGAAAAGCCCGAAAATTTGTCTCGAGTCGCTGCGCGACCCTCGACAAATTTTCACGGGGCTTTTCTAAACTCGAAATTTTACTTCATGCTTAGTCTGGGAGTGGAAAACACTCGTTTTAGGCCTTAAATTGAACATAAAAAAAACAACTAATATCTAAAGATTTAAAGAAAATAATAAAATAATTTCTTTTACGTAAACATACGCCTAAGCTGTACATTTTCCGACATTCGTTGTTTATTAAATGAGTTCTATTTGAATCATTCAACGAGTCTTTCCACTTCCAGGCTAAGCATGAAGTAAAATTTCGAGTTTAGAAAAGCCCCGTGAAAATTTGTCGAGGGTCGCACAGCGACTCGAGCAAATTTTCGGGCTTTTCTAAACTCGAAATTTTACTTCATGCGCCACGCGTACAAAACAGTGATTTGAAGTGAAGTTCAGAAAGACACAAATACATCAGAGTAACATGGAATCAGATATTTAGTCTGTTATCAACGATGTTCAGTGTTAATAATAAATAATTAGGTTTTGAATTTTTTTCTTAAAACAACTGATAACGATATTTATATGTTATTGGTTGCAAAAAAATAATAAAATCAAATTTATTCTTAAAGGATTTGTATTCGTGATTCGAAAAAACAGGATTCGAATCTATGATTCGAATGCTATTTATCTTCTACGAATCCCTTATTCGAGTATTCGTGATTCGAATCATATTAGGTGATTCGGATTCGTGATTCAAAACTTTTTTACGAGGATTCGTCCCAGCTCTGCTAGATATACTAATAATCCATGTATTCAAGTATTTTTCACTATTTGTTACAAAGTTTCACTAAAATATTACAACAGATGCGAAATATCGTAGATAGTAAGTCAGAGCTGGGCGGTAATCGAGTACAAGTCGAAATTTGTACTCTGAGTACTTTTCATGTACTCGGTACTTAGTCTATGATTACTTTATTTTTCAAATACTTGTACTCGACGCATTTTTGGCCCGCGAAATGACCTCGAGTACATTTGGATGCATCGATTTAACTTTATTTTTGATACTCACTTACACTGTAAACCTATATTTAGTTTATATACGTTTCTATGTAATTAGGCTATGCTTGTTGAGAAATAAATTATTATTATTATTATTATATAACTGTCAAAACAAGTAAGTTATAGCACTTTAAATCGTTGTTTTCACAATTCTCAATTCTGACATTAATAATAATAATATTATTATCACGATAGTTTTGACCGTTACTACGTGGTAATCCATATCAAAATTAAATGAAACTATTACTATGTTTTTTACTTTTATTAATTTTAATAAAAGTGGTAAAAAAAATAGTAATATTTTCATCTAATTTTAATAATACTTTATTTCACAACGGAAGAACCAATACAGGGAAAGATTAAACATTCGCATACAAATATGCAAATAAAAATTATTAAATTACAAAAAATAATAATAATATTAAATGAAACTTACAAATAAATGACACAATATAACATTGCACAAAGTCATTTAAACAAATGAAAACTACATTCAAATTCATACAAATTTCATCTTTGAAGTTTCGCTCTGACTATCAAAACAAAGGAGCGATTACAGCTTTATGCTGACAGCGGTGATAATTTTGTCAAAACAAATAAAAGCTGTACCAAATTATACACAACTTTTATCTATGAAATTTTACTTAAAATGTCGAAAGTACGTCAAAAGTGATGAAACTTGACGAGCTAGGCTAGGTTAGATTTTGCTTTGTCAAGTTAGGTTAGATATCACTCTGTCCAATTAGATTAGGTAAAGTAAATGTCACCTGACGCCATGTTATGTTTACTGTCACTACAGTTCAAATGTCGGTTATACCGGGTGTTCGATAAGATAACGCCCAACGTGATAACTCTGTTACTTTAATATATACACCCATTTTGAACGTAATTATAAGACCTCAATTTTAAGTATATATACCTGTACAATTGTTAGTTTAAATCACTTTGAGTTTGAAAATAACAAGTTAAACTTGTCGAAACTATAGTCACTTAATAAAGTCTCAGTTATACAAACAAAGTAAAAACCGTGTTTCATTTGTGAATATAACGAAGTAGAAGCCTCCACCGTTGACACTCTGTTATTTATTGACCGATTTTATTGAACTAAAAACCAAAGGCAATGGTCGTTACTAAGAAATGACATTAATATTCATTTTTTTCAATAATAACTTCATTGCTAAATAATAGCCAACTTGAAATTTTAAAACGCCTGCCTGTAATTTTTAATTTTTATTACATTAGGCATTATTTTTCTGAATCCAATAATGCCCAATATGTTGTTTTTTAAAAATATTTTCGTCGAAAATAAATTTAAATAAATCATCTATTTAAAATTATGTTTAAAAAAAATCAAATAACTGTGCATTGGAAAAAATATTCAAATACATAAATTTTAACTCATTGAACCAATGTTTTATGCCCGTGGCGTATGAGGTAAAATTTTGAGTTTAGAAAAGCCCAGTGAAAATTTGTCGAGGGTCGCTGGCGCGACCCTCGACGAATTTTCTACGCGGGGTTTTGCTAAACTCGTAATGTTACTTTATACTTAGTCTGGAAGTGGACAACATTCGTTTCATCGTTAGACATTATTTTTCTAAACCCAGTAATGCATAATATGTTGTTTTTAACCAAAATTGTTGTCGAAACAAAATTAAAACAAACCTTATATTTGAAATTATATTTTTAAAAAAGTATAATTAGTGCGCCTCGGAAAAATAGTGACAAATGTAATTTATTGAAAGGTTATGTCTAACTATTCAGGTTTGACATAACACATCAATTTATAGTGTTGTGTCCTACCGAACTTGTCAGTCAGACACTAATTAGTTATTTTAAATAATACACCGATAAACCTTTATACGTCTTTATTCCACCTCAGCTCATTACAGACTGGCGATGCGAATGCACACCTGGCATCGTACACAAAAAGCATTGAGAGCAAAAAACTATAAAGTAAATTGAATTCATTTCAATACACCACATATAGTATTTTTAATACCCATTTGGAATTACCCCATCCTTATTTATCAATCATAAATCAGATGAAACCAAAAATTACTAACAAAAATGAACGTCGATTACTAAATAGATGTTACGTCAAATCGTATGATGTCTATTAATGTCATTAAATAACGCAAAAATACTCTACTAAAATGCGATATTCCGATGAATCCAAAAAGCTAATATTTAATGTAATAAGTTATTTTCAAAATGAATTAGGATCTCGATTGAAGGCAATTCAAAAAGCGTCCGACGTCCTAAAAGTTCCACAAAGCACATTATACAACCTACAAGATAAAAACAGATCAAAGGATTTCGAATTTAGAAAGAATATTTCTTCAAACGTTTCTCTGGGCAACACTCGAATTACGAAGAATACTCTACATTTTTTAAGGGCAATGATTTACAAAATGTATGCCCAAAAGAAACATACTTTAGAAACTATTCACTGACAATTTATGGAACAATTATCAGAAATTGAGATCTTGAAAAGTTCTTTATATTTGGGAATTAATAAAATGGGCTTTAGCTTCAAAAAGCAGGACGGAAGAAAACATTTATTGGAAATGCCTGGAATCAGGTTGAAATTTCTAAATAAATGTCAAGTTGCTAAAACAGAGAACATTTTTATACAGTTTTGTAGAACTTTTAGTTTTATTATAATAACATAACAGCATAACGTCTACAGAAAGTTTTATAAATTGGGTAAAGTACTACACTTGTTTTATGTAACACCGAACATTTTCATAACGAGAATATTTCTTTTAAGTATACATATTCATACGTTGTACATTTTCCGACGCTCGGTTTACTAAGAGAATTCAATTTGAAGCTTTATACAAGTGTTTTCCACTCCCAGGCTAAGCATGAAGTAAAATTTCGAGTTTAGAAAAGCCTGAAAATTTGGTTTGGTCGCATAGCAAACCAAACCAAATTTTCAGGCTTTTCTAAACTCGAAATTTTACTTCATGCGGCACCCGTATAAAACACTGATTTCAAGTGAAGTTTGAAATATACTATTAAAGTTGAGAATTAATCAAATTCAATCATTCAATTATTCATTCAAAAACATATTCATCTATTTAAATTATTCGAATTTTTAAATATTCGTTCAGAAACATATTTAAATATCCGAATTACAAACGCTAGAAACATCATGTCAGTGTTAAAAGGGGTTAGATGACAATTGAGGAGTTGGGTGGAAAAAGGGCACTTCTACAAAATTGGCATTTTGAGTTACAACTATTGAAAGTATTTGAAGCATCAGAAATTTGTTATTCTAAGGTAACCTGTATTTTTTTCAAATTATATTTATACAAAACATGGTGGTTTTATTGAAAACTTTTTTGAAAACATTTTATTTTTTGCCTAACATACCTAAAATCGTTAAAAATAACAGCTGAAATAGTGCCCTTTTTCCATAGATCTTAATAAATACTACAAAAAGATTAATTTTAGCAAATATTTATTATTGAACATAACTCTTGTTTAACATAAACGTAAAAAAATATTAAACACTACCATTCTAAATCACTGTCACTGTTTTGTTGGTCGTTTTCTTCAGTAGATGTAGATGGCAGGTTCACCTGTTCCTTGAACACATTTTTGTTATACCACTCTGACTCATCTAACTCCAAAAATTTCATTAAATCTTTTAAGTTCTGCATTTTTTCAGATTTAATAAAAACTGGTGGAACCGACTCCAAATTTACTTCCAAGTTATCTTTTTTCTTGTAATCCAAAAATCAAATGAAGTATAAAAGCCGTTATATGACTCTGCTGCACTCAGAATACCTGAAGCATTATATTTTATCTGACAATACTTTCTTAAAGTAAAACTTTGTTTTTTAGTATTTACAGATTTCTTGAAAAATTCGTTTAAGCTCTTGCCCCAGTCTTTAATTAGCGGCGCGCCTTCAATAACCTCAAAGTGCGTCGGTTTTTCTCTACACTGTTGCATAATTTGCAAATAAACGTTTGGAGTTTTGACCGTTTCTAGTCGTTTCAGTAACTTTCTGTAAACACCAAAATTTCTATCGCAAACGCAGTAAGAATGTCCACAAACTGGAAAAATGTGCCGAATGTTAATATTTTTTGTTTTTGCAAGCCATGAACAGTAGTGTAGCATATTCATATTCTTATTTTGTCCCCCTGCGGCGTCTGAAAAAAGTACGATATTTTTTATATTCGGGTCATGTCCCACCGCAGTTTGCAAAAAATGATCAACAAAAGAAATCACTGAATTTGAATTTTTCTTTGCCTCATTTTCTGTAAAGCAATAAAACGAACTTATATCATCATTGTGACAGTGTACATTAAACACGTACAACCATAAAAGGCGTTTGTAAAACTGTTGAGAGACAATGAGTTTTGGCAAAGGCAAATTTTGCGCGTAATCAAACTCGACAACTAAAGTTGATTTATCATGTCTACAATTTTCTATTATTTCTTTTTTAATTTTTGCATACAAACTTGCACTTTTTTGTCGTGTACTGATTGTATCACTTTGCAAGAATCGTTTGGGTTTAACTTAAGCTTCATTTTGTTTTCTTCACAAAAATCACAAATGTCAGATCGTGGACTCCGGAAAGAATACTCGGAGTTTTCGCGAAACCATCGATGGAAAGTACAGTACTTCATGCCTAGTGTACGACCAGTTTTTTCAAAAAAATACTGCTGGAATCCTGTAAACAAATTCTTTAAAGAACATTTAGAGCAGGATTTTGGAAATACTTTCTTTTGGATTTTGACCGATTATAATGAGATTCTTTGTTTGGAATCTGTGCCAAAAATTCATTTACCAAATACCAAGTTTCTGGGTTTATTTTGTGGGGCCTGTTTTCATGTTGGCCTCTTTTGTCGCTAATAGAAATATTTCCGTCATTTATCGACTTCGTGTGGATTGTCCGTATACGTTTGTACCCAATTTGAAAAATATTCAAGAAAAAGTGTTTACACACCTCAATCGAGGAACTATTTATTTTGAGAACATATTTCCAATTAGTCCTTGCTTGACATTTAGGAGCTGTAACCCTTGTTTTTGGTTGAAACGGAGACATGCAACCAAGAAGAAAATTATCCTGTTCGTTCTTATCTGCCAAGATCAAAAATTTTTCAAAAAATTCTTGTTGTAGTCTGCCTGGTATAACCTCATAACACTTCTTCTTACAGCACACAAGAACTGCAGCAAAGGTTTTTGCATGCACTGTCACACCTGAAAATTTAAAATCTCTGAGTATAAAAATTATTGACCACTAATAAAATATATTACCTTTGGTAGTAGTGTACTTTTTTCCGCTATTTCTTGCTATTTTTTTCCTATTCTTTGTCCAATGCTCCTTGTTTATTTTTCGTTTTCGACCCAAGTTTTTTCTTTCAAGATAATCAGATTCCAAATCACAGCTACTTTCTGTTTCTTCATAACTACTGTCCTCAGCGCTATTTGAGTCATTTTCAGAGTTCATTGTGCCGTTTTAACTTAGCAATAAAATATGCATAAAAATTAGGTTAGACTCATGTGAAATTTGACGTTCTATGAAAGAAGGGCACTTGTAGCGCTTTACAGATTGGCTCACAGTGCCACCTATATGCGAAGTATGAAAACAACAGAACCAAAGGCCTGTAAAGGAAGGTTTCTTTTGTGATATAAACCAATTTACGGAGAAAGGGCATTTCCATGGAAGTGTCCTTTTTCCATCCAACTCCTCAATTGTATAGGTGCACTCAATTTAAATATGTAAAAAATAGCAAATATGTCAAAACTATGTGAACAAAATCTGCTAAAACGTAAAAATTGTAAAACATTTGGAATATTCTTAAGAGTATTGAAAACTTACTTACGTTAGATACAATAAACTTAGGTTAGAATAGATACGATAAAAGATACTCAGGTTTGTTTAGAGCATAGTTGCAAAGGTTAGATCTGCCCAGCGTAACCTAACCTGAACAAACTTTCCGACGACTAGTCGGGTTACCATAACCCAACTTAACTTCACCTAACCCAACCGAATCTCGAAGTATCATACAACCTTACCTAACTTTACAACTTCTCAACTAACCTAACTTAAGTAATGTTACTTTCCTGGTTAGGTGGAAGAACAGTAAGTGTCCTTATCGGACACAATACACTGAACCTCGCCATTTTCTTACTGTAGTGTTGTTCTATGTTTTGTATACTTATTTGGTAAGAAATAAAGATTATTATTATTATTATTATTATTATTACTTAATGTTATCTAACCTAAATTGTGAAGTTGGGTTAAATAATAATAATGCCTTTATTAAAAAAGAGGTATGATACAGTATATATAAAAGTGTAGGCGAAGTTCAGTCAGCATTATCTGTTACTGCTCTTCCACTTAACCTACTTAATGATAACCTAACCTAATTCTGCAAGTTGCCCTCAACCCTACCTTTACAATTTGTCATTTATGATAACTCTGTCACTCTAAATTGTGAAGCTGGGTTAGGTTGTAGTTTTTTTTGTAGTAAATGGTTTATAGAAACTTTTTTTAGAAAGGATATTTAAGTTTTCAAGGACCGGCAGCAGGCCACAGGTTGAAGGATATCTTACCTAATTTCACAATGATCAACTAACCCAACTTTATGATTTGTTATCTAACTTAATCTAGCTTTACAACTTGACAGCTAACCTAACCATAGCTGACATATTATGAAGGTTTCTGTCTAAATCTCTAATCTAATGACATCCAACTATTTTCGTATTACATGTATTAGCGCAGAAAGCTCTACAAATCAAGGAAACCATAGGACACCTCTCATGAATCGTACCTTATCTATTTTTGTCGTTATTTTAGATTAAACATGCAAATATTATACCACGTTGTATTTCTAAGTAAATAACCTATTAAATAACACCAAAAAAACCTAGGTTGCTATTTAGGAAAATCCAACATGGCGGCCTCCGACAAAAGCAAGTCGTGTAAAACATGAAACTTATCTCAAAATTTGGGTATTTATATCTAATTTAAACCTAACAAATGTCAAATCTAAATGTCAAACCGTTTCCATATAATCCCATTTGGTGCGATACTATTTACGCACCCTGTATGTATAATACGCTCTCTGTTACTACGAAATGAGCTTTGAATTTACAGAATTAATTCGAGATATTGACGACGAAATATGTTTGTCTATTATCCCTCACACGTTGCAATTATATTTATGTTTAATTTTTCGTAGGTTAAGTGGAAGATCAGTAACAGGTTAAGCTGACTGAACTTCGCCTATGCTTATAAGTAATTATTTTGTATTTATTTTTTGTATGACAAATAAAAGCATTTATTATTATTATTATTATATGTTTTCAGTGTATTTCTTACTTCGCAATATTTAAGTGTTATATGTGCGTGGCGCATGAAGTAAAATTTCGAGTTTAGAAAAGCCTGAAAATTTGGTTTGGCCGCTCCGCGCTTCGCGCTACGCGACCAAACCAAATTTTCAGGCTTTTCTAAACTCGAAATTTTACTTCATGCTTAGTCTGGGAGTGGAAACACTCGTTCGAAACTTTATGTTGAACGCTTTTATAAAATCGATGCTGTATTTCAATAATATCAAATTTAAGAGTCACAGTGATTTGGCACTGATTTTATTCACCACACAAAAATCATTAAATAATTACCATCATTATTAAAATGATGAATGAGCACGTTGACACCGTAAATACCGCATCGGGCTCCATTAAAATGCTGGGTTTTGTTGGGGCCGTGAGGGATGTTTTTAAAACCGCAATTATTATATACGTGCGTATACAATGGGCGGTGGAAAATGGGAGGAAAAAGGGGGCATTGTACGAGCTGGTAAAGGGATTTTCGACGACAGGGGTGGTAAGGGAGAACAGTCATAATTTGTCAAACTGCGGCTCGGCGCGTCTGTCCTGATTACGTCTTAATCACTCAAATGACAATTAAGATTGTGGCTATGCTTTCTTCTTAATTGTAATATGATAAGGGCTATATAGAAGGGGTTTTCGTATTGTGCAGATTATTGTGTATTATTCCTTTATGATAAGATTATCTGTCGTATACAGAGTGTGAGTTTTATTTAATATTTAAATAATACTCCACGAATATTTATGTTATCGAATAATATATTCCAGAGTTTGAATCAACTCTGGAATATATTATTCGATAACAAAAATATTTTCTAACGATAAATAAACTTGGAATTTTTAATGGGTATCGATAGCTAACGCCATCTAATGCTTCATAGTGGCAGCACTGGGTCGGGACCACACTGAAGAGGACCTTCAAGTCCGAAACGCGTCTGTGGATATCTGGTGCCGGAATACTGAACACAAATTCAATTTTGGAATTTTTAACAAAATAGACACAAAAATAGAAAAAAAAATAAGTAGACAGAAATATTTATTTTGTTTCTATTTTTTTTGTCCATTTTGTTAAAAATTCCAAGTTTATTTATTTATTCATACGGGTGGCTAATTACATAAAAAATAACATATATAATAAAAAATACAATAAACAATAATACAACAATACAATAACGTTACTTATGAGTTACAATCTAAAATTACACGGCACATACGCTTAATATACTCTAGACTAACACCGAATATATCAATTAAATTATAATATTTATTAACGTTATATATTAAGCAATTACGAGGGCTATTAAAACCAGATACAGACTTGTGAAATTCGCAAACAAGAAGTTGCTGATGCCGCGTTGCATGTCTGGGGATAAAAAATGATATAGATGACAATACATCTGAGCAATCGATTAGATTGTTAAATAAGCGATAAGCAAAGCAAAGCGAAGAATAAATTCTTCGTTTATATAGTGGAAGGATGTCAAGATATTTAAGCATCATATCAAAATTGTCATAATATAAATGACAACGAGAAGAAATAAGATAAACCATTTTATTTTGGACGTGCTCAATGCTATTGATATGATACTTGTAAGTAGGGGACCATACGATGGAGCAATAATCAAGGATAGGTCGAACGAATGATTTGTATATTGTTATAAATGTTCTGATGGATGTGAAGTGTATTAACAGTCGTTTTATAAAGCCAATTAATTGCATTGCTTTTGCCAAAATTACATTTATATGACTTGTGAATTGAAGCTTACTGTCGAAAAATACACCTAAGTCTCTGATCATATCAACTCTCTCTAAGATATGACTGTTCAGAGAGTAATCAAAACGCCACAGTATACTTTTTTTGCTCTAAGATGCGCATAAGTTTACACATATTTATATTTAAGTTAAGATCATTGTCATCACACCATCGCATGATTCTATTCAAATCAGTTTGGATTATATTGCAGTCTTTCAAACACTTAATGGTTTTAAATATTTTCATGTCGTCAGCATAGAGTAGAAAATTGGAGCTAATGTTGCTGCCAATATCTTTAATAAAAATAAGAAAGACTAAGGGACCCAAATGCGAGCCTTGTGGTACCCCAGATGTTGCATTAATTACAAGATCCGACATGGTACCATTAAATCTAACAACCAACTGTCTATTACAAATAAATAATTTTATCCATTCAAGCATGCATCCAACAACACCATAAGATCTAATTTTATGCAAAAGTCTTGCGTGACTTACCCTATCGAACGCCTTGGAGAAATCGGTATAGGCTGTATCTATCATATCGCCTTTCTCCAATGCACAAGATATATTTATCTTTATTTATTTATTTATTTATTACTATATATATATATATATATATATATATATATATATGAATATATATAACTAGTATATATGAATAAATTTGTTTCTGTTGATCTAGATGATAAGAAACCATGTTGTTGATCAGTTATTAAAGGTTTCAAAAGCAACATTATATGCTTTGAAATAATTTTATCAAACAGTTTTGGGATGCATGATTGAATAGCTATTGGGCGATAGTTGTGAATATCAGATTTAATTCCCGATTTAAAAACAGGAGTCACGTAGCAATTTCTCCACAAAGACGGAAATTTTCCATTTTGAATGGATTTATTAAATAATTATAGAAGGAGGAATTCCATCGGGACCAGTAGAACTACTTGTCTTAATATCAGAGCAAGAATCCAAGATACCTGATTTATTGATAGTAAGTTTATTAAAATGTATGCCAACGTTAGGGATAAATTCGTTATGTCGTATTTTCGGAATAATGATGCATAGGAATCATCGGTATCTTTTAGAGAGCCAGTCCGCCCCTGAATTTACCAGATTAAGTGCATATGCTCGTAGTTATTAACTCTAATACAATTTGTGCAACTCTTTATAATTTGTATCAGATGTTCATTCAAAAACCCGACCGAGAAGGCGTTGCTTTTTTGATAGAAGAAAATAGAACGAAAAATTGAAGTCGCAGCTTAATTTAAGTTTTGTCATACGTGACATAAATGTCAGATTGTGTTAATCAATAGCTCATTAATTTGCCTTGTTCTTATAGTTGTTGTGTTGTTTCTTCTTCTTTCGTATGAGTGGGCATTAAAATACCGAATAAAATAAAAAAACGTTCATAAAACTGGTTTAGATTAACATTGACAGGAGCAACTGACAAATTCACGTACTGACTACTTCACACTGTTTTGAAAATTTCATAGCCAACTCGATCAGGTTTTTACTTCACAATGTTTTAAAAATTTCATAGCCAACTCGTCGGGTTTTTAACTGAACACCTAATATATTTATATTGTTGATTTACATATTAGAAGGATATTTATTTATGGAGAAATAATGTAAATAGATCCTTGTGAGAAGAATAATATGGTGTGCATGTGTCTGCTTGTATGGTGTGATCCGATCAGTAAATAGTGGGCTAATTTCACCCCGCATAATCCCGTTATGGTTAATAAAAATGGAATGAGCAGCGGGATTATATGAATATATATTCGGGTGATATGAAAGGCAAATAGGGCTAAGGGCTGGAGATAATCCGGGGAAAACTTCACGGTTTGCCATTAATATTTGCGGGATGTTTGCGTACGCCTGGTGTTACGAAGTTGGAATTACTTTTTCGCGACTTCTGCAGATCAAAATGTGACACGTGAATTTATGCATATAATTATTTATAAAAATGTTGTGTATTTATGTACTTTCAAAGTAGATTTAAACATAGCTTGAACGCTTCATTAATAATTTGATGAAACATGAAAAAAAACTTGGGTGGTTTCAAAATTAGCTATATTTTTTAAGATTGGCTAATTTCAATCTATTCGGTCTTTTGCAAACTAAATAAAATATGATCAACAAACCCAGTTATTCATGATAAATTTTAATTTTTCAATAGAAAATAAATTTATTCACAACGTTCTTATTCAGCATTGTCGAGCTATCGGGCGGTACCAGCAAGGCCAGTGCAATTGTTTTTAGCGGTATAAACTGTTGATGGGCGTTAATGAATGATTTCAATAATCTAACACTTGACTTAATATGCACAGGTTATTTGGACTGCAAAGAAAGGCCGTTAGAATAATTGCAGGGCTTGGGTATAAAGATGACTGCAAAAATGAATTTATTATATCGAAAATATTGACTTTACCATCAATATATATCTTGAAATGTTTATTATATATCCGTAAAAACATTGAAAGTTATCGTTCTCACGAAGAAATGCATACCCACAACACCAGAAATAAAGGAGACATATGTCTGTATCGATCACGATTATCTAAATCTCAAAATGGAGTCAACTACCATGGTCCAAAAATGTTTAATATACTGCCAGAGCCAATAAAATCACTTAATATTAAGCAGTTTAAAAGGACGATCAAAAACTATTTTATTAAAAAAAGTCACTACAAACCAAATTTTTAGGCTTTTCTAAACTCGAAATTTTACTTCATGCTTTACCTGGGAGTGGAAACCCTCGTTAGACGATTAATCAGAAACTTATTTTACAATTTCCTATATTGTAAAATTAAACACACAAAATAAATTTAAAACACTGAATTTAAACTTTGTTTAAATTTTTTTTATAAAAACACTTGGTAATTGTTTCACTATTTGTTTTTATTTTTGAAAAACTGACTAGTTTCGGCCATTTTCAAAGTTATTACAAGAATATTGAATATTGAAAATGGTCGTCTGACCGAAACTAGTCAGTTTTTAAAAAATAAAAACAAATAGTGAAACAATAACCAAGTGTTTTTATAAAAAAATTTAAACAAAGTTTAAATTCAGTGTTTTAAAAAATGTTTCACCAAGTGATGGATGAGTGTGCAATTAAAAGTCAAAATAAATTTATTTAAATTTAGAACAAACACAAATTTGTGTGCAATAAAAATCATGTTTTATACAATCAACATACAATTAACAGAATTTACTTAAAATTGATTACACCTGCATTTGCTTTACTGAAAATAAAATTATATCAACGTATTTTTTCAAAATATTAAGCCAAAGTTGAAATTATGCACTAAAGAACGACTTTAGAGGAATGTTTATTTTAAGATAATTGTAAAAAAGACGGATTATCAAATTAACCTTAAATCTAAAGAATCTACTCAGAAATGAATAAACTTTGGTTGGTTATAATAGAAATATCTCTACTGGATTTAATAAAATATGAAATCAAAGTTGAAATTTTGTGAAAAAAAAAACGTGAATAATGAATAATTCAAGTTTTATGCAATCTACATGAAATTTACAGAATTTACTTGGAATGTATTCCGCTTATTATTATGTATTATCTCAACGTCCTAAAATATTCAGCCAACGTTGAAATTATGCAATAAAATTTCCAATTTTGGGAGACTTTTTTTTTGTTGTTGTTTATAATTTAGACTCAATATAGCAGACAAACAACGGCGTAGCTGAGGCTTAAAGTTTATCATAGCAATTCCGTCTAACGGGTTTTGGTTCATTTCACTTACTCCAAAATCGTACCTTAAAACTTCGCAACCATCATACAGAGAGTTTTATGTAACACCGAACATGCCAGAAAATATTCAATGTAAATTTACCTATGTTTGATGTGTTCTGGGACGTATCAAAGCATTGAGTACAATTTCATTAGCTCTGATTTTAGTAGTTCTAACGCAACTTAGATTTAACGTCAAAATGAAATGTGTCATTCATTAATCGCCTACATCACTAATGGAATGTTAATATTAAGCAGAAAAAAAAATGAGAAAGAGGAGAACAGATTTAGCTTAAATGCATAAATAATAGAAAAACAGATTCCTGTTAGTTCCGTTTGCAAATATTTCAAAATAAGTTTATACATTGCTTCAATTTCACTGAAGATTATTAAGAACTTCGATTCAGCGTTTTGTGTAAACTATTTGATCAGGACCACCCCAAGTATGTTGCTTCGGGTGTACCAGCAAAAATGCCGTCACAAAACTGCCAGTCGGCAGTATTAAATATAAATATTCCAAAGAGCGTGGCGAGGCAGGTTTGCAAGTACCGCACCTAGGTCTGCTGCCAGCACAACAATGGGGTTTTAGGTATGCTGCTTCATTTGGCAAACATTTCAATTTTTATTCATTTCATTTTTATTTGTTAACATAATACTCAATAAAGATAATGTAGGTGTATTTATTAATTTATTGAATGCGTAACTTACAATGAATTATTTTTTTTTTTTAGTTAAACATGCATAAGCTGTTAATTTTCCAACATTCGTAGTTTTTTAAAAGAGTCAATTTGAGGCTTTAAACGAGTGTTTTCTACTCCCAGACTAAGCATGAAGTAAAATTTCGAGTTTAGAAAAGCCCCGTGAAAATTTGTCGAGGGTCGCGCAGCGACCCGAGACAAATTTTCTGGGCTTTTCTAAACTCGAAATTTTACTTCATGCGCCACGCGTATTAAACATAGATTTCAAGTGTAGTTCGAATATACATACATTTCACAATATTTTAGTGTTTTATACGCGTGGCGCATGAAGTAAAATTTCGAGTTTAGAAAAGCCCAGAAAATTTGTCTCGGGTCGCTGCGCGACCCGAGACAAATTTTCACAGGGCTTTTCTAAACTCGAAATTTTACTTCATGCTTAGTCTGGGAGTGGAAAACACTCGTTTATAGCTTAAAATTAAACTTAAGAAAAACAAGGAACATCTAAAGATTTACTGAAAATTGGCTGAATTTGGAAGACGTATACTTAAAAGAAAAACTCCCTGTATGTTTCACGACAGTATTAATCTTGATTGTCTTGAAATGCCGATGTCTTGCTTTGGATAAAAAAGTATGTTCCATATTCCCACACACTGCACTTACCATAAACGCACAAGATTTAATAACTGACATGTTTTATTTTACGTTACATGTACCCTATTTACACTAGTCCTAATTTGCATTAGAACTACTAAAAATCGTAACCAATGAAATCGCACTTAGAAGAATGTAAATTGGGTTGACTATATTACCATTGGAAATCGTAACCAATCACATTGCACTCAATGCTTTGATGCGTCCCAGAACAAATCGAACATAGAAACATTTACAGTGAACATTTTCTGGCATGTTTGGTGTTACTTAAAACTCTCTGTATGTTCCTATTTAAAAACTAAGTGAATCACCCCCGTCCATGGATGACGCTTTATGTGAAAGATGACAATAACTCGCTGTCACAATTGAATATCAGGTGTTTTATTCTAACCAATTTTGTTGATTAATTTTGACCACGCATGGCAGATGACAGGAGGTTGTAGCCACTGTGTTTAATTAAATCACTGTAATAATATCCAACTAACCTGACGGTTATTGTTCTAGAGGTTAAATATTTCGAACGGATGCACGGAGGGCGATTAGGAGGAGAAAAAAACGTACATTGGGCCAAGAGGGACATCGGTGATTTACTATGTGGCGGTCAAGGGAATAGCAAGAGGAGAGATAAAAGGTATGGAGGTGGAAGAGGTGTTCAGATCGGACCATCTGCCGTTAAAAGTGGAGATGGGGATGGAGAAGGAAAAAGAAGTGGAGAGGGAGCAAGAAAACGAATACCTTGAGTGTGGGATAAAGGCGATGGAGTATATGAGGAAGAGGATGGCGAGGATTCAATGGAAAGAGATCAATACAATAGAGAAGATGGAGGAGATGATTGTCGGATGTGGAAGGAAAAAGAAGGGAGAGAGAAGAGAAGGGAGTAAGTGGTTCGATGAGGAGTGTAGGCAGGTGAAGAGGGAGTTGAGCAAAGCAGTGGCAGAATGCGTAAGAAATGAAGGAGAAGGTGATGTTACCAGCGATTCTTTCAATCGCCGGCTGCAAAAATTAAATTTCTAGTTTTAATTTTTTTGTATATAAAATTAGTTTATCCCTAGCAATTACCTGAGGACCGATCGGGGATTATCTCGGGTATCTCGAGTTCGAACACCTGGAGTGCACTCCGAGCAGACCTCCTAGAGGGAAGATTGGTGACCAGCGGCCGTCCGTTTTTCGGAAAAGGGATTTGTGTAATCTTTTGCATTCTCCTTTCCGAAGAACGGATTAGATGATATTCCGAAATTTTCGAGATTCGTCGAATTCAGTAATTGCGACGGATTCGGCGAATTTCGGCCGGCTGGTCACGTCCACCAAGGAAACTACCCCTCTCCACCCTCGTTTTTTTGGCATTTAAATAATGGAGGACGACACTTTTGCATCAGTGGCAAACCAGTAACAAAAGCAACAACAAGTCTAAGTAAAATGTAGTCAGTGGTGTATAAGTTTTTCTTGACAACTTCGTGTTGTGGTTTTTTTTGTGAAATTGTTTTTGATTAGTACAAGTGCACTAATCAGAAGAACCGGAATTGCTCCCAGTGCCGCCTATCATCGCTCCGGTCTTCGTTACTGCCAAGGCAGCCTTTGGTCGATGCTTTCCGGAACCCTCCGGACTTTTTCCGATACCGCTCGACTCTCGACGACGCCTTCCGGACTTTTCCGACGCCGCCGGTCTTTATCTTCGCTCTCCGGACTCTGACGACGCCTTCCGGATACTTCCGAACTTTTCTGTCCGTCCGGACCATATCGACGTTTACCGGACTTTGCCGTTTTCGTTCGGATTTCGCTGCCGCCACTCATCACCACTGATGACCAGCCTGTCACGGTCCACCGTTATTATGCCCACGTATTAGTCAATATTTGTTGCTGTGTTTTTTTTTGTGCTGTGGTTTTTTTTTGCTGTGTATTTTTTGTGTAAATAAATTTGTTGTTTTTGGATCGGTGCTTTAAGGACTAGTTGCTCGTGCTCTCCACCCCTAAACCCCTGAGCTAGCTGGAAGTGCATTTGGGGTACCTTCCCCCTATGACAGTGGATGATGGCATATGCGAATGATATGGTGCTGGTGGCAAGAGAGTAGGAAGGGATGAAGGATATGTTGAAAAGGGCTGAGGTTTATGGATAAAAGGGAGTTGAGCGTGAATGTAGGAAAAACGAAATGAATGAGATCCAGAAATAAATGGAGGGAGGGAAGGGTGAAGGAATTTGATTGGAAGGGGCAGATGATTGAGAGGGTTAAAATATTCAAGTATTTAGGGTTTATGTTCAAAGGGACGGGAAGGTATGAGGAACATGTGAGGTGGATGCAGGGGAAGAATAGAAAGGCGTGGGGGATAGCGTGGGAAAAGTGGGGGAAGTGGATGGGGAACAATGTAAGAGTAGCGTGTAAAGTATAGGATGCGTGTGTCAGTGTCAGTGTTAATGTATAGGGTGGAAGTGCGGGGTCGAGAGGGTATGAGTGTATGAAGAGGAAGCAGTTGTGGTTCCTGAAGCATATGTTGAGGGTAGAAAGGCCAACACCCGGATACATACTGCTTCAGGAGACGAATAGAGAGAAACTAGAGTGTGAGGAAATGGTGAGAATGGCGAGGTAAAATTATGGGATCTGGAGGAAGAGAGATTGGTGAAGGCGGTATAGGTCACGTGCGTGAATGGGAGAGAGGGTAGATGAAGGAGCGAGAGAAAGGTGATGGAATGGCTGGGGAATGGGGTGAAGGTGGATGCATGGGTGAAGGAAAAGGAGGTGGAAGCACAGGAAAGGCAGGGGTGTATAGAGAGGAGTGAATACAACGATAGGTACGGAAGGTGGCAGGTGCATGGGAGAATGCCGAGGTATATATTTGGTAGAGTGGGCATGGAGTAGGCAAGAAAGGGTGATGCTGGCGAGGGCGAGGTGT
The DNA here is from genome assembly GCA_932526585.2 of Philonthus cognatus. Lineage (NCBI taxonomy): Eukaryota > Metazoa > Arthropoda > Insecta > Coleoptera > Staphylinidae > Philonthus > Philonthus cognatus. The sequence continues at coordinate 52,690,178 of OW052248.1, forward strand.
GGGTCAGGGGAGAGAGGAAGAAAGGTGTAGATGGGGGAAAAGTATGGAAAGTGTGTAATATGTGAGCGGGGGAAGAATACGTGGAGTCATTTGGCGGAGGGATGCGAGGGAAGCAGTTAGGGGAAGAGAAAAAAAGCAGTAGAAACAGTTTTTTTTTTAATAAATCTACTATAGGTCAGTTAAAAATTAATTGGGAATTATAAATGAAAAATAAAGACACAATTATTTAAAAACTTCACCCAAAACCCGATACTCTATAAATCTAAATGCATTTGGTAATTGCTGGGATTATCTTCTAAGTCGTGAAAGAAATAGTTTAATTTCGAAACCAGCTTCCTTCTAAAGTTCCTGAAGGAACCCACTTTGGGCGAATATTATTTATACTGCTTGTGAACGAAATTTCCAACAAGTGTTTCCACTCCTTGATTAAACATGAAGTAGAATTTCGAGTTTGGGAAAGCCTGAAAATTATAATTTGCAGGCGCGCGAGCGAGGCAAGTCGCGCCGGCAAATCCAAATTTTCAGGCGTTTCTAAACTTAAAATTTTGCTTCATGCGCCAGGCGTATAAAGCACTGATTTAATGCCAAGTTCAAAATATATTGCTAAGGATCATACTTCATAGGATCATTTCTGTAGTATATCTTCAACATACTCATCATTGACTTGATGAGTATTCGCAACACTCAGGAAGATAACGTATTTAAAAGTATTTTTATTCTATCTTTACTACTGTTATTTAAGAATAAATCAGTTTCTATTTATAATACCAACGTAGTTTTCTTTCTGATTCAATTACGTTCAGATGTATTTATAAAATGTATTTCTTCGAAGGAGAAATATCTAATTTGGTTCCATTTCACAACCCAGCAATTTTAGAAACGGTTCGCTACTTAAAATTTATAGCCCACTAATAACTAATAGATTACGCGGAATCTTGGGCGTTCGTTATTAATCCCCGAATGAAAATGTCGGAAAACGAATTCAACGGGGGGAATAATAAAGAAGGCATTTTATGAAATGACAGTGTTTAAATTGTGATGCAGACAGCGGCCGTAACGAGCGCCATTCCCACAGATACAGATACAGACAATTTCATCAAGAACCCGTCATTACGGACACTGATATTATTTGGGACTTCGTTAGCACACACTGCACTGTATAATTTCAGGTGCATTTTAAATATTTTTATACCTCGGTCCCATGGGTGCATGTCTCGGCAACGGCCGCGACATTTGAAATGTACTGAAAGCACTTCATTAAATGTCTTGATAACTTTTTAATACCTCTTCGGCCACAAAAAATTCTATATCATTTCTGGATGCATTAAATGTACATTTTATGATTTACATATTTTGTACATTACATCGTTTTGTATTTTTTACTTTCCCCCGTATGTAATACAAAGGGAAAGTATTGTTTCCGTGAAAATTTTCGAATCAAAAATTTTAGCGGAAATATCCGTTTGAGGTCCCCTGAGTCGAATAAGACCATTTTTGAAAAATGTCTGTCCGTCTGTCTGTCTGTCTGTCTGTGTGTCTGTGTGTGTGTCTGTGTGTCTGTGTGTGTGTCTGTGTGCTATGTACCGCAAAAACCGCTAAAGATATCGAGATAATAAGCTTTTTGTTACAATCGGAAGAACTGAAAAGCTTTTAGTGAAAATCGGAAAACCGGAAGTGGTACTTTACTCTTAGCGTTTTTCAGTTTTTTCAGATTTTTTCAATAAATGTTCATCAAACAAAAAATTCCTTCAAATAAAAGTTATAGATAATAACAAAATGAAGATGTATTGTTCACTTACTTTTTGTCTTGGCACTCTTAGTTTTTGAGATATTTCAAAAGTTGTGTGTTTTATCTAGTTATTGGTGTGTGACAGTGTATGTGTCGATACAATTGAAAAATATTTCAAATAAAAGTAGCAAATGAAAAACTAAAGATTTTTTGTGGACTCCCTTTTTGTCATAGCACTCTTAGTTTTTGAGATATTTAATAAATAGTGTTTTTTATCTAGTCATTGATTTGTGTCAGTGTGTGTTGATACAATTGGAAAATGTTTTAAATAAAAGTTGTAGGTAATAAAATATTAAAGATTTTTTGTATCTTCACTTTTTGTCATAGCACTCTTAGTTTTTGAGATATTCAATAAATAGTGTTTATTATCTAGTCATTGGTTTGTGTCAGTATGTGTTGATCCAATTGAAAAATGTTTCAAATAAAAGTTGTAGTTATCAAAAAGTTGAAGACATTTTGAAAATAACAATGCTACAAATATTTTAAAAGTGATTTAATACGCAATTTACGGGGGAAAGTACTATGATGGACACATCACCATTTTATGTTTTTATACTGGGTTTTACTGAAATCACGCTCACGTCTACATCTTGTATACTTTAAGAAATTAACTTAAAATTAATTTATTGATCATAAGCTTATTCCGAAAATACAAACTTCGCCAAGCTTAAAACCCATCAGACACAAAACAATAAAAAACATTTAGCGCTACAAATAAAAATGTATTTAAATACATTGGCGCCAAAAACTAAACATTACAACACTTATATTTATAAAATTAAGGCTTATACCAAAAAACAAAGAGTTTTAATCATACAAGCATTGATTCATCCTAATTACATAATTATATCCAGAACACGTAAAAATATGCATAGATGTAAAATAATCTCCTAATCTTCGATCAAAAACTCTCCGAAAAAACAAAGCGGTAATCGTTCACCTATTTCGATATTCAATGCATAAAAGAAAAACATAGTAAGGGTAATTTTCTAAAACGTAAAACCCATCCATAATCCATAAATAATTCCTACGGTCTATAATTTAAAATTCAAAACAGCCGTCTTATCTCCCGGACTAATCGAAGCGTGCGCGCGCAAACCGCACTCCCTTTTTAAATTCGGCTGACACGACCCTTCCTCTTCTTCATCTCCTCGTTCAATTGCTCTATCTATTTTTAAATCTGATCAAAATCTCCGCACTACAAAGTACCCCAGCCATAAGATACGAACGGATGACTTTTTGATTGCTCGGTGTAAAGCGAGTATAAATATTATGCAATTACACGAATGTTGGTACTTTTGTGTATTTGAGTACACCTGCGCTGGCTGAGTAAATGATTGCCGAGAGCGTCTTTAACGTCAGTTATGTTATTGTTGTCGTTAATTTCACATGGAAATGGTATTAAAAACGCATTTAACACATATTTCGAGAGACACGATGTGCTGTGTAATCATAACGTCATTTTATCATTTCGAGAAATCTCTTTCGTCTGAAATATGGACCGCAATGTGGATAGTGAGATTGCTTACGTAGAAAATCTTGGAAGTGTTTCTAATCTATTGTTTCATCAATCAAGATTAGAATATAAATCCTTGTTAATTTTGCGGTTTATGAGCATGTTTTGTGACTAATTACTAAAAATTACTTATTTACAACAGAAACACAATTCCAGTATACCGAGTGTTGGCTTGGCGGACGCAACATAGAAAATCCCGTTTAAATTTTGAAATTTTCAAATTTTGGCTCCCCTATTTATTTTAGAAACAAAATGTATTTACCTTTTTTGTAGGAGGAAAAATTCTGAATTCATTCGCGTTAACGTTTATCACTTTACGTTTCTCTAAGTTAAAATAATTAAGAAAAAATAATGTGATTTTATAAAAATAATGGCATGCCATGGAATTGAAACAACTGCGGATGTCAAAATGGCAAAAATATCGCAGTCACATGATTAAAATAAATGTTTTCAAAATGATTTACACTATACAAAAACAAATCCTCCTAATAAAATAGTATTATGCAGACCACAGTTATCACGATGTTTGCGTTATGTTTTTTGCCGTTAATTAAGTAACAGCAATATCTTCCACTATTTTGACATCCGCAATTGTTGTACCAATTCCATGCTATACTTTTTCTGAATTATTTTAGCTGTAAATTTTCTGACATTCGTTCAATCAATTTGAAGCTTGAAACGAGTGTTTTCCACTCCCAGACTAAGCATGAAGTAAAATTTCGAGTTTAGAAAAGCCCCGTGAAAATTTGTCGAGGGTCGCGCAGCGACCCGAGACAAATTTTCTGGGCTTTTCTAAACTCGAAATTTTACTTCATGCGCTACGCGTAAAAAACACTGATTTTAAGTGAAGTTCGAAAATACATTAATTTGACAAGATTATAGTGTTTTATACGCGTGGCGCATGAAGTAAAATTTCGAGTTTAGAAAAGCCCAGAAAATTTGTCTCGGGTCGCTGCGCGACCCTCGACAAATTTTCATAGGGCTTTTCTAAACTCGAAATTTTACTTCATGCTTAGTCTGGGAGTAGAAAACACTGGTTTAAAGCTCTAAATTAAACTTAAAAAAAAATAGGGAATATCCGCAATTGTATCAATTCCATGGTATGTCATTATTTTTATAAAATCACATTACTTTTTCTTAATTATTTTAGCTGTTAATTTTCTGACATTCGTTGATTTTTAAAAGAGATCAATATAAAGCTTTAAACAAGTGTTTTCCACTCCCAGACTAAGCATGAAGTAAAATTTCGAGTTTAGAAAAGCCCCGTGAAAATTTGTCGAGGGTCGCGCAGCGACCCGAGACAAATTTTCTGGGCTTTTCTAAACTCGAAATTTTACTTCATGCGCCCCGCGTATAAAAGATTTTAAGATTTTAAGTAAAGTTCGAATATACATGAATTTGACAATATTATAGTGTTTTATACGCGTGGCGCATGAAGTAAAATTTCGAGTTTAGAAAAGCCCAGAAAATTTGTCTCGGGTCGCTGCGCGACCCTCGATAAATATTCACGGGGCTTTTCTGAACTCGAAATTTTACTTCATGCTTAGTAATATATATATTTGTTTATCTTATATCACTATTTTTAATTGTGTATTGATGTATAAAGGAGATTTCCGTTGATAAATAAATAAATAAATAAATAGTCTAGGAGTGGAAAACACTGGTTTATAGCTTTAAATTGAACTTAAAAAAAAAACAGGGAATATCCGCAATTGTATCAATTTCATGGTATGTCATTATTTTTATAAAATCATATTACTTTTTCTTAATTATTTTCTGACATTCGTTGATTTTTAAAAGGGTTCAATTTGAAGCTTGAAACGAGTGTTTTCCACTCCCAGACTAAGCATAAAGTAAAATTTCGAGTTTTGAAAAGCCCCGTGAAAATTTGTCGAGGATCGCGCAGCGACCCGAGACAAATTTTCTGGGCTTTTCTAAACTCGAAATTTTACTTCATGCGCCACGCGTATTAAACACAGGTTTTAAGTGAAGTTCGAAAATACATTAATTTGACAATATTATAGTGTTTTATACGCGTGGCGCATGAAGTAAAATTTCGAGTTTAGAAAAGCCCAGAAAATTTGTCTCGGGTCGCTGCGCGACCCTCGACAAATTTTCACGGGGCTTTTCTAAACTCGAAATTTTACTTCATGCTTAGTCTGGGATTGGAAACACTCGTTAGAACTTTAAATTGAACTCTTTTATAAAATCAACGAATGCCCGAGAATGTAGAGAGTATACGAATACATAAGGATATGATATATATAAATGGGAAATTATTATGTCATATATTAATGACTTTTTTTGATTTTGAAGAATTTAATCCGATTTTATGTTCGGTTTTTTAATCATTTTTTGTTTGTTTTCTTATTGATAAAAGATATTTTTGCTATTTGTATTGCTATTTATTTGTAGTTTTGTGTCAATACTCTGTTGAAATGGAGAGTAGATAGATTATATTTATTTTTTTATTTGATGAATTTTAATTTGTGTTAACTTCACAATTTAGAAGAGTACTGTTAATTTTTATAGTTGTATTAATGACTTTTTTTTTATTTTGAAGAATTTAATCCGATTTTATGTTCGGTTTTTTAATCATTTTTTGTTTGTTTTCTTATTGATAAAAAAAATTTTTGCTATTTGTATTATTTTACTATTTATTTGTAGTTTTGTGTCAATACTCTGTTGAAATGGAGAGTAGATAGATTATATTTATTTTTTTATTAGATGAATTTTAATTTGTGTTAACTTCACAATTTAGAAGAGTACTGTTAATTTTTATAATTGTATATTTTATTTAAAAGAAAAATTATTATTTCAATTACAAATCAATTCCAATATTATTCAGTATCAGTATTTTCTAAATACAAAAAATTAGAAAGAAATAATTAAATATGTTAACATTTTTATTCGAATCAATTTTTTGAGATTCTTTAATTTCTCTCTATTTTAAAGTTTTTTTTTTATTTTCATGTTTATTTATTTTTCAAGAAAATACTGATAATTGAATAAAATTAGAATTGATTTTTATTTGAAATTGTGAACCTAAAAATAAAACGTTATTGATGAATTGCTACTTTTAAAAATTTTGCTCATTTTTAATATTTATAAAAATAGCCAATTCAATAATTATCAATGACTGTAAAAATTGGGGGGAAATAATTTTTAATAAATCAATGTTTCTCCCTAATTTTTAGAGTAATTTATAATTGCTGAATTAGCTATTTTTAATTATTTCAGCGGTTTGTTTAAACTATATTTTTAGTTTTGCTGCAACTTGCCTGCAACAATTTTTATTGTGTGATTTTTTGGTATCTAGAGGGGGGGCCGGAAACCCCCCTTCAAAGTAACGAATGTTTTCCACTCCCAGATTAAGCATGAAGTAAAATTTCGAGTTTAGAAAAGCCCCGCGTAGAAAATTTGTCGAGGGTCGCGCAGCGACCCGAGACAAATTTTCACGGGGCTTTTCTAAACTCGAAATTTTACTTCATGCGCCACGCGTATTAAACACTGAAATATTGTAAAGTTTAAAAAATACTAGCCTTTGTTTTGTTCAGTTGGTTGACAAATTGTGTTGAATCTTCTGAGCTGATTATTCATACTAATTCTATTTATAAATGTTGACAACTTTTTGTAAATTTTTAAGTAGATAGTTTCCTCAGTTAAGAACTTTTTATTTTCTAATTGTTAGATAATTAATTATTTATTTAAATTTTGGCGAAAACTTGCCTGCAACAATTTTAAATGTATGATTTTTTGGTATTTGGTAGCCCGGGGCCCGGGCATCTCTCTTTAAAGTTACGAGTGTCTTCCACTCCCAGACTAAGCATGAAGTAAAATTTCGAGTTTAGAAAAGCCCCGCGTAGAAAATTTGTCGAGGGTCGCGCAGCGACCCGAGACAAATTTTCACGGGGCTTTTCTAAACTCGAAATTTTACTTCATGCGCCACACGTGTAAAACACTGATTAATAGTAAAGTTAAAAATATATAACGCTTAGATGTGATGATAATCAATATTTACCTAGATGTAGCAAAAAAATGCATGAATTATTATTTTTGTAAATAGTTTTGAAAAAATAATACAAGTAGAATTAATTTAGTTGAAGCAAGTATTCCATATTTGTGATATTTAAATCATCATCACAATTTTTAAAATTGATGTAATTTCTGGTGAAACTGGAAGTGCAAATAAGGTTTATGTAATTTTGTAAACACGAATTTGTGTTTAGTATAAGCATACCAAATTTCAAATTGATATCCCACAAAATAAAAAAAACGTGTATTCATTTCGTGCGATTACACTTTAAGTGTGTTTAAATATATTGAAAGTGTGTGCGCGCCTATGAAAACAGTTCGATTCCGATGAGTGAGCTATAGCTCAGTCGGATTCAAGAGAAAATGAGCTAGTTCAGTTGGATTCGAGAGCCGTCATGAATCGTCGCGATCCAACTCCGAACCGCGGAGTTGGATCCTGATGAGTGAGCTAGCTCAGTCAGATTCAAGAACCGCCGTGGCTCTTTTAGAGTCGATTCGCCAACTCAATGGGTTTATTCAACTCCATTCGCACGCGTCGTAATTCGAATCGATGATGCTGCAATAACATGATAGAAATATAACGATAGCTATATTCTTACTACAATAACAAACACTTCTTATTAAATTTACAATTTTGGTTACAAAAAGGTGACCAAAGAAAAACTACATTTGTAATGTTTAGTAGATAGTAAACAACGGCGTGTGCTTATAATATTTTAAATTCTAGTATCTGTGAACTAAGAAGAGGCGAATCTCTATCTAAATAAATGAATAACGCAGGTTTAGAAATTGGAGTGAAAGATATTCAGTTTTTACAAATTAATTGAGTAGTGTAAAAACGCAAACAGTAAAAAGCATGTTCAGCAAGGCTGAGGAAAGCCGGCCTGTCGATCCATGAGCCGCGTGAAAATCAAGATCTGTTAATACTTAATGCATTGCGAATCTACATTCACTTTAGAAGAGCGGACGAATCAAAATGAGTCATGGCTCAAAAAGAGCTACATATTTCGAACTGAGTCACTTGGCTCACCAGCTCACTTCACTGAGCTGACTCTTTGAGTCGATTCGCTCAGTAGTTACCCAGCTCTACTCGCCACGGTGCGGCGAGTGCCCAACATATCCGCTCATATGTAATATGCTGCATAGCACTCTCGTGACGTAATATAATATTATTATACCTGGTGATTTTTTACTGAAATTTTGACATTGACAATATGAAAATCAACTTACTTATAGGTACTTACTTTTATAAATGTAAATACCGGTAATAATTTACAAATATTTCTAAAATATTACTTTATTATATAAATCCAAACAAGGCCGTAACCAGAAAAATTATTCTGGGGAGGGGGGGTTCAAAATTTCGGGGGAGAGGGTTTCAATGGTAACTATATTGGTTTTGCTCTTGCGGTGCCGCTTTTACATACAAAAATTGACCATTTTGAAAATTTCGGTAAGGATGGGGTTGAACACCCATAACCCCGTAGCCAGAATCCAAATGAAATCCCTGCATTTGACATTTTTCTACCTCGTAATCCCTTCATTCAAAAATTGAGTACAAAGGAAATGAAAAACTACACACATACATACATATCAAAATGACTAAATTAAAAAAGCCGGTTCAATTAAAATCGCCCATCGAGTATGAGGGATGGAGAGGCCTCCCTTGGTCTGGTGGTGTTGTTAATTGATTTGTTAGAGTGCGTTGCACCACACGCTTACAACACGGAATCGTGCGTAGGTATGATCAACGCAGTTTTGTAATTGTGTATGTGTGTGTGCGGGTGTGTGTCTGTGCGTGGACCACCCATTGTTACGAAGGGGTGAATTTCTGCTGTAATTGGAACGCGAGGGTTTCAACCCCATTGTCACATCATGCGCCGCAATAATGCCCTCATTGTCTCACTTGAAATTCTAAATTCATCCGACTATATTATTTCGTATTGTGATTAGCGCTTTTATTTAGAACCGACCAAACCAAATTTTCAGGCTTCTCTAAACTCGAAATTTTACTTTATGCTTAGCCTGGGAGTGGACAACACTCGTAAGAAGCTTCAAATTGAACGATTTTCAATAATAATCGAATGCCTGAACAATTACTGCGTACTAAGGGGGATATGTATACTTAAAAGGCAAATTTCTTGTATGTATATCTTTTAATTGATTAAAATTAGATTTGTAGGTTATGTAATATTGAGTTTTTGACATAAACTCAATATTACATAACCTACAAATCTAATTTTAATCAAATTAAAAGATATACATACAAGAAATTTGCCTTTTAAGTATACATATCCTCCTTAGTACGCAGTGATTGTTCACGCATTCGATTATTATTGATACAAATTAGATTTGTAGGTTATGTAATATTGAATTTATGTCGACAAATCAGATGTGCACGTTAGGTAATATTGAGTTTACGTCAACGAATAATGCCTCGTAACAAAACAAAAAAGCAGTTGGTTGCTGTAGGAACATAATAAAATATATGTGTATATTTTTATATTGTTAATATGCAAGCGAGTTTATACCGGGTGTTGACTTAGCGGACGCAACATCGGAAATGGCATGTTAATTTTAAAGTGTTCAAATATTAGCTTCCCTATTTATTTTAGAGACAAAATGTATTTCACTTTTTTATAGAGGGAAAAATTCTAAATTTATGAATGTTCACACTTAACACTGTACGTTTCTCTAAGTTAAAATAATTAAGAAAAAGTAATGTGATTTTATAAAAATAACGACATACCATGGAATTGATACAACAATTGCGGATATAAACTGTTTTTTTTAAGTTTAATTTAAAGTTTTCAACAAGGGTTTTCCACTTCCAGACTAAGCATGAAGTCAAATTTCGAGTTTGGAAAAGCCCCGTGAAAATTTGTCAAGGGTCGCGCAGGAGACCCGAGACAAATTTTCTGGGCTTTTCTAAACTCGAAATTTTATTTCATGCGCCAAGCGTACAAAACAAAAATATTGTGAATATATGTATATTTGAACGACACTTGAAATCAGCGTTTTATACGCGTGGCGCATGAAGTAAAATTTCGAGTTTAGAAAAGCCCAGAAAATTTGTCTCGGGTCGCTACGCGACCCTCGACAAATTTTCACGGGGCTTTTCTAAACTCGAAATTTTACTTCATGCTTAGTCTGTAAGATGAAACCACTCGTTTAAAGCTTCAAATTGAATTCTTTTAAAAATCAACGAATGCCAGAAAATTTACAGCCAAAATAATTAAGAAAAAGTAATGTGATTTTATAAAAATAATGACATACTATTGCGGATATTTCCTGGTTTTTTTTAAAGTTCAATTTAAAGCTTTAATCAAGTGTTTTCCACTCCCAGACTAAGCATGAAGTAAAATTTCGAGTTTAGAAAAGCCCCGTGAAAATTTGTCGAGGGTCGCGCAGCGACCCGAGACAAATTTTCTGGGCTTTTCTAAACTCGAAATTTTACTTCATGCGCCACGCGTATAAAACACTGATTTCAAGTGTGGTTCAAATATACATAAATTCCCAATATTTTTGTTTTGTACGCGTGGCGCATGAAATAAAATTTCGAGTTTAGAAAAGCCCCGTGAAAATTTGTCGAGGGTCGCGCAGCGACCCAAGACAAATTTTCTGGGCTTTTCTAAAGTCGAAATTTTACTTCGTGCGCCACGCATATAAAACACAGGTTTTAAGTGAAGTTCGAATAAACATAAATTTGAAAATATTATAGTGTTTTATACGGCTGGCGCATGAAGCAAAATTTCGAGTTTAGAAAAGCCCAGAAAATTTTCACGGGGCTTTTCTAAACTCTAAATTTTACTTCATGCTTAGTCTGGGAGTGGAAATCACCGGTTTATAGCTAAACTGTTTTAAAAATCAACGAATGTCAAATCAAATCAAATCATTTATTTGTGCCAAGTAGTATACATATATAAATGGCTAAAAAATACAACATATTAAAATTAGGATTACAATTACAAAACTAGTATAACACATTAAAATCGGTAGGTATAAAGGACAATTTACAACAAATAATAATAAATTAAATTGTACCGTAATGTCCACTGACTATAGAGGTTTCTACTTCGTTATACATTGTTGAACATAAATAAAACACTGTTTATCACTTTGTTTGTATAACAATTGGTTTATTTGGTGACTATAGTTTCGATACTACACGTATCATTATCAAACCGTTAGTAACAAAAAACTACAAAGGAACATTATTTATATTTGCAAATTTTCTAATAACAGCGTTAAAGGGGGGGGTGTATTTAAGGTCAAGCTGGTCGTTAATTACGGGATCTGAGCTATTAAGAAAATTGTTAATTTTAGAAATATATGCGGGCTTATCTATAATTACTATGGAGTTTCCCTTATCTGCTTTGGTTGCAACTAAATTATTATCTTTAATTTTATTTTTAATTGATTTAATTATTTTGTTGTCTATATTATTAAGTTTTGAGTTTTGGATTATCTTACTGATTTTTTGCTTACTGTATTCACAATCAGGGACATTATTTTTGTACCGTAATGAACAAGAAAATCATTAAAATTATAGGGTACTATATTTAAAAGAAATGACTTTATATGCACCTTGTATTCCCTGTACGGTTTGTTCCTAGTTGTTACGCTTAGCTTATTGTAAAATAAAGCACCGAAATAGTTATGACCATTTTCGGTTCTTTTTAGCCTAAGTGAGGCTAAATTAATGTCATCCTTGTTTCTGGTTGTGTATGCATAAGTCTAGGTGGGATATTCAACGATATTCTGTTTTACATGAAGTAAACACTCTAGAATATGCAGTGCAGGTAATCTTAGAACACTTAATCCTTTAAAACTATCCCTGCAATCATCACGGAATTTTAGACCAGCTACTATTCTAATGGCCTTTCTTTGCAGTGAAAATGTTCTGTGCCTAGAAGTAGAGTGTCCCCTCCCCATATCAAGATTCCATAGCATAAATGACTTTGACATAGCGCATAATAAGCCGTAAATAATACATGCAACGAGACTGAATTGCTCAAGTTGCGAAGGCAGTAAATATTTTTTGATAATTTATTTGCTATGTTGTCACCAAGCATATCCCATTTTAAGGAGCTATCTAAGTGTAACCCAAGAAATTTTGTGGTTGGTTCGAAGTCAATCTCATGTCTATTTAATGTGAATAACATGGTTACTGTTTTTGCTTTGTTAAGAGACAGCCAGTTACTTGCAAACCAATTGGATGCCTACTTGTCTGTTAATTTGTGAAAAGACAAGGCTTCATTAAAACTACCAGAGTAATTGATATATGTAGTGTCATCCGCAAATAACACGGTTTGGCAAGGTTCTAGATGTCGTGGAAGATCGTTAATGAAAAGCAAAAACAGTAATGGGCCGAGGATGGAATCTTGGGGGAGCACCATACCGAACAGGCACAAAACTTAACTCACACTCATGCATACAAACTTTTTACTTTCTGTTACTTAGATATGATTGAATAAGATTACAGCTAGATTCGCTGAAATTGTATTTTGAGAGCTTAGCTATCAATAGATGACTAGGAACACAATCGAATGCTTTACTAAGATTTATGAATGTGGCTAAAGCTGACCACCTTCAAAGCATTCAACAGTTTTATTTACAAACGTTTGAACGGCAGAGGTTTTTGAAAGATTCTTTTTGAAACCAAATTGACTAGGTGAGAACATATTGTGGATATTTAGGTATTCAGTGATTTGATATTTTATAATTCTTTCAATAATTTTGGAAAAGGAAATTGGTCTGTAATTGTCCATTGAACAATGATCTTTTTTAAAGATTGGAATGACTCTTGCCATTTTCTTTTTGTCAGAGAAAATTCCTTGCGAAAGTACATCGTTTATAAGACGCGTTAAAGGTGTCAGTATAACATCTTGTATGTATTTTAATAGGTCATTCGTGAATCCAAAAACGTCCCTACTTTTTAATTTTTTTAAACTATTTATAGCATCTCTAACTTTTACCATCGAATCCTGTTTAAAGCGGAAATGTTTCGAAGGTAAGTTTATTGGTTTAAAATTGATTAGATCCCTTTCAGAGGGTAAAATATTGACTAGCAGTTTTTCAGCTACACTTGTAAAATGCTCGTTGAAATTATCACAGGAAATATCACATATTTTATCATCAATAAACACTTTTCTAGCAGAGTTTATTAGGTTCCAGCTAGCTAGCGCAGGATTGTTAGAATTCTGTAGATATCTGTTATTCGATTCAATTCTCTCACGTTTGATGGCTAATTTATACCTATACACAACATTCTTTCTGATTTCCTTATTTGCAATAGATGGGTGTTTATCACAGATTTAATTTAGGAACTGTAGTGTGCTACGCATATTTCGCAATTCATTGTTAAACCACTTAGTACGACTTGGACTTGCTGCATCAGCTTGTAGCATGAAATTTTTGGGAAAAGCTTTCTCATAAGATTCAAAAATGTAGTTGTTAAATATTGTAAACTTATCATAAACCGTTTTATTTAAATATACAAAACTCCAATCACTATTAGATAGAATATTGTACAAAGTAGATTTGCCAGTGTGTGTAATAGGCCTATAAATTCGTCCTTGGTTCAGACAACTTTTGATTTTTGGTATATTAATAGTGAGGGCGATCCCAATGTGATCCGAAAAAGGTTCGCATTTAGAGGAACGCTCATTAAAATTAAGGAAAACATTATCAATACAGTTTCCACCTCTAGTATTAAAATTTACATTGTTCAAACCATGACACTGAAATAAATCCTTCAATTCAATAACTTTTGTATCGTTAGCGTTATTAAAGTTTATATTGAAATCACCGCCTAAAATAATAAGATTACTCAGTAAGTCAATATCTGCCAACAGAGAAGACAGGATACAGTTTCCACCTCTAGTATTAAAATTTACATTGTTCAAACCATGACACTGAAATAAATCCTTCAATTCAATAACTTTGGTATCGTTAGCGTTATTAAAGTTTATATTGAAATCACCGCCTAAAATAATAAGATTACTAGGTAAGTCAATATCTTCCAACAGAGAAGACGGGGTACCAATAAAATCATTCCAGTTTTCCGAAGGGGATCTATATACACAAAAGACATACAGAGAGTTTTATGTAACACCGAACATTTTCATAACGAGAATTTTTCTTTAAAGTATCCATATGCATACGTTGCACATTTTCCGATGCTCGGTTTATTAAAAGAATCCAATTTGAAACTTTAAGCGAGTGTTTTCCACTCCCAGGCTAAGCATGAAGTAAAATTTCGAGTTTAGAAAAGCCTGAAAATTTGGTTTGGTCGCGTAGCGCGAAGCGCGGAGCGACCAAACCAAATTTTCAGGCTTTTCTAAACTCGAAATTTTACTTCATGCGCCACCGATACAAAACACTGATTCAATGTAAAGTTTAGCGGTGTGTTTTAAACTTTGTAATATGTCAGTGTTTTGTACCAGTGGCGCATGAAGTAAAATTTCGAGTTTAGAAAAGCCTGAAAATTTGGTTTGGCCGCTCCGCGCTTCGCGCTACGCGACCAAACCAAATTTTCAGGCTTTTCTAAACTCGAAATTATACTTCATGCTTAGCCTGGGAGTGGAAAACACTCGCTTAAAGCTTCAAATAAAATATGCATATGGATACTTCAAAGAAAAATTCTCGTTATGAAAATGTTCGGTGTTACATAAAACTCTCTGTATAATTTTAAATTAGATAAATATACTCCGACCATTTCACAATTTTTATAACAGGAAATTGGCTTAGTTTTTGAGTTTAAATTATTTGTTTTCAAGGAATCATCAGCATATATTATGGCTCCTCCATAGTTGCCAGAAATGCGAGCATAATGAGGTCGACTAGTTGCAGAGTTTATTTTTGATATTTCATATTCATTATTTCAGAAAATACACAGCTAAAATAATTAAGAAAAAGTAATGTGATTTTATAAAAATATTGACATACCATGGAATTGATACAACAATTGTGGTTGTCAAAATAGCACAAGATATTGCTGTTACTTAATTAATGACAAAAAACATAACGCAAACATCGTGATAACTGTGGTCTGCGTAATACCACTTTATAAGGAGGATTTTCTCTTGCAAGTGTAAATCATTTCGAAAACATTTACTTTAATCAAGTCACTGCGATATCTTTTGCCATTTTGACATCCGCAATTGTTGTTTCAATTCCATGGCATGCCATTATTTTTATAAAATCACATTACTTTCTCTTAATTATTTTAACTTAAAGGAACGTAAAGTGATAACCGTTAACACTAATGAATTCAGATTTTTTCCCTCTACAAAAAAGGTAAATGCACTTTGTTTCTAAAATAAATAGGGGAGCCAAAATTTGAACATTTCAAAATTTACATGGGATTTCCTATGTTGCGTCCGCGAAGTCAACACCCGGTATAAACGATGAATATCTGAGGATGCTATATATAAAAATGGTTAATGCTTACGTCATTCTAATGTTGATTTGAAAGAATATAGTAACATTTTCTGAGTTTAGTCATGTTTTAATTTTTTTAGTTTTCATATTGATCGTATATTTTACTGCTGTGTATTTTTTAACCAGTTGTAGTTTTTTGTCAGTACTATTATCTCAATCTCAATTTTTAATTTCATAACTTCAATTTTTATGAAGTGGACAATTTAGAATTTTTTTTTGCTATTTTTTATGTTCGTGTGTTTTCAAGATTTTATTTAAAATAAAAAAAATATTATTTAAAATCATAATTTCGGTCAATCTTTGAGATATAATAATTTCTTATCTTTCACAATGTTCTCATTAATCACTTGGTGAAACATGATTAAAATAAAATTTTAAATAAAAACACTTGGTTTGTTTCACTAACGTTTTACTTATTATTCCGACTAGTTTCGGCTTCTAGCCATTATCAAGGAATGTACTACATTCCTTGATAATGGCTAGAAACCGAAACTAGTCGGAATAATAAGTCAAACGTTAGTGAAACAAACCAAGTGTTTTTATTTCAAATTTTATAATAATTTATTTTTAATTTGTTGCATTTTGACGTTTTGTATATCGATTTTATTGGAGAAAATACTGATACATAAAACAAAATGTAATTGAAATTAATTTCGACAGCTTCATTAAATTAAATTTTTTAGCATTTTAGAAAATACATTAAATTTTTGCTCAACTTTGAGCAACTTTAACTTTAATTTAACCTTCAAGATACCGTCAATTTCGTCTTTTTTTACGTTACATCAATGTTTATGTATTTCTTAAAAATGTCTGTTAATTATCTAATTATTATCTTTCTTACCGAAGCAGGTTAAGTGGAAGAGCAACTAAAGTCACACAGACTGGTTGAACTTCGCCTGCACTACTGTATGTTATTCTCTTTTGTAATATTCCTGAATTTTTGAATAAAGACAATTTATTATTATTATTATTATTATTATTTGATAAAATTCTCAGGCTTGATTTCTTTTATTACTTGAATAACTTTCTCATTTATCACTTGGTGAAACATTTTGAAATAATATTAAAGGATAAATTAATGACATCAATCAATGACAATGAGGAGATTTGGAATTCCCCAATTGCAAAATCCCTTATTACCTATTAATGATTTCGATAGCTAACGCCATCTAATGCTTCATAGTGGCATCGTCAGTGACACGAATGCACAAATTGCATATACAGGTCACTGTTTCGTCCACGAGCGAGCAGAACTCTGTTTGTAGCGAGCAGAACTCTGTTTGTGAAACCAGAAAACAAATATCAAAATTGAATTTGTGTTCAGTATTCCGGCACCAGGTACCTACAGACGCGTTTCGGACTTCAAGGTCCTCTTCAGTGCTGAGGAATACTGAACATTTCTGACTATTTCAAGCCAATATGTGAAAACTATTAATGATTTCGATAGCTAACGCCATCTAATGCTTCATAGTGGCATCGTCCCCTTATTACCTGATTATATATAAGCCAGTCGGTTTCTTCTGTAATCCACTCTTGATAATGCCGTAAAAAGCGAAACTAGTCGAGTAAATAGAAACAAATAGTGAAACAAACCAAGTATTTCTTCTTTTCTTTTTAATTTATCCCTTAATATTGATTTCTTTTTTGTGATTGTATTTAAAAGAAAAACCAACTTTAAAAATACATGTTTTTATGTCAAATTTGAGCAACTGTAAGTTCCTTCAGAGTCAAGTAACATTATGTTTTTCAACGTTACAATAACGTTTATTCATTTAATATTCTCTGAGAATGTTATCAAATTAAAGCGTTTTGTGTCTAATTCACAGGCTTTTCAAAATTCAAAATTTTACTTCAAGCTTAATCAAGAAATGGAAACAGTCCTTAGAAGTTTCAAATTGAACACTTTTATAAAACCAACGAACACCTGAACATTTACAGAGTATGCATTAAGATATGTATACTTAAAATCTGATAAGTAAAATATTTCTGAATGCTACAATCAAACAAATTTTACATAATTTATGCACACACGTGCATCGAAATACATAAATGAAATGCCCAACGAGGTATGTTAAAAATTGCTAGGTGGCACAGGGCGCAATTAAAATTTACAGGGCTGTCCGTCCAAAAAATGCGAGAAGAGCTTTAATTTTGGCGTAATCAATCGTGACTTAAAACGTAACGCTTTGTGCCTTAGAGGCTTTTTTGCAGATACGTATACTTATTTTTGAAGTCGGAAAGAAATTGCGCAAAAGCCTGGTAATTGTGGCGAATTTGCATAGTAATGTCGAGTAATTTTGGGAAAAAATAAAATGTTTTATGTGAAATTTCGCGTGTGGCGAGAAGAATGCTGAAATTGGATATGCACTCGAGTTTGCACTCCGCGTAATCTTTATATCGAATTTCGGGGATAATTTTTTGGTCCCTCGAGGAAAAACTGTTGAAATCAACTTACATTAAATATAAAATAAGTTATCACTGAATTCAGAAATGCGTATTTTTTAAAAAAATATGAAAATATGTTGGTACCTGGCTACATTTTATAAAAAAAAAGGTTGTTGGATTTCAAGATGGGTGGAGCATATATATATA
The DNA here is from genome assembly GCA_932526585.2 of Philonthus cognatus. NCBI lineage: Eukaryota > Metazoa > Arthropoda > Insecta > Coleoptera > Staphylinidae > Philonthus > Philonthus cognatus. Next base: position 52,708,555 of record OW052248.1, read on the forward strand.
CTATAAATATACTGTACCAATCTTGTTTGGGCTATCGACCAGAGGTCTTTCTGCCCTGTCTTGAATTTAATTTATTTAAAAAACACGTAGTTGAGTGTTATTCTTGTGCACTGTCTTAATGAATGGAACACATCAATTGATGTATAATGAGAGGAGGATGTTTATATTTAGGATGGATATTTATATTTCTAGGAATACAGAATTTGTTTAGGAGTTCTAGGTTATAGGTGTGTGCAGTGAATTTTTTGCTGAGGATTTATATGCGTTGGGCGATTGGTGTTACTTGGGTAGTTTCGTAGAGGATGTTGTTTGAGAGATTATGAAGAGGATTTGTTGGGTGTCTAAGTGATGTGAGGATTCATAGGGCTGATCTATCGGCGACTTGGATATGGTGTAAAATTGAAGGACGGATATGAAGGAACGTTTTTACATTTTGTACGTTTTTGTTAATATAAACTAATAGCAATATTAAAATGTCAATAGTTATAAAAATATTAATATAAGATGTATTTTTAAAGGATTTGTATTCGTGATTTAAAAAAAACCGATTCCTTTATTCGTGTATTCGTGATTCGAATCATATTAGGTGATTAAAACCAATCCTGTTTTAAAGAATACTACTTCTACTATTGTACTAATTTAGTTAGTAGTATATAATATTTATTTGCAAATTTATTTGTTCAAAATAACTTGGATTAATGGATTAAAATAAAGCACTTAAATAATTTAACAGCAATTCTTTAGAAATTAAATTATTACAGAACAAGAAGTTGACTGAAATCATATTAATTTACACTATTCAGATTAATTTACACTATTCATTTAAATACAAAAAACTATATACCGGGTGTTGACTTGGCGGACGCAACATAGGAAATCGTATGTTAATTTTAAATTGTTCAAATATTGGCTTCCCTATTTGTTTTAGAGACAAAATGTATTTCACTTTTTTGTAAAGGAAAAAATTCTAAATATATGAATGTTCACACTAATCACTTTACGTTTTTCTAAGTTAAAATAACTAAGAAAAAGTAATGTGATTTTATAAAAATAACGACATACCATGGACTTGATACAATTGCGGATATGCCCGGTTTTTTTAAGTTCAATTAATAAAGATTTAAACAAGTGTTTTCCACTCCCAGACTAAGCATGAAGTAAAATTTCGAGTTTAGAAAAGCCCCGTGAAAATTTGTCGAGGGTCGCGCAGCGACCCGAGACAAATTTTCTGGGCTTTTCTAAACTCGAAATTTTACTTCATGCGCCACGCGTATAAAACACTATAATATTGTCAAATTTATGTATATTCGAACCTTACTTAAAATCTGTGTTTTATACGCGTGGCGCATGAAGTAAAATTTCGAGTTTAGAAAAGCCCAGAAAATTTGTCTCGGGTCGCTGCGCGACCCTCGACAAATTTTCACAAGGCTTTTCTAAACTCTAAATTTTATTTCATGCTTAGTCTGGGAGTGGAAATCAAAGTTTAAAGCTTCAAATTGAACTCATTTAAAAATCAAAGAATATCAGAAAATTTAAATGCAAAAATTGCGGATGTCAAAATAGCACAAGATTAATTAACGACAAAAAACATAACCCAGATATCGTGATAACTGTGGTCTGCATAATACTACTTTATTAAGAGGATTTTTTCTTGTATAGTGTAAGCCATTTCGAAAACATTTACTTTAATCAAGTGACTGCGATATCTTTTGCCATTTTGACATCCGCAATTGTTGTTTCAATTCCATGGCATGTCATTATTTTTATAAAATCAAATTACTTTCTCTTAATTACTTTAACTTAGAAAAACGTAAAGTGATAAACGTTAACACGAATGAATGCATGATAATCCTGCACATCGCGTGTACTTTTCCATTTCAAAAAATATCTATAACTTCATTCACATCATGGCGATTTCGTAAAACTGTCCAGTCGACTCCACTCAGAAATTCATTGATTTTATTGTAATCAGTTTTCTTATAATTATAGTGAAAATTTATGCAGTCTGTTATAACATTATAATTGCTTGCATTAATATTAACTGTGAATGTTGGGTGATATACGTCACATAGAATAATCGAGTTACATGGATTCAAGCTAATATCTTTAATGCTATTGAAACACAAATCCAATACAGCCCCATATGTATTTATATTTGAATTAAATTGATTAAGGCTCAACACTGCCATTCCATCAGAAAATAGGAGTTCGCAAGACGATGGTGAATTGTAAGGTGTTAAGCCAATACACTCCTCATCGCGCAAATACTTAATGCGTGGTAAATTAAAGTCACCTGCCACATAAATTTGGCTAGAGGTGTGTGTTGACGCAAAATCTTCTATGGTTGAAAGAATATGTTCATAAACATCTACAGCCAAATTTGGTGGAATATAACAACAAAATATTATGATATAACAATTTTAACCAGAAAGTTTAACAACGACGATTTACAAAGTATTGTCGGTTACAACATGAAATGAATATATATCACGTTTAACTGCGATTAATACTCCACCCTCAATGGACTTTGAACTATTCATCTCCGACCGGTCGGTCCTATATATGCTGTATCGATTGTCAATCAATTCCGGGTTATGTATTGAAGAACAAAGCCAGGTTTCAGACAAAGCAATAACATCATAATCTTCAGATAGGTTGGAACAGTAAAATGCGTTTAGTTTGGTTCTAAGTCTCCTCACATTTTGGTAATACAAAGTAAAACATGTTCCCACATTCGCAGACCTTGGTATTCTACGGGGTGTAAGATTGTTTGAAGATGTAATTAGTTTTTTTCTATGCGCACGATTTGAGGAATTCCATGAATATATTTAATAGTAATATCATTTTCTCCTTCGTCAGTCCTGGATTTCAATTGAGATTGCAATTCTTTCAAATGATAAATAAAATATTTCTAAAATGTTGACCTCTTGAAATCTGTCTGTATCTTCTCTTAAAAAATGGTGATGTGTCCATCATAGTACTTTCCCCCGTAAATTGCGTATTAAATTACTTTTAAAATATTTGTAGCATTATTATTTACAAAATGTCTTCAACTTTTTGATAACTACAACTTTTATTTGAAACATTTTTCAATTGGATCAACACATACTGACACAAACCAATGACTAGATAAAAAAACACTATTTATTGAATATCTCAAAAACTAAGAGTGCTATGACAAAAAGTGAATCTACAAAAAATCTTTAGTTTTTCATTTCCTACAACTTTTATTTGAAACATTTTTCAATTGTATCGACACATACACTGTCACACACCAATAACTAGATAAAACACACAACTTTTGAAATATCTCAAAAACTAAGAGTGCTATGACAAAAAGTAAGTGAACAATATATCTTCATTTTGTTATTTTCTACAATTTTTATTTGAAAGAATTTTTTGTTTGATGAACATTTATTGAAAAAATCTGAAAAAACTGAAAAACGCTAAGAGTAAAGTACCACTTCCGGTTTTCCGATTTTCACCAAAAGCTTTTCAGTTCTTCCGATTGTAACAAAAAGCTTAAGTTTCAAGTTTCATCTCGATATCTTTAGCGGTTTTTGCGGTACAGCGCACACAGCCACACACACAGACAGACAGACATTTTTCAAAAATGGTCTTGTCCGACTCAGGGGACCTCATAACGGATATTTCCGCTAAAATTTTTGATTCGAAAATTTTCACGAAAACAATACTTTCCCTTTGTATTACATACGGGGGAAGTAAAAATAAGATAAAAATATGACTTATATCTGAACTTGTACCTAGAGGATGCCTCTATGAGTGAATTAATTAGAAACTGTTAATTTTCACAATAAGTGTTCTTAAAGTGTCAATATCTAAGTGCCCTCTTCAATATCTAGTAAATCATTTTTTTAAATGGAATGACCCAATTATTATCACATGGTGCGATTGGGGGAAACATTTCCTACAAAAAAGTATTAATAACTATACTCCTAAAGCAAGTAGTTTTCGAATTAATTCGAAAATTCGTTTTTCGTTGCATTTAGGCAGGGTATAATGCGCGCATAAGTCGTAATTGAATTTTAGTAGGCCAGTAGTATGCTTTTGTTTTGTCGCGATTGTATTGCGAAATGTCAAATAATAAAAAGAATTAGTACAAAGTTTTACAGAAATTAACAAAATGAATAATTACACAAAACAACATATTATCAATTTATTCTTTATACATGGCAACTGCCAATTGAACAAAATTTGATTCTAATCTTCTAAATCTTGTTTTATTCATCGGGGCCAATGTGGATAAGTTTCATTAAATACTCTACATGTTCAAGTAACAATTCTATCGCAGTTGCCATGTATAAAGAATAAATTCATAAATTTTTGATTTGTGTAATTATTCATTTTGTTGATTTCTGTATAACTTTTTACTAATTGTTTTTATTATTTGACATTTCGCATTACATACGCCATAAAACAAAAGCATTACTACTTGCCTACTAAAATTCAGTTACGACTTATGAGGGCATTATTTATTCCCTGCATAATTGCGACGAAAAACGAATCTTTGAAATAATTCGAAAACCACTTGCTTTAGAGGTATAGTTGTTAACGAAAACCACTTGCTTTAGGGGTATAGTTGTTAATACTTTTATGTAGGAAATTTTCCTCCCAATCGTACCATGTGATAAAAGATGGGCCATTCCATTTAAAAAAATGGAATTACCGGATATTGAAAGGGCACTTCGATATTGACCTTTTAAGAACACTTATTGTCAAAATTGACCGTTTCCAATTAATATACTCATAGAGGCATCCTCTAGGTAGAAGTAGAGATATAAATCATATTTCTATCTTATTCTTAAGAGAAGTTACAGACAGATTTGCAGATGCCTTTTAGAGGTCAAAATTTTAGAAATACTTATTTTGTTTGAAAACTATAAAAGATAAGTGTACATATGTTAAAAAAAATATGTTGCAATTTAAACGAGGAATCCAAAAAATTACTAATATATAAGGTGTTGCATTTAAAATAACAAATTTGGTGCTACTTCCGGTGGAACCGGAAGTGACGTAAAGTTGAAAATATTTCACATGAGGAGAATTGATTCAACCGTATGACAAGGGTTTTTTTCAAATTTTTAGTGTAACGGCAACCCTATAAACTTTTAACGAACGGTTTAGCGTAGGCACCCTGTAGTGTGAGATTAATCAGCTGCTGCCATCTAACAAACCAAATACTAATCAACTGAATCAATTGCAATTACTAATTTTTTACTTTCTAGAGAATGAACATAAAATTGCATTTCAGAAGAGATGCAGCCATCTGTAAGTGCATAAATTAAACAGCAATAAAAATACTTCTGGATTATCTTCAAAAGCTACAGGAATCTGTATTGTATTTTCTTTATGATACAGATTTCTGTAATTTCGAATTTAAATCTTTAGATGTACTAAACATATAAGCTGTGGACGTACAAAGTAATAAAACATGTTAAAAAAATATAAATCTCTACAGATAACATTTCATTCAATAATTCAGTAAACTGTAAATTTACAGTTTTTATTAATTCTTGTTTGAGACACAAGTTTCATGATTCATGAATAGATGACGCCATTTAACCATTTTCATTGATATTTTGAATATTTAAATGGTTATTTGAAGAACAATTGCATAAGATTATGCATTCCCAAAAATTGTACGTATTAAAAAACATAATTCAACTTACTACAAATTGTGCCCTCTGATTGAATTTATAATAATAATAATCTTTATAATAAACAAATTATTTGCCTACATGATTCTTAAAGTTAAATGAATGCCTAGGCGAGTCAGACTCGGCTCTTTCGCTTATTGCTTAGGCATGACGGCAACCGTTAATAAATTAGCGAAAGGAATTAAGTTTGATGATATTATTTCAAAATTTAGAGATGACCCACTGAGCAAAGAAGCGTTGCATGCCACGTTGCATCAATGTTACCGCGCAACACGAAACGTTGCGGTTTAAGTTGCATGAATGTTGAAAAAACGTCGAATAAACGCTGAATGTCCGCCTGCAGAAACGTTGCAGGCTAATATTAAAAAATATGTTGCTGCACCGTTGACAAAGCAACGCCTATGCAACACGAGAGATTTGTTTCTATGCAACCCAACATACGAATGTATGTTAAGTTGTATACGATGAATGCATAGAATCCGTATTGTATACAACCCGATGTGCAGCAATTAAGTGAACGTTATAGGAAGTATTCTCAATGCAAAATTTATTGCTGGGTTTAAATGGGTTAAAAATTACAAATATATATTGGTACTAAGAAAAAAAATTTTAAAAACTGTCTTACAAAAAGTAATGTATAGTCTAGGGGAGACAGTACCCCTTAACCTAAGTACCTAGTACCCTTAAACTCTGAAAACATTAAAATATTGTTAACAAGTGCATGAACTTCAGTTAAAATCAGCGGGTTATACGCGTGGCGCATGAAGTAAAATTTCGAGTTTAGAAAAGCCCAGAAAATAATAATAACAGGACAAAAACAAAAATCAACAAAAAACTTAATTCCTAAACAAACAAAAAGCGAAAATTTAATAAATTAACTTAATTTAACTTAATGTAATACTGCATAATGCATCAAACAAAATCATTAATTAGACCAAATACTAATTTGTGATGATTAACTTAAACCAAAACTGGGACAAAAAATTATAATAATAACACGCCAAAACAATGTTGAATTTTAGTATTATTTTCAACATTTATGTAATGTATATAAATCAATATTTCACAGAAAACGTTTATACAATGATTGTAACGTTGGTAAAACTTTGTTGTAATATTTTTAATACAATGTTTTATATTAGTATCATGTTCAATATTCGTGCAATGTTTAAAATGTTTTCGTGTTCAGTGGGTAGTTTCCTAAAAAGTAACGACATTTTTATATAAATATAAATTTGTGTAAAATTGTACCCTCTATCTCCCCTAGCTACGGCAGGCGGGTATTAAGAGGGGGTACTGACACCCCTGGGCCCCGCGATTCTATAATGGGTCATCAACAAGAAAATATGTCCACAAAACAAAAATAAGGCTCATTTTTACAAAAAGTTATGTATAAATATACATAACTTTTTGTAAAAATGAGCCTTATTTTTGTTTTGTGGACATATTTTCTTGTTGATGACCCATTTAAACCCAGAAATAAATAGCGCATTGAGATTACAAAAGAAACATTCCTATAACGTTCACTTAATTGCTGTACATAAGGTTGCATACAATACGGATTCTATGCATTCATCGTATGAAACTTAACGTTGATGTTGTATGGACGTTGTTTTGTCAACAGTGCAGTAACATTTTTCTTTGAACGTTAGCATGCAACGTTTCTGCAGGCGGACATTCAGCGTTTACGCAATGTTTTTTTAACATTCAATCGACTTAAAACTCAACGTTTTGTGTTACGCTGTGACATTGATGCAGCGTGTCATGCAACGTTTATTTGCTCAGTGCGTATACTTAATAATAATTAGAAACAAATTACCTTGTTTTCTTAAAAAAAAATATATTTTTTGAGATTTGTACGCGTGCAAAATATATTTACTTGCTTGTGGCTATTTATATATTTTTGTATATTTACTACTATACGTTCTGTATACACATACATACATATGTGTTGTCTTTTGCAATTTCAAGTTCTTTACCAACGCTGGTTTTGTAACGTATGACATGTTTATTGACTTTGCCAAAAGATTAAAATAAATATGCGTAAATAGTACGCTCGTGTTTACATTGAAAGACTTGATAAAAAAAATATGTGTGTGTGTTTTTTATTGCTAAATGAATTCAATGAACCAACGACGTAGAATAATAATATGTATATAGATAAAAATATTTGCTCGAAAACAAGGTAGATACACGTGTATACCTTAATTGGAATATTTGCACAATTTATATCAGAACATGTTTTCCATGTTTTAAAGAATTATACGCTTCTATAAAACAAGAAAACATGTTTTGAAAACAAATGAATAAATAATTATAGTTTATATTCTAAAGAGTGTTTGTACTCCTTGGGTAATCATGAAGTAACATTTCGAGTTTAGAAAAGCCTAAACATTTGGATTGGCCGCGTAGCGAAGCGAAGCGACCAACCCAAATTTACAGGCTTTTCTAAACTCGAAATTTTACTTCATGCGCCACGCGTATAGAACACTGATTTTAAGTGCAGTTAAATTTTACTTAGTTATTAATAATCTACCACAAGATTAAAATAAAATAAGGATACATGTCTTCATTAATACTGAAAAGTATTCGAATATTCATTTAAAGACATAAAATATTCAAATGTTCTGCCAGTCCTCCCCTTTCATACATTCTCCTTCTCTCTTCCCTCCACCTCCCCCCTTTTACTTTCATGCACGCCTCCCATACTATTCTCACCAATCTCTCCTCTTCTACTCCGCATAATTTCATTTCATACTTCACCACTCTCTCCACCGCCTCACATTCCAATCTCTCTCTATTCGTTTCCTGCAACAGTATATATCCCGGTGTCGACTTCTTTAGTCCCAGCATCCGTCTCAGGAACCATAGCTGTTCTCTTTCAATCACCTCATACGCTCTCGTTCCCCATGCTTCTACCCCGTACAATAGTATCGGTCTTACACACGCGTCCCACACCTTGCATGTCACCTTAATACTATTCTCCATCCATTTTCTCCATGCCATTCCCCATGCTCTCCTCGCTTTTCCTTGTACCCACCTTATATGCTCTTCATACCCACCCGTCCCTTTAAAAATAAATCCCAAGTATCTGAAACTTTTCACTCTCTCAATCACCTCTCCCTTCCATTCTAGCTCTCCCACTCTCCCCTCTCTCCCTTTATTCCTAAACCTCATCCGTTTCGTCTTCCCCACATTGACACACATTCCTCTCTTATCCATATATCTTTCCACCCTTTTCAACATGCCTTTCACTCCCTCCCAATCTCTCGCCATCAACACTATATCGTCTGCATACGCCAGTAACCATACTTTCTTCTTTCCAATCACCACTCCCCCTTCCTGCCCCTTTCTCAACACCTCTTCTAGTTCACTTATGTATATATTAAACAGGACCGGACTCATGGGGCACCCCTGTCTCCAGCCCTTCCATGTCCTAAACCTTCCCGATACTTCTTCCCCCACCTTCGCTTCCACCCATGTTTCCCTATACACCTCCCTTACACACTCAACTACTCCGTCACTCACTCCCTTTCGCCTCAGACACTCTACCATATCTTCCCTCGATACTGAATCATACGCTGCTTTCAGATCTACAAACACCGCATACATACACCCTTTCTCTTCCATCACTTTCGTCGCTAGGGTAAATACCTGGTCCCTCGTTCCCCTCCCCCTCCTAAATCCCCCTTGCGACTCTGGTAGCATCCTCTTCTCTTCTACCTCTACTTCTAATCTGTTCTTCACCATAATCATCAGTATTTTGTATCCCGTGCTCATAATCGTCACCCCTCTATAGTTCTCCGCTTTCCTCTCATCTTTCCCTTTATATATCGGGCATATCCTGCCTACTCTCCATGCCTCTGGCATGCTCTCCCATCCCCTCCATATTACATTTACTAGCTCTCGGAATTTCTTCTTCCCCCCTTCTCCTAATCGTCACCCCTCTATAGTTCTCCGCTTTCCTCTCATCTTTCCCTTTATATATCGGGCATATCTTGCCTACTCTCCATGCCTCTGGCATGCTCTCCCATCCCCTCTATATTCCATTTACTAGCTCTCGGAATTTCTTCTTCCCCCCTTCTCCTATCTCTCTCCACATTTCCGCCTTCAATCCATCTCTTCCGGCCGCCTTTCCTCCCTTCACCTCCTTGAACGCTCTTTCTGTTTCCTCTTCCGTAAATTCCTCTCCTCCAATCCCTCGCCCTACTTCTCTTACTGTCCCTTGTTCACCGCACTCCTCCTTACACTTTGTGGTCCAGTCTATTAATTTATTAACTAACTTATTTAGTTGTTTAACTATATCTACATTTGGACGTCACAACACATTCACACACATCCTGGAACCATTCGTTAAGAAAAATTACTAGCCCCCGCCGGGACTCGAACCCAGATCACCGCCGTGAACGATCGGCTCAACCGCTCGGCCACGGCGGGCCCAAACGCGGGTAATTTTTAAATTTCGGCGATACGTATGACCGTGAGCGCAGCGTGGAAAGGCAGCAAAAGTAGTGAGAATCAAATTCCTCTTGATTACTGATATACGCGATAAGTAGTAACTGCCCACTTTTTACCACAACAATGTTTAAATTTGCTTTTCTCCACTCACACAAAAAAAAACTTAAACAGACCACTTATTCGATTGATAATAGTAAAGCCGAAGTAACTATGCACTCGCACTCGCGCACTCTTTATAGTATAAAACCTAGACAACTCATCAAAATTTTCAAAAAACTAAACGAGTGTCTTCCACTCCCAGACTAAGCATGAAGTAAAATTTCGAGTTGAGAAAAGCCCGAAGAATTTGGATTTGGACGCGCAGCGTCCAAATCCAAATTCGGGCTTTTCTCAACTCGAAATTTTACTTCATGCGCCACGCGCATAAAAATGCTGATTCAAAGTAAAGATATTGGCATTTCAAACTGAGAAATATTACTAATGCCAACTGTCATAATAATTTAAGTGTCATATGACATTATAAGATAAATCTGACATTATAAATTACATTTGTCTGTTCTACTTGTATATTGTTTCTGATTTTATATTTCAAATTATTTATTGCTTTTAATTTATTGCCAGTATTAAGCATTATGTACTTTAAATGGAATTTCCGTAAATATACATTAAACATATTAATTAAATGTCAACTGTAAATATATCAAAACTGTCAACCAGTGGCGGCCGGTAGCCAACTTCATGTGAAACAAAAATTGTAAGGTAATGCATCTCGGGATTAAAAGGTGCGCTCGTTTAGCTGCTAAACGCATATATTAATGACGCAATTCCGTGACGTAGGAGCATTGATAAACAAAATTGATACGTAGTGCATTCAACCTCATTTTTTGTATCTTAGATTTGAGCCTCACATGAAGTTAGGCTGTGAGCCGAAAGTGCTGTCAACACTTGCAACTAATAAAAAATAATGATACTTTTTCCGACTTCTGATAAAATTTTATAGTATCCAAAAAAAAAAACATCAAAATTAAATAAAACTTAAAATAAATATTTGCCAAGAATTTGAAAATTTTAAACTTATGAAAAGTATCAAAATTAAAATTAACAAACATTTAGTAAACTTAGAAAACCATCAGAATTTAAAAAATTAGAAGAAATCTTGGAAATCTACGAAAAGCGTTAAAAATTAACCAAAACCTTGTAAATTCTAAAATCTTGAAAATTCATCAAAATTTTCGAGTTGAGAAAAGCCCGAAGAATTTGAATTTGGTCCAAATCCAAATTCGGGCTTTTCTCATCTCGAAATTTTACTTCATGCGCCACGCGCATAAAAATACTGATTCAAAGTGAAGATATTGGTATTTCAAACTGAGAAATATTATGAATGCTAACTGTCATAATAATTTAAATGCCATGTGACAGTATAAGATAAATATGACATTATAAATTACATTTGTTTGTTCAAAACAAATATTTCACAAATGACAAATTTTGAATTTTAAATAATACATTTTATTGTATATAAAATTTGGGAAATTTAATTGATATTGACAGCAGTTGACAAATCTTCAAAATTGATCAGAATAGTTTTTTTATATTAAAAGACAGTGAAAAAACTTGACGGTTATTAATAATATGATACTTAAATGAGGGGGCATCCGCCCCGGGCGGCTGAAACCCACGCTACGCCACTACGTATTTGATTTGAAAACTTTGATTTGTATTGGGTCGAAATCCTGGCTGCGCCACTGCTCATGATAAATATCTTTATTTATGTTTCAACAAAATAACCGAAACGTAATTTAAATATTGTAATTTTATACACCAGTGTTATGAAATGTTGCAGCGCAAAAATGCGAAAACTTATGAATATTATTTTGCGCACACAAAAATGTACGCGATTTGAATATGTAAATAAATAACGCAAATCGGATAATAATCAACTTATCTGCTTACAACATAATGCGTACAATTTGAAAAATAAACAAATACAATATCCAAAATTCAACCAACTAGCGAAAAACAGCATCACAACAAAAATGAATAATCCCGAAAATATGAATTATTTATTATTTATATTCCTTTGTTTTGATTACTCCGTCTGCGTAGTGAGCATTGACCTCTTTGCGCACTAACTATAAGGCCGAAAATCGTAACACACTCGCACCGAATCAGCTGTTTCCGACTGACAGTTGAATGGGCAAGATGGCGTCAGTCTGAATGTAGACAAAGAAGTGCTCGTTAATAATCAGTGAATTCCTTGGTAAAATCACGGTGATTTTTGTGGATTTTCACGTTTACCGAAAGCCGTTCGCCTGTCTGATAAGATGCTCGACTTGGAAATCGTCCCGGAACGTTCTTTAGGCTGTGAACAATGGGAGTTCGTTCTAGGTGGGTATAACACAAATCGCTTATTTTTGTTTTAATGCGTTTTATTTCGTCTCGTCGTTTTTTTCTTTCGCGATTCCCTTGTTTCGCGTTGAATCCCAGCACTGCGTAAATAATCGAGCGCGTTGCGTCTTCTTTTTTTTTGTATCGTCTCGATTATTTCGTCAATAATTTTAATCCACACTAAATTTAATTGAAAGTGAAATTTTGTTGACCTCCAAAATTTGTTTTGTTAATTTGCAAAATTCCATGTTGTTGTTGTTATTAATAATTTCAATTATTTTATAACAATCACTGTTGTTGTGTTGTCAGGCCTAATTTTGTTTATTTGTTTTTATTTGTTGATAATCAACTTGTGAATTAAGTGAAGTAAGACTGTAGCTCGTTGATAACTAATTAATTAATATCCCAGTTTTGCGAGTGATTCATTAAAAAGTTCTTGAACTTGCTTTTAGTTTTTTTTTCTGTAGTGTTTTAATTTTGCCATAAATTAATTTTCAATGCCGTCCACTATCATCCAAGTCATTAAATAAAGGTTCTTGTTTTTAGTTTATTATTCTATTGGTTTATGAATTAATTAGCACTTTCAAAATAAGTATGTGTGTTTATGTTAACCTTAAACTAAGTTTTATTATTGATAACATAATCCAGACACCTATTAAAAGCTTAAGTGGTTGTTGATGTTTAAAGATAATTTTCAGTTGAAATGCATACATTATAATTTTACTGTTATTAAAAGTTACAGTTATTAATTTATAGAGATTGAGATATACAGGGAATTTTTTTTTTAAGCAGTACATATACAGGGTGCCTGTTTTTTGAGCAGCACTATGGGGATCTCACGTATTTGAAGAGATAGAGAATCGGTTAAATGAGGGCAAAGTTGGGAATTTTAGTGCTTATTATTAATCTGCTTTCACATTTAAAATATCTTGAATTGTCTTGTTGTATTTCCAAAAAAAAACTGAAAATATCGATTTTTTAATGTTTTTTCTTTATTCTTTATTGTGTTGTTATATATTAACAAAAAATATTTACACTTGTCATCATCAGAATTACCAGGGAGGGGGTCGGATTGAATAGGAAAATGAGAAACAAGATAGTAGCGCCGCTAGGTGATCATTTGGTTGAACTAAATTTTATAAAACTATATAATAAACAGTTTATTTCAATATGTAGAAGTGCAATTCTTTAAAGTTTCACTTTGTAAATGCCTAGCAATAATCATAATATCGATATAATATTGATTTATCATTTAGATTTTCTTAGTAATGCATTGTTGTCAAAATGTATGACATCAGTCACGTGTAGTCAGGTGCTGACAAGTATGTCTTTATAAATAAAACACTGTTTATCACTTTGTTTGTATAACAATTGGTTTATTTGGTGACTATAGTTTCGATACTACACGTATCATTATCAAACCGTTAGTAACAAAAAACTACAAAGGAACATTATTTATATTTGCAAATTTTCTAATAACAGCGTTAAAGAGGGGGGTGTATTTAAGGTCAAGCTGGTCGTTAATTACGGGAATTTCCCGATTAGCGCGGGCTCTGTGAATCTCCAAAGACTCCAGGAGGTCCATCTTTCTACCCTTCTCGGCAAAGTGAATAACTGAAAGTACATCCTCGCTAAAAGAATGGTTATTTTCAATCAAATGTTTGGCGAAAGATGACTTATCAATTAATCTATGCCGAAAAGAGTGAAGATGCTCACTGAGTCTGGTCTTAAAATTACGACCAGATTGACCTATATACACTCCCTTACAATCATTACAGGTTAATTTATATATTCCTGATTTGTAAATACTTGGTATCTGAGTCTTATGGTTAAAAATATGATTTTTAATTTTTGTAAATGGTTTCATCGCTATATTTAATTTGTGTTTTGCTAAAATATTTTTTTGTTATACAAACAAAGTGATAAACAGTGTTTTATTTATGTTCAACAATGTATAACGAAGTAGAAGCCTCTATAGTCAGTGAAGTATGTCTTCGTTTGACTGCATGTTGTGAAGCTCTTCCACCTTTCCCTGTGTTTCGCAGTGTTAAACTCTAGCATGTGATTGGCTAACGACCGAGAGGATAACCCTATCTTTGCGTGATTTGTAGTCATTTTGGATGCTTCACGTGCTAGTTCATCCGCTTTTTTGTTGCTCTCGCTGTTGCTGTGTCCTTTTGTCCACGTCAATGTTATGCGGTTGAGTGCTGCTGCCTCGTTCAGCGTTTCAACGCATTTATGTATAATTTTAGATGTTATTTTGAACTTTTCTAATGCTGCTAATGCCGCATTACTGTCAGTGACGATGGTTATGTTTCGTTCACGTCTATTATTACTTTGGCGCTTTCTAAAATCGCGTAGATTTCGGTCTCTGTTGCAGTGGTATGTGCTACTATCAGAATGTGTTTCCGGATAGCTAGGTTTTCGGAGTATATACCCGCCACACAGCCTGTCTTTATCTTTGATCCATCTGTGAACATTACACAGTCTTCCCATAGTGTCTGCTGGTTTGGGTTCACGATGTATTTCTTTTCCAAGATGTACTGGGGAATCTTCTGATCTGTTTTGTTTCTCAGTAGGGAAGGTCTCCATTTGAATATATTTCTGTGTCCTCCGGTTGAAATTTGATCTGACCATGTATTCATGGCCCTCAGTCTTTCTGCTGTTAGTCTTGCTACACTCTTGATGTGAATATCAAGGTGTGGAAGACATAGTATTGTTTCCATGGCGGCAGTAGGTGTTGTTCTGAAGGCTCCTGTTGTGCATGAGCAGGCCAGCCTCTGTATGTGGTTTAGTTTTTGTATTGCTCCTTGTTGATTAGTACGCGTCCACCAGACTAGGGCTCCATATTCGGGGAATGGGACGTTTCATCGCCGGGCCAGTTCATCGCCTGGCCAGTTCATCGCCGGCTGTTTAATCGCCAAGCCAGTTTATCGCCAGGCCAGTTCATTGCCAGGCCAATTGCGATAGGATATGTCAGGATAGGTTAGGATAGGTTTGGATGGGTCAGGATAGGTAAGGATAGGTTAGGATAGGTTAAGATAGGTTAGGATAGGTTAGGTACAATAAAAATAATGCATCTCTTTCTTGTTCAGTATGGTATACCGTATAACATTGTGGAATTGTTAACTCTTTAAGCAACTCTGGATCTGCTTGTACAACACCACTCGTATTTCTTTGCCGACGAATGACTGCTTGGGCTGCCTGGCTTAAATCAGTTATACATTGATTTTTTACTTGTGCAGTGTTTTCTACTGTTGATTTTGCACGTCGTTTTATAGCAGTAACAGTGGCAGCTACTTCCACGCTTATTGCTGAAGAATCATGCGAATGTACATTTAATTCATGTATAACATTTCCATTTTTTGTGTGTATCCTGGCGTTACAACGTCCTACGTCGTCACACCGCCAAAATTTAACACATTGGTCAGACTTACTGTTTTTGTCAAAAATATACATATGTCCTCCGTGGATAAACTTTTTTTCCCTCTTTTGGTCAAACTTTGTTTTTCCATACTTCCATACTTGCAAATAGTAAACCTTAATAGTAAACCTTAATTCTCATTCGATTTTTATTAAGTTTGAGTAACGATTACTTGGTTATAAAACCTAATATTAAATTAGTGGACAATTTCCAGAATTGGGTAATATTTGAAATTTTATCATTAGATTCTTTCAAAATTTATTTTATAAAAATATTGGCGATGAACAGGCCTGGTGATGAAACGGCCGGCGATGAACTGGCCCGGCGATGGAACGGCGGCGATGAATCGGTGGCGATGAATCGGCGGCGATGAAACGTCCTAGACCGCCATATTCGAGTGCCGGTCTAATAATACCTGTGTATATCCACAGCGCTATCTTTGCGTATAGTCCCCAGGTATTACCTAAGGCTCTTCTGCATTGCCAGAAAGTTTTAACTGCTTTCTCAGTTGTATGTTCTAGGTGCTTTGACCAGTATAGTTTGTAATCTAGATAAATTCCTAAGTATTAACCTTCTTTTGATAGTTTTAGTTCAGTCCCGAATAGTTTTGGCACTATACTTAAGAGTATACAAAGTATTGAGAACACTAAGGATTTGTTACCGGTCAAAGACAATTGTTTTGAGGAAGAGCAAGCAGAACAGGTGATGATTCCAATTATTGTTTGGGATCAGAATTCCTTACCGTTTGAGATGTTTATAACGTTTCTTGCCTAATTGAAAAATTAATTAAAAAAATGTTTTCGTTTTCTGATAAATGTATGTGTATATATATTTAGAAAATTCAATTCATTTTCGGGTTTAATTTTTACCAAAATAAATGTAAAAATATTTTATATGAATTTCCAGGTATGCATTTTTCACAAGCGGTGGCGATAATACAGTCACAAGTGGGCACAATCAAAGGCGTCCAAGTCTTGTATAACGACACAGTGAGTACATTACAATCTAAGCAACGCACTTTTGTAACCACTTGAGGAATCCCAATTTCAGAATCCTTTAGAGGTGGACCTTATCATAAATTTGCCGCAGGACGGCATAAGACTGTTCTTTGATCCCATAGTCCAAAGGCTGAAAATCATAGAGATATGTAATATGAAATTGGTGAAATTAAAGTATTGGTAAGTTATTTATGTAATATTTAATTTTTTTCAAACAGCCAATTTTTATTTTAAGTATACATATCAAGATGTACAAGTACACCTTGTAAATTTTGAGGTTGTTTTTTTTAAGTTTAATTTGAAGCTTCTGACGAGTGTTTACAGTCCTTGATTAAGCATGAAGTAAAATTTCGAGTTTAGAAAAACCTGAAAATTTGGTTTGGTCGCGTAGCGAAGCGGAGCGACCAAACCAAATTTTCAGGTTTTTCTAAACTCGAAATTTTACTTCATGCGCCACGCATATTAAGCACTGAAGCATTATGAAATTTAAAATATACTTCTAAATCAGTATGCTAATGCAGTATATTTTGAACTTGGGGTATTTTAGTGTTTTATCCTCATGGCGCATGAAATAAAATTTCGAGGTTAGATAAGCCTGAAAATTTTACTTGGTACTTAATCAAGGAGTGGAAACATTCCTTAGAAACCTCAAATTCAACTTCTCCACAAACCTTGTAAATTTTGAGGTTGTTTTTTTTTAAGTTTAATTTGAAGCTTCTGAGGAGTGTTTACAGTCCTTGATTAAGCATGAAGTAAAATTTCGAGTTTAGAAAAACCTGAAAATTTGGTTTGGTCGCGTAGCGAAGCGGAGCGACCAAACCAAATTTTCAGGTTTTTCTAAACTCGAAATTTTACTTCATGCGCCACGCATATTAAACACTGAAGCATTATGAAATTTAAAATATACTTCTAAATCAGTATGCTAATGCAGTATATTTTGAACTTGGAGTATTTTAGTGTTTTATACGCATGGCGCATAAAATATAATTTCGAGTTTAGATACGCCTGAAAATTTTACTTGGTACTTAATCAAGGAGTGGAAACATTCCTTAGAAACCTCAAATTTAACTTCACCACAAACCTTGTAAATTTTGAGGTTGTTTTTTTTAAGTTTAATTTGAAGCTTCTGACGAGTGTTTACAGTCCTTGATTAAGCATGAAGTAAAATTTCGAGTTTAGAAAAACCTGAAAATTTGGTTTGGTCGCGTAGCGAAGCGGAGCGACCAAACCAAATTTTCAGGTTTTTCTAAACTCGAAATTTTACTTCATGCGCCACGCGTATTAAACACTGAGGCATTATGAAATTTAAAATATACTTCTAAATCAGTATGCTAATGCAGTATATTTTGAACTTGGAGTATTTTAGTGTTTTATACGCATGGCGCATGAAATAAAATTTCGAGTTTAGATAAGCCTGAAAATTTTACTTGGTACTTAATCAAGGAGTGGAAACATTCCTTAGAAACCTCAAATTTAACTTCACCACAAACAAATGCCTGGAAATTTACTGTGTGTGCACTGGGTATGTGTACTTAAAATAAAATTTCCCTGTATAATTAAAATATCAGTGAGTCACATTTTAATACAACAAATTTAATTTTTTTTCTTATAATCAATTTGTTACGAACACAAAAATAGTCATGGTGTAATGCAATCATTGGCATGCTAAAAGGTAATTTGTGTGTGATTGTAATTATGTATGTTGTCAATGAATTCAAGTGCATATTGGATAAAGATTGATTTTTAACACGTTAACTGCTAGAGTGTATTTTGCAAACATTCCCTGTGGGCCAAGAGGTGTTTTGTAGTTTCAAACAATGTGTAATGATAAATTAAATTAAATTTTATGCTAATAAAACTCTATCAACTATATTTTTAGTATTAATATTGGCAAATGACCTGTAGAAGCCAACGTAATCCATAACGTGTAAATATTCTAATTTAGCAGTCATTTAACACCTAGAGATCGTAACTAGCGTGACTACCTAGCAGTCCCTAGGGACCGCTCTGGCTTAGGCGGAAAGTTAAACAGCAATCCCTGGGGACCGCCCTGGCAGTTAATTTTCAATTTCCTAATATATATAAACAATCTTTATTTACAGAAAAAGCATATACATATATAAATGTAAACAGAAACAATATATATATAAAAATAATATTCCTAATATTAATACAAAAAATAGAGAATTAACTTGAACTATTTTTCTATTGTAAATAATTCGCCTCAATTAACTATCAAAATCAAATTTGCTGATTATCATGTTATCGTAAAATTTTACAAACTTTTTTGGTGCAATTAAGTAAACTCAAAACTGAAATTTAGCAATAAATTTCTTAAATTTTTAGATGGAAATAGAACTATCTCACTAATTTATTGCAGTTTCATATATTGTATTTAACTCGTTGACTGCGTTACCCGTCGCCTAGGACCAGTGCTGATCTTTGTTGTGGTGCGGGGCCATATTTATGAAAACTTTCATATCTTGCGGAGCTTTTAATTTCCTCAATATATCTTTTAATCATTGAGTAAAACGACTGCAATGGTAAATAGTAAGATATATTAGTAACAAAATAAATGAAAAATATACGTCCATAGGCGGTACAGTATTTGCGTAAAACAAATAAATAATGTTATACAATTATTTAATTTGAAATCAAACAACACAGTTGGGAGGGTTTCACAACTGTGTTGTTTTATTTCAAATAGTATTATGGAGTTTCATCATGTATCCGCCTCATCAATTAAATATATAAAAAAAAATTATTTAATTGCTGGTCCTCAGGGACCGGTAACGCACACCAGCGCAGTTGTTCGATTTCACTACCGCAGTTAACGTGTTAAAAAAGTAAAGTCGTTTCTGCCAGGTCCTGATGGTACAACTTTAAAAATAAGTACATGTGTTTAATAATTTTAGTGGTATGGCCTTTAACTCGCCAGAAGTGTTGCCTTCTATCGAACAAATCGAACACTCGTTCGGAGCCACCCACCCAGGTGTCTACGACTCGGAAAAGCAGCTCTTCGTGCTAAACTTCAGAGGGTTGTCTTTTTATTTCCCAGTAGAATCTAAGTGTCAGACAAGTAGTACTCATAATTTAGGTAACAACACTTTCGAATTCCAACCTCATACCGAATTCTAAGTAATCAATTTCAGGATCTTTACATTTTCCCCCGGGCTCCTCACCGTTAGTAGCCCGTATGGCGATTTACTGTGGCGCCAGTGTGGAGCAAGCCGCGGCGCCGGAACTTCCCCTTACTTGTTACCATGGACAGATGTATTTGAGGAAGGCGGAGGTTATCAGGGGAGACAGTTACACGAAGGGCATTCGGTTGTGTCTGTTGGCCAGTGCTAACACGAGACGGATAGACGCTTCCAAGCTGCAGATGGAGAGGGAGGTGCTGTTGGGTCACACGGCGCAGGACGTCGCGTCTTCGCTCGGTGCTCCCTCCAAGGTGTTTTTTAAGAGCGAGGATAAAATGAGGATTCACAGTCCCAATGCGCACCGTCGGGTCACTGCCAGTCGTAGTGATTACTTTTTTAATTACTTTACCCTAGGTTTGGTAAGTATTTCTTATGTTTTGAAAAATGATCTAATTTCTTGATCATTGTTCCCAGTAAATTAGCAGTAATGTTTGAGAATAATTTATGAATTATATATAAGTACTAATGTCAAAATAGACTAGGAAATTTACAACACAAATACTCACTACTTAAGTGAAAACTAGTAGTATGTTAGGATATGAACCAGTACGCTTAACTCTGCAAACTATCGTAGACTACATAAAAGGTCTAGGTATTGATAGACTCCAATAGGTGAGGGATATTAATATTCAGGTCGACGGAATTCGAATAGCATCGTTTGTGTGGCCCATTTTGTTGAGCTGGTATCTCATAGGAAAGTCCAGTAAGGAGGGCGGTGATAAGCCTTAAATTGCTTTCCTCAAGTGTGCGCTTTTGGTAATATCCTCCCATTCCTAGATCATCCCTTTGATTTGGGTCTCTTTATACCACTATAGGGCTTTGGTCCTTGGAAGTGAGTTTTTTAGCCTTCTGTTGCTAGGCCGTTATCAATTTTATTGCCTTTAATCCTTACATAACTTGGACCGAGAGCAGCTTAGCTCCCTGGAATTTTTCTGGTGCCCATAAAAATGTTTTGTACACTGCATATTATTTATTACTATTTTAGATATATATTTACCAAATTTTAGTGCTGGCAAGTGCCTCCATCACGGCCGAATAGGTTAACTCTGTTTTTCCTAGCCAGTTGGTTTACAGATTGTTTGCATTCCCAGACAGATTTAGACATGTAATGAACACTACACAGTCCTTCGATAGTGTCTGCTGATTTGGGTTCACGATGTATTTCTTTTCGAAGATGTACTAGGGAATCTTTTGATCTGTTTTGTTTCTCAGTAGGGAAGGTCCCTATTTGAATATGTTTTCGTGTCCTCCGGTTGAAATTTGATCTAGCCATGTGTTCATGGCCCTCAGTCTTTCTGCTGTTAGTCTTGCTGCACTTTTGATGTGAATATCAAGGTGTGGAATACATAGTATGGTTTCCATGGCAGCAGTGGGTTTTGTTCTGAAGGTTCCTGTTGTGCATGAGCAGGCCAGCCTCTGTATGTGGTTTAGTTTTTGTATTGCTCCTTGTTAATTAGTCTGCGTCCACCAGACTATGACTCCATATTCGAGTGCCGGTCTAATATGATTAACGCAATCGCTTACGGATTGGTTGCATTGAGTGTGTTTCCTGGACCACATCGGACTTCCCACCCATGATTGCGTTAATCATTAACCACTACACTGCACAAGGCAGAAATCCGAAAAACGTCAGTCACGGAGGAATTCCGTGCAAACCCCTCCTGCCGGTCTAATAATACCTGTATATATCCACAGCGCTATCTTTGGGGATAGTCCCTAGGTATTACCTATGGCTCTTCTGTATTGCCAGAAAACTTTACCTGCTTTCTCAGTTTTATGTTCTAGGTGCTTTGACCAGTTTAGTACCAGTTTAGTATTTAACTTCTTTTAATAGTTTCAGTTCAGTCCCGAATAGTTTTGATAGCGTGTGTGTTTCTTGGTAAACATCACTACCTCGGTCTTTGTGGGGTTTACTGATAACGAGTTGGTTATGCACCAGTCCTTCGCAAGTTAAAGTGCTGTTTGCATTCTGTTGCCTTAGCGCCAATCCTATAATGCAAACACTATCGCCGACTCCTCAACAATTTAGAACGTAATTCTACAATCTTTAAACATAGCTTGGATCCAGGCAGATGTGAGGCGTTAATTCCTCTAGTTCTGGTGGCTGTTCCTACAGATTCATAGGTGTCCCTTCGATGTCCAAGAATGCACATAGGCCACATCATTGCTTGTTATGCTCTTCTCCATTTCACTTATGAGAGTAATTGAAAATTGCGAAGAGGGTAGGACTTTAGCCCTATTCCTCTATTGTTTCTGTCAATGAGTTTCTCCATTGAGAAAGGAGGTTAGGTTTATCGGCTGATATGACTTAGGCTCATCTGTTTGGCGTTGGCCAGTCTTTTGTATAAAAATCACTGCAACCTCCCTCCATGACTTTGAAATGTGCCTAAAAGAGTAACTAGCTCTAAATAGGTGACTAAGGCTTTGCAGTTGTTACATGTCCTCTTTTTACAGGATGGCATCCTTGCGGTCAAATGCCATCCTTGCACGTGGCTTTGAACACTTGAAACCCTTTTGTTTGGGGTGAAGATTCTTTTTGCGCATATTTTGCTCTCTGGTAGCAACCGAGTCTTCACTTTGTATTTCACGAGAACCAAGATAGTGAGCTTCTAGAAGTACTCTTAGACTTTCGTCTAGGGTTCCAGTGTATTCACCGTTGGACTTTTTTAGTAATCCAATATCATTCGTGTGATCCTTTGCAAGGATTTTTTGAAGGTGCTGCATGTGGTAAGATTATTAATCCCGTCCTCCAAGTTTTCCTTTCTTTCCAAGTTTTCTTTAAATTTTTATAGTTTTTTAGCATTATTCAATTCAATTATTACTCCACTATCTAGGTCAATGTCCTGCTCTTGAGGGGAAACGAATGAAGTACCTCGGTCTGCACCACGCAAGTGAACTGGCGGAGCTCTCACCTATAAAGGTGGGAGATCTGATCGGATTCATTAGGTGCTCAAATTGGGAAGGATCTCTCATGGTATCACAACGGGCCCTATGGGCCTAAGTGAATAGCCTCGGCTATTGCCATATAAACCTAACCTAACCTAACCTAGCATTATTCAAAGT
Source organism: Philonthus cognatus (assembly GCA_932526585.2). NCBI lineage: Eukaryota > Metazoa > Arthropoda > Insecta > Coleoptera > Staphylinidae > Philonthus > Philonthus cognatus. The sequence continues at coordinate 52,731,764 of OW052248.1, forward strand.
ACAGCTAGTTTTTGATCGTAGGCTAGCCTTTGTATTAGTCGGCAGGTACTTTTGTAAGCGATGATAACATCTTGTAGGTGTGTTGATGCTGCCTCTAGTTGTTCGACAGTTTCAATAGGATTCAGTGTTCTCGCAAGTTCCCACGACAGTTGCTCTATATTGGCCTCCCAGTCAATATTTTTCGGATTTCTGAAGCTATTGATGTGGTTATTACCACCATCGATGAATCTGTTTGAGACGTGCCACTTCTTTATAAACTGACTTGTACAATTATCAGTTTACCTTAATGTCTAATGTAATGACAGTGGGTTTATTACCTTTTTTGAGTATGTCTAGATTGTTAGCTAACACAATCAAATAGGAACTCACCTCTTGTGTTTGTGCGCATGCTGTCCCATACTACGTAGTGTTTGCATCGCTGCCCAAGATAAGGTGTTTATTGTCCTTTTTGCACCGTTGATAAGACCTCAGACCAGAAGAAGTAGGCCGACGCCATGACCAGTGTCCTCTTGCCCTTAACCATTGTTACTCCAACCATTGCTGTATCCAGGTCTGTAGTAGTAAACTCTTGTGTCAATTTAATTACAACTTTTTTATTCGGAATTTTCGTGCTTCTAGACAACCAAATTTATAGGCAAGAAATATTATGCTCGAAATGACCCATCCACCAGGCATGCGCCTCTGATTTCTTGTGTCCAGGGTTGTTATGTTCAAGACACTTTGTTTTAAAACAGTGTTTCAAACATATTTAAAAACGAACTTCGTGTTTTAAACGGTTTTTATAACAACCCGGCTTGTGTCAGATTTTCGTCTTATATAATAGCCGTTCTATTTATTCTAAATGCCCCATTTTACAAAAATAGAATAGTCCGACAATTATTTAAACTTCATAAAAGTATAATTTATTGATTTCAAGCTTTTCGACTTATTATTTGAAACATTTTTCGATATTCTCAATATTTACTGAGATAGAATAAAAAGCTTAAGTTTGAAATTTCAGCTCTACAGAGTCCGCAATATCCACATAGATCAACATTTTTCAGAAATGGTCTTAATTGACTCTTGAGGTCCAAACGGATATCTCCGCGAAAAATTGTTATTTGAAAAAAATTACAAAAACAATAGTTTTTCTTTAATTTACATACAGGGAAAGTAAAAATATAGCATACCTACCAATGCCGTAGCCAGGGGGGGGGATATGGAGGTTGAAACCCCCCCCCCCTCCGAAATTTTTAAAATGTAAAATTTTACTATGTAAAAGCTGCCCCGTTAGGTCAAAAACAAAATGTTTACCATTAACCCCCCCCGACATTTGTTCTGGCTACGGCCTTGATACCTACCATTTACAAAAACTTCATTTTTACTTAGATTCACTGTATGAATTTTCATATTGTGAACATAATTCTTTGTGAATATTTAAGGATTAGTATTAACTCATATTTCAATTGTAGGATGTGCTCTTTGATGCGAGGACGAACCTTGTAAAAAAGTTGGTACTCCACACGAATTACCCAGGACACTATAATTTCAACATGTACCAAAGGTGCGAATTCAGTGTGATGCTAAATGACATGACTGTGACGGCGTACTGCCGATGGGATGAACTGTGTAAGCAACTTACACCCAGCGAGCGGCCCGTTGTGTTAAATAGGGCCAGTTCTACCAATACAACCAACCCATTTGGCAGCACATTCTGCTACGGTTACCAGGACATCATCTTCGAGGTAATATTACAATGATTAAGTACACAAATGATATTTTGCAAGTTCAATAAAATAGTAAAAGTTCATAAGAGCAACAAACATCACATAAATTAACAAACAAAAATTCTCCGATTACTTCTTAAAATATGTCATTTCACTTTCGAACTTGATTTTTTATAAAATTACGTTAATTGTTTTTTTTTTAGGTGATGCCCAACAATTACATAGCTTCGTTAAGCATTTACGGTGACGGTAAACCTGTGGAGGGGGAGAGTGAGCTCGCGTGACAGAGGCTCTCTGCCACATACCTCATTCTTGCTAACAGGTACTGGCAACCTTAAAAATCTCACCGAAGTTAAATCAACACAACTTACACACACTGAATTAAACAAAAAAAAAGATAAAATGTGAAAAAAAATCTAAAAAAGAGTCATTGAATGAATAACAAGGCGTTCAAAAAAGTGAACAGAAATATTTATTCAAAGGTTAATAGTCACGAAAAATCACCGGTGTCTTTTAGATAAATGCTACCCTCATTAATAACAATGAAACAAGAAAAAAAATATAAATAAATGACGAAATAAAAGGAAAATACAGTAAACACCCAAAAGTTACAGTGGTGCGCGGCAGGTATTTAGGGGACAGGGTAAATACAATTTCAATTCATGAAAGCAACAAATTATCTATCTCTTTTTAGTGTGTTTTAAAAATATGTAAATATATTCGTTCATGTTCAACTTACAATTCATTTAGGTTATTTATTTCGTGTTTTAATAAGTAATTGTTAAGTTAAATAAATTACAGAGAATTTTTCTTTCAAGCATATAATTTTGAAAAGCGTTCAATTTAAAGACTGTAACGAGTGTTTCCACTTCTTGGTTAGGCATAAAGTACAATTTCGAGTTTAGAAAAGCCTGGAAGTTTGGTTTGAATTTAAATAGTTTATTGATAAAACTTCTAAAATTAAATCCTTAGAATAAAATCCTGAAAAAATGGTAACCCACATAAAGATAAATTTGAAATATTAAAAAAGCAACAAGTTAATGGCATATGAACTACCAATCTTCCCATATAACGAATATCCTGGCAATTATTTAAGTTATGAATAATACATCCCGCGCATATAAATAGTGTTGCTTTAAATAAAGCATGAGTTAACAAATGAAAAAAGCTAATTCAAAGTGGAGCGACCAAACTAATGTGAATAACTGTATTGTTTCGAGTTTACGTGAAGTGATTAATCACAAATAGAAAGACTGTTATTCCTTACTTCACTTTTTATTTATTATAAAAAGTGAAGTAAGGAATAACAGTCTTTCTATTTGAAACTAATGTGAGTTGGCGAAAATTCTCGAGCTCGTTCTCTGTGACCAAAATAGCGAAACATAGAGAACGTTCTGTTGGGGAATGACCGAAATAATTTTCATGCCTCTGCTCGCTGTTTTCTCCCGGGCTAGATGCGCCGTCATCAATTATCCTCCTCGCGCACATTGTTGCATTCTTTCTTTTTTTTTTTAGCTAACTAAGGATATCGTTTTTAAAACGTGCTCGAGAATTTTCGCCAACTAACAACACTAGACCAAACCAAATTTTCAGGCTTTCCTAAACTTTTACTTCATGCGCCACGCATTTAAAACCACGATTTAATGTGAAGTTAATTGAAAGGAACGAAACTGTTCCTATGCCCAACAAGAAGACTTCATAAGAAGTCTAGACATTGAGGGACTCAAGTAGGTCAGGGATAGTTACAAAAGATCTTTTAGGTCGAGGTAACTTCGAAAGGCCCAGAGGCCACACGACCCACCGACCCCATACCATACCATGCCCAACAAGAAGATAGTTGTAACATGTGCCACACGTAGGGCGCAAAAAATCAAAATTTTTAGGCTTTCCTAAACTCGATTTTGCTTATAGTAAAATAGATTTTAGGAAAGCTACAAATATACTACCTTAGCAGTATATTTTGAATTTTACTTTAAAAATTTCGAGTTTACAAAAGCCTGAAAATTTTCAGGCTTTTCTAAACTCAAAATTTTTCTTCATGCTTTATCAGGAGTGAAAACACTCGTTCAAATTGAATGCGTTTCAAAAACGACAAATGTGTAAAAATTTACAAATCGAAATATCTATACTTAAAAGAAAAACTCCCTGTACAAGATATCTTAGTGAACATTTCGTTTTAATTTCCCGACAGTGTAATTTAAATATGTTAATTTATTTATTATTCTCACTCGTATTTATTTAAATTAAAACAATAATTAGTCTATTTATTATGACTCATAATTATGTTTTAAATACGCGTTGTTTTTTTTTTCCTGTTAATGCTTACATACACATAACACACGTGATTAAGTTATAAGAATTCACGTTAAAAAATGAAATAAAAAAATGGGCATTTGCTGTATTTCACAGGTAATAAGTATGTGATACTGATATTTTAGGTTAGTCGTTAAAACGGATAAACAAAAGTATTTTTAGTGGATAATAGTTTTTCTCCCAGTCTCTCTTTTTCGTATGTATATTTTTTTAACAAGTGTGCGTGTTTGAATGTAGCTGTTTAGCGATGGATGGAATGTTATTTTTGTAATGAACAAAATCAAATTAACAATTGCCCGATTGCACCACTTTGATGTTTAATTAAATTTTTAGGTTATGTACAGAGTGTTGAATTAGTGAGCTCTAGGAGAATATCAGCATCCTCTATGTTCAATAGAATGACGAAAATTGCAATTTTCTATCTTATTTTGATCTAATAAACGCCGAATACCTCCGGTACGACTTGGAATGATCGCAAGTTAATAAAAATGACACTTGTCGATTTCAAAAACCAAACAATATACAGAGTGATCCATTTAACCCTTTACTGCTCAAATTTTTTGTTTTGGTTAAAAAAATTACATGATATGTAATTTTGGTCATAGATTAAGAAAAAAATAAGTAAAAAAATCAATTGTTGATATTTTTTTAATTATTGTTGTTTTTAATAAAGATGCAAATATGTATCATTTTACATTATGTAATTGATTTTTAGGTTGAACAGATTACAAAATGATGCATTTATGCTACACCACAATTTTTTATTATATGTACTTAAGGCATGTTATAACTTTTTTTTCACAATTCACATTTGATTTTTCTACTTTTTCGCGATGTTTTTGTGAGCGCAATTTTGCAGCAATTGTAATGCGGTTTTTTGCAAACGATAAAGAATACCTTGTACTTTCATAGACAAATTTTAAATTTGAAAATATTTCTTAAGTGGGGCAGTTGCGGCTTCTCGTAGTAGGGCTTGCAAAAAGTGTACCGTTTCGCGGTACCAGAAATAATTCGAAATCTGTTAATCTAAAACAAAAAACCAAAATGGCATTATAAAAGTAATGATATTTTGTAGTCCCACTGGCCAAATATTTTCAAATTTAAAAATTGTCTATGAAAGTACAAGGTATTCTTTATCGTTTGCAAAAAACCGCATTACAATTGCTGCAAAATTGCGCTCGCAAAAAAATCGCGAAAAAGTAGAAAAATCAAATGTGAATTGTGAAAAAAAAGTTATAACATGCCTTAATTCTTTCTAGTGTAAACTTACATTACACATATTGTGAAAGTTACAGGTTTTTAAAGATATAAAACAAGTAGGTAAACAATAATGACATTTACAAACAAAATTATTATTGCGCATGAAAATATTTAAAACAATTTTTTCCAGCATTAAAACATAAGGATGTATTACATTTTTCGCACATTACGTGTGTAAAGCCTTTGCACATTGGCATTTTGCATCGCAAGCGATTGCTATGCCAAATAGGCCAGTGTGCTAACTGGTCTTTGCGAACGCCATGTGGGGGAATATATGAAGCAGGATGACGCTTTTTTCTTTCTTCTAATTGATGTTCTACAGCAGACTTTCTTCCCCGTTGCTTTCGAACGCCTAAGCCGGTTAATAACATTTCCATAGCAACTTCAATACGAAAATCTGATAAAGTCAAAATGTTTGAGGTTCTTTCTCCTTTTTGTTGAAGAACACGTTTGTATAATAACCAGGCATTAACTATTGATACATCAATTAGGTGATAAAACATACGTAAATACCATTTCTTTGATTTAATTTTAATTTTATGCCTACCAATCAAACTATCTGCCAGGTCGACCCCACCCATATGGCGATTGTATTCTTTTACTAATGTTGGACAATCTATATTTATTTTTTTAGATTGGACTTTATCATAACGTTGGATGGATTGCATCGGCAAGATTCCACAAAAGTTAGATAAGAGACAAACGGCTTTGTTATCTTTCCAGACGACAGAAGTTATATCAATTGTGTCGACAGTAGTGACATATTCGTGAGACGTTCCTCGCTGCGACTTTAGAATTTCTGTTTCATCAGGTAGTATGCAATTCGGAATTCTATTTTTCCGTACAGTGCCCAGGGCTAGAATTCCACGTTGCCCTAATTGTACCATAAGTGGTACTGTGGTATAATAATTATCAAAATAAACTCTATGATTTATATTTTGAGGTAGCTGACGGATAAGTCTTATTACAACATTAGCACTGGCTCCAAGGTTGTCTTCATTTTCTTTTCTATTTTCATCATCATTCTCTTGGCCTGTATAAATTTCAAAATTGTAAGTAAATCCCGAAACTCCCGATAATACAAAAAACTTGTAACCCCACTTATGGGGTTTTGCAGGTATATATTGCTTTAGAAAACTCCTGGCTTTAGTTGAACAAATTTGTTCATCAACGGACAGGTCTCGTTCGTAGGGCACAGTAATAAATCGTTCGAGTAAATGTTTGATAACAGGACGTAATTTGTAAAGGCGGTCATGATTGGGATCATTGCGGTTCGTCATATGTACATTATTATTGAAATGTAAATACTTGCGAATTTTGTCGAAATATTTTTGGGTCATAGCTTGTTTGATGCTTTCAATGCCAATTGACTTAGACCAATAACTCCGGATACTTGGAAGGTGGATTACCGACATCATAATGCATGCACCAACATATTTTTTTATATCCTGTGAAGTGATATTTTCGGGGTGGTCGCAAGAAACTTGACTTGCGTAAAGGTTTGACTGATCAGCTATATCACTGAATAATTTATCCGTAAAAAAATATTTAAAAAACTCAAGTGGTGTGCTTAGTTCAGTGATGGTATGAGGCAGTGTTTCATCGCCGCGAAAAATTAAAGCATTACCTGGAATTTGAAGATTTCCTTTCTTCCATTTTATGTTAGCATACTTTTGTTTTAGTACCTGTAAATCGTTTTTACATTTAATATTTTTTTGTGAAGGAGAATCAGTCGAATCAACAGCATTTCTTTTATTTCTCCCCTTTCGTAAATTAGTTCGTTTTACAACAGTTTTATCAGCAACTACTGTTTCTCTATTTTCCTCTTCAATGACTACATGGACATTTTCTTTTTCTTCAAATTCTTTTTCATTTAGATGCCCTAATTGCGATTTACTAGTTGTAGCTTCGATATTTGACTCTGCCTTATTCTCTACATTGATTATATTTTCACTGATTGTTTCTAAAACTGGTGTATTCAACATATTTTCAATGGGTATATCGTCAAAAAAAATTGGAATATTTTCAAAATCGAACAGTTCTGCAGGCACACATGAGTCTAAAGATTTGTTAGTTTCATTATCAACGAAATCTTCTTGGTTGATAACATTTTCTTCTTCAGAGGAAACTTCGAATTCATCGTGACTGTCTGATAAATGAGCGATTGCCTCTTCTAATTCTTTCTCAGTCAGTGGCCTCCTTCTATTCCAACTTTTCCAATCCATTTGTGGTTGTTCTAAAAGTAATGATGAATATTCAAAAACTATAACAGCCAGTGTCTACAATGTGAACACACACTGTAGCACATTTGCATCAAATTGTGTTTTGGGTACGTTTGTATTTTACACTGTTATGCAAAATGATGCAGAAGTGCAACGTATTAAATTTAGCTTATAACTTCTACATTTCAATTGATATAATTAAATAAACAACAGAAAACGTTTAAACACACATGTATTACCTTGGGGTATTTTTGCTGTTCGTAAATACACACAATTATATAAATGTTTAAGTCACAAAATCACTGCACGCGCTAGTTTATTATGATCTGCGGTACACTACGTTCTGTCGCCATTTACATAATGTGTATTGCACAACATGTTGCAATCTTCTTAGAACACCAATGGGAATTAGATGCCGATTCGCAACATAACGTTATTTTGGATTTTTATTATTCAAAGTATTTTATTTATGAGTTTTAATTTGCCGTTGCATATATGGATCAAAAAGCAGTAAAGGGTTAAAATTTGCAAAAAGCATACGCTACTGTCTTTATGGCACACCCTGCATACATTCAAATAGTTTTAGGTTATGCTGCTTTTAAAGTGAAGCAATCTTACTGGCGACACTTTATTTCTATCTTTAGCGAGAACTGAGATAACTTCCTTGTACACACTAATGGGACACCTTGTGTAAATCAATAAAACTATAACTTACTTGACTTTAATGATCTGCTTGTATTTTTAGGTTATGTGAATTACCGTTATAAGATGAGATACGGTACGGAAAAGATTACTTGCCGATGCGCAGTGTTAAATTGTGGCGGGAAAAGGAATGGGCTCACTTAAAAGTTCAACATTTTGTTGAGTAGAAAAAATATTAAAACACAAAAATCAATAGAATTGAGTTAACTTGTAAGGCCATAAAGTTGATAAAAATAAAAGTTGAGCATTTTGTTGAGTAGAAAAAATATTGAAACACAAAAATCAATAGAATTGAGTTAACTTGTAAGGCCATAAAGTTGATAAAAATATCAGGTGAAGAACAAGTTCACTTGTTCTTCACCTGAAGAAGCCACAGTGTGGCGAAACATTTGTTGTGAATACAAAATAAACAATTTTTGAAAGTTATAAACAAAGTGTTTTACTTAAAGTAACGAGTAATTAGAGTTAACTCTAAAAGTTGATTTACGCTGTAAATGTTTAGGCATTTGTCGATTTTCTATAAAAACGTGCAATATAAGGTTTAGAACAAGTGTTTCCACTCCCAGACTAAGCATGAAGTAAAATTTCGAGTTTAGAAAAGCCTTAAAATTTGGTTTGGTCGCTCCGCGAAGCGGAGCGGCCAAACCAAATTTTCAGGCTTTTCTAAACTCGAAATTTTACTTCATGCGCCACGCGTATAAAACACTTAATATTGTGAAGTTAGAAATACACTGAATTTTTTTTTTTTAATGAGTTATGATAGAAATCTTTAAATAACAAAATATTAACAATTTTCTTCATACATTTTCAAGTCAGGTCAAATAATATAATATATCAAATTAACTTATTTAGTAATTTAATAAGCAAAAAATTAATAATGTTGCGTGTATGCATCAATCGTGCTTAATGGGTTAATAGATGGTTAGAGAAAGTTTTAAGTTGCTCTAATAATAAAAGTAGTGTTTAGTGAAGTCCCTAAAACTTTTTACTATTCGATCTTTAGAAGGTCTAGTTGATAGATAGTTTAAATGCTTGATTAAGGATGATAATTGATAGAGCATTGTAACAAATCAATTAAAATAAGATTTTAAATATTTCATTGTATGATTCAATATCCGGAGGTGAGAATGGATATTTATTATCTTAAGTTGGTTTATTAATTAAGACACAATGTTAGCATTTTACAGGAAAAACATTTTTGTAATTTTATATATTATTTAAAGTGTGCAAACTATAAGAAGCTAAGCTAATTTTCTCGAATTCAAATATTTTTGAATTGGAATTATTCATGGATGATATTTATAACTAAGAACAGTTTTAAAAACTAACTTCTATTAATAAGGCAAGAATTGTTTAATGTTCATTGTTTTAAATCAGTTTTCGTAATTTTATCACTACATAATTTTTACTTACACAAATAAGACACTTTAACTTTGTTCGCATAACTGAGGTTAACAGTTCTATTTACTATTTATTCACATAACATATTTATCGTTTCATTTAATTAGGCAAGTAACACTGGTCTGCAAAAAAAAATTTTTTTTCGAGCCCTCACACCATTCCTGCTGTTTCTTATGTATAATGACCTCCTGAATCCGAATATGACCTCCGTTTTCCCCCATCACCCGCCGTTTTCGGGGGAGGCCCCCCCACCTATTTTTATCACTTTTCGATAATTTGGAGGGATGAAAAGGATTATTTTAGCCTTTACATTTCTTCTGAGGGGCTAGAGAGGTAAAAAGTTCCAAAACGTGAACATTTGTAGCAAGGAGGTAGATTTGGGGATGGGATTTGCCCCCTTAAATTGTAAAAAAAATCATTAAAAATGATCAATTTTTCCGTTTTTTTTGCAGTTTTTTCACTTATTTTCTACATATTCCAGCTTCCATTCGCCCGCATCCTCCCCCAAACACCCCCAAATAATAAAAATATATTGCAACAATATATAGCAACAATAATAAACATATATAGCAACAATAGTAAAAATATATAGCAACAGTTCGGAAGATTCACTGTACCACGCTGGCGCTCTCAATACTCCCCCCGTTTCCCCCATCCATTGGAGGGGTGAAAAGAATTATTTTAGCTGTAAAGAATAATAAATAAAAAGTAAAATAATAAATGTATACTAATAAATAACTAAGATAAGTACCTTCATTTGGTGCTTGCTTTCCTTTTGTACCCTGAGGTAGAAGTTTCTCGTATCAAAAACCAGCAGTACTCTGCTAACATGCTCGCATTCCACTTCCCCGAAAATCTCCTCTCGAACTTAGAAAGTTTAAACCTGTCAAAGCATGAAAATTCCTGGGCAAACCTGTGCGCGCGAGGTATTTAGAGCACCAGCGTGGTACAGTGAATCTTCCAAACTGTTGCTATATATTTTTATTATTGTTGCTATATATTTTTATTGTTTGGGGGAGGATGAGGGGGGATGGAAGCTGGAATATGTAGAAAATAAGTGAAAAAACTGCGAAAAAAACGGAAAAATCGATTATTTTTAAGGATTTTTTTACAATTTAAGGGGGCAAATCCCCCCCCAAATCTACCTCCTTGCTACAAATGTTCATGTTTTGGAACTTTTCACCTCTCTAGCCCCTCAGAAGAAACGTAAAGGCTAAAATAATCCTTTTCATCCCTCCAAATTATCGAAAAGTGATAAAAATAGGTGGGGGGGCCTCCCCCGAAAACGGTGGGTGATGGGGGAAAACGGGGGTCATATTCGGATTCAGGAGGTCATTTTACATAAGAATCAGCAGGAATGGTGTCCGGGCCGATTTTCATGCCGACCAGTGTAATTAGAAAACATTTGTGTACATGAAACCAAATCTCATGAAAAATAACTTGTTTAAGTCATCGAAATGTCATTATCTTAAGGCAATCCACTTAATTCACAACAATAATTCGTCCGCGTTTCTCGCCTAGTTAAATGAAATGAGATATATTTCATGTATATTTTTTTATCCATTATTCTGATTTTATTGCTTTTCAATAATTATGAGGATTATGTAACCATATTTATAATTTGCCTCAAATTGAATGATATTGGCGAACATTTTTATTTCCATGCTGTTTTATTGTAAAATTGATTTTTTATTTCCACAAGTAAGACAATTCAACTATTTGTGTAAGTGAGGTTAATCTCGATTTTTTATTTATTCACATTACATAATTCATATATTTTTTTAATCAATTATGATGGTTTTATTGCTTTTTAACAGAGCTGGGACGAATCCTCAATGTATTAAATAATTTGATGAAGGAACATTTTCTATAGAACGATAAATAGTAATGTATATTTTGGAGTGACTTCTATTTTTCCTGAATAGTGCATATCGGTAAACGGTAAAATATTACCGGTATTTTGGTAAATTAAATAAATAACATTTTGTGATGTAATATTATATCTTCAATAAAATAAAACCTCTAGAGTGCTATGGAACAGAGCTGGGACGAATCCTCATAAAAAGGATTCGAATCACGAATCCGAATCACCTAATATGATTCGAATCACGAATACTCGAATAACGGATTCGTAAGAGGAAAATATGATTCGAATCAAAGATTCGAATCCTGTTTTTTCGAACCACGAATACAAATCCTTTAAGAATAAATTTGATTTTATTATTTTTTTTCGACCATTTATATATAAATATCGTTACCAGTTGTTTTAAGAAAAATATTTAAAACCTAATTATTTTAATTAACACTGAACATCGTTGATAACAGACTAAACATCTGATTCCCTGTTACTCTGATTACAGATGTATTTGTGTGTTTCTGAACTTCACTTCAAATCAGTGTTTTGTACGCGTGGCGCATGAAGTAAAATTTCGAGTTTAGAAAAGCCCGAAAATTTGTCTCGGGTCGCTGCGCGACCCTCGACAAATTTTCACGGGGCTTTTCTAAACTCGAAATTTTACTCCATGCTTAGTCTGGGAGTGGAAAACAGTTTTGTATATAATATTGATAACTTTTGATAAACACTTGCCTTCTTTATTTAAAAAAAAAACAATTGACTTTTTCTTTTAGATACTTTATCACCCTGTATTAAAACAAATACGCCCATCTTGTAGATCTCGCCACAATAGCCTAAATGCATGTATTATATTTTTCTGTAGATAGAATAGTTTTTGAGTTATAACGTTTTTTGTCATAGTTGAAAAATGCCGAGAATTTACACGAGCGCGCTCGCTTTTTTTGTATTTCGCAAAAGTTGCGAATAACTCAATAACTAATGGGAATGCAGAAAAGTTATTAGAATGAAAGTTTTAGATAAAGAAATTTAGGATAATTTAATCTTCAAGTTTTTTCGTAGCTATCTTATTTCTTGGAGAAAAATCGACAATTTGTTGAAAGCTTCGTAAAAAATGTTCACAAAATCATGGAATAACTTCTTAGAACAATTTATTGGAATTTGTGTGTGTTTTTAAACTTCGGGATAAATCAGCGTTTTACGCGCGTGGCGCATGAAGTAAAATTTCGAGTTTAGAAAAGCCTGAAAATTTGGTTTGGCCGCTCCGCGCTTCGCGCTACGCGACCAAACCAAATTTTCAGGCTTTTCTAAACTCGAAATTTTACTTCATGCTTAGTCTGGGAGTGGAAAACAGTCTTCTATATAATATTGATAACTTACGATAAACACTCGCCTTCTTGATTAAAAAATAAAAAACAATTAACTTTTTCTTTTAGATACGTTATGGATCACCTTGTATAAAAACAAATACGCCCGTCTTGTAGATCTCCTCGCAATAGCCTAAATGCATGTATTATACTTTTCTGTAGCTCAAATAGTTTTTGAGTTATTACGTTTTTTTGTCAAAGATGAAAAATGCCGAGAATGCGCTCGCTTTTTTTGTATTTCGCAAAAGTTGCGAATAACTCAATAACTAATGGGAATACAGAAAAATTGTTAGAATTAAAGTTTTAGATAATAAAATTTAGGATAATTTTTCTATCTTCAAGTTTTTTCGTAGCTATCTTATTTCTTGGAGAAAAATCGACAGTTTGTTGAAAGCTTCGTAAAAACTTATAATTTTCACAAAATCATGGAATAACTTCTTAGAACAATTTATTGGAATTTGTGTGTGTTTTTAAACTTCGGGATTAATCAGCGTGTTACGCGCGTGGCGCATAAAGTAAAATTTCGAGTTTAGAAAAGCCTGAAAATTTGGTTTGGTCGCGTAGTTTTGAGTTATAACGTTTTTTTCAAAATTGAGGAAAGTCGAGAATTTTTGTATTTCGCAAGAGTTGCGAATAACTCAATAACTAATGGGAATACAAAAAAATCCGTTCAAACAAAAGTTTTAGATAAAAAAATTTTGGACAATTTTTCTATCTTTAAGTTTTTTCGTAACTAACTTCTTTCTTAGAGAACAATAACAGTTTGTTGAAAGATTCCTTAAAACTTATAATTTTTAAAAACCATGGAATAACGTGATTTTTCGCATTACTGAAAAAATATATCATTAGTTATTAGTAATATTTAATGTCGTTTATATTGTGCTCGTTGATAGAGATGATAAAGTTTGTTAATAATCTAAGCATTATAACATAAAAACATTTTATTTGTACAGAGAGTTTAAAGTTTAGTGACCACGATTTTTGCTTAACAACAACAATTTTTCAACACTTTCAGTAAATAACACACTTGGTTAAGATTTCACTGTTTATTAGTTGACACTGCAACACTTGTTTTGCCACACAGGCAGATAAATAATGACAATTTTTCAGTTGAAACAATTAAAAATGTTCGAAATGAAAATAAACACATTAATCACTGCACGCTATATAAGTTCCAATTGAAAAAGAAAACAAATTGGCAAAAAAATAGTTGCAGTCCTCTCGATGAATATATAATTGTAATCCATTGAGATTTATTACAAAATGTTAAAAATTTCTGATATTATTTTAGTTTAATGAAAAAGAAATCGATATGAAAGCAGAAAATTTCACTAAAGAACAGATAATTGGATTCTACAGGAAAATTGTACTGCAGCAACTACTAACGTTTTGTTCTCTCTATTACGAGCACTCATCACTGCTTTTACTGTATCAATATCCTTTATCTTATTTAGGTCATTAATAACTTGAGCATTACCATCTTTAACCTTTTTAAATGATTCACTGACTAGTTTAAATAAGCTAGTTATACTTTTATCCACAGTAAAATCTGATGGTGTTTTCCCACTGTCAGAGACAGCATTGTATACTGCACCATTAGATAATAGGGCCTTTACAACTTTTAAGTGAGAGAACTTAGCAGCATAATGCAGAGGAGTAAACCCCTTGTTACCAACCACATTAGGATTAGCTTTATTTTGTAATAGAATATTGACAACTCCATCATAGCCCTTCCATGTCAAAGTTGCTTTAAAAAATTTCGTCACAGAAAAATTTCATTAGATTATGAAAGCAACCATTGCGGTGTATCCAGCCATGGCAGTGTAAACTGAACAAATAATCATAACGAAGAGACACTAAAAATGGACTTGCCAACTGCTTTTTAATCAAAACTTGAAGAATTTTATAATAGAGAAATAAAAACTTTATCAAAACGTTGGCTAGAAGTAGTTGGAAATGATAGCAATTAAATTATAGCGAGTGTCTATAAACTGTCGGTATCTCAGTTGCTTTGAAAAACAAATTACATATCTCAGATTATGCCATACGAAACGGTTAAGCGGTATAAGTGTGTTCTTAATTATCTAGAAATTGTCCAATACATGCATAGACTTGAGGTTTTTTTGGCGCCCAACCTGGGGTCATGCTATCATGGTCATGCTATGTGAAAGTAAAAGTTAAAAACTTCACACTGATTAGTGTTTCGTACGCGTGGCACATGAAGTAAAATTTCGAGTTTAGAAAAGATTGAGATTGGACGCTACGGGTCTAAATCAAAACGCTCAGGCTTTTCTAAACTCAAAATTTTACTTTATGCTTAAGCTAAGAGTGGAGAACACTCGTTTAAAAATACTTAAAACGGTTGCATTTGAGGTTTTTTTGCGCCCAACCTGGGGCCAGGCTAACGCTGTGGCCCCTAGTTGGGCGCCATAAATCGCACAAAATCATGGAATAAATTCTTAGAACAATTTATTGGAATTTCTGTGTTTTTAAACTTCGGGATAAATCAGCGTTTTACGCGCGTGGCGCATGAAGTAAAATTTCGAGTTTAGAAAAGCCTGAAAATTTGGTTTGGCCGCTCCGCGCTTCGCGCTACGCGACCAAACCAAATTTTCAGGCTTTTCTAAACTCGAAATTTTACTTCATGCTTAGTCTGGGAGTGGAAAACAGTCTTCTATATAATATTGATAACTTACGATAAACACTCGCCTTCTTGATTAAAAAATAAAAAACAATTAACTTTTTCTTTTAGATACGTTATGGATCACCTTGTATAAAAACAAATACGCCCATCTTGTAGATCTCCTCGCAATAGCCTAAATGCATGTATTATACTTTTCTGTAGCTCAAATAGTTTTTGAGTTATTACGTTTTTTTGTCAAAGATGAAAAATGCCGCGCCATAAATCGCAAGCATCTAAATTTAGAACTTTCCACTGAATCAGCGTTTTGTACGCGTGGTGCATGAAGCAAAATTTTGAGTTTAGAAAAGCCTGAGTTTGGATTAGGACGTTCAGGCTTTTCTAAACTCGAAATGTTACTTCATGCTTTGTCTGGGAGTGGAAAACACTCGTTTAAGCTTCAAAATGAACGTTTAATAATTATTTGTTTAACTTATTGATTAATCGCAAGCATCTTAATTGCAAGCATCTAAATTTAGAACTTTCTACTGAATCAGCGTTTTGTACGCGTGGTGCATGGAGTAAAATTTTGAGTTTAGAAAAGCCTGAGTTTATAAAAGCTGAGTTTAACTTGATTCGTACATTTTTTATACAGGGTAATTATACGGGTAATTTACCCGGTATTCAATAAATTAATAAATCTAAACCGGTTTACCGATATATCACCGGGAAATCATGATTTCGTTGTTTCAGGGGTAAAATTCATTAAGTACGTTACGTGGATAATTAATAGAATTTAAAGATTTACTTTTACCAAGTGTTTTCCAGTCCCAGACTAAGCATGAAGTAAAATTTCGGGTTTAGAAAAGCCCCGTGAAAATTTGTCGAGGGTCGCGCAGCGACCCGAGACAAATTTTCTGGGCTTTTCTAAACCCGAAATTTTACTTCATGCGCCACGCGTATAAAACAGTGATTTAACGAGAAATTTAAAAACACACAAAAGACATTTTTTATGTTAATCATCACAATTAATTCGAATTATTTTTGACGATTCAAATCCTTTTGTAAGTATTCGAATCCTTTTATAAATATTCGAATCCTTTTATAAATATTTAAATCCTTTTATAAATATTCGAATCCTTTTATAAATATTCGAATCCTTTTATAAATATTCGAATCCTTTTATAAATATTCGAATCCTTTTATAAGGATTCGAATCTTTTTATATGAATTCGAATCACCCACCTTTGGATTCGAATACGAATCCTTTTAAAAAAATGTAACGAATCCAGATCACGAATCCAGTTGAACTAAAGTATTCGAATGCCTCTTTTGAATCACCTAAATGGATTCGAATCCTGAATGATTCGAATCCTGCCCAGCTGTGCTTTTTAATAATTATGAGGATTATGTAACAATGGGTTAGTTCATCAAACACAACAGTTGGGAGTTTACTGTCAACTGTCGGGGAATTCTCTGATGACCGGACTGTTAATCGTGAATGTGCTTGGGATTTTTGCAATCATACAAAATAGACCAATTGGTGTTGACGGGTTAAAGTTTCCAAAATAGCCGAGTATAGTGGAATTTTTCAAATTAGGCACTCACATGCTCATAACAAGCGCCGTTCGTGTATATCCGCTGCTCAAAAAATGAGAAAGTGGAACCTGACTACGTTGGGCGCACATTTATTTGAAAGAAAGGAAATCGTGCGCACATGCCAGGGGTTGCATCGGACGAGGACCCTTCGAGATTTCAATGGTGTTATCTCTGCGAGAGCCAGCGCCGAATAGTACATTTACGGAACAACATTTTCTGGACTGTCTTGCCCAAGGCCGTAGCCCGAAAAAAAAATTCGAAATGGGTTATAAATATTTCGAGGGGGGTTTAATGATGAAAATATTGTTTTTGCTCTTACAGGGCCGCTTTTACATACACAAATTTAACATTTTAAAAATTTCGGGGGGGGGGGTTGAACCCCCATATCCCCTCCCCACGGCTACGGCCTTGGTCGTGCCTACGTTTGGGAAATGCTGTTCTACGGCTCAAATGCCTACATCTATACCGTTCATCAGATACCAGCATGCATCACAAACAAATCCAAGCATGTTGATTGTTGAACATTTTGATGCCCAGTGTTTGTAATTTTTCTCAAATTTATTGATTTTGACAACATTTTTAAGATTTATTAGAAAATTATACACATTTGTTGCTCGAAAAACATAATGACATTTTGTTCCTTCTGACAGATAATTTCTTAGATTTATTTCTCATTTGGCACTTGATAATAAATATTATACATCAAGTGAATTAAACACAATTTTATTCACGAAAAGATTTTTGATTTCACGAGCGCCTTGGCGCGAGTGAAATCACTTCTTTGAGTGAATAAAGGTCTTTAATTCACGTGGTGTATATATGTTTTTATTCAATTTTGACGAAATTGTAAAGAAAATGTACTTTACATTTATTTTTAAATAAATTTTTTAACTCACTAGTGACCTAAAAAAATTTTAGTTCACTAGTGAATAAAACCTTGTTTATTACGGTTGTTATGGAGTTAATAAGGTCGATTTAAATTAACAAAATTGAATAAAACATATTACACTATGTAAAGTTATTGAGAGGCAAACCACTTGGTATTGTTTCACAAATTTAAATGTATTAATTTGTGAAATAATACCTAGTGTTTTTCCTCTCAATAACTTTAAACAACTAAACATAACCTAAAAGTTTATTTTGAAGTGGTGCACTCGGTTAAGTTATACTTAACAGAAGACCTGTAGTTTGACAAAAAAATAACGCAACATTACCTAAAAGTTTATTTCGAAGTGGTGCAATCGGATAAGTTATACTTAATAGAATACCCCTAGTTTATAAGTTCCTTACCGTAAAGTGATAAAAAAATGAGTAAAATAAGAAAAAATCAAGAGCTGTGACAAAAAAAAAATAGTAGAAATAACGGAAATGAATAAAATTTCGGGAAGTGCTGCATTAATTACCAAAAGTGCTTTTAATCAATTAACCTAACAATAATTAATTCCCCTGAAAATAAAAATGGATTAATTGACCTTATGTCGAGCACAAATATTATTAGACATTGCTTTAATATAATATTAATAATAAACATGTATAAAATAAGGACAAAAAACTTCCGTATGTATGTATACTTAAATCACGACTATTTAAGATAAATAAGGCTTTATGACACTCAACAGATTATAACATAGACAAATTGAACTTAGACTAAAATTATGACATTATTAAGGCTAGAGCACTGCATGAGCCGGGCTTTGGCCCGTCCTGGGCGACTAGGCCTGGTACCGGGCAGGGCCGAACCTAACAAATTTTTTTTATTTTTAATTGAAAACTACATAACCAAGTAAATATACAGGGTGGAAACTTTAACTGGAATAAAATTCATAACTTCGATATAGGCGATTTTTGCAAAAAAATCCCGAAACACGCTAAGTATTGTTTTTTCTTGCCCTCATTTCTATGTATATGCTGCTTGTTTATCTGTTCCCGGAAGAGCGCAGCCACCTCTGACTTTTTTTTTCAAATGGAAAGGTATGTCAAGTGACACCTCGTTTGAAAGGTCTCTGCGCAAGTAATACAACACACTATTTATTTCTTGAATATTTACAAATCCCACGTGATAAAAAAAATAAACACTTTTATAACTTGAATACTATTTAATGCAACAAATGTTCAAAATGGGCACCGTTTCTTTCTTGGCAAAGTGCAAATCGATGATAACATGCATCTCTAATGTTTTGTAACATTTCTGGTGTGACTTGCCGTATTTCATGCCTAATACCTTGCTTAAGGTGCCTGCATCTTGTAAGGATACAGCTTGGCTGATCTAAGAATTTTCAGGACAGTAGTATGACTAATCTCGTTGTCACGGGCCAGTTGCCTGGCTGGAGTCACTGGATTTTCTTGAAGAGTTAATAATACGTTTAGCCTGGTATCTGCTTGAACAGTGGGATTTCGCTGTCTGGGCACAACCCTGACATGACCCAAATTGTTGTATTGTGTCTCAATTTTGCTTATGGTACCTTGGCTAATGGGTGATAAATCCGGATGCTCTTCTCGAAATAACTGAGCAACCTCAAGCTGACTTCGTCTTCTGTTACCATAACCGATCATCATCAGAATCTCGATTCGGAGATTTTCGGTTAAATACTGCATTTTAGAAATCACTTCGACAACTTGACGAGCGTATGTGACTGCTTTGGTAACTATTATTATCACTAGTAACTAAGCAACGCAGTTCCATAGCATCAAAACACATGTCAAAAACATACAACTTTACGCCGAAACATGTTCAATGTAAAAGTGGTTTTCTTTTTTTTATCACGTCGGCTTTGTAAATATTCAAGAAATAAATAGTGTGTTGTATTACTTGCGAAGAGACCTTTCAAACGAGGTGTCACTTGACATACCTTTCCATTTGAAAAAAAAAGTCAGAGGTGGCTACGCTCTTCCGGGAACAGATAAACAAGCAGCATATACATAGAAATGAGGGCAAGAAAAAACAATACTTAGCGTGTTTCGGGATTTTTTGCAAAAATCGCCTATATCGAAGTTATGAATTTTATTCCAGTTAAAGTTTCCACACTGTATATTGAGAAGTGTAACAAATCTTTATAAATTAGTGTTTTAAACCTCCGTAAAAATGTTGAATTATTTAGACTAAAATATTGACCGGGCCGGGCTGAGTCTGTTCTATTATTTACCCGGGCCGGGCCGAGTCTGTTCTATTATTTACCCGGGCCAGGCCGAGTCTGTTGTATTATTTACCCGGGCCGGGCCGGGCTCGTCAATTATTTTATGTCCGGGTCTTGCAAAATTTGCCAACAAGCTGGGCCGGGCCTAAGAAAATCGGCCCATGCAGGGCTCTAATCAAGGCAACATTGCTAAATGTATTGTGTCCTAGACAGGTTGATATAATGCTTGTCTTGATAAGTTGCAATATCAGAATTAAAATGTCAATTTGAAGTTTCCATTCAGGCTAAGCATTTTTTTAAATTGAAGTGTTTGAATGTTAACATACTCAAATATTCATTTAAAAACTTATGAAAATATTTAAATATTCGAATATTTTAAATGTTTGAATATTCAAATTTGAATATAGTGCTACATGAATATTCAAAAACTTTATTAGTAAAAATTGCCAGCATAAAACAAAACATCTATCTTTATTTTAATCTTGTCAAATATTCGTTCAAAAATACATTTGAATATTTTTTTTTTTTTCCTGTGGGGGCCGTCTTCCTTTGGGATCCGGATGCACTGCAGCCTAGGTGACTTATTGTACTGCCCCAATATTATTACACTCACGCAACTATTCCGAACTTGATGCCCTGCACTAGCTTGTGCAGGTTCTTCAGAGGTTGCGCGTGGAAATAATTTGGTTCCATTTGTCTGTTCCCAAATATGAGCCGTCTTTTGCTCTCCAGCACATTGCACCTGCACAGAACGTGCATTGCTGTTTCCGGTGCCGTACTACAGAGGCGACAGTATTTGAATATTATAATTATTCAAATAAATATTCGAATTTGAATATGTTTTTGAATGTATATTGGAATAGTTCAATTTTAAAAATTCCCAGCATTAATCAAAACATGTATCTCTATTTTATTGTATTCTAGTGGTGGATTAATAATAACTAAGTATGTTTTTGAACTTCATATTAAATCAGCGTTTTACACGCCCAGCGCGTGTAAAATATTTTTATTTGAAAATTCCTAGCCTATTATTCGCTCCGCCCGGCAAATCCAATTTTCAGGCTTTTCTAAACTCGAAATATTTGCTTCATGCTTAATCAGGGAGTGGAAAACCCTTATTATGAAACTACCTTTAATGACAACACCGAATTCCTGAAAAAATTTAACAACAAGATAATTAACGAAACTTATAAAGATTTTGAAATTAACTTCAGTTTGTGTTTGTTTCCCATTTTCTTTAAGAAATCAGTATTTTCATTATAAGTTATAATAAAGGGTCCGCCAATAAGCGCGATTGATCTTTAAAATAAAATAAAGCAAGTTGTGTGAGAGGTATAAATGAAATTTATTTTTTGTTTGAAAGAGTATTCGAAGGCATTATGTATGGAAAATAATATCGTTCAATTGGCCACCTCGGCTTTGCTTGGTGGCGCGCATACGAGAAGTCCAATTTTCAATGACTGGCGCACAAATCGGGCTGTATTTCATCGATGGCGTGGCGTATGTTGACTTTGAGGTCATCAGTGTTTTGTGGTTGGTTTGCGTAGACCTGCGATTTAAGAAAACCCCACAAGAAATAGTCTAGTGGGGTTAAATCGCACGATCTCGGTGACCAGTTGATGTCGCCTCCGCGCGAGATAACCATTCCTCCGAAGCGCTCGTGCAGAAGATCCATTGTGGCGCGCGCTGTCTGGCTGGTAGCGCCGTCCTGCTGAAACCACATATCCTCGACATCCATATTGTCGATTTCATGCCAGAAAAAGTTCGTTATCATAGATCTGTATCGTTCGCCGTTTACCGTGATGGCCACACCATCGTCGTTCTCGAAGAAATACGGCCCGATGATGCCTCCGGCCCAAAATCCACACCAAACAGTTACCTTTGCTGGGTGCATTGCGACCTGGTGGACCTCCTGTGGATTGTTCTCGGCCCAATAACGGCAATTCTGCTTGTTGACATTCCCATTTATCCAAAAATGTGCCTCATCGCTGAAGATGATTTTGCGACCAAACTCGGGGTCGACTTCCAACTGCTCTAAAGCCCAATCAGCGAAGATACGGAGCTGTCTATGGTCGTTTATTTTGAGCTCTTGTGTCAGCTGGATCTTGTACGGATGCATGCCCAAATCCAGATGCAAGATTCGGCGAAGTGATGTTTCCGAAAGGCTGAGTTCCTGTGCGCGACGTGAAATTGACTGTCGCGGATTTTCACGCACACTATCGCGCACAGCGGCGACATTCGCGGCAGATCGGACGTTTCGACGACGCGTCGGTGTTGGCTTATTGTTCACCGAACCGGTTGCCTCGAATTTGTTTATCAAACGACGGATAGTCGACTCAGCAGGACGACCAATTGCACCGTAAAATTGGCGGAGCGCGCGGAACGTTGCCCGAACCGATGAATGATTTTCGTAATACATTTTAATGATTTGCACATGTTGCTCGCGGCTGAATTGGTTCATGGTAATTTGTGAAGATATACTGAATAATAACAACTAGGTTTGACAACTCTACCACAAACAACATGGCCGCCATCAGCTGTCAAAGATCGAGCGCTCTTATTGGCGGACCCTTTAGCTGTGTAACAAGTGTTTTCCACTACTTGATTAAGCATGAAGTAAAATTTCGAGTTTAGAAAAGCCTGAAAATTTGGATTTGCCAGGCGTATAAGCACTGATTTCAAGTAAAGTTTAAAATTTTGTAATAAAGGCTGGAAATGTTCAAATTCAAATATTTATTCAAAAACATATACAAACATTAGAATTATTTAAATAATTAACACTGATTACTTTTTTGTATTCACTTTTTATTTTGTACTGTGACTAGTTTCGACTCAGCAGCGAGTCATTCTCAAACTAACTACTTAAAACTAACATTGCAATCTTATATATACTTAAAATTATTTATCAGGTAGAAAAGCGTCAAATAGAGGAGTATACAGTTTCAGTTTTTCAGAACCTTCTGGAGTCATTAGAGATTCATAAAGCAAAACTGAATCCGGGAATCCCGCTAATAATCGACCAGACGGAACTTGTGTATACTCCTCTATTTGACGCTTTTCTACCTGATAAATAATTTTAAGTATATATAAGATTGCAATGTTAGTTTTAAGTAGTTAGTTTGAGAATGACTCGCTGTTGAGTCGAAACTAGTCACAGTACAAAATAAAAAGTGAATACAAAAAAGTAATCAGTGTGTTAATTATTTAAATATTTACAATGTATCACAAAGTAACCGCCTCCACCACAAGATATTTATTAGAATTATTGTAAAATTTAAATATACAAATATTTTATTCACTACATTATTTACATATTTATTATAATTTTTTTTTTTTAATATGATCAATCGAATTTGACATTTCAAGAATTTAGTAGTGTGATGTAGGTTGTGTGTTTTAGGTTAGGACAAGATTAATCATATTGTTTACGCGAATTACGCGATTTGGTTTTAAAAATTACTTAAACACAAAATTTGTAATAAAAGGTATATTCTCAAATAATGTGCATCAGATTATTTACATAAATATTTACAAATATCAAGTTAACATAATAATTTAAATAAACAATAGACACAAAGAAATGAATTAAGTTAAGAAAAGATTAAAGTAGAGATTAGGAAAAATGAGCAAAGATACACGGTGAAAGAACAAGTTGAAATTATGAGAAAAATACAAAGTTTCACGTTTTCGATTCAAAGAGAGAACTTACTCGTTTGCTGTTCAAAACAAGACTCTCCGATTTTTAGTTTTGAAGACGAGAATCCACAAGGGTGTGAAAAGTGGGAGAAATTTTAGATAAAGAAAGAAGAACATAGAGCATGCAAAGAAGGGAAATAGAAGTGGAAAAAACAGAATAAATTATCTCTCCGACTGGCCTGCATTTTATAACTTCGACGAACATTTTTCGGCGACGGATTAGTGCCTATTGCGCCTCATCGGGCACGTAGAGCCGAAAACCCATTGTCACGCAAGAAATTTTACACAAAGCATTTATTTGCTATTTTTCGGGTCTTCGGCTCTTAACGTAGTCATAAAATGAAGCCAGTCTCTCACGACAAAAGCAAACAATTTTACAAATGAACAAAAAGTCACGTACAAATTTATTTTCTAAAGTTCGGGGAATTTTTGACGCGAACACATATGTTATGATGTAAATCAACTTTTAATTTGTAGTTTATGTCAAGGGAAATCTCGCATTAATATGACAATTCAATTAACTTATAAAGTAAAATTTGAAATAAAAACACTTGGTTTGTTTCACTAACGTTAGTGAAACAAACCAAGTGTTTTTATTTCAAATTTTATTTTAATAATGTTTCACCAAGTGATTAATGAGAACATTGTGAAAGATAACATATAAAGATTACGATTACAAATGTATTTATCTGTCACCGCCTCAAATTATTTGTATCTACTACCAATTTGATAAAATGCCTTTGAGGATCAGATATGATAGGAGGATTAGGTAATATTCCTTGCTCAGGAATATCTGTCTTCGTTATTATCTGCCCGTTTGTATGTTCAAATTCTAAAAAAGTTTTAAATACAAGGAATTTTTTAAGTATACAGAGTGAAACATATTCCATATCAACATTTGTAAAATTAATGAACATGTGATCAGAACTAAGCAGTATATTTTGAACTTCACTTTAAATCAATGTTTTATACACGTGGCGCATGAAGTAAAATTTCGAGTTTAGAAAAGCCCAGAAAATTTGTCTCGGGTCGCTGCGCGACCCTCGACAAATTTTCACGGGGCTTTTCTAAACTCGAAATTTTACTTCATGCTTAGTCTGGGAGTGGAAAACACTTGTTAGAGTCTTTTAATTGGAAGTTTTTAATAAGATCACGATTGTCCGAAAATGTACGTTGAAAAATCTTAACATGGGAGTTTTTCAATGTACGTTGAAAAACTCCCATGTTAAGATTTTTCAACGTACATTTTCGGACATTCGTGATCTTATTAAAAACTTCCAATTAAAAGACTCTAACAAGTGTTTTCCACTCCCAGACTAAGCATGAAGTAAAATTTCGAGTTTAGAAAAGCCCCGTGAAAATTTGTCGAGGGTCGCGCAGCGACCCGAGACAAATTTTCTGGGCTTTTCTAAACTCGAAATTTTACTTCATGCGCCACGTGTATAAAACATTGATTTAAAGTGAAGTTCAAAATATACTGCTTAGTTCTGATCACATGTTCATTAATTTTACAAATGTGTACATGAAAGAAAAAATCCCGTATGTGTTGTAAAGTTGCAAGTTGTAGCGTTCTCTTTTTTAAAAATCTCTGCATCGTGACAATTTATTTGACAAATTATAATTTATTTGTCACATTGATAGTCATTTACCAACATCTCAAAATTTGATGTTAAAAATACCCTACTGTTAAAGCAGGACTGCAACTGTTTGCAATACGTACAACCTAAGTTTGGTCATATTAAAAAAAAAAAATCTGAGTTTGTATTTGAATTATTTGTATTAGAATCCCAGCCTTTGTTTCCACAGTAATAACTATTTTGACATAATTATTGTTTTAATAACTGGCAATATTGAAATCACAATGTCAATTTGAAGTTTGTGTAGTGTTTTTGAAAGTATCAATTTGGAAATAGTAATACAAAGCCTATACTCTATCTCTAATAGTCGTGAATCAGACGTATCATCGATATAAAGTTAAAATTTATCAAGTGCACGTCGAATGCACTTAATAAACCGATTATGTTGCATACAGGGAAGCTAATAATTTAAAGGGTAGCATTTAGCTAAGGAGAATTTGATTAAAAAAAAAATAAATGTCAAGAACTAACAAACAAAAAAAATAAATAAAGTAAAGATGTCTTTGTATTCTTACAATTAGACGGAAATGAAACCATATTATTATAAATATGTACCAAGGAAAAAAAAACATGAATTATATTATACAAAACATGTATTAATATGTAGCTCATATTTTTACTCATGTATGATTTTTATGCATTGGAATGAGAATTTGTATCGGAGGACATTTTAATTATTGCATATTAACGTGATAAATGTTTTTATGTAAGAAAGTGCTTGTTTTTTTTACTATTAGCACATTATAGGACGGGGTGATTTACAAAAAAAAACATAAGAGAGAACAAGTTTTGCTCATAATTGAATTCATTTTATAAGTTCCAGGTACAGGGTGAATGCCAAAAGAAGCACGTTCAGGCAAATTTTACATAGGAAAATAAACTTTCACTCTGTATACGTAAACGTGACAATTATTGATGGTTGTCGAATGAATCAAAGCTATATCATTTGACAACCATCAATAATTGTCACGTTTACGTATACAGAGTGACATGCAGTGAATTTAAAGCCAACTCAGTTTAATGTAACATTTAACTGGGGCTGTGGTTATTCGGATACAAATTTTTCGAATAATGACGATTCGCTATCTGGATGACGAATTTTCAGATAGTCTGTAACAATATATTAAAATATCTCGGATATCCAGGTAATGTAAATATTCGGATAATGCGAATATTCGGATAATGCGAATATTCGGATAATGCGAATATCCTGATAATACAGATATCCACATTTTTTAATTTTCTTGAAATATGAAATATTTTTTGTTCTAGCTCTTTTGTTTTCAGAGATATCCGTCATACTTCTTTCATTATTGATTTTAAATATTTCAAATAAAAGTTGTATACTTGAATAAACACTTTTGTTTTCTAACGGGTTCGCAAAAATAATATTTTGCTTGCAAACATAAAACTCTGTACTGGATTTCCTTTGATTTTTCTACTGTGATTTTGTTTTAGCTAAGTAACAATTTCAACCTGAAAAAAGTTGAGAGTCGGGGTTGCTAATTACGATTTTAAGGGTTAGATTGTAAAATTCACAATGGCGGATCCAATATACCGGAACGCAACTGTGAAAGATCAAAATCTTATTAGTTTTTATTATATCTCAGAATTTGCAGGAATTATGGTGTGTACGAAGTTTTAAAAAATGTTCTCAATTTTTCTGAATCTTTCAGCAATAAATTGATTGTGAGTTACGTGAAGATCAAATTAATTTGATTAATAAAGCACTAATAACCAAATGTATGCTTTATTCGTCAAATTCTTTCAGCGATAGTAATGGAAAAAAGAGCAGAGTGTAGCAGGAGAACAAAAAAGCGGCATCTTGGTCTTCTCACCAGGCTGAGGCAAAGTTGCTTCTACGTATCGCTGCGGATATTCAAAATATCCGAATATTGCGGATATCCGGATAATACGAATAACCGATTATCCGGATAGTTACTATACACGATTCCATTTGTTTCTGGATCTCGCCTAGCTATGGAAAAGTGACAGTTTAAGTATTGTAAATGGGGCTGGTTGTGTTTTAAATCAGGGTTTTTAAATGTCACTGTCAGATGTTCGATTTTAAGGTTATAATTTCTGACTATTGTGATCTTACACTGTTGCCTGTTTTACAAATTTTCAGATATAAGAGGATAATAATATGCAGTTTTAAGATTAACAAAATTTACTACTTGGTTTTTGTACATACAAACACAGCAATAATATTGTATATAACAAATATAATGAATTCGGCTTTGCAAACTTATTTCGTCATCCATTTGTATTTTTCGCTTGGGTCTTCCCGTTAACATATTTTAATTACTTATGATATCATAAATTATTGCAACACTGTTAAAATAAGGAATCAGGAGTGGCAACTAATAAAAAATGTAAATGTTGATACTGCAACATAACAACACGAAAGCATGGCTAGGCGAGATCCAGAAACAAATGGAATGGTGTATATCCAAATATTTTTTATTTTATCCGGATATCCGAATATTCAGATATCACGAATATCCGGATTTTAATCGCAGCCCTACATTTAACCTCATACCGTGCAATCGTTTAAATTATGATTTAAAGTAGGCGGCATTTTTTTTTCTTCGGGTGCCCAGAATGCTACTTAAATGATGGAATAAATTTGAGGTTATAGTAAACTATGTGTTAAAAGTCAGTGGTGCCAATCTGATTTAAAATTTAAAGCCTGCTCTAAATCATGTTGTAAATGATCGCTCAGTATTAGTATAGAAGTTTAGCTAGGGTGTTGACAGCAAGGCATTTTCCACGTTTTTTTATAAGTCTATTTTCCAGCGACGTCCAATCGACCTTGAGATTTTGATGATCATCACATTTTCAACCATCCTGAGTTCGAAAAAAACGTTTTTGAAATCTGTGTATCTGTCTGTGTGCTAGTTAACACAAAAACGGATTGATTTAAACTTATGACATATTTAGCTTCTGCAGAAAAATTCTAGATCAGTATCAACTTTTAACTGAGTTTCGGAAAGTGGGAGTTTACTTTTAGCAATTTTTAGTTCTTTTTTAGTATGTTGCTAAATATTGATAATATTTGAAAATGTTTAAAATTAAAGTTGAATATAATGAATAAATACACAACTTTTATCTGCAATTTTTAGTTCTTTTTTAGTATGTTGCTAAATATTGATAATATTTGAAAAAGTTTAAAATTAAAGTTGAAAATAATGAATAAATACACAACTTTTATCTGCAATTTTTAGTTCTTTTTTAGTATGTTGCTAAATATTGATAATATTTGAAAATGTTTAAAATCAAAGTTGAAGATAATGAATAAATACACAACTTTTATCTTAACATTTTTTGTTCTTGCTCTTTTGTTTTCGGAGATATCCGCCATACTTCTTTTATTATTCATTTGATCGAAAAATTTTTCAAATAAAAGTTGTATACTTGAATAATCAACGTTTATAGAAACAGTTTTATTTTCTAACGTATCCGCAAAAATAATATTTTGCTTGCAAACATAAAACTCTGCAGTAGCGGCCCTAGGGCGGTGCGAGCGATGCGGCCGCAGCGGGCGCCGAAAACGGAAAACAAACGCGCGCGGAGGGGCCCCACCATGAGATCTCGCACCACGTAAACATTTTGCTAGGGCCCTCCACTGAAACTCTGTACTGGATTTCCTTTAATTTTTCTACTGTGATTTTGTTTTAGCTAAATTACAATTTAAAGGAAATAGTATTTCTTTTTCAGTTCTCCTAAATTCTTTATAATTTGATGACAAATTATTATCATGGAATTCATTTTTCTTCTTCTTCTTCTTCTGCTATCCCTTGTTGTCCCTTAGGGCGTCGGGTAGGAATTCATTTTTAATTCTTCAATTATGGTCAAAACTTTCTCTCTCTCAAAGAAGTTGTTTTTTTTTTTTAATTAAAAACCCTTTATGTATATCAAATAGCTTACATAAAAAATAAAAACATGATTGAAAAAAAAACTTTATAACTTACAAAAAAACTGCCATATTTTCTGTACATTTTCAAAATTTAGTGTCCAATTTTCGTTCATTTTGGGCAAACAAGTAACATTAGTTAAAAAAATTATAAAACGTTCAAAATGTATAAAAAAAAAATATATCCATTTTTCGGGTGCTTAATCATTACATGCCTAAAGATGTTTCCCTTTTGGATATCTGTTACTTTTTTCCCACATATATCATCTGTTTAAAAGTCCTTAAGTACCTATTCTATTTACTTGATGACTTTTTGTAAAACAGACAATATTATGTAATGAATTATCTATTATTAATAACAATACATAAGGGAAAGTTTTGTTTGTTTCTGTATGTGTATTTAAATTAGGACTATTTTTGTAAAATGTGTATTTATTTTTTCTAATTATTAATTAATTCTAGTGTAATTTTATTGATTTTTGTTCTTTCGTTATTTTTATTGCGAAAACTGGCCCCCTTATTTTATATATGTATATATTTATAAGCACTAGGTCAGATCAGTTAGATCTCATAATGAAAAAATCATTTTGTTGTATATATCATGATAGGATATGAAATTCAAATATTTTATTATTTAACATTGTGATCCAAAACCTCAATAAATAAAGCATTGAAGTACGCAAAAAATGTTGTTTATTTTTCCATTTGAATTAAAAGGTTGAGTGCCATGCACACTTAAGAGAAGTTGCCAAAAATAACAACTTCGAATAGTAGCAATAAAATTGACAACTCAATCAATATCGTTAAAAAATTCTTGGATGCATAGTATTTAATTAAGGCTGGGATTCAAATACGAACAATTCAAATATGAATATTTCGAACCCTAACTTATTCACATATTTGAATATTCAAATATTTCAATATTCGAATAATTAAATATGTTTTTGTTTTAATAAAAAAGAACCTTTATTGGCATAATGTATTACATATTTACTAGCTACAACTAATTGCTACCCCCTCTTTCCCTCCTGTTTTCCTTCTCCTCCCCCAACTTCTTCAGTGTCGTTACCTCAGCCTCATCCATTCTGTCACTCTTCTATTCCCTCTTACTCCCACCCATTCCTCCTTCACCCCCTCGCAATCCTCTGCCAAATGACTCCACTATCCTTCCCCTGCTCACACATTACACACTTCCCATACTCTTGCCCCATGCAGACCTTCCTTCCTCTCTCTCCTGAACCACACCTCGCCCTCTCCAGCATCACCCTTTTCTCCCCACTCTATCCCCCCTCTACCAAATACCTTGGGAGTCTCCCATGCACCTACCACCTCCCATACCTATTGTTATATTCACTTCTCTCTATACACCCCTGCCTTTCCTGTGCTTCAACCTTTTCCTTCACGCACGCATTCACCTTCACCCCATTCCCCAGCCATTCAATCACCTTTGTCTCTGACAAACCTACCCTCTCATACATTCTCCTTCTCTCGCTCCTCCATTTACCCTCTCTCCTACTCACACACGTCTCCAGATCCCATAACTTCATCTCATACCTCGCCATTCTCACTATTTCCTCACTCTAGTTTCTCTCTATTCGTCTCCTGAAGCACTATGTATCCAGGTGTTAACCTGTCTACCCCCAACATACGCTTCAGGAACCACAACTGCTCCCTCTCTATACACTCATACCCTCTCGTCCCCCATACTTCCACCCCATACATTAACACCGACCTCACACACGCAACCCATACTTAACACGCCACTCTTACATTGTTCGCCCACGCCTTTCTAGCCTTCCCCTGCACCCAGCTCACATGCTCTTCATACCCTCCCGTCCCTTTGAACATAAACCCTAAATCTTTTAACCCTCTCAATTATCTCCCCCTTCCACTCTAATTCTTTCACCCTAACCTCCCTCCGTTTATTTCTGATTCTCATCCATTTCGTTTTTCCTACATTCACGCTCAACCCCCTCTTATCCATAAACCTCTCCGCCCTTTTTAAAATATCCTTCATCCCTTCCCACTCTCTTGCCACCAGTACCATATCATCCGCATATGCCAACATCCACACCTTACTTCTACCAATTACGACCCCTCCGCCTGCCCTTTCCTCATCACCTCCTCGAATTCACTTATATAGGGGTTAAACAACAAAGGGCTCAATGGGCGCCCCTGCCTCAGCCCCTCCCATGTCCTAAACTTCTCTGACTCCTCTATTCCCACTTTTGCCACTGCCCATGTTTCCTCATACACTCCTCTCACCCACTCTACCATTCCCTCACTCACCCCTCTTCTCTTCAAACACTCTAACAACTCTACCCTCGGTACCAAGTCGTACGCCCCCTTCAGGTCCACAAA
Source organism: Philonthus cognatus (assembly GCA_932526585.2). NCBI lineage: Eukaryota > Metazoa > Arthropoda > Insecta > Coleoptera > Staphylinidae > Philonthus > Philonthus cognatus. The sequence continues at coordinate 52,763,550 of OW052248.1, forward strand.
CACTGCATACACGCTTCCCTTCTCTTCCATCATCTTCTCCACCATTCTTGCCAGGGTGAAGACCTGCTCTCTCGTCCCCCTACCCCTCTTAAAACCCCCTTGCGTCTCCGACAGCAACCCCTTCTCCTTCACCTCTTCCTCCAGTCGATTCTTCACTATCATCATGGCTATATTGTGTCTAGTACTCATTATCGTTATCCCCCTATAACTATCCGCATCCTTCTTATCCCCTCCTTTGTGTACCGGGCACATCCTCCCCACCCTCCACGCTGCCGGCAGATTCACCCTTCCCCTCCACATCTGGTTCAGTAGCTCCCTGAATTTCTTCCCCCCTTCCCCAATCTCCTTCCACATCTCTGCCTTCAACCCATCCCTCCCTGCTACCTTCCCTTTCTTTACCTTCTTGAACGGTCTTTCCACCTCCTCCTCTGTGAACACTTCTTCTCCATCCCCTCGCCTGCCCTCTCCCATCCCCACTGGCACTCCACTACCTTCTCTGCACTTGCTTGCCCATTCTTTCAACGATATCCCTAACTGCCTCTTCCTTTCCCCTCTCCTCAGCACCTTCCACATTTCCGCCTCGTTCCTGCATCCCCTCAATTCCTCGCTCACTCTTTCTACCGCCTGCAGCATTTTCCTCTCACATATACCATCATATCTCTACCTTGCCGCCACCACTTTCCCCTCTTCTCCTTCATTTCTTACTCATTCTCCCACTGCCTTCCGCAACTCCCTCTTCGCCTGCCTACACTCCTCATCGAACCACATACTCCCACCTCTTCTCTCTCCCTTCTTTTTCCTTCCACATCCCACTATCATCTCGTCCATTGTATTGACCTCTTTCTATTGAATCCTCGCTAGCCTCTTTCTCATATCCTCCATCGCCTTTACCCCACACTCAAGGTATTCGTTTTCTTGCCTCCTCTCCACATCTGTTCCCTTCCCCATCCACGATTGAAATAATAAAGATACAGGTTTGGATTAAAGCTAGGGATTTTTAAAAGTAAGGTATTCGAATATTCATTCAAAATATATTCAAATTCTAATATACAAATATTTAAATAATTTGAACATGTTGTTGAATATGTATTCGAACATTTTTTTAAAAATTCCTAGCCATAATAGTAATACTAAATTAGTTAGCAGACACATCAGTACTTATTTGTGCCATGCAACCAAAACCTAGGGTTGCATGGCACAAGTACTGATGCGACAGCATGTCGTGTGAAAATACAGATTTAGCAGACACCAAAGCATAGTTGAAAATATTATTCAGTACGTAGCAGACACCAGTGTCTGCACCAATCTGTTAAAGACATCAACAAAAGGTAAGTTCACTTAGCTTGCTTTATTTAAAAAGTTCTATCATGAATGATTTAAAAATTAAAATTGTTGGGGTTATTTATTGGATAAAATATGTTATTATAAATTTATTAAGAGTAACAAAATATAATCTATACACAATAATAACAATTCTATAGTTTAACATTAATATGAATTAATAATATTTATTTACACTTGTATATAAATAAAATAAAAAATATATTCATTTATCTTCTAAGAATTTATTCAATTCCTCATCATCGACATCCAACTGAATTTCTTCGAGAAGTGCACTTGTTTGTTGTTTCTTAACCTCAATTTCTGAAATCATAATGTTTTTTTAATAAACCTGTTTTTTTTTACTGCTACACTTTCCCCCTAAAATTACCCTGGAAACAGGGTTTTACATGTTAAATTCCTATGTTGCCCTTTATCTCATACATTCGGTATATTATTATTTATAAGTTGACGATTTATTTGGCTTATAAGCGGATCATCTATTAAGCACTAATTAAAAAAATAAATAAATGAGAACATACTTGGTATCGTTCCTAATGATTTGTAAGTTTCCATATCACTTTTAAAAGCCTCTTGAAATACAATCTGCCTTTCCTCCAGAGTTTTCTTCTGCTTCAACTCGTACTCGGCTAAATTCTGAGCATGCTTATTGGCTAAGTCTGACCGTAGAGTTTCCAAATTGGCTTAAAATACAAATTGACAAAAATAAATAAATTAAAATTTGAGTGAATGCTCGAAGTTAACAACGGGTACCGAAAAACACGTTTTTTGTACCTATTTCAAATCACTGATAAAGTTGTATACGAAATATTTTATGATGTGGTCATAACTGTAATTTTATTATTATTTTTATTCATTTTATGTAGCGGCTCTTAGGCCACTCGATGTTGAGACAGCCCTGATGTAGAACATGGCATAGTAAAAATCAACCATCAATTAATTTGATTGAATCGTTAGGTTAAATGCCAACTTAATTTAACTAAGGTTAGGTTATGTAACCTAAAACTATAATCTGTTTTTTTTTAATATGACCAACCAAATTTGACATTTCAAGAATTTAGTGATGTGATGCAGGTTGTGTGTTTTAGGTTAGGACAAGATTAATCACATGTTATGTTGTAAGTTAAGTTTTAATTTGTAGGTTATGTGAAGGGAAATCTGACATTAATATGACAATTCAATTAACTCACAATGATTAAGATTACAAATGTATTTACCTTTCACCGTCTCAAATTATTTGTATCTACTACCAATTTAATAAAGTGTCTCTGAGGATCAGGTAATATTCCTTGCTCAGAAATATCCGTCTTCTTTAGTATCTGCCCATTTATATGTTCAAATTTTAAAAAAGCTCTAAATACAAGGAATTTTTCTTTTAGGTATACATGCTACGATTTTTCAATGTAAATTTTCAAACATTCGTGATCTTATCAAAAATTTTTAATTCAAAAACTCTAATGAGTTCCCAGACTAAGCATGAAGTAAAATTTCGAGTTTAGAAAAGCCTGAAAATTTGGCTTGGTCGTGTAGCGTATTGCTGGTGAAACTATTACTAGCTGAAACATGTAATTTTAAAAATTCGAAAAAATGGATCCTATTGTTATCCCATTATAGGACTAGGCTTAAAAGTTGCGGAATGAGTAACAGTCTTTTAGATAAAAATTTCAATAAAATCGATCAGTACTTGTTTTTAGGAAATCAATATTTTATATTAAAAATTTGAAAATTTTATAGAAATATAGTTTCAAAATTTTTTTTAATTTTATATTCAAAAAGTATTTTGACAAATGAACAAATAAAAAAAAAAGGTTAAAATTGGCCCATTTTTCACAAAGTTATTAGCATTTAAAAAAAAGGAACGTTTTTTTTCAAAAATCGATATCTCGAAAGCGGCTACACAAATGAAATTGAAAAAAATCACGGAGGCCTCTCTCATTTGGTACAATAATATAAAAAAATATGAAAAAAATCAGAGATGTAAAAGCCAGATGGTATCCGATTTGGCGTGGAATGCCCCATATATATAATCATCGTTAGTGGCTGATGGTAAAACCGATGCCAAACAAACAAAATAAAACAAAAATACATTATATATATATACCAATCTATATATACCAATCTGGACAAGGGGAAATCGGTGTGTGGAATTTTCCTTGACTTGTCAAGAGCGTTCGATACTATAGATCTGAGATCCTACTTACTAAACTGCAGTTATGGTATTCGAGATAAAGAAAATAAGTGGTTCAAGACTTATATACAAAACAGAAAACAAATAGTGAAAATTACAAACTCCACTACAGGTCAAGAGGTTATGTCAGAGATTGTTACTACAAATATGGGCGTGCCTCAAGGAAGCATACTCAGGCCACTCCTTTTCATAATTTTTATGAATGATCTGACTAATATTGCACAAAACTGCCACTTTATCAGCTATGCAGATGACTCTAATGTAATTTTATCGGGATCAGGAATTGATTCAATTATTGACACGGGAAATCAAATAATGTGTAACATTGAGAAGTGGTTTACCGAAAACTGCCTCATACTAAACACCGATAAAACAAATTGTATATATTTTAAAATCAGTCAGAGAACTCTGACACCTCCTCATATCTCCCTTAATAATAATGTGTATAATTTTACACATCAGTGTAAATATTTAGGCATCATCTTAGATGAAACCCTAAATTTTAAAGAGCAGATTGATTACTTAACTGGGAAAATTAGTAAAGCAAATTATGGTCTAAGAATATTAAGAAAAAACACAAACAATAAAATATGTGAAACGTTTTATTACGCTTATATATATTCCAATATCAAGTACGGAATAATATTCTGGGGAACTAACTCTAATATAAATTCTGTTTTCAAGGCTCAAAAATGTGCGTTACGCATCATAGATAAATTGAGGTTTGACCAAAGTTGTAGAGGGGCTTTCGGAAACAGAAAGATGCTAACTTGCATAGGAATTTATATTCTTGAGTGCATAAAGTTTCTATGGAAGCATCGATATATTTTTGAAAATAATATGCTATCAAATATCTATAACACGAGGCATGGCGTTGAATACAGTCTTCCAGCTCATAAATTAAGTTTTTTTGAGAGAAGTCCATATTATACCTGCATAAAATTGTATGATAGCCTTCCTAAGGAAATAAAAACAGCAAAATCTTATTCTGTCATGAAAAGAAAATTGATAGATAAGTTAATAAATATAGAACCATATACTATGGATGAGTATTATGCTAACGTAGGCAATAATTAAATACGTATATGCAATATGCCTGTTTGTTTTTTGTTTTTCTTTTAACTTGTTTTTGTGAAATTAATATATCCTGATGTAAATGTGATGTATTTAATATCATTAAAAATAAATGTGTTTATTATTATATATATATATATATATATATATATATATATATAATGTATAAGAATAATGTATATATATATATATGTATATATATCTATATTCTAACATTGATTTTGACGTCACGACACATTCACACTACACCCAGGGACACGACAAGATATTATTTTTAAATAACACCTCCCCGTGCACGGGAATCGAACCCAGTCTGTGGCTCGCCGAGCGATATACTGTCTGGCGACGTTACTGCTTGGCCATCACCTGCCCTATAATGTATTTAGTTAATTAAATGATTTAACCAAAGAATACATAATAACAAAGGTGGTCACCTTTATTTATTCTTTGGACCAAACGCCAATTTCTACTGTGTATGAAATTTTTGTTTACTCCTACACTTTTGCTCTAAAATTACCCTGAAAGCAGGAACCTGCATAGATATAGTTTTACATGTTAAATCCCTATGTTGCCCCTTATCTTATACATTCGGTACATTATTATTTATTAGTTGACGATTTATTTGGCTTATAAACGGATCATTCAATAACCTTACCTATTTTCTTATCTTTATACATAACCAACTGCTGTCTATGATCCTTCTTCTTTTGCTCCAATTCACACCTTTCGATCAAATCTTCAAACCTCACTAGAGCGTCTTCGACATTTTCAAAACCATCGTGCAAATCATTAATCTGCTTAATACAATTCTCAACTGTATCCTGCAAATTCCCCCCGAGTAACTGATGTATCTTCACAATACACTCATTCTGCGTAATAATATACGAATGCACTTCATCGATGATCGTAGCCAATTTCGTGGCTTCTTGAGCATTGTCTTCGTTGATCTGGTGCAGGTCTTCCCATTGTTTTTGGAAATGTGTTAAAATGTCAGCACCGGCTTCGAAATTCACAGTTGGGGATGATGGGGCCTTCTCTTCGGGTGATCCTAACAAGTGTGTGCTGTGCAAAAGGCCTTTCAGGTTATTGAACACGTCCATGGGGATATCGGGAGTATGGCAAATTGGTGTTTTGTGTACTGTACATCACTTGTAATTAGGTTAGTTTTCATTATCATATGATTACTGTGTAAACATTTGACAGCTGTTGACTAGGGCTACCAACTTTTTAGCAAGTGCCTTTGTTTTATTTTTTGAAGAAAAGTACTGTTATTATGGCATTTTAGATAAAGTTTATGTTTCTATTTGTTTATTGGCCGGGTCGTAATGTGATTATCTAGGAGCCGCACAAAAAAAATCGTCCCCAATCCACATGATTTTGTTGGACCTCAGTAAGAAAGGACCCGATCAAAACATCCACACAGTCTCTCTGAAGATTGCCCAAAAATGAACTTTCAAAGAACGAAAATTGATGTTTTTGTTTTAGCAAAGTGGGCTTTGAAAACATAACCAACACGATTGGTTTAATGAAAATATTTACAATTCACGTAACATTGAGCACAGTATTTTTAATGTATATTGCATATTTTAATAGAGAAACTGCAAAATATTACAGGTATTCGAATTTCTAAAACTTTGTCAAATATATTAACGTGAGATCAAACATAAGCAGCTTATTTGGAACTTCACTTGAAATCAGGTGTTATATACGGGTGGCGCATGAAGTAAAATTTAGAGTTTAGAGATTCTTGAAAATGTTGTCTCTACGCGACCTATCCAAATTTTAAGGCTTTAAAGTTAAAAAATACCGCTTATGCTTGGTCTCCCGTTAATAAATTTTACAAATAATTATTTAATCTAACCGTATGTAAGCATACTTAAGAGAAAACAATTAAATTATTTATTTGTTTCTCATTTGTAAACGTCAATTTATCAATAGACAGTATTAAACAAGTAAGGTTACGTTTTCAAGCTACTGACTTGTAAAATTTTAACAAGTCAGTATACTAACTTGTTAAAATTTAACAAGTTAGTACTGGAATAGTAATTTATAGTTTTTCGTGAATTAAATTTATTAAAGAAAAATACAATAAATACTATTATTCTTAAAATAATAATTAAGAAAATATATATTTTCTTAATTATTATTTTAATAATGCACTGCAACGATAAAACATAATTTATTAACTATTAATCTCTTTTATTTGTATTATATATACACCATTCCATTTGTTTCTGGATCTCGCCTAGCCATGCTTTCGTGTTGTTATGTTGCAGTATCAACATTTACATTTTTTATTAGTTGCCACTCCTGATTCCTTATTTTAACAGTGTTGCAATAATTTATGATATCATAAGTAATCCTCTTTTTAATTTTCAATAGGTTTATTGTTAATCTTGCAACAATTATTTCGCCACGCGGTCGCTTCTTCGAGCATTTTATTATTAAATCAAATTAATCTAGTGTTGCAATGCTGTGTCAATGTCAAAGTGAAAAATAATTTTAGGCACATATTAAATAATAACATGCCAAAGATTATCTCTGAATCAAAAAGGTTACAAATTCTGAAATCCTACAAACATTTTAGGCAAAGTAATCCAAATCTACAGCATCACAATATTATTACGATTTTAATAGATATTTTTGGGGTATGTCTAGTATTTTAATTATCATATATATTTAATTAAAGATAATTACGTTTCAGGTAGGGAGATCTTCATTACAATTAATTTTACGACAAAGACCTGACGAATTGAAATCTACTACTTCTGGCAAACGATCTAAAAACAGCCATTTTTGGAATCACCTAGCTAGAAAAGATCTGCAACAACTAATTTGGCAATATAACTCTAGAAATCAGTATTTTACTTTGAGAGATCTTTTGAATGATATGAAAGAAAATTATGAGTTCCATAGGAGTAGAACAACACTTTATAGGGTTGTTAAAAGTATGGGGTATAAATTCAAATTAATTAATGGGCGCAAAATTCTCTGTGAACAAAAACATGTTGTTGCAGCTAAAATTATTTTCCTTAGAAAATTTTTACAGTATCAAAATTCCAGTGAAGATATCCAATTCGTATACCTGGATGAAACATAGATATATCAGAATGGATCCGTGGTTCGACGCTGGGTACATGAAACGGATATAAAAAGTAATCCAACTAAATTCAAAAATAAAGGCAAACGCTTCACCATTCTACATGCTGGGTATAGGGGTGGGTTTTTGGATGGGTGCGATTTTTTATTACATTCGAAAAACAATGACCGAGATTACCATGCCACAATGGATGGTAATACTTTTCAAAATTGGGTGGTTAATCAACTTATTCCTGCTTTGGCTAAGCTTTCAGGGAAATGTGTAGTTATTATGGATAATGCTGCATACCATTCTGTGCAATTAGACAAAACTCCTTCATTTTCTTGTAAGAAATGCGAAATGCAGGAGTGGTTGGTTAAACACAATGTAAAATTCAATCCAAAATTAACCAAAAAGGAACTATGGGCTTTATTTATACCTTTTCGATCAAATGACAAAATTTACGTAGTTGATGACATTTTGAGAAAGAACGGGCACGAAGTTCTTAGATTACCGCCATACCATTGTCAATAGAATCCAATTGAAATGGCATGGGGGTTTTGTAAGACTTACTACAATAAGCACATAAATTCTAAGCAACCATCTAAGGATCGTGTTCAGAATTTATGGCTTGAGTCTCTCTCAAAATGTACATCCGATATGTGGCAAAATTTCTGTGATCATTGTGAAAAACTTATTTCGGATGACTGGACAAAACACATGGGGAACCTTTCTTTTGAAACCATTCCTCCTTTTATTATTTCGCTTGGGGAATCTGGCTCAGAACAAACATCAGAAGATTCAGATGCAGGTTCTCTTGACTAAATAATAAAAAATAAAATTGTTTGACATGAAAATTATCAGTATCACAAGAGGGTGGGAATAAATTTGCAATTCTACAAAAAAATACTGAGGGCCAACAGAAGAGAGAATGACCAAAATTAAGGTGGATGGATGGAGTTGATCAAAATGTGTTAACGGGAAAACCCAAGCGAGAAATACAAATGGATGACGAAATATGTTTGCAGAGCCGAATTCATTATATTTGTTATATACAATATTATTGCTGTGTTTGTATATACAAAAACCAAGTAGTAAATTTTGTTAATCTTAAAACTGCATATTATTATCCTTTTATATCTGAAAATTTGTAAAACAGGCAACAGTGTAAGATCACAATAGTCAGAAATTATAACCTTAAAATCGAACATCTGACAGTGACATTTAAAAACCCTGATTTAAAACACAACCAGCCCCATTTACAATACTTAAACTGTCACTTTTCCATAGCTAGGCGAGATCCAGAAACAAATGGAATCGTGTATATTTAGTGTAAAATAAATTTCGTGATTTTGGCTGTATAAATAAAGATAATACTACAATTTTGATTATTTACGTCATAATTTTGGAAATAATTTCATCATGTGTACAATTTATTCCTGTAATGTGCTTATTTACCCAAATATACCAACCTATATAACCTCAAAATTGGAACTTAAAATACAATTTGCGGATAAACGGTAAGTCACCGAAAGAACTTTATCTTAACATTTATGCGTCCCACACACGCTTACTTCCAGTTCCGCTGGCAAATTATCAAAAATCTTAGTATTCCGTTCTGGAGAATCGTACTCCTAAGCATTGAATAATTGGACCATAATGTTAAGGGTTTATATTTTATGGATAGTTCTGTAAAATACACCAATTAAACAGATTCCTAGAAGGAAATGGTTTTCTTTTCCCTTCTCCATTTCGAAAATGATTCATACGCCGTTAAATATATTTTTCTTGATTTTTCGGGCAATAAGTTTAATGGGGCAATTTCTGCAGCTTCTTTTAAATTTGGCGGTGTTAAAGAAATCTCGTTATCACTGTCGTTCTTCATATATCTTCTAATTTTTGATATTAAACCACTTCAAAACTCTCTTATGATGTAAATGATTTTGACGTTTCAATTTAATTATATGACACTTTGCGGACTACTAGATAAAATTTTGAAAATGATATAAAACAGTGAATAACGATTAATCACTGATAGTAGTGAATAATGAATATACTTATAATTGAAGAAACACAAATATAATGAATATATTATAAGATAGTCGTGGACAAAATGTTATAAAAACTGTTCCAATACAATACAAGGATTCGAATCATTTTAGAGGATCCAACTCGTTTGTGAGGATTCAAATCCTTTCTAAGAATTTGAATCTCATTTGACGATTGGAATCCTTTTAAAATACTTCGAATCATCTTATATTTCAAATTTATCACTACTAATTAGCTTTAGTTTTATTTTATTATGATTTTTATTGATTTTTAATTATTTTTTGTTGTCCTGTTATTGGTGTATACTGTTGGGCAATAAAGTTGGTATTATTATTATTATTAAATACGAATCTAGATCACGAATCCTGTTTCAATAATGTGTTCGAGTACCTCTTTTGCATCCTCTACAGGGATTCGAATCATACCCAGCTCCGGTGTGGATGTGTTTACCGGCTTCCGGCGGATGATAAGATGGAATGTATCTTCCGAATGTTGTTTTCTTGAAAGCACTGCTCGTTGTTCGTAAAAACTTTTACGAACCACCTCCACGTTTGAATAAAAAATTCCCCATTCAACCTCCACATCTTAATTCGGGATCAACCACAACATCCATAATTAAATCCTTCACCATGTTAATCTTTCCTCCGAGTATTACTTTTATAAATGCTCGCTCATACCAGCAAATTTAGCTAACGTGGATTATGAGCCACTTGATTATTATTACGGCAGCAATGGCAAAAGCAACTTCTTCTGTACATTAGGATTAATGTAATTCAACATTTGAACGCAAGGAATTGTGTGGTATCGGTAAATGGCTCAGTCAAAACCTGCTTAGAAAAGCAAATGAGTTGGCACGTTTTGAAGTAATGTGCATACGGAATTTTTGTATAAATGAAGAAGCACTTTTCGATTAATAATGTTCTTATTGTTTATTACGTGTATTTATAACAATATTGTCTATGACAATTGCTTTTAGATGACAGAATTGTGACGTTTAAAAAATGTACTAATTGACAGTACAAAGTTAGCCATGGGCAACATAAAACAATGACGCGAGAATGAGCAGTGACGTTTTAGATGAGCATCTTATGATCAGGAATAGGCTCCAAGAGGCATACAAAAACATAATCTTCAATGCTGATCATGATTTCGCACAAGACCCAGCTTACAAAAAAGCATGCCAGGTAACTCAAACCCTTCCCAAACACAAAACACAAAACCCAATCCTAATTCGCTTATTTTGTCATCCTGACAGATTCTTTATGCAAGATTAAAGAAACTGGAAGATTATCACGAATCCGACCGACCCAGAACCGTACAAGATGTCATCCCAAAAAGCCATTTAGCGAAATACGGAACATACCTTTACGATGAAGGCAGGGAAATGTCGTACACTTCCAACGTGGCTGGTGTCCACTTGCATTATCCTTGCGCTTATAAATCGCACGTTATCAAAGAACCGTGGATGTTGCCGGAAGTCGAGCAGGTTTTCATGCATAATATGTTTAGTGGTAGTGAGAATTTTAAGTTGTACGAAGCAGATTTGGAACAGTTGGATAAGATCGATTTATCGGAGAGGACGGGGTATGGACAGTGCTGTTCTAGTGACATGCATCAAGCCAGTCAGCTTCCCTTTCCTGTGTTCGAGAGGACTCCGGGAAGGACTTTTTTGTGGGGTGGGGACCGCGAAGAGGATTTGGAGCTACCATATCCTTTGCATTTTAACGCTAATAGTTATGAGGAGGCTTTACTTAAGAATAGGATTTTATCGGGTGAGTTTAGTGGATTTCATCAGTATTTAATAAGTATTCTATTAATTGATAAAAATCAGAATTATAAATATGTTATTTGATACACGTATGCTGAATTGCAACACAATTTAAGGATCCCTTAAATTTAGTCAATAACAGAGCTGGGCAGGTTTCGAATCATTCAGGATTCGAATCCTTTTAGAGGATTCAAAAGAGGCATTCGAATACTTTACCCACCATGCAATCACATCTTAGTAATGTATCATCAACATTAAAACAACGTTTAATGTTGCTACAATGTTTTTTTTGCTCAGTGGGTAGTTCAACTAGATTCGTGATCCGGATTCGGTACATTTTTTTAAGAGGATTTGTATTTGAATTCAAATGTGGGTGATTCTAATCCTTGTAAAATAAATAGAATATTTATAAAAGGATTCGAATATTTATAAAAGGTTTCGAATATTTATAAAAAGATTCGAATACTTACGAAAGGATTTAAATCGTCAAAAATAATTGGAATTAATTATGAGGATTAACATGAAAAATGTCTTTTGTGTGTTTTTAAATTTCTCGTTAAATCACTGTTTTATACGGGTGGCGCATGAAGTAAAATTTCGAGTTTAGAAAAGCCCAGAAAATTTGTCTCGGGTCGCTGCGCGACCCTCGACAAATTTTCACGGGGCTTTTCTAAACTCGAAATTTTACTTCATGCTTAGTCTGGGAGTGGAAACGCTCGTTCGAAACTTCAAAGTGAATCCTTTGATAAGAACAATAAATGACTGAAAATGTTTTTAGAGATAATAATCTAGTTTTCAGAATTTTGTTTAATATTATTTGAAGTAAAACTGACATAGTAGCCACAATCTGAGATGTTAAACTTTTCCGACATTTCCCTGATTCAGGATTTTTTTTCCCTGACCTTTCAATATAACTTTATTCTGTGGGAAACCCCCATTTTGTTAAATTGTTTTCATTGTTTTTGTCAATATTTAAGTTAATTTTATAAATTATTACGTATTTTATAATTTACCTGCTGATTTTAACAAATTTAATAATATCATATTTCTTTGTTGTTAGTGTTTTGGTCAATTTGAATACAATTCCATGACTTTTCTCTGACTTTTCCGGTTTTAATGATATTCAGTAAGTTTTTTATTTACGTAATTTTCAGGCATTCGTCGATTTTATAATAGAGTTTAATTTGAAGTTTTTAACGGGTGTTTCCACTCCCAGGCTAAGCATGAAGTAAAATTTCGAGTTTAGAAAAGCCCCGTGAAAATTTGTCGAGGGTCGCGCAGCGACCCGAGACAAATTTTCGGGCTTTACTAAACTCGAAATTTTACTTCATGCGCCACTTGTACAAAACACTGATTTGAAGTGAAGTTCAGAAACACACAAATACATCTTTAACCAGAGTAACAGGGAATCAGATATTTAGCCTGTTATCACCGATGTTCAGTGTTAATAATAAATAATTAGGTTTTGAAAATGTTTGTTAAAACAACTGGTAACGATATTTATATATTAATGGTTGCAAAAAAATAATAATATCAAATTTATTCTTAAAGGATCTGTAGTAGTGATTCGAAAAAAACAGAAAACAGGATTCGAATCATATTTATCTCTTACGAATCCTATATTCGAGTATTCGTGATTCGAATCATATTAGGTGTTCGGATTCGTGATTCGAATCCTTCCTATGAGGATTCGTCCCAGCTCTGATAAATAATCTACATATTGGATAGATGAGGCTGTTACTTGGTGAAATTCCATAATATGTAGGAAATAAAACACGATCGTTTGAGAACGAGCTATTCACACCTCAAGAAACAAATTTGTTAAATACGGGCTTTAAATACAATTTAACACCACAAGTAAGATCATCAGACCTAGAAATATTAGCTGTCGAAACTGAAATTGCATTAAACAAAACAGGGAATAATACAGTTTGTAACAAAGCCATTGCTAAAAAGAAAATTGTTTCTTATAGAAATCCGGTCAATCATAAATCATTTGATATAACGACAGCAAAATCCATCAAAGAAAAATCAATTCAAAATAAAATTATATTCACAAAAGCAGACAAAGGCAATACGATCATTGCTATCCCGGAGTCTGATTATAAAGAAAAAATAACAAAATTTCTTAACGAAAATAACTTCGAAAAACTTAAAACTGATCCCACAAAAAAATTTATCAAACAACTCAAAGTCACTTTAGATAACTGCCCCGCCACCGTCTCATTAAACAAAAAACGTTTTCTTATTCCAATGAATCCCTGTCCCCCCAAATTATACGGCTCCCCAAAATCCATAAACCCGAAGCACCTGTCAGGCCCGTAGTCTCATATATAAATGCACCATGTTGTAATTTAGCAAAATTCTTAATCAAAGAAATTATAAATATAACAGACTTCAAACCAAAATTTTCAATTAAAAATTCATTAGATCTAATAGACAGAATTTCCAAGATTAACGTCCCGAACAATAGTTTATTGGCATCTTTCGACGTAGCCAGCTTATTTACAAATGTACCGCCACAGGAGGTAATTAAAATCTTGAGAGAGCCGTTTGCAGAAAAGGCGGCCAATCCGATAATATCAGCCGAAATTTTAAGCCTGTTAGATTTATGTTTAAAACAAAATTACCTGCAATTTGATAATTCCTTTTATAATCAGCCAAACGGTTTAGCAATGGGAAACCCCTTAAGCCCATTACTTGCAGAACTTTTTCTTGATAATTTGGAAAATAAAATCAGTAAAAACCCTCTATTTAATAAATGTTTATATTGGGTCAGATATGTAGATGATATCTTGGTTTGCTTTCGAGGTACAAATAGACAGCTTAACATTTTTTTAGAACAACTTAATAAAATGCATAATAATATAAAGTTTACGTTGGAAGTTGAAGTTGACCAAACGATTAACTTCCTAGACCTATCAATTTCCCATAAAAACAATAAACTCGAATTTAACATTTTTCACAAACCCACTCACATAGATACAACTATCCACTTTAAATCATTCCATCCTATGCCCCACAAACTTGCAGCATATAATCCATTCATCCACAGACTGTTAAGCGTTCCTTTATCAAAATCTAATTTTAATACCGAATTAAACAGAATCTTAGAAATCGCCTATAATAATGGCTTCCCCAAAAACCTAATTTTGAATATTTTAAATAAAAAACAAAAACAAAAAATCAACAACTTAATTTTTCCCTCAAATAATGATAAATTAGCTTCAAATTATTGTACTCTAACATACATCGGTCATCCTTCCGTCACAATAAAAAACGAATTAAAATCACACAATATTTCAGTAGCCTTTAAAACTAACAATACATTACATAAATTCATTAATAATGCCAAAGACAAAACCGACAAAAACAAAAAATCAGGAGTCTACTTGTTAGAATGTGGAGATTGCCCCATGATATATGTTGGCCAAACCGGACGCAGCTTTGAAGAAAGGATAGCTGAACACCAAAAAAGCTACATTAACCATAAGACAACATCTACATATGCCAATCACCTCAGGGAACATAATCACAACTCCAACAACAACTTCAAAATTTTACACGGATGCGCTAAAAGCAAGAAATTAAACCTCCTTGAGCAGCTGGAAATTAACAAATATAATCAACGCGGTTTGATACTCAATAATCAAACCGACGTAAATAATTCACCACTATTAAATCTAGGTCTATAAATTGTAATGTGTAAAATTCTAATGTCTTCATTAATTATGTCATTCTGTTAAATCATAAATATTATATTAAATTACACTGTTACGCACACCCCCTCCACAATGATATAGTATATAAGCAACATTGCAGTTTCATGTAATCATTACTCATCTGCCTGATGAAGCCACTGTGTGGCGAAACAATTGTCGCAGGTTCGACATTAAAAACTGTGAAAATTCTCAAACGATCGTGTTTTATTTCCTACAAATAATCTACATTTTGACTTCAAAAAATATTGGTGAGTGTATGTTTGAGTCATATTAATGTGGCGTGGCGTAATCAAACTAGCATCAAACTAGGATTATTATTGATTTCCTTAACCCATTACCGGCCGAGCAATAGAGTTAACTCCAAAAGTTGATTACAGCTAAAATTCTCCAATTCTTTTATTGATTTCTATGAATCATTTATTATATAACAATATATTTGGTTTGAGTTACGTGAAGAGTTGAATATAATAAACTTAATAAAAGACTAACACTTTCTTCACTAAAAACATTTATTTACGCTAAATGTACATTTCGAACACTACGTGTTCATTATCAATAGCTTACTGAGTAAATAACAATAAAGGGCGGGATACTTATACCTAAAGGGATTATGGGAAAAACCGTGGGTGAGGTTAGCACTTGTGTCTGTCGCAGTTATTTGTCGGAATTACCTCTAACAAGGGATTATTCAGGGGACTTAAATCAAAATTCAGCAAATTATTTTCGTATTTCTTCATCTGAATAGCTTCCAACATATTTAATTTTTTATTTGAAGAATGTTTTAATAATTGTATATTGTTTTCCGAAAACTTATGACCGGTAGTTATAGTGTGATGTGCAACTGCTGATTTTTCAGGGTTAAGGTTCTTTATGTGATAATTATGTTCTTTAAATCTAATAGCTAATGATCTTTGAGTTTGTCCTATGTACAGTTTTTCGCAGTTGCAACAATTTATCTTATATATACCAGATTTTTGTAAATTATCTATTTTTGTAAATGTGTTTCCTAATAATGTTTTCAGTTGTGTACTTGCATAAACAGCTGGACGTAGATTGAATTTTCTAAAAAGTTTAATAAAATTATTTTCAATTGTTGGGGTATATATAAGTCTACAATATTTACTTTTTGTTTTTTCTTCAATGTTTTTTAAACGGGTTGCGCATTTTATATTATGCTTATATATATGTTTGTTGATTAACTTATTTATTATGTTTCTATTGTAATCTAATGATTCAGCAATTTCTAATATTACGTTAAATTCTATGTTTCTATTTATTTCTGATAATGGTAAGTTCATTGCTCTATATATCATGCAATTAAATGCTGCTAGTTTGTGTTTCCAAGGACTGTTCGAATGAGAATGAATGTAATTGAAAGTGTGCGTTGATTTCCTAAATATGTTAAATTCTAATTTATCTTTATTTCTATTTATTGTTAAATCTAAGAAAGGAAGTTGTCTATTTTGTTCTAATTCAAAGGTGAAGTTTATGCTTTCGTATATGCTATTTAATGATTTTAAAAGATTGTCTATATTTACATTTTTATTTACAATTGCAAAAACATCATCTACATATCTGTACCAGACCCTTGGGAAATCAGGTATTGTATATTCAGCAAGATTTTCAAGGTTATTCAAAAATATGTTAGCAAGAAAAGGAGATAGTGGATTGCCCATTGCCGTCCCAAAAGTTTGTTTATAATTTTTTTTATTAAATTCGAACGTATTAAAGTCCATAACCATTCTTGTTAATTCTAAGTATTGATCTATTTCGTCGTTCGGTATTTCATTAGTAATTAACAGTTGTTCTAGTATATTTAATGTTTCTTTAATTGGAACGCTTGGGAACAGGGATTCTACATCAAACGAAATCAAAGTTTCATCCGGTTCTAATTTTATATCTTTTAATTCTTGTGTAAGATGGATGGAGTTTCTCACTGATCTATCATTCTTTATGTTTAACGTTTGAAATTTCTGAACTAACCATTTTGAAATATTATAAGTTGGTGAGCTGATGTTTGATACAATCGGTCTGTACTTATTGCCGGGTTTATGAATTTTCGGCAAACAATATAGTTTTGGGAGTTTCGGATTTCTCACCTTTAGTTTATAACTCGTATTTTTGTCAATTAAAGAGGTTGGATTTTTCAAAAATCGATTGACGTTTTTAACATAGGTGCTAAGAGGATTTCTAGTTTGTACACTGTAAGGACCTGATTCTAATAATATATTAACATTTTTAATATATTCCGATTTTTTCTCGATTACGACAGAATTACCTTTGTCTGCTTTGAGATAGAAACAATCTCTTTGTTTTAGTGACTTTAGAGTGCAGATGTCCTGTTTGTGTTTCCTGGAAGTTTTCGGGGGGGTGTTTTCCATTTTCTTCAAGGTGTCCTTTGCGGCGTGACGGAAACTGGAAGCATCTTCAGAATTCAAATGTGTGGAGGCGATATCGATATCGTTGATAATGTCTTCTATTGGGGTAATGTTGGGGCTGATAGCATGTTTTAAACCTTTCATTAAAAGGTTTAGTTCTTCTTGAGAGAAATCCTCTTCTGTTTTGTTATGTATTAGTGTGTGAGTGATATGTGATGTTGGATTTTTATTTTGCCTGTAGACTTTTGGGTGCTGTTGGTTTGAAAGACTTCTTAGTTTTTTCTGTATTATCCACGATTTATTCTTGATTTTTGTACTAATGGATGTAAACATTTTGTGTTGTGAAGTATCCCAGTTGTTCGGAGAAGTATTCTTGCTGAGTTTAAGATGAAGTTCGTATGCACTTAGCTCCAAATTGGCACGTTTTCTGTGTAATTCACCAATTTCATATTTTATCCACTTGACTTTGAAGTCAATCACTAACTTCGGAATGTTTATGGTGAGTTTACGCGTTTTGTTTTGTATGAAATTCGGAAAAACTGACATTTTTAAACACTGTTTTAGGAAATAAATATCCGCACTGATTTTGTAAATTTTCGTTTTCATTTGAAAGAATTTGTTGAACTCGGTTTAGCGTAAATAAATGTTTTTAGTGAAGAAAGTGTTAGTCTTTTATTAAGTTTATTATTATATAACAAACTGCGATTTTTTCTTTTAAATATATATATACATTTGTCGATTTTATAAGAGCGTTCAATTTGGAATTCGAACGAGTGTTTCCACTCCCAGATTAAGCATGAATTAAAATTTCGAGTTTAGAAAAGCCTGAAAATTTGGTTTGGCCGCTCCGCTTCGCGGAGCGACCAAACCAAATTTTCAGGCTTTTCTAAACTCGAAATTTTACTTCATGCGCCACGCGTGTAAAACACCGAACTATTGTGGAGTTATAAATACACTTAAAAATACTTTTTGAAAATGAATAATGATAAAAATATTGAAATAACAAAATATTCACATTATTCTACACACATTCGCAAGTCAGCTCAAATGATACAATTTATCAAATTTAGTAATTTAATCAACAAAAAATAAATAATGTTGCGTTATTGCATCAATGGCCCTTAATGGACTAAAGTTAAGCAAGACTTAAAATGCGGTGCAATTCAGCATTATATGCTAAATTTTAGTTTACATGTACTGCGATTTTTCGCCCAAAAATAGGTTTGGTGGATATTTAATGCTGCCGTAAATATTTATTAAGGATAAAATAAATGCTGAAAAAGTATTTCTACAGATATAGGACTTAAAGTCTGCTCAAAATTATTTAGTACATGCAAACTAGAATCCAGCCCATTTGTATTGAAAGCTCATAACGTGTACTCATTTTAAAAACATCTATCGACAAATCTATACCCAGTTTTTAAAAATAATATTACGGTATGAGTTACGTCAAGATGATATTAAATAAAATAAAACTAGTAATCCTTTTTCTTCACTGGTTTATTTGTAACACTAAATGTACATTTCGTTCACCAAGTGAACATTTTCAATAGCTGTACTAAACTATTGCAAATGTTCACTTGGTGAACGAAATGTACATTTAGTGTTACAAATAAACCAGTGAAGAAAAAGGATTACTAGTTTTATTTAATACAGTTTTTAAATATGAAACCAACAAAGGAACATACGACAGTTTATTGTTGGTGTTTGTTTTTAAACATTGCCAACTATCACTAATTAAATGTATAATGCTAGTAGTGATAGCAGTTTTATCAATAAAAACTTCTTATTATGTAGAAGATGTTTGTGTCGGCAACAAAATTCAACAGAAGATGATAAGAATATCAACTGCATCATTTCTTACTGGTAAAACGACAGAATGATTTGAAATAGAATAATCTATATAGTTTTTTTTTAAATAGTCAAATTTAAATTATCTTCTAGATCTTGTATTCAGATGACAACGCCATTGACAGAAAAATAATACTTGTAAATAAAACACTTTTTACTTTGTTTAATTACTGTTTTTTGTACTTCATTTATGTGAGTTTTGTGATAGTAGTAGTAGTAGTCATTCTTAAACAAAAGTAAATTAAAATTACATGTTAAAAACGAATTAATCACGGAATTTCCATTCTTTATGACCAAGTTGACCTAATGTTTAATTTACTTTTGTTTGAGAATGATAACTAGATAATTGTAACTATAGTCACATACATAAAGTGCAAAATACTGTGGTTAACCCATTAACGGCCGAGCAATTATAGAGGTAACTCTAAAAGTTGATTTTAGGTAAAATTCTTCACTTCTTTCAATGATTTCTACGAATGATTTATTGTATTACATACTGTGCATTTTTCTTTTAAATGTAAGGCATTCGTCGATTTTCTATAAAAACGTGCAATATGAAGTTACAACGAGTGTTTCCACTCCCAGACTAAGCATGAAGTAAAATTTCGAGTTTAGAAAAGCACCGCGTAGAAAATTTGTCGAGGGTCGCACCAGCGGGGCTTTTCTAAACTCGAAATTTTACTTCATGCGCCACACGTATAAAACACTGAAATATTGTGAAGTTAGAAATACACTGAACTCATTTTTTTTAAAATAAGTAATAATCGAGATATTTAAATAACAAAATATTTACGTTATTCTTCATACATTTTCAAGTCAAGTCAAATAACATAATATATCAAGTTAACTTATAATAATAATTGACATAAAATTAAAATTGTTGCGTATATGCATCAATGGCGCTTAATGGGTTAAACAAAGTAAAAAGTGTTTAATTTACAAGTGTATCCAAGATGTACCACAAAGTGAACGCCTACAACACAGAACAGAAATATAAAAAATCGTTGTTGTTCCTTTGGTCGGTTTGTATCTTCATGCTATGAATTGTAGATAACTTTTTTTCAATTGGAATTATCCCACACATTGAAGTAATGTTTCATCAACATTAATACAACGTTTGATGTTGTTACAATGTTGATATAACGTTATTTATTTGTTTTTTGCTCAGTGGGATACCGTATGTTCAATAAAAAAAATCTCTAGAGTGCCATGATTTAATCTTTTATTTGATTTAGGTTGGCTACACGCTTTAGAAATTGACATATAAAACGTCAGATATAATAATTGTATTATATAATTGCAGAGTTGCCAACCTACAGTATTTTCCATGGCACTCTAGAGTTTTTTTTTTATTGAACACGATATTCTATATAGTTTTAGAAGTGAATTTTAGATAGAGAAATCTTATTGCGTACTAAAAGCTTCATTTTAGATACTGTTAGAGAACTTTGGAGTACGTCTGAAGAAGATCGTAGGAACGTGTTTAGGATTTACAAATCGGCGTTGGGTAGTTTTCTCGTAGAAGAAGACCGTTTTAAATGTGCAGATGAAATCAAAACACTGCAGACACAAAAGTGTATACAGGTTAGTTCAATTTTACATTAAACAGTAGACGAGGGAAAGTATTGCTTTAGTGAACATGTTCGATTTAAAAACTGTAGTTTGAATATTCGTTTTGAGGTCACCTCAGTTGCAGACAAACCACATTTGCGCGGTTAGCGCAAGTGGTTTTAACTCTCATTAGTTTTGGAAAGTACATTTTTGAATTTATTGCTATATCTCAGTAAGCCTGAAACATTTTAAAAGTGTCTCAACTAAAATCTGTAGGATTGAAAAATGAACATATTTTTGTACCTAAATCAGTTGTCGTTGCACTCTACATTTTTAATTTTTTTATAAATATGTATGCACAAATACAAGCAGTATGCGGCTTCATAGGAACGTTGCTCCACGGAACAAACATCTCCTCCAAATTCAGGAACTCTTGTATTACGAGACGAGTTAGCAAAGGTACCTCTCAAAGCGGTGTTCTTTTTCCGCGTCTCTGGAACCTTGCACTCAATGAGTTACTCCTTGAACTAGGAAACTCAGGGTGCAATGCAATTGCTTATGCCGACGACGTGGCCATAGCCGTCTCTGGTAAGCACCCTAACATGTCACAACTAATACAGCAAGCATTAAAGTAACTAAGTGGTGCACAAGGTGTGACCTTGAGGTCAATCCACAGAAGACTGAGCTAGTTCTATTCAGAAGAAAGCACAGTATACGCTGCTTCAGACTGCCAACCCTAAAGGGAGCAGTCTTGGAGATCAAAGACCAAGCTAGATACCTAGGTATCATACTGGACCGGAAGCTTAGTTGGAAACTCAACTCTCAAGAGAGCGTACGGAAAGCGACTCTCGCGCTGTACTCTTGCAATAGAGCGGTAGGTAACAGATGGTGTATGAAGTCTAATATCACCTACTGGCTCTACAAAGCCGTGGTAAGGCCCATACTTTTCTACGGTGTCTTTATTTGGTAGACTGCACTCGATAAGAGGTCACGGGTGCTATAAGAACATCACCCTCTAAAGCAGTTATGGGGAAACTACGGCCCGCGGGCCAAGTCCGGCCCGCGGAATGGTTTAATCCTGCCCGTTTAAGAGTGCCGTCGTGAGAATGTTTGAACGCGTTCTTACTTCGTAATGTGACGACCCGCATAAAAACTACCTACCTACGATTAAGCATTATTCTTTGGCCCGCTACGATTGTCTGGTTATTACAAATGGCCCGTCTTAAAAAAAGTTTCCCCACCACTGCTCTAAAGCGTTGGAAACGATTCTCAACCTGACCCCTATAGATCTCCTCGGAAAGCGGATCGCAGTAACAACTTGCGTAAAACTAAACACTACTAGCAGGCTAAGACTAGACACGCAGGGGCACACAAAAATCCTTATGGAATTTGCCGGTGTCCTACTAAAAATCGACCGATGTCTCGCAGTGCCTGCTTTCGGCTTTTCTCTTCCCGGATACCCCCTAGGATGGACTGGGAGGAGGGCAGAATACCGGATACAGGCTCTCAACGTCTTCACGGGCGGGTCTAAGAGTGACGATAAAGTAGCGGGTGGGGTCTTCTGCGAGGACCTGAACCTTCGCATCTCTTCCAGATTGCCGAACCACTGTAGTGTTCTACAGGCGGAGGTGATAACAATCAGGACCGCCGCAGAGTGGCTAAAGGTAAATGGGACTTCTGCCAGTCAGGTCCTTATACATATCCGACTGCCGGAAGGCATTGAATGAGCTGGCAGCTCTGATACAACTTCAGCTCATCTGGGTACCAGGGCATAGCAATAACCCAGGTAACAACACAGCAGATGAGCTAGCAAAAAACGGAACGAAGTTACACTCGTCCTCGACAACACCCAGGTATCCCCTTTGAGACAAGCAAGGCGATCCTTGTTTCATTGAACTCTCCGCACTTTTTTGTACTAATGTGTGTTCAATGCTGTGTTGTGTTTTGTTTTGTGTATATAAGATGGCAAACAAACGTGGTAAAATTTTGGTGCTCTTTCGTATAGGAAAACCAGTGCAACTAATTAAGGTGACCGTCCCGGAAGAAGAAACTACACCGTCAACAGGCGCAGGAACCGCAAGATAATCAAGAAGCATGTAGACCGAAATCCGAGGGTTTTGATCAGAAAAATCGCCCGTGTGACCGTTATTAGCGATTGATCAGCTAAAAAGGAGCTTAACTACAAGAGCTACAAACTACAAAAAGTTCGGCTCCTTAAGGCCCGTATTGACTAGAACATTTCCCCGTTGCGTGAACCTAGTGAAGACGGAGAAGCGTTGCGTTGCATCGTGTCCAATCATGACACGGTGTAAAGCAACGAAGCCGATTGGCTAGTTGGAGGTTTTTGCCAGTTGCATCAAAGGAATTTACACTTTACGGCAATGTGCTAGTTGGGACGAGTTGGTGTATCAATGCACTCTCTTCTTATTTACCCGCCGATCATTCATGAATATTTACGAATTACTCGCTTTCATTCGTGTCGTCTACTCGTATCATGATTAATTTTAAGACACACGTTCATGATACGGAATAAAATAAGCAATCTGTTGCACCATTGCGTGTCATCAAATGCTTCGTTACAGTGACACGCAACGGACAAATGTTCTAATCAATACGGGCCTTTACCGGTCAGAACAAGCTCCAAAGATGCCGCCAGCTTAAGCATTGGGCCGCAGCAATAGGAGCGCATCCTCTTCACAGATAAGAAGTTGTTCACTGTGGAACAAGCCCACAACAGCGAAAATGACAGGATCTGGTCAACGAAGGCTTCCGGTACGGCGGTCATCATCAAATATCGACAAAATGGTTTGAGGCCGAATTTGAGAAAGTGGAAAGACACCTTTCGTTTTCGTTGACAAGGGATCAAATTCATCCAAGAAGTCCACCGATGGGAAAAACTCGAGGCGGTAGTACTTCCGTGACTACAGACTAGTAGTGTGCTCCGGCTTTTACCTTTCGGTGTATGCCGATAGAACGTCCGTCTAAGGACTGGTGGATCACCGCCATACCTGCAAACCACTGCCCGTCGGAGACCAACCCACATGTGGACCGGAAGGGCGGAAAGACACCCCTGGGCTTTTCAAGGCCCACCCCCAACTCCTCATTTAATGGCGACAAGCACCAGGGCTGAGTGAACCCCGCTGTGTGCACGTTAGCCCTATACTAGATAGGGACATAGACTAGAGTGTGCTCTGGTTTTTACCTTGCGGTGTATACCGATAGAGCGTCCGTCTTAGGGAACGGTGGATCACCGCCATATCTGCGAACCACTGCCCGTCGGAGACCAACCCACGTGTGGACCAGAGGGGCGAGTAAGCACCCCTGGGCTTTTCAAGGCCCACCCCCGACTCCTCATTTAGCGGCGACAAGCACCAGGGCTGAGTCAACCCCGCCGTGTGTAAGTTAGCCCTATCCAAGATAGGGACACAGAGGCTACCTCAAGAAGGTCTACAGCTCCGACTTGGACAATCGTCCTTTTCAAACATCCATCGTCCGAAGACTCAGGTCTGCCCCAGACGCCTTCTGTTTAGGTGCTATGTTTAAACTCCAGATAGGGACACAGAGGTTACCTCAAGAAGGTCTGCAACTCCGACTTGGAACATCGTCCCTCTTAGACATCCTCCGTCCGAAGACTCCAGTCTGCCCCCGCCGCCTCCTTGATAGGTGCTATGACAGGAGCTCCGAAATAAGGACACAGAGGCTACCTCAAGAAGGTCTGCAACTCCGACTTGGAACATCGTCTCTCTTAGACATCCTTCGTCCGAAGACCCCGGTTTGCCCACGCCGCTTTTTTTAAGGTGTTATAGCGGGGCCTCCTATTTCCGTCGGTACAGCAGCACATCGGAGATGTGGATTGAACGTTTCAAATATCACAGGAGTGGTGCGATGCCCATTTTCCGATTTTCATCACATCTACTCGCTGGATCTCAATCCGATGAACTATAGCTTATGGTCCATTTTGGAAGCCAGAACTTGTACTACAAGTCATAAAAGTTTGAACTAGGTGTGTTATTGAAGATTATTACATAAATGTCACCGACTGTGCCCTCCTGCGTAGCCAGTTGAAGTACTTGACTAATTCCCACCTAATAAATATTTGTAGGTCAAATTAAAAACTAGTCTGCCTAATATATTCCATCCTAATCAAGTTGTACCACAAGCCTCACCACTATCTCCCTTCTGATATAACCTATTCACCCACGATCTTTAAAATAGTGACTCTAAATCTGTGACACCTGTGAATAGTGGGTTAAATACAATTTGGAGTTACATGTATGATATGTCTACGTCTTTCTGACTAATTTTGGAGTTCAGCTCAAGATTCATACGGGAACATTCTTCATTATAATAGCCAAATCGATTTGCCATTAGACAGAAGGAAATAATAAAAAACAATCATGAAACACATAACTCCAAAATGCACTTAACTCACTAGTGTTACAGAAATATTTCAATGTCTTCTGTTATGTCTTGCAGTTTGCATATGAGTTCTTATATCCCATGCTAGAAGTCTCAGTTCCGTAATATTATTCCCACACTCCTTGACAATATCCAATGCTGGTTTCAAAAACGGAGCAATATCCACAAATTCAAATTAATTTCATGCAAAGGCTCGTATAGATTAGAACATGTTCCCGTTGCGTGTTACTGTATCGTAACATTTGATGACACACAACGATGCAACGGATTGCTTATTTTAATCCGTATCATGGAAGCATGTCTTCAAAATAATCATTACACGAGTAGATGACACGGGAGTGATAGCAAGTAATTTATAAATATTGGATGACTGCCGTAACATGTCAATTCCTTTGATGTCACTGGCAAAAACCGCCAACTGGCCAATATTCTACGTTGCTTTGCACCGTGTCATGATTTGACATGGTGCAACGTAAGGGGTCGTATTGACTAGAGCGTTCACCTGTTGCGGAACACAGTTACATTGCATGTTAGTGGGTATGGGCAAGCGTTGCATAAATAGCAACGTGTCCAGTTTGGCCACGATGCCACGCAACGAAGCCGATCGGCCAGTTGGCGGTTCTTCGCCGTCGCATCAAAGAAATCGTTGCGTTACGCCATTTTTGTAGTTAGGACGGATAGGCGTGTCAATGCAGAGTCTCTTCTTGTTTGCCGTCATTCGCGGCATTCTTTTAGAGATCCATGGGTGGCTCGCTCTTACTTGCGTGTCGTTTACTCATAACATGGTTGTTTCAAATGATCGCCTCGATGATACTGGTTAAAATAAGCAATCTGTAACACCGTTGCGTGACATAAAATGTCACGTTACAGTGTTCCGCGAAGGGGAAACGCACTAGTCGATACGAGCCTTAACACTTCCACTTATGGAGTAGGTGCAATGAGGCAACGTTGGGGTGATACGCAATGGGAAAATGTTCTAGTTGATACGGGCATTAACGAACAAACGTAATATAATAACTGCCTACAGTCACTTTTACTTTATTTGAGTTTGCAGAGTATCCGTTTCTTAATAACTCGGCTAATTATAATGATATTATATTCACGAAAGCACATGACTACGCAGAATCACATGCACTTTGTATAATCTAATAAAATCACCATGTATATGGTGATCAGTTTAGAAACGCCTGGAAAAATCTAAATTTTCACTCTTTTCTAAACTGTTTTAATTGAAAACACTCGGTTTGTTTCACTGATTTTTATTTGTTCATGAATATGAATAGCCCTACTCAAGGTACCTCAAAACGTAAAGAAATGCCAACATTTGATAATCGGTTTTTGACATTTCCTTACACAATAATATCGGGTAGAAAAAAAAGTAATAAAACTTATAATTAATTACATTTTTCCAATTTTTAGGATTTAATAAAATCAATTTTAGAATTGGATAACAATATCACAAAAACATCACCTTTAGAAGTCGACCAAGAAAAAGAATTTACAAAATCGGACGCATCAACACCACCAGTAAGGAGACTGTATTCGGACGTGGTTCAAGGAAACAAATCGCCCATAAAAATTCAAAACACGGATACACCTTCACCGACTCCAACAAAAGCCAGCACTGAAGACTTTTCATCACCAGTCGCACAAAAAGCACATTCTAGTCATATTTCCTTGAACAACTCACCGGCATCACCAAATCTGTCACCGGACAAATGCGGAAGCGCGCCTGAAATAGTGAAAAAAGTCGAGATCGAAGAGAAAATTGAAAAAATGCCCTCTTTATCTTCTGTCAAGTATTCGTATTCGGATGCTGTGAACAATATACACCCTACTTCTACAACTACAACAGCGAGCTATCAGGTTAATCAAAATGTTTTTGTAAATGATTATCCTACAACAATGTATGAGGGTGGTTATAATAGGAATAGTTATTTTAATCAATCGCAATATGTTTATGGTAGTGGGGGATATAGATTAGGAAATTATGCGAATTATACTAATACGAATAGGGTGAATATGGGAGGTTTGAATACGTTTCAACAGCAACAGCAGTATTTTATGCCGACAACGTATAGGCCACCCAATTTGTGTAATTATGGGAATTATTTGGGACAGCTGTTTTTGCCTCAGGTTTCTAACAATAAAGCAAGATGGAGTAATTCGCAATATAGCCGACCAACTCAACACCAGCAAAATCTTTATCATCAAAATTATAGCTATGCGCAGAATGTTTATCGAAGCAATTCTACCCAACAAATGCCAGGCTATTCAAATTATGACCCAAAGAATAAATTAAGGAAATCCAATACAAACACATCCCCAAACAATTTCTCAAGAAGCAAAACTCCTGATCGTCTTACTGTGAAAAACAAGAACACATATTTCGCCCCGAAAAAATCATCCTCAATTACATCACCAATTAAAATTTTATCCAAAACCAGCAACTCCGACTATAAATTACTGTCCAGACATGAAGACAATAAATTGTTGAGCCCGCTCAAACAGGTGGAATCCAACATACCTGTGAGTTTGAGTTCTTCTGATGAATTGGAGAAGATCGCTTTGCGGGAATATCAATCTTCCAACGATTTGTTTTTTACGGAAATTGAGAGGCAAGCGCAGGAACAGTACGATGGTAATCCGGAAAACTTATGCTGCCCCCCGAATAATAAGCGTTTATGTCTCGGGGGGCTTACTTTTCGTGTTGAGATCACTAGCGCACCCCGCATTTGTTTGTTGAAATTTTTTATATGTCAACATGTTTATATAATATAGGTATATTAGGTATATAAAATAAATTGTTGTTTGTTTAAGTGTTTATGATAAATGAAGAAAATATTGCGAGAACAATCGTAAAACAATAAGTAGTTGGCTATGAAACATTCCCCAGATACAAATTCACGTCTTTTTTTGGTGATCACAAATTTCGAGATGATGTCGAAATTGACGTTTTTTTCGTGACGCAAATTTTGAGGTGTAATCAATATAGAAACAAAAAAAATCTGCAGAGCTGGGACGAGAAAGATTCGAATCACCGATCCGAATCAGCTTGCTTTTTTTCTGTGAAGTATTAACATTTTACTCTTGTTACCAGTTTTTATGAATAAAAATGTCCAAAACCTAATTATTTATTACTAATACTGTATATCGTTCAAAACAGACTATCTGATTCCGTGTAAAACTGCCAGCTACTCTTACCGCGGTGCTGGGTTAGGATCACTCACATGTGAATATAAAATTAAAAATTGAGATTCAAAAATAAAGTAATTATTTATTAATAATTAATTAAACAAAAAATCTTCTACAAAGGTAAAGGCAAACAAATATTAATGACGATCACACGTAGTTTAAGCCACTTTATGTTCGATAATGGCAAGCTAAAATTGCCGAAACTGCAGTCACATAAAAATAAATTGTGTTATACAAAGTTAACACGTTTTTTATTGATAAATAAAAACGGTTTTTTTAAAAATCTGTTTTTTGGTAATATCTCAAAAACAGAAGAAGATATTTCAAATTTGTTTTCAGATTATTGGTAAGCCCTAAAATGCGCAACTTTACCCCAATTTAATCGGCTCTCCATCTCTTCAAATCCCTGAGATCCCCAAACATTCTGTCGAAATACGGACACCCTGTATACTGAGAAATGAGTAAACTTTCTTGAAAAGTTAGAAAAAACTGATTTGATGCAATCTATTTGGAAATACAGTAACTTAAATTTGATTAACATTATTTAGGGCCAGCTGTTGAATCGTGGCTTAAGCTGCAGTTTTCGAAAACTGTAGTTTTAGATAAGTTGCGCTTTAGTTCGTAATGTGGTTCTGAATCACAATATTTGACTTTTTCACAAAACAAGGTTATTTTAAAAGGTGAGGGAAAGAATCTGGAATCAGGGATGTCAGAGAAATTTAACATTTCAGATTGGTCTTTACCATGATATACAAAGTTTGATTGTTTATTGTTATTATATAAAAAAAATATGTTACATGTGAATAATATAAAACAGTGAAACTTAAAGTAAAGTAATTACAAATGTGTAATATATACACCAAGTGTTGGACAAAAATGCAACCAACTCAACGCTGTTATTTATTGACTGATTTAGATGAACTAAAGAACTAAATCAATAACTGTTTAAATACTAAAAAAATAACACAATGTTTTTCCAATAGTAACTTTATCGTAAAATTATATTCAACTTTAGAAATATAAATGGATTATTATACTTTTTGTATGTTTTTGTATATCGGGTATGTCAAAATCAACGGACAAGCTTAAAGGTATAGAATTTAGACTATCAACGAGACATAATAAAGACAATATTTATTTTGACCATTAATTAAGGAAGCCAGTAAATGTACAAGAAAATACCCCATAAAACTTAAGAATCCTTTATATAGTGAAATTCGGGAGAGATGTCCTACGAGGTGTGGAAATTAAGTGATGAAACTGATTTTTTAAATTAGTTTTATTCGAATAAAATTACAATTGAATGTTGTCTCCTTCAAAGTAATTCCCTTGGGAAGCCACACAGCGTTGGAGACGTTTCTTCCACTCCTCATAGCAGTGCTGGAACTCGGATACTGGGATAGCCTTCAGCTGGTCGGTTACAGCTGTTTTAATGTTTTCGAGTGTCCCAAAATGACGTCCCTTCAGATGAATTTTCAATTTAGGGAAGAGGATAAAGTCAGCAGGACTCAAGTCAGGTGAGTAAGGAGGCTGAGGAGCCACAGGAATATTTTTATTGGTCAAAAACTGGTTTATTGATATTGTTGTGTGACACGGCGCATTGTCATGATGCAGGATCCAATTGTTCTTGATGTGTGATCTCACACGAATGATCCTTTTTCGGAGTCTTTCAAGAACCTCGCGGTAAAAGTGTTGATTTACTGTTTGGTCTTGAGGCACAAACTCTTTGTGGACGATTCCCTGGCTATCAATGAAACAAATCAGCATGCATTTAATTTTTGATTTGCTAATTCTTTCTTGCTTTTTTGGGCCTTGGATAGCCTGGCGTGCACCATTGCATGCTCTGGCGTTTTATTTCTGGGTCGTATTCAAACACCCAACTCTCGTTACCAGTGATGACATGTTCCAAAAAATGTGGATCATTTTCAATCGATTCCAAAAAGTCAAGGCATCTTTCCCTTCTAATGTCCTTTTGTTCCTGCGAAAGGTTTTTTGGAACCATTTTCGCGCAGATCTTTCTCATCCCCAATTCATTGGTCAAAACGTGATGAACGGTGGTGTGACTCAAATTCAACTGTTCCCCCATCATTCTGATCGTTAACCGATGATCTGAACGCACAAGTTCCCGGATTCTGTCGACATTTTCATCGGTTCTTGCTGTTGCAGGCCTTCCGCTGCGTGATTCATCTTCCATCGACTCTCTTCCTTCTGAAAATGCCTTAAACCATCGAAAAACCTGGGCTCTTGACAAAACACTGTCTCCGTAGGCCTGCTGAAGTTTTGCGAAAGTTTCTGTTGCACTGTACCCAAGTCTCAAGCAAAACCTGATAGCACACCGTTGCTCGAAATTAATATCACTCATTTTTAGAACGCGCTTCAAAATACGGTTTCACGAGAACAATGACTACGCACAGCGTAATGACTCGATCAAGTTCAAACTTGTACTGAACGCCTATCGCATGTCCATCTGTCACCCCTCCAAGCCACGTGCTTCCAGTGTTGCCGTATCGAACGCTATGCTGCTAATCTCATCACTTAATTTCCACACCTCGTATGACTCATTAATGTGGAATGTGCGGTTCAAATTTTTAGAGAGTATGTCAACAGTTGTATCTGCAACGATTTTTCCTAGTTGTGTTAAATTTTGACGTTACATGACAATGTCATACTGTTTAGGTCGCGGGTATATTAGTGTTCTTTCTTTTCGAAAAGTTGAAATCATAATTTCTTGTGAATTTTTTTTTTGAGTATACATATCCCAATTACGCGTTGTAGATTTTTAAATATTCGTTGTTTTTCTAAAAGAGGTCAATTTGAAGTATAAACCAGTGTTTTCCACTCCCAGGTTAAGCATGAAGTAAAATTTCGAGTTTAGAAAAGCCTGAAAATTTGGTTTGGTCGCGTAGCGCGAAGCGCGGAGCGGCCAAACCAAATTTTCAGGCTTTTCTAAACTCGAAATTTTACTTCATGCGCCACGCGTATAAGACACTGATTTCAACCAAAGTTTACTCGGTCACAAAGTTTCAGTGCTTTTAGTGTTTAATACGCGTGGCGCATGAAGTAAAATTTCGAGTTTAGAAAAGCCTGAAAATTTGGTTTGGCCGCTCCGCGCTTCGCGCTACGCGACCAAACCAAATTTTCAGGCTTTTCTAAACTCGAAATTTTACTTCATGCTTAGTCTGGGAGTGGAAAACACTCGTTTTAAGCTTCAAATTGAACTGTTTATGAAAAAAACGTATGCATATGTATACCTAATAGAAAATTCTCTGTATGTATACTTAAAAGAAAAATTTCCTGTATTAACAGATTAATCCGATGACTATTTGTGAAATCTACTGAATGCGAATTCGATTCAACTAACATTTTCGTTTGAGCTTACACAAAATCAACATAAATGCATTATTTATTTCTGTAAATACCTAAACTATTTAGTAGATGTGGAAATTGGAATTATACCACTTAAACTCACTTTTAAAACGATTGTGCACATTAATTCAAATGATTTGGAGCTAGGTTTTCGCAGATTTATTTTTACTAAGACATTGTCAACATGTGACGTTTAACCTTAAAATTTTAAAGCTGCACACTGGAACATACGTTTTCGCATGTTCCATCTAAAAACCATACGCCTGGTCTCTTCTTGGCCGCGCGACTCGAGCGCCGCTCTGGCGGTAGCGCCGCTAAGTTGTTGACTGGGGCCGTTTAAATGTCGTGATTAAACCTGTTACGGCAGATCGTGGTTTTTCATCGTTACATACCGTTTTGACGGCAAAACATGCCAACTATTGTGCAGTGCGGATTTCGAGCTGTCGATTTATCTATATTTCGCGAGAAAAGCTTAAATAAAAGGCGAAAATTGCTACATAGCTTCCACGTCAGCGACGTCAAAGAAATCCAAAATGATGATTTCAATGACATCGTGGGAGTTGTTTTGCGGGAAACTCCTGGTTCTCAGATGATTCGACTGATTCGGCTAGTTCTATAAACAAATGTAAACGTAAATATAAATGTAATTTGTAACTTATATTGCTCAAAGAAATTAAACAGAAATACTACATGCAAGGTTATGCAATAATTATTGATGAACACATTCAATTAAAGTTGTACCTTCAGAATTACGGGCCGAGTTCACAGTTTTCTTCTCGTTGCGAAGGGCAAGTCTCTGTCTGCGAGCTTCACAGGATTCCTTTGCCGGTTTCCATGGGAAGATTGTCGGGTTAAAATTTTCCTCTGTGGGATTATTTGATTTCACACAGACAACAAAGTGTTCAGCGCAAATTCTTGTGTGCTTCGTTGGTACCCAGGGTCCATTTTCATCTCTGAAATAAAGACACTTCAATTAAAAGATGACTTTTTATTCGCATTGTTGCATTCAAATTATTTTTCTCCAAGCATTATCACTGTTACTTTTATAGGTTAGGAATGCTGCTGGCAACATGAGGTTTGTTTTCATTTTAATATTGCAGATTGATTGAATAGTTCTATTCAGGTGAAATAGGAATGTTAACATTATTACTTACCCTTCTCGTCGTACACGCGCAATCCACAACTTCTTCCGCTGTACTTCATAATCACGATTCGGGAACGTATAAAATGTCAAACAGACATTTTTCAACTGCGCGTTGGGACAGCCAGGCACGCAACACACTTTTCCCTCCGATTTCCTGCTCATTTCGTCGCTTATTAATAACAAAAACACGCGTTTCACAGCTGTGCGGCATGCGAACCGCTTGCGCCTGTCAACGTGACTTCCAGTCAACAACTTACAGCTTTGGCCGCATGAGGGCGCGTGGGGCGTAAGAGACCAGGCGTATAGCAGATAAATTATAAAGTTTTGTCTCTTTTGGATTTGGACGCTTCGTATCGCTGCATGCCCAAATTCAAATTTTCAGGCCTTTCTAAACTCGAAATTTTACTTCATGCTTAATCAAGGAGTGGAAATACTCGTTAGATAAATCAATAGCTTATTTTGTCATATAATTTTTCATTCAGCTGTTTAATGTTGTCTATTATTGGATAATGAAGTTAATTTAAAAAAATATATTTGTGTAATTTTGTAGTATTATAATAAATATTATACATCAAGTGAATTAAACACGATTTTATTCACGAAAAGATTTTTGATTTCACGAGCGCCTCGGCGCGAGTGAAATTATTTCTTTGAGTGAATAAAGGTGTTTAATTCACGTGGCGTATATATGTTTTTATTCAATTTTGAAATTGTAAAGAAAATGTACTTTACATTTATTTTTAAATAAATGTTTTAACTCACTAGTGACCTAAAAAAAATTTAGTTCACTAGTAAATAAAACCTTGTTTATTACGGTTGTTATGGAGTTAATAATGTCGATTTAAATTAACAAAATTGAATAATAAATATTATACATCAAGTGAATTAAACACGATTTTATTCACGAAAAGATTTTTGATTTCACGAGCGCCTCGGCGCGAGGGAAATCATTTCTTTGAGTGAATAAAGGTGTTTAATTCACGTGGTGTATATATGTTTTTATTCAATTTTGACGAAATTGTAAAGAAAATGTACTTTACATTTATTTTTAAATAAATTTTTTAACTCACTAGTGACCTAAAAAAATTTTAGTTCACTAGTGAATAAAACCTTGTTTATTACGGTTGTTATGGAGTTAATAATGTCGATTTAAATTAACAAAATTGAATAAAAGTAATTAATTTTAATTAAAAATAAAACACTTTTAACCTTTCTTCCTAAATGTATTCTTTGGTAAAAAATAAATTTGTGAAGAAAGGTTCAAGTGTTTTATTTCAAGTTATTATCATTTTCACGTACCTCACCCAAATTCATTACTTAATTTTACTTTTTAGATAATTTAATATTAGGTAAAGAAAATGAAGCCTATTTTACTGTTGTGGCAGCGAGCTGACGTTGATGTTTAATCTTTTGAATTAACCGCAACACCCCCACTCGAAATTCAATTTTTTCATCTTCTGTCATTCTTCTGACTGATGGTGTGACGGAATTAAAAAACGATTCATCTTCGTCAGGTGGTGTTAAATCTTCTCTTATTCTTTTCAAAACATCTCTTGCAATACCATCATCGCTTGTGTCGCCAAATTGTCTTTTTCTTGGATTTTTTTGGATCTGGAAAGATTGCGAACTTCCCTCGGGCGAGGCTGGATAATCTTCTATCGTACAATTTCTGTCAACGTCATCGTCATCCCAAACTTCAATTTTCACACAATTTCTGTCAACGTCATCTTCGTCGCGGTCCTCAGTTTTTGTGAACGCAATGCTCGATGCTGTTTCGTCCTTTTGATCAATTTTTAATACAAATTTCATTTGTTCGTAATATATGTATTTGTGTTGCGGGGCCTGTCCACTTTTCTTTTTAAGCGATCTAGTGAACGCGTCCCTAACATTTTGCCATTTTCCTGTGACAATATTAGCTGAAAATTAAAAGTATAATATATAACATTAGGAAAATATTCGTATAAACTGCAAACAATAATTCTTAATTAATAAGTATGATTGTACGACATTTTTACCACTCCATTTTTACCACCATATATTTTTTACCACCAATTCTTTTTACCACTCCGGTTTTACTACCATATATTATTTACTACTAATTTTTTACCATTACAAATATTTCTGAAGTATTTACAAGTCTGTATAAAACATTCATTCGGTTCTATTTTTGAGAGCTCAAATGATGTGCGCAACAGCATTTGTACCGGTGGAAGACGTGGGCGAGGCGTTTGATATCTTCGTGGAAGATATGCCTGACGCTTTCCAAGAAATTGTAGATTATTTTGAGGATAATTATATAAGAGGCAGACCCGCGAGAGGAAGACGTCGTACAACTGCACCTAGGTATTTTATGATACTGTGATTTCTTATCGATTATTTATTCAGGTACCCACCAAGGCTGTGGAACATGTACGAGGCCGTGCTGCAGAACAAGTCAAGAACTAACAACATGAGCGAGGGGTGGCACAATCGGTTCGCAGTAGTCGTCGGCAAGGATCATCCCAGCCTCTACGCGTTCTTGGCGGAGTTGCAGAAGAGGCAAGGGGATACTGAGACGATGCTTCGAGAGTTGGACTTGGGAAAAAAAATTAAGAGGACTGAAAATCTGTCCAGCGTCAAAGCGGAAGAACGAATTTCCAACATCGTGCGCGATTATGAAACCCGTAAAGACGAAGACGAATTTATTGCTAAGTATCTTAGGGCCGTTGGTCACAACATCCAATTTGGATGTACCCAATTATGATGTAAATCAGGAAAAATATGATTTGTAATAAAATATGATGGTAATAAAATGGTGGAAAAAAATATAGTGGTACAAAAATATAGTGGTAAATATAGAGTGGTAAAAATGGAGTGGTAAAAATGACCCCTAACGAATAAGTATACTAAGACAATAAATATCCATTGAAACAACTACACTGCCGGATATACAAAGAAATATATAAAATCTTATTTGATTTGTTAAAATGCTATACAGGGTGCCCGTTTTTCAAGCGGCACTATTGAGATCTTGCTTATTTGAAGAGATAGAGAATCGATTAAATAGAGGCAAAGTTGCCAATTTTATTGCTTATTATTAATCAATATTAATTGGGTTTTGGGTTTTAGCGGCGGAAATAATTCAAAAAATAAATTGCAGACAGACACTTTATCGTATGTAATTTTTATTTTTTTTAATTCTTTTTTTTTTTAAATATATGTATATGTGAAAAATATATGTATGTATTTCACCAACATTTATTAGCTTCGTCAAGGCAAAAATTGGAAAACAGAAACAAGCAATATTAAATAAAAAGATTATACCAAAAACGTAAAATACTTACAAGGTCGGGCAGTGTAAAGAAGTTGTAAAGTTGTAGAAATTATGTAAATACTCAAATTGTTTATTTATATAAAAGTTTAGAGAAACAAACGGAGATATTCATTTTATAATAAAAATAATAACAAATAATATACTAATAGATACAGATTTATATTATGATTTATTTAATAATATTTAATATTATTTTAGTAAGTAAGAATTTTTTTTTTTCTTTAATATTGATCTAAAAAATCTTGCTAAGAAAAGTTGTAGATAATCAAAAAATTAGCATTTAATGTTTATACACATAAATCCGAAAATTATATAAATCGTTGAAAATTTCATTAAAATTAAAATAAATTTCGAAATATTGAAAATCTCATAAAAATGTCATCAAAATTACGGAAATCTAAGATTTTTACGAAAACTGCCAAGGTTTTAAAAGTCGGTCAAAAATGTAAATGTTAAATGAGCAGTATATTTTGAACTTTACACTAAATCAGTGTTTTATACGCGTGGCGCATGAAGTAAAATTTCGAGTTGACAAAAGCCCGAATTTGGATTTGGACGCTGCGCGTCCAAATCCAAATTCTTGGGGCTTTTCTCAACTCGAATTTTTACTTCATGCTTAGCCTCGGAGTGGAAAACAATCGTTAGAGAATAATTTATAACTTTTTCAAAGATGTTCATTTATTTATAACTCAAAAATTCAAAAACAGAAAAAAGCAATATTAAATAAAAAGATTATACTAAAAACGTAAAATACTTACAAGGTCGGACAGTATAAAGAAGTTGTAAAGTTGTAGAAATTATGTAAATATTCAAATTGTTTATTTATACCGGGTGTTGACTTGGCGGACGCAACATAGGAAATCGCATGTTAATTATAAAATGTTCAAATATTGGCTTCCCTGTTGATTTTAGAGACAAAATGTATGTCACTTTTTTGTTCTAAATTTATAAATGTTAACACTTAACACTTTACGTTTCTCTAAGTTAAAATAATTAAGAAAAAGTATGATACAACAATTGCGGATATTCCCTGTTTGTTTTTTTTTAGTTCAATTTAAAGCTTTAAACAAGTGTTTTCCACTCCCAGACTAAGCATGAAGTAAAATTTCGAGTTTAGAAAAGCCCCGTGAAAATTTGTCAAGGGTCGCACAGCGACCCGAGACAAATTTTCTGGTACATTTTGTGTAGAGTACTTGTACTTAGCACTCAAGTATATTTTACTTGTACTCGGAACATCACTGATATTACTACTATAAAAATTGAAACTTTTTCTTTTAACCCTTTCGGCCCTGATGGTGGCATTTGCCACCACTAA
The DNA here is from genome assembly GCA_932526585.2 of Philonthus cognatus. Taxonomy (NCBI): domain Eukaryota; kingdom Metazoa; phylum Arthropoda; class Insecta; order Coleoptera; family Staphylinidae; genus Philonthus; species Philonthus cognatus. The sequence goes on from OW052248.1 coordinate 52,801,303, forward strand.
AATTTGGTAAGAAAAATTCACAGTTTTTTCTTTTAAATATACATACATCTGTGCATGAACTATAACTATTCCGATAATTGTTTGTTTTTAAAATGGTTTAATTTAAAGTCTTAACCGAGTGTTTTCCACTTCCAGATTAAGCATGAAGTAACATTTCGAGTTTAAAAAAGCCTAAAAATTTGGTTTGGTCGTGTAGCCCGAATCCAAATTCTTGGGGCTTTTCTCAACTCGAAATTTTACTTCATGCTTAGTCTGGGAGTGGAAAACACTCGTTAGAGAATAATTAATAACTTTTTTAAAGATTTTCATTCATTTATAAAATCTTGGCGAATTTCAAGATTTTTGTTTACACTATCATTAATTTAGAAAAAAATACTTTTTCATGAATTTCCAAGGTGTTCATTAATACTCAAAGTCTTGAATTTCCATGTTTTCTTTTTTTTAAATCTTGGCGGTTTTTGTGAATTTCCAATATGTCATTTAATTTTCAAAAGTTCAGATGAATTTCAGAATTTCCTAGATTTTCGATAATTCGCGGAAAATTCTGATACTTTTCATGGTTTTTCAATTCTTTCGGCAACTAACATTAAAATTAAGATTTTCATTAATTTTTAAATTTTTGGCAATATTTGTGATTTTTTTTTAATTCGTTAAATTTTAAAATGTTGAAGTTTTTCATGAAGTTCCAAGATTTTCGTTGGTTTTCAAAATGTTGATCAATTTTTATAATTTTTTATGAATTTTCGCCAGGTTTTTAAATCTTGGCAGTTTTCATGAATCCCCAAATTTTAGTTGAATTTTAAAATGTGTTTCTTTAGTTTTCAAATTTCAACAATTTATGACGTTATATTAACTTTAAAAATATTGACATATTTCGTGAATTTTCAAGAAGACAACAATTATTAATAATTAGATTTTGAAAATGAACTAAATATATTATTATAATTAATATATTTAGTTCATTTTCAAAATTCTATTATTAATTTTTTAAAAATATATGCATATTCAAAATCTTGAAAATTCCCGAAAGGCGTCAAAATGTTGAAATTTAACGACAATCATAAAAAGTCTCAACATTTTTATAATTATAATAATGAATCTAAAAAAACTCGGGATTTTTGAAAATTAACGAAGATCTTTGAAATTTACGTAACCTGTCAAGTTTGTATTTAAATGAATGGAGATTATGGCAGTTCGCGGATAATATCAATATATTTTTTAAATTTTAACTAAAATTTTTTTTTGGTTGATAAAAAATTGTAAAAAATCAAAATTTAATGCAATCAACATGAAGTTTATTGGATTTACTTAGAATCAATTGCACTTACATATCCTTGAAAGAAAATTAAATAATCTCAACGCATTTTTTTAAAATATAAAGCTATAAAGTTGAGTTTATGTAATAAAATCAACGATTTTATAAAAACATTTTTTTTTAAATGTATAAACTCAACAGATCATCAAATCAACATAAAATTCATAGAATCTACACAGAAATTAGTAAACTTTGATTGGCTTTAATTGAAGTTTAAACATTTCCAATGGATATTCCAAAATAACAAATCAAAGTTTACTTTTATAAGTATAAATGAAATTGCCAATTCTTGGTTGCAGAATACTTCAAACATTAAAAGTGCGATTCTTTTCGCAATCTACAAGTTAGTCTTACAAAGACTATATCAAACACTCATTGAAACAACTACTTCCCGGGCTAATACCCCGACGGACATTGAATTACTTTTATTTATAAAAAAGGCGAATGCTAGAGGGTTTTAATTTATTCGAAAGGTAAATTCAAAGTAAATTAAAAAAATGTTTTTATAAAATCAACGACTTTATATGTTTTTATAAAGTCGTTGATTTTATAAAAACATTTTTTTAATTTACTTTTAATTTACCTTTAGAATAAATTAAAACCCTCCAGCATTCGCCTTTTTTATATCGTATCGTATACTGAATGGACTGATACTTTGCCCATCCATTTTGTCGTCTATTGGCATTAACGTTCCAGTTCGCTCAACCAGACAACAAAAGCTTCTTGCTGACGTACACCACATTACTCTGTATGGCTATAACAGCCCACAAAACAATTTAATAAGATATGTTAATCCTTATGGCGAGTCAATAGATTTTTTTGGTGTCTCGTTGAACCGTTTTAAAAGACTTTCTTTAAGATCGATTAACTCCTGTTAGGGTCCTTTATATAATTATTTATTTGGTCCTCTTTTATTAGATGTAACTTCTGTCTCTGACTGTAGTCATTTGTACATTTTTTTGTTTGTTTTTGTATTGTTTTGTGATTATTGTGTATATATTGTTGTATTTTAATGGTCTCCCGTAATAAAGAATATATATTTATAAGTAAAAGTAATTCAATGTCCGTCGGGGTATTAGCCCGGGAAGTAGTTGTTTCATTTTTTCTTAAATATAAAAACTCAACAGATCATCAAATCAACATAAAATTCATAGAATCTACACAGAAATTAGTAAAATTGATTGGCTACAATTGAAGTTTAAATATTTTCAATGGATATTCCAAAATAACAAATCAATGTTTACTTTTATTTATTAAAAAAAGGCGAATGCTGGAGGGTTTTAATTTATTTAAAAAGTTATTTGAAACAAAATCAAATGTTTGTACATAATCAATTGAATGAAATTTAATCAATTTAACTGAACAAATTGTCAAATATTAAAAGGTACAGTTTCTTGATTTCTGATTTTAGTTTACAAAAGACATTTCGGATTTTCATAAAATTATTAGTGATTGTCGATAAATGAATAAACTTCGTCGTAAAATTGAAAAAAAAAATATCAAGCGATTTTTGAAAACATTACAGACGCCTTAATGTCATCAATATATTTATTGATGACATTAAGGCGTCTGTAATGTTTTCAAAAACAAAAAAATTAAAAGGTAAGGTTTCTTGTGTTTTGGTCTTAGATTACGAAAAACATTTGGGATTTTTATAAAATTATCGTGGAATGGATAAACTTTGAGGTAAAGTCAAAAAATATAAAATCGAGCTATTTTTGACATTACAGACGCTTAAAGTTGCATAAAATTGTATCAATGCGTAAATATAAAAATGTTAAAAGGTGAAGTTTCTTGTTTCCTGGTCATAGATTACAAAAGACATTCCGGATTTTCATAAAATTATCAGCGATTGTCGATAAATGAATAAACTTTGCGCTAAAGTTGAAAAAAAAAACAAAATCACGCTATTATTGACTAAGTTTCTGATTTATCATCTAACGAGTGTTTCCACTCCCAGGTTGAGCATAAAGTAAAATTTGGAGTTTAGAAAAGCCTGAATATTTGGCGTCCTTAATCATTGCGATATTACTGTGTATCAATTGTTTATTGACCATTATGAAATTTTGTCTTAAAATCACTTAGTCTTTTGACTGTCATAGTATTTCATCATTAAATGACTATTGATAACATTTTGACGGTAATTTCACTATTATGGCATTTTGATAGTATTTCATCATTTAATTGACTGGAATTTAACTATTATCTTCTGAATCCTTCCTTCTTAACTTGTATCAAAATTGTCGTCCCAATTTAACAATCAGAACGTTCTCGCCGTTAATTAAACGACAATAAACGTATTACGTCAATTCTCAATTGTTTCAATGATGAAACAAACGAGTGTCTTCCACTCCCAGACTAAGCATGAAGTAAAATTTCGAGTTTAGAAAAGCCTGAAAATTTGGCTCGGGCGCGTAGCGAAGCGGAGCGACCGAGCCAAATTAGGCTTTTCTAAACTCGAAATTGTACTTCATGCGCCACGCGTTAACACTGATTTAATGTGAAATGGTCTTTAACCAATTGACACGTGAAATAAGTTCAGTATGTTAATTATCAATTGTTTAAATGACGGGGAAAGTGTTATGATGAACACATCACTATTTTTTATTTTATATTTATAAATTAATTATTTCATTTCTTTTAAATAAACAAATTGTACACATACAGAGAGTTTTATGTAACACAGAACATTTTCAATGTTCATTTTCGTATGTTCTATTTATCAAACCAAAGCATCCAATACGATTTGACACCTTTAATTTTTAGGTTATGTGTAAATTAGGTTGCTTGTATGACCATTACAAATTGTAGCCAATCAATCGCAATTAATACCTCAACTTGTAAATACAGGGAGTTTTTCTTTCAAGTATACATGTCCCAATCACATGACGTAAATCTTTAGATAATCGTTGTTTTCTGAAGAGTTCAATTTGAAACTTAAAATGAGTGTGTTCCACTCCCAGATTAAGCATGAAGTAAAATTTCGAGTTTAGAAAAGCCTGAAAATTTGGTTTGGTCGCGTAGCGCGAAGCGCGGAGCGGCCAAACCAAATTTTCAGGCTTTTCTAAACTCGAAATTTTACTTCATGCGCCACCTTTACAAAACACTGACATATTACAAAGTTTAGAACACACCACTAAACTTTACATTGAATCAGTGTTTTGTACCGGTAACGCATGAAGTAAAATTTCGAGTTTAGAAAAGCCTGAAAATTTGGTTTGGCCGCTCCGCGCTACGCGACCAAACCAAATTTTCAGGCTTTTATAAACTCGAAATTTTACTTCATGCTTAGCCTGGGAGTGGAAAACACTCGCTTAAAGCTTCAAAATGAATTCTTTTAATAAACCGAGCGTCGGAAAATACACAACCTACCTAGAAGAAAAAATCTCGTTATGAAAATGTTCGGTATTACATAAAAATCTCTGTATGTGTATGCAAACATATTTATATATTTACTCTTTTAACTTTCATAGTAGAAAAATCGTGTATAATGCTCTCAAAATTTTTATTATTTATAATTTCTTGTTCTATGGACAATATTGCAAGATTTTGTAGTCTTAAATCACTTCTACTCGACTTCGGCACCATTGATGTATGTATCCGAGCAACATTTTTAGAGATAATATTTTCAACCCTACATTGACTTCACGATGAGGAATAATATTCGAAATCATATAGTAATTCATAATTCGTAGAAATCAAATAGTAAACTTATGAAGTGAACAAGTTGTTGTTTACAACTAAAACTAAATATAAAAAAATGCTGCCCCAATGCCTGGTGCGGATTGCACCCGTCGCCGCAATCCCCTAGGTACGCCACTGTACATACCTAATTTTTCTTGGTCCCGAGGATCCATTGTATCGAAATTAGGCTCGAAATATCTACAAATCTCTTTCCACGCATTCTTCTTTTTAACCTTATCCTTGTAATCATCTGAACATTTATCCCACAGACACGGTCTGATTTCGACGTTTTCGATTAAACATTCCACATCATAGCGAAACTTCGACATGTTCCGTCTGTAATAGAACGCCGCTGAAATCAAACTGAGGAGCTATTTATTACTCCGACACCGACACGACAAAATCGGCGTGTGTGTGACGAAGAGCATTTACATTGCGAACAGAATCGGAGCGATACAGTTATCGACCGGGTGTCGGCGGTGCATAACAACAATTTTATCGCTCGGCGATATTCGTGTCGTAACAATGGTAGGGTTGCCAGCTACACCCGAGATTGTCTCGAATGTGAATGAGTCTCAAGTCCCTGCGTCCAGAAAGTCCTTGTTGGGACATTAGAATGTCCCGCTTGATGCTTTTTGGATTATTTCCTACCAAAACATCTATGGCGTTTTCAAGCAATATCAAGTTTGGCAAACCGTTAACACCTACATTCGGCGAGTCTCGGCTTTGTTCGTTATTTTTTACTAGCCTCCGACGTGACGCGTCTCGCACACGCGACATAATTCCGTACATTCCGTACTCGTTCAGTGAAAAGCAGAAGCGCCAGGTGTTTTCAAACAGGGCCGGCTCGAGACAGGCCACCGCCAAGGGGCCCCGGGATGCCCATATTGGTAATATCACACAAGGTCGTAGCTAGAAACAAATCAGACAATTATATAGACAGTCAATGGAATAGGGAATCCAAGAAACCAAATTACGAATAAAAAAAATGGCAACTGCATCAGAGCTGGGCGGCATTTAAGTACAAGTACTCAAACTTTGTACTCTGAGTACTTTTCATGTATTCATTCCATAAGTACTTTGCTTTCCAAGTACTTGTACTAGTACTCAATGCATTTTTAGACCATAAAATGACCTCGAGTAGATTTTGAAGCACCTCCTTAATTTCATTTTGATATAACTGTCAAAACAAACGAACACCTGAAATCTTTGTTTTGACAACTTTCTCAATTCTAACATTTCATTTGTTTAAACGGAATGTAGCTAACTAACATTCCATTTAAACAAATGAAAACTAGACTAAAATCTATACAAATTTAAACTTTCAAGTCTCGCTGTTTACTGACATACGCAAATTTAATATGTTTCAGTCACTTATTCAACAAAATTGGACTTGCATGAACATCAGCAACTCCTGTAATAATTTGTTTGACTCTTTTCATGAGACTTTCTTGAAAATGTTTGAAAAATCTTTTCCAATCAAACGTAAAAAACTCAACTAATGCAAAAAATTAAACAGTACACTGGTTTAATGGTAAGTTGTATCATATGCGGGAACAGCTTCACCTATTTCGTGATATATATTAACAGACTAAAAATGAGAAGCATAAGTCGCTGTACTTATCGTATAAATTAGTAAATTATTTCCATTCCACCTCCGCATATTGATTCTAGCCAATACATTAACTGTGATAGTAATTTTAATTGCAAGGAAGTGTCATGCAATGATGTTAAAAATGTTATTTGCAATTTAAAAAGTGGGAATTGTGTTGACATATATGGAATCTCTATTAATCTAGTAAAAATGTGCAAGGAGGCTATTCTTCTGCAAATAACTAAGTAATTAATCAGTGCATCAGGATGTCCACCTTTCCTGATGTAATGAAAGTAGCTGCTTTAGTACCTGTTTCTTAAATCTTTTTGCACATTTAATTCTGTTGCTTTTTCATTCAAAATTCCGATGAAACCTTTACGTAAGCCGACCATAGAAGGTGCACCATTAGTGCATACTCCAGTTAATTTTGACCATGGCAAGCCAAAACTTGTGAATACCTTTTGAACTTCAATAAAATATCCTCTCCTGTAGTGGTTCCTTTTAGCGGCTGTAAAGCAAGCAATTCCTCAGTAACAGTGAACTCCTTATCAACACCTCGAATAAATATAGCCAGTTGAGCTGTGTCAGACAAATCGGTGCCGGTGCTCTCGTCTAATGCTATGGAAAATGATTCAAAACCAGCCATACGGTCAGTCAATGTTGTTTTTATATCATTAGCCATCATTTCTATACGTCGAACAACAGTTCGTCTTGACAAACTAATTTTTTCAAATTCTTTTCAGGACACATAATACCGCAAACTTCTAACATACACTCCTTGATAAATTCTCCTTCGGCAAATGGTTTTAATGCCTTTGCCAATTTTGAGCTAACTATAAAACTAGCTTTCACAACATTATCAAGTTGTGTTCTTTGTTTATGAAACATTTGTTGCTGTTTTTCAAATTTGCGGTAAGCTTCTGGATTTTGTCTGTTCTTAATTGTCCTGTCAGTGAGTGCAGCGTAGCATGCTTAGTTGAGTAATGCCTCTTTATATTGAATTCATTCATTACTGAAATGGATTCATTACACAGCAAACAAATAGGCTTACCATTGTGCAAGTTAAAAAAGAATTCTTCAGTCCATTTTTCTTGAAAATGGCGACCCTCTGTATCTACTTTTCGTTTCTTTCCACCAGACATCATTTTTGTTTACTTTTCGTTCAATAAACTTAATAACAAACTATAGTTAGTAACCACTCAAGATGCACACAAAGTCACAAAGTAAGTTGACGGCTCGAGCAGTTCGCTAGGATATCGCTTGTCCAAGTTATCACCTCGGAGCTTAAATAGAACTGAACTAACGTTCGGGCCATCCACCCGCTTATATAGGCAAAATGAACGAATAATCTGGAATAAACTAGTTTAGAATAATTGAGAAGCAATAAATCTTTTGATGTGTCGCCTGTGAGGCGGCAAACCTCAAAGAATTTGATCGAGCAAGTCGAGTGGCGGCGATTATCAAAGAGTGAGGCGGCAAACATCAAAGAATTTGATGTTTGCCGCCTCACTGTCACTCCCGTGAGTATAAGCACCTAATGTAATATTTTTTTAATTGGGTTTTTTCAAAATGTCCGCGGGCCGGATCATATCTTACAGCGGGCCGGATCCGGCCCGCGGGCCGGGGGTTGCCCATGTGTGCTTTAGACTTATAAGTAATTTTGTTAGTTTTAAGAATCACGAACTGTAGTCTCATTTTGTATATGGATCCCCTTGATGAATAAATAAATAAATGTAAAGCTTCTAACGAAGATTAAGCACGAAGTAAAATTCGAGTATAGAAAAGCCTGAACGTTTATACTTAGACTAAATCTAAATCTAAATTCGTTTTTATAAAATAAATCCAAATTCAAGCTTTTTTTAACTTGAAATTTCACTTCATACTCCACGCTTTGATTTTGATTTTTATTTGATTTTATTTTGAATTTGATTTTGATTTTTAGTGAAATTTAAAATAAACTCACCTCTGATGTTTTATCCTCACTTCAATATATTTTACAATTGTTTACTATTTACATATGTATATATACTTACATACACCTTTTATTGTAACTTCTTTATTTTGAGATATTACCTTTTTCATATTTAAAGGTTATTTTAATAACGAGGAAATAGTAAACCTTTTTTTGTTTCATTTGCAGAAGAAATACATTTTCCCAAACGAATAAAAACAGTGTAACATAACCTTTAACTCACACCAAATTAAAATAAGTGAAGTTGGAACACATGAAAATGCGACGCAGGCATGTTCATCTTATCAATAGTTCAAAACAACCAATTTGAATTTAGATTGTGTTCTAATAAGACGAAATATAAGTATCGTTGTTTACGCGGTTTGTGCGATTTGGTTGCAAAATTACTTAAACACAATATTAAGGAACAAATTTCTTTATTCACATAAAAATGTGCATCGAGAATAAAATAACCAAAATTTACAAATAAAATTTATCAAATTGAAATTAAATTAAGGTGGGAAATTTACATGTTATTTGGCCATAAGAACGTACAACGATTAATCTTCCACAATAATGAAAATAGATCTTTAAAACTTATACATATTGTACATTAAAGCTTTGCGAATAAATTGACAGTATTTATTTTTTCAAAAAAATGGTTCTTTAATTAAATATAAATTAAATAATGGAACACTGTCAAATGATCACATAAATCCTTGAAATGCTATTATTGGAAACATTATTTCTTCTTCATATTGCTTTAATTTATTGAGGTAATTTATATAAACATGTTGTACTAAATAGATTGATCGAAAATAAATGGTAAATAAAACTAATCGTTGCTTAGAAATCTCTATAAGAGCAATGTAAAATTTGATTATGCTTTCAATAAATAGGGGGCAGCGTCGTGCCTTTTTCCTGATATTTTAAAAATATACTATGATTTCTAAAAACATGTGAAAAGAAATTAGATTTAATATGCAGAATTCGTGCACGACAGCCGGGAGCCAAAGGCCCGCCTCGCGACTCGGGCTCCCGGCTCCCGATCTTGAATTGCGAATGCATTTTTTCTGACGCGGACCGTTTGTTATTGATATACAACAAAGGAAGACGTTGTTGAAACAAAATAGCCCACGAAATTAAAAAAATGAACAAAGTAACAGTTTAAGTTAAAGAATTAAAATGCAACACAGACAAATAATATAAAGCATATTAAAATGCAAGTTTCAAGTAATAAGGAACAACTTACTCAATCAGACGATGGCAAGAGAATGATAAGTTTTTCTGATTGAGGGAAAAAGGCAACTAGAAAAAGTGGGAAGAAGGGATGAAAGTAACAAAGACTAGAAAAAAAAAACGTCAAAGGTAAGAGAGTGATAGAAGAAAGCCAGATGCAGTTTGAAGAACAGAAATTTTACTTTCCCAGGGCCGCACTTTACGATTCAGATCCATAAACCTTCAACTCGGGATTATCTTCTTGTAGCCGTCATCAGACGCGTACCAGAGGAACGACATTGTCTAGCTAAAAAATTTGTACAAAAGGTTTATGGTCGGTTTGCTCGGGGATCGGCACGTACTGGCAATAAAGTGCGCACCCTGTGCGAAAACAAGCAATAAAAATAATGGCTAAAATCGTATTTTGAATTAATAAAGTTTGCAATTCCTATATTTAATACAAGATTTAGATTCGCGCATTGATAGGCGCGAACAATCGTGATTTTGCGGGTCTAGTAAAAATTAAATAGCATCGAACTATATACTTTTGAATTTTAAACTTTTTGTATATACAGTGTAAAATCGCCCTACAGGAATTTGGATAGAATCATAGGTAATTAAATAAAAAACAAGCAATTTAATGTAATATTATTTTATTATAAATCCTCAGTTTAGTGTATTGAAACTCAGACTCAAGTAACATAAAAAATTCTTAAATAACAAAATCTCACTTCAAATTCAAGCACTAAACTCTTTACAAAAAAAGAAAAGACACAAAACGTCATCCTATATATAAAAAAAACAATATATTATCCACTTAAAATTTAAGTAATAACTATAATATCACATATCATTTCATCGAATTTTGTACAAAAATACATAAAACTGTATTATCATATATATAAATATCTTCATTTCTTCTAAACATATAAATGATCCAACTTAATAATTGCACGTAGTTTATTTAATATTTACAAGTTTTTTTTCATCAGTCTAATATTTATAATACAGAACGTATAAATAGGAAAAGTGGGGGAGGTTATTAAATAGATTATTTCGATTGTGGGTGTGCTCTTGGGAGCACTCGTACTGGCCCTAGGGTCAAAACGGAAGTCGCTCCTATTGAGTTCAGATTTCCGTTTTTGTTGTAAGTGTTCGTGTTGATGATTGGTAGGGCAAAAGTTGAATCCGCATTCGCTCCTGGAAGGGGTATGTAGTTGTGGATGCCTAGGTTGGCTAACCGTTGCACTACACCTGGGGTTTTAAGGTCTATTAGGGGGATGCCGTAATCGCACATGGAGCCAGTTTTGTGGAACGATTGTCTGTGTTTGTTTAAACTTATGGAGTTCGGGTATTTCGCGGGGCAGAGATCACACTGGAACGGCAGCACTTTGTTTTGTTGCAGGTGTTGCTTTTGTTGGATTGGTCTTTGTTGTTGGGGTGGGGATGGCTCGACGGTGTCGTCTGTTAAGTCCACTGTTGTTAGTTTGTCATTTGGCTGCAATAAAAGTAAACAAAAATAATTAAAAACACGTTTAAGAGAGAATTTTTGTATTTTTCATATTATTGATTTGAAGAAAAACTGACAATATTCTCCCCGATTCAGTACGCGAAAAAAAAAAAATGTAACGTATACATTATTAATTACTCTCACAATCTAAGTACACAAAAATCAAGTACAAAACGCGGTTGGACTGTGATGTTAAAGATAAACATGTATAGTGAAATTCGGGAGAGATGTCCTATGACTCATTGATGTGGAATGTGTGGTTCAAATTTTTTAGAGAGTATGTCGACAGTTGTATCTGCAACGATGTTTCCTAGTTGTGTCAAATTTTGACGTTACATGACAATGTCATACTGTTTAGATCGCGAGTATATTACTGTTCTTTCTTTTAGAAAATCTTTAAATCATAATTTCTTGTGAATTTTTTCTTTTGAATATACATATCCCAATTACGTGTTGTAGATTTTTAAATATTCGCTGTTTTCTTAAAAGAGGTCAATTTGAAGTTTAGACGAGTGTTTTCCACTCCCAGGTTAAGCATGAAGTAAAATTTCGAGTTTAGAAAAGCCTGAAAATTTGGTTTGCCCGCGACCAAACCAAATTTTCAGGCTTTTCTAAACTCGAAATTTTACTTCATGCTTAGTCTGGGAGTGGAATACACTCGTTTTAAGCTTCAAAGTAAACTCTTAAAAAAAAAGCGTATGCATATGTATACCTAATAGAAAATTCCCTGTATGTATACTTAAAAGACAAATTCCTTGTATTAACAGATTAATCCGATGACTATTTGCCAAATCTACTGAACGTACCGGGTGGGCAAATAAGCAAGGTAAGCGGCTGTATCTCAGAAACTAACGATCGTAGAGAGTTACGGTAAAAAAATTTATAGGTAAAGTGGGCAAGGGAAAATGCTGGAAATTATTTTCAAGTTTCCAAGATGGCTGCCAGTGTTTCCACCATCTTTAATTACATAAAGTTACGTTATGCATTCAAGATGGTGGAAACGCCCACTGGCAGCCATCTTGGAAACTTGAAAATAATTTCCAGCATTTTCCCTTGCCCACTTAACCTATAAAAAATTTTACCGTAACTCTCTACGATCATTAGTTTCTAAGATACAGCCGCTTACCTCGCTTATTTGCCCACCCGGTACATTCGATTCAATTAACATTTTCGTTTGAGCTTGTAGAAAATCAATATAAATGCATTATTTATTTCTGTAAATACCTGAACTATTTAGTAGTTGTGGAAATTGGAATTATACTACTTAAACTACCATTTAAAACGATTGTGCACATTAATTAAAATGATTTGTGGCTGGGTTTTTGCAGATTTAGTTTTATGAAGACGTTGTCAAAATGTGACGTCTAACCTTAAAATTTTAAAGCTGCACACCGGATCATACGTTTTCGCATGTTCCATCTAAAAACCATAGCAGGCATATTATGAAGTTTTCTGTCTCTTTTCACACACGTAATCTAGTAACATCAAACTATATTCGTATTACATGTATTGGTGCAGAAAGCACTACAAATCAAGAAAACCATGGGACACCTTTCGCGAATCGTACCTTATGTTATTACTAATCTCACAATCTAAGTATACAAATCATGCGGTTAGATTGTGATGTTTTGTGATGTGGTGTAGACTGTGATATACGTTAAATGTAACATTTCGTGTATGGAATATGTTTAATTTTTTTCTGTATTTAACCATTTAGGACGTGTTGCACCAGAAACGTTGAACTTGAGTTCAAAGTTCAAACTGAGCTCGAGTTGAAGTTGATAGCTCCTATTGTTCGAATGTCACTTTGAACTCATGTTTAGAGTTGAACCAGTTTAACAGGTTTAGTGCAACTGGCCCTCAGTCGACTCACCTTATTTTGTGGTTGATTTTTTTGTGTAGGTATAATACACACGGAACTATTCAAGTTTATGGCCACTGGTGGTTCTGGACTTTTGGAAGTTGCTTTAGGACTAGATGCTTCTTTCGCCTTAGCCGTGGCCGTCACTGTAATGCCTCTGGTTGCTAAGATGTTAGCGACATCTTTGGCGTCTGATGTTTTCTTGGGGCTCGGTGGTTTTGGCGGTGGATTCCTCACCGATAGCGTTATGGAATCTGACAGGTGCATAACACTGTTGTCCGTGGGCTCTGGAGCATTACCCTGTAAAAGAATGGATTGTTAAAATGATAATTTTTGTATAGCATACCAAGCCAAATGTTAAGGCTTTTCTATAATTGTTCATAGCATTATAATTAAATGAATTTTAATTGCTATGGCACTTGAGGTTATGTATCGTGATTCTTGACTTATACGTATGATTGTGAGTAAATATAGTTCGTGATGTAGTGATGGGAACTTTTGGGACCCTATCAAAACATCCACACTATTTCTGCCAGCCGTAATGCTGGTATTCTATCTACTTGTTTGGCATAATTTTGGTAATTTCTTTTAAATACAAAATTAAAGTGCTTATTAGTATGTACCAGAGCTGGGATGAATCCTCAAAAACATGATTCGAATCACGAATCCGAATCACCTAATATGATTCGAATCACGAATACTCGAATAAAGGATTCGTAAGTGAAAAATATGATTCGAATCAAAGATTCGAATCCTCATTTTTGAATCACGGATACAAATCCTTTAAAAACAAATTTGAATCTATTATTTGCAACCAGTAATATTTTATTTACAGTAGTGAAACATGGACGATGACAGGAAAGCAAATAAAAAGAATTAATACAATGGAGATGAGATTCCTAAGAAAAATCGAACACAAAACAATAAGAGACAGAATAAGGAACGAAACACATAGGAAAAACCTACAAATAAAGCCAATACAGGAAAAAATCACGGAAGGACAAATGAGGTGGTATGGACACATAAGAAGAATGAGCGAAGAAAGAAATACCAAAAAAATATATGAGACACGAGCAACAGGAAAAAAACAAAGAGGAAGACCAAGAAGAGAATGGAACAGCGTAATAAAAGAAGAGGCAACAAGAAAAGGGAGCACGTGGGAAGAAATAAATGAAATAACAAAGGACAGGAAGAAGTGGAGAGAATACTATAAAAATTAGTAATGTAAGCCTTACACCGAAAGGTAGATAGGCAAAGGAATAAATAAATAAAATAAATAAATATTTTATTCCATCAGTTTCTATTAACAAACATGTTCATTTACCGACTAAATATCTGATTGTATAATGATTTTAATTAATGATGATATATGTGTTATTGAACTTCATTTTGAATCTGTGTTTTATACGCCTGGCGCATGAAGTAAAATTTCGAGTTTAGAAAAGCCCCGTGAAAATTTGTCTCGGGTCGCTGCGCGACCCTCGACAAATTTTCTACGCGGGGCTTTTCTAAACTCGAAATTTTACTTCATGCTTAGTCTGGGAGTGGACAACACTCGTTCTTAGAAGTTTCAAATTAAAGGATTACTCTAGATTACTAAGTTTATTACCAATTTACAAAGGCTACAGCTCGAAGGACCAATCATGGTCTTTGGAGACCGAAGGACTACAGGGAATCGAAGTTTATTTACAAGAAAACATCGAATATCTGAAGGTTTACAGCATGGATAGGAAAGAAAACATCCAATTTTGAAAAAATATCGAAGTTGGGTTGGTTTTCAGTGAGTTTTTAACTTCACTTTAAATCAGTGTTTTATACGCGTGGCCCATGAAATAAAATTTCGAGTTTAGAAAAGCCCCGTGAAAATTTGTCTCGGGTCGCTGCGCGACCCTCGATAAATTTTCTACGCGGGGCTTTTCTAAACTCGAAATTTTACTTCATGCTTAGTCTGGGAGTGGACAACACTCGTTCTTAGAAGTTTCAAATTAAAGGATTACTCTAGATTACTAAGTTTATTACAAATTTACAAAGGCTACAGCTCGAAGGACCAATCATGGTCTTCGGAGACCGAAGGACTACAGGGAATCGAAGTTTATTTACAAGAAAACAACGAATATCTGAAGGTTTACAGCATGGATAGGAAAGAAAACATCCAATTTTGAAAAAATATCGAAGTTGGGTTGGTTTTCAGTGAGTTTTTAACTTCACTTTAAATCAGTGTTTTATAAGCGTGGCGCATGAAGTAAAATTTCGAGTTTAGAAAAGCCCCGTGAAAATTTGTCTCGGGTCGCTGCGCGACCCTCGAAAATTTTCTACGCGGGGCTTTTCTAAACTCGAAATTTTACTTCATGCTTAGTCTAGGAGTGGACCGTCAAGATTTTCTACATGTCGAGATTTTTGATATTTCTAGATTTATGTCGATTTATTCACAGTTTGTTATTGTGTTAAATGCAACTTCAATATTAAATAAAAACGTTTTTTTTTAGGAATAGAATATTCACCCATTAAGAGCCGAACAAATTATAAAGTTAACTCTAAAAGTTAATTTTAGGTAAAATTTTGCATCTTTTTCTATGATTTCAATGAATGATTTATTATATTACATACGTTGATTTTTTAAAAGAGTTAAATTTAAAATTCAAACGAGTGTTGTCCACTCCCAGACTAAGCATGAAGTAAAATTTCGAGTTTAGAAAAGCCCCGCGTAGAAAATTTGTCGAGGGTCGCGCAGCGACCCGAGGCAAATTTTCGCGGGGCTTTTCTAAACTCGAAATTTTACTTCATGCGTCACGCGTAGAACACTGATTTAAAGTGAAGTTAAAAATGCACTGAAAACCAACCCAACTTCGCTATTTTTTCAAAATTAGATGTTTTCTTTCCTATCCATGCTGTAAACCTTCAGATATTTGTTGTTTTCTTGTAAAAAAACTTCGATTCCCTGTAGTCCTTCGTTCTGCGGAGAGCTGTAGCCTTTGTAAAACGGTAATAAACTTAGTAATCTAGAGTAATCCGTCAATTTGAAACTTCTAAGAAAGAGTGTTGTCCACTCCCAGACTAAGCATGAAGTAAAATTTCGAGTTTAGAAAAGCCCCGCGTAGAAAATTTGTCTCGGGTCGCGCAGCGACCCGAGACAAATTTTCACGGGGCTTTTCTAAACTCGAAATTTTACTTCATGCGCCACGCCTATAAAACACTGATTTCAAGTGAAGTTAAAAATATACTATTAACGTTGGATAGTTTTCATGGTTAAATAACCAAATATGCATTCACAAATATTTGAAAATTTTAATATTTATATTGAAATATGAATAATTTAGTGATTTAAATATTCATATTAGAATATTTAACTATTTGAATTAATCGAATTCGAATCCCAGCCTTAATAGCGATGATTCGAATTATTTAGGAGGATTTGAATCCATGTATCAGGATTCGAATTTTATAAGGAATCGATTCCTTTTATAAGGATTCGAGTCCTTTTATAAGAATTCGAATCCATTTATAAGGATTCGAATCCTTTTATAAGAATTCGAATCCTTTTATAAGAATTCGAATCCTTTTATAAGAATTCGAATCATCTACGTTTGGATTCGAATTCGAATCCTTTTATAAGGATTCGAATCTTTTTATAAGAATTCGAATTCTTTTATAAGAATTCGAATCCTTTTATAGGGATTCGAATCCTTTTATAAGAATTCGAATCCTTTTATAAGGATTCGAATCAACTACGTTTGGATTCGAATACGAATCCTTTTAAAAAAATGTAACGAATCCGGATCACGAATCCGTTTTCACTAAAGTATTCGAATACCTCTTTTGAATCCTCTAAAAGGATTCGAATCCGGGAATCGAATCCTGAATGATTCGAATCCTGCCCAGCTCTGGTATGTACAAACTTTAAGACATTTAAATACCTGTAATCTTTTACAGTTTGTCCATTAAAATATGCAATTTACATTAAAAGTAGTGTGCTTAATGTTTCGCGAATTGAAAATATTTTTTTTAAAACCAATCGTGTTGGTTTTGTTTTCAAAGCCCACTTTGCTTAAACAAAAGAATTAATTTTGTAAAAGAAATCTCTGCTTTTTAAGAGAGACTGTGTGGATATTTTGGTCGGGTCCTGAACTTGTTACAAAAAATAGTAAACGATTTTTATTAACAGAGATAACGAATTAATTATGTAACTCAAACTAAAGTATCACAATAAGTGTTGGAAGAGATTTCCTTCATTTTTAATGCAAAAGTGATCCTCTACCACGCGCATGGTTTACGCCATGCGCGTGGTAGAGGATCACTTTTGCATTGAAAATGAAGGAAATCTCTTCCAACACTTTGTGCATAAAACCGAGCTGCAGCTACTGAATTTTGACGTTCTTCCTCGTACGTAAATACCATGTCCATAAGTTCTGCGTTGGTGAAGTAAGTTGCCATATTTTTTCTTTTACAAACAAAAGAAGCTCTAATTCAACAACTAGTAACAAAGAGTGACAGATACAAATTCAAGGCAAATGCGATAATTTTATTAGTTCACCTATCTCAACATAATTAATTCATTATCTCTGTTAATACAAAACTTTTACTACACTTTTTATTTCCCATCAATACACATCATGAAATATAATTTCTCGCAATTATGCGTAAAATCAAGAATAGCCCTGTGCAAGGCCGCGGCCGGAGGGGGGGGGATATAAGGGTTCAAACCCTCCCCAAAATGTTCAAATTGTTAAATTTTTGTATGTACAAGCGGTTCCGCAAAAGTAAAAACAATATTTTTCCATTGCGTTTTAATTGAAAAAATCCGAAATTTGTATAATCCTCTCCGATTTTTTTTCTGGCTACGGCCTTGGCCCTGTATATATTTTTGTTGGTTCAGCTTCGGTTTTTGTTTCGACATGAATGACGGTTTATTCCGGTTCAGAGCCCTGATTTGTTTATTAATTTTAATAATTTATTATCAGAGTTATATCAACTAAATAGCCAAGTTAATGTTCTATGTTAAAAAGATCTGCTGGGAAACTTCGCGTGCGAGGCGGAGGCTTTTACAATCGCCAGGCTGCTTGTTCAACAACGCTCCCGACGCATCACGTGACCAGGTGTTGGGAACTAAAGTAAATAGCTAATAACAACGGCTTTCGTCAAAAGCTTATCTTAGACATCCTTTATAAAAAAACAAAAACAACAAGCCCTGAAATTAGTATATCCCACCAATTTTCAAAATCAGAATAATAAATATTGCTCATTAACATTTAACGGCCCCCCTTCGATTGCCATCAGCAAAAAACTCAAATCCTTAAACCTAACTCCTTCTTTTAGAACGGTCAATTCACTTAATAAATTCATTAATAATTCTAAAGACAAATCTGATAAAACTACGAACTCTGGCGTGTATTTGCTAGTGTGGAGATTGCCCTAAGGTATACGTTGGACAAACTGGACGTAGCTTCCCAGATCGCATTTCAGAACATCAAAAATGCTTTCAATTTAAGAAAACCTCCTCAACCTACGCCAATCATTTAATCGAATACCAACATAACTTTAACCCTAAATTCAAAATTTTGCACGAATGTAACAAAAGTCGTAAATTAAACTTATTAGAAGAATTACAAATTAATAAATATAACAAAAAAGGTATTCTATTAAATGACCAAATAGAAGTAAACAATTCACCCCTAATCAATATTTAGTCGCTCAAAATTGTTTGTATTAGTTTCAGCCTAATTACCTCACTACCCCCCCCCCCCTTCTATTAACTTAATTGCATTAGTATATAAGCTTTTACCTGTACTTTGTAAAATCATTATTTCATCTACCTGATGAAGCCACTGTATGGTGAAACATGTTGCAGTGTTCAACAATAAAAGTGAAACCCTCCCAACTGCGTTGTTTTATTTCAAAAAATAAATAGATTTTCCCTCGGGAGAATGTAAAATATCCCTATTTTATACAGAAAATCCATTCCACTTTTTATTATCTACTCGTATATGGGGTATAACACGAAACATCGTATCTTATACAGTTCTTATTTTGAACTGAGCTTAATGAATGAAATACAGTAAAGCTCCGCTAATCCGCACTCCAATAATCCGTATTCTTCAGTAATCCGGACGAAATTGAAATATTAGTTATTTACATTGTGTGTTCCAAAATTCGGTTTTCATTGATCCGGATTAGCGGAGGTTTACTGTATAGTATAAAAAAATAAATTTGAATCGAATAACGAATCAATGTTTTCTAGCTCCTGCTGGGAAACAAAAGTGTTGTTTTTATTATTTTATTCAATTTTGTTAATTTACATTATTAACTCCATAACAACCGTAATAAACAAGGTTTTATTCACTAGTGAACTAAAATTTTTTTAGATCACTAGTGAGTTAAAAAATTTATTTAAAAATAAATGCAAAGTACATTTTCTTTACAATTTCGTCAAAATTGAATAAAAACATATATACGCCACGTGAATTAAACACCTTTATTCACTCAAAGAAATGATTTCACTCGCGCCGAGGCGCTCGTGAAATCAAAAATCTTTTCGTGAATAAAATCGTGTTTAATTCACTTGATGTATAATATTTATTATTGTTATCTTTAGCATATTCATATTTGCAAATAGGAGCATGGAATTTTTTTGAAAGATACGAATCATTACTTATAAACATCGGTAAAATCAGCAATAGATGCATTACTTTACAGTTGAAGATAAAACCCTATAAACCCAAATATGTCAAAATTATCCAAAAAATAATAATATCTACCTTGATGCAATAAATGAGATCATTAGTATTTATTGGATCAAAGTAGATATGTTTTTAAATCACTACTTTCCTATTGGTTTATTTTAAAGCTGGGATCCGAATACGAATACTTCAAATAGTCGAACATTTAAATGTGAATGTTTCAATAAGTAATATTTTTACTCATTCGAACATCCAAATATTTTATTATTTAAATATTTTAAATAATTCGAATATTTCAGTTAGAGCCCTGCGCGGGTCGATTTTTTTCTACTGCTAGCAGAGGTATTTTATTCTGCCTGATTTCTTTTTCGGGGCTGGAGTTTTGTTTTTATTTCCAAGAAATAATTTAATATTGGAAATTCTTCTCTAAATGTAAATGTGCTGAGTTTTACATATTGGAATTCGTGTGTGGGGTTTGCGTTCCTGGATATAGTGGAGGATTAATCAATTCAGTGGCGTTCACTTGTTCTTCAGTTGTTATGTTGCGTGTTCACAAATTCCTGGACGAAGAGTAAGCGGTCGAGTCTCAAATTCCATTGGATTTCTGCCAGTCCTAGTTGTGTGATGAAGAGGAGTCGATGCAGTTGAGATTGATGTCGTAGAGTGGTAGTCGGTAGAATTAAAATTCATAAAGGAAGACTGAAGTCAAGAAAACGTTCGCTCGGTTATGTATATTTTTATATTTGAATTTCTATTTTGAGTCAATTTAACTAGGTTGATTTTTTTTCATTTCTTTTCTATTATTTCACATCATAGATATTTAAACACTTAATTCAAGTCTAAATTTAATTATGGATTTTTGTTAATAACAGAGTTAGAGATCAGCATTTGAAGTTCACCTGTTAGTTTACTCGTCATGTATCTGTCGTAGGTATTTTACAACAGCTGCGTGGAATCGTCAAGGTAGCGCTACCAGCGATTCAACGTTTGACAGTTATTATTAATCATCTTTGGTAAGTGATACATATTTTATTTCTGAGGGATGAACTTGACATGTGATATTTAAATGACGGGTCATAAATAGTTTGTTTTAATTAAAGGTGAGTGACAATTGGGTTGTTGGATATAGGCAACACAATTAAGTTAACAGTATTTCTAGTAGTGATAAGCAATATTTTGTTTACATTGAATTATTGTATGCTTTAGCTCTGACATTGTTATCAGTCGAGTAACATAGCTATCTTAAATCTTATTTGAATAGTTTATTATATAATTCATTTTATAATGGGAGAGGTGAAATAATTCTAAGGTAAAGGTTAGGGTTAGGGTTTGTTGCCAACAGAATTTGTTCCTTATTTACAATAAATTGTTAAGTCAGTCGGTTGTTGTGAACTTGTTATAAATTCTCTATACTTTCTGGAGCGAAGTTATTTAATTAATTTTCATTAAGTGTAATTTTTTTGAAGTTATTGAATTAATTTTCATTACGTGTAATTTTTTTTGTTTAAAGCAATTAAAGCATTTGTCATTTGGTTTTTCTAATTGCTGGCGTATTTCTTTAACCATTATTTATTTTCTCTCCAACTTGGTTTCCGAATTTCCAGACGGAGGATTTTAATTACAATTCGGTGGCGCTCTTTTATATCGTTGGGACCTAGCCACTTTATCGGCTGACAGCGGGGTAAATCGTTCGGTTCGGGGACTTGCATGCCACATGGTTATTGAATCATAGCGTTTGTTTTTAAATTGTGATTTATATTAGTTGATATAAGGGAGTGCTGCCCAGGAGGTAACTGGAACGGTAACAATATATTATGAGATGGTCATGTTATTGTTTTTCTTTATGACACTTGTGACACACATTTTGATAGTTGTGACATATTTTAAACTAACGAGTATCTTCCACTATAAAACTAAGCATGAAGTAAAATTTCAAGCTTAGAAAAGCGGCGCGTACATAATTTGTCGAGGGTCGCTCAGCCGACTGAGTGGTACCCCATTACCAGCCCCTCCTTTTGATCAAAGAACTTATTTTCTGTGTACCTGTTCATTCCACACACAACACTTTTTCTAAGTAAGTTTGTTTTATTTTTATTCCTATTTTTTTAAACGCCATAAGCAAAGCTATACTGAAGAGAGATAAATCTCGAAACGCGTCTATAGATGGCCTAAGACATTAGTTTTAATCCAAGTCCTTTCACTTCTAATTTGTTGCTATCTCTCCTTTTATTTTAAATTGTATTGTTAGTTGGTTTGAAGAGAATTTGACCTAAACGTTACATCTACTTTAATAGAGCGTTGTAACAAATCAAATTAAATAAGATTTTAAATATTTCATTGTATAATTCAATATCCGGAGGTGTATTTGCACGGGAAGTAGTTGTTTCAATGGATATTTATCGTCTTAAATTGTCTTATTAATTAAGACACTGTTTGCATTTTCACGAATAGTTTTTTCGTAATTTTATATAAAGAACTTATTGTCAAAAGTGAAATAATTACGAATTAATATGGTTTTTAAAAATTGAATTTTGTTATACCGGATTTATATTATTAATATCGAACTATTTTTTAATCAACTTTGGTCACTCGTGTTCGGGAAATTTCGCAAACATACGGGACACATCAAAAGACACCAATTTATTATTTAGTTCTCTTATAAACGATTTAAGTTTTTCTGTTAAATTTATTGAATTTTTAACGGCATGGTCGCCTTTAAAATCTGTGAGTTTTAGGGAATAAATACATTTTGCACATAAATTATGCATAGAACAGTAAATCTACACGACAGATTTACTCATTGTATAATTCAATATCTGTCGGGGTTTTAGCTCGAGAAGTAGTTGTTTCAATGAATATTTGGAGAAGTCTCAGGGAGACTAAATTTTTGCAGAATGCCGATATTTATTTTAATTCGTTTATATATTTTGTAAATATTCTGCAAACTATTGGCAAATTCAATTTTTCTTTATTTTGACGGTAATTTCACTATTATGGCATTTTGATAGTTTTTCATAATGTCATTGACTGTAATTTAACTATTATCTTTGGAATCCATTTTAACTTGTATCAAAATTGTCGTTCCGTTTTAATAACATAGAACGTTCCCTCAATAGAACCACAATAAACGTATTACGTCAATTTTCAATTGTTTCAATGATAAAACAAACAATTGTCTTCCACTCCCAGACTAAGCATGAAGTAAAATTTCGAGTTTAGAAAAGCCCCGTGAAAATTTGTCGAGGGTCGCGCAGCGACCCGAGACAAATTTTCTGGGCTTTTCTAAACTCGAAATTTTACTTCATGCGCCACGCGTATAAAACACAGATTTTAAGTGAAGTTGGAATATACATAAATTTGACAATATTATAGTGTTTTATACGCGTGGCGCATGAAGTAAAATTTCGAGTTTAGAAAAGCCCTAAGAATTTGGATTTGGACGCGCAGCGTCCAAATCCAAATTCGGGCGTTTCTCAACTCGAAATTTTACTTCATGCGCCACGCGTATAAAACGCTAATTTAATGTGAAATGGTTTTTAAATAAGTGACACGTGAAATAAGTTTAGTGTGTTAATTATCAATTAATATATTATTATTACTGACATTGTTAAAAATTCTAAATTTTGGACACAAGGAAAGGTAATTTGCTCATTAATATATTTTCATAATTATAACGATTTATATTAATAATGTGATTCTCTGACTGTCACAGAATCTTATTTTCGACAAATATATTGGCATTTTTGACAGTGTTGTATTACTGATGTTTTTTTTTTTCGCGACTGTAATATTTTTGGACATATTTGAATATTCGATCATTTGAATATTCAAATATTTAAATATTCGACTATTTGAATATCCAAATATTTAAATAATTCAAATATATTTTTGAATGAATATTCGAATATTTAAATTTTAAAAATCCCTAGCCCTACTCTCACATAAAAAATCCCCTCAAAAAGGGATTTTCTTTCCAAGTTCCCAACACTGGGCCCGTATTTACAGTACCGATGCAATTTGTCATCGGTGAGAAGTTGCACTGAAATGACGTAATTTTAATCCAAACGGTTGGATAAATTCTTCCCAAGATGACGTAATTTCAGTGCAACTTTTCGGTGAGAAATTGCACTGTAATGACGTAATTTTCCTCCAAACGGCTGGGTAAATTCTTCCCAAAATGACGTCATTTCAGTGCAACTTTTCACCGATGACAAATTGCATAGGTATTATGAATACGGGCTCTTGTCACGTGTGCTGTGAGGAACAAATATCGCCTTTGTATGAAAACAAAAGAATCCCGACTTCATTCTCAAAGCAACAAAATCGCATTGATTGACGACTTTGCGAAAAGTTACGAAGTTGTAAGTACTCGTGAAATTCGCCCCTGATGTTATTGTAACTTTTTTATCGATTGAAACTGAAGAGTGCTCTGCGCGAATAACTTTCCCCTTTGTACCAAAACCGGTTTTCTTTAGTTTCGATACAAAGGAACAAGTTATTCGCGCGAAGGGTTATTGAGATTCTATGAAACTATTTTTTACCTGTATACTTTGTATTTGAGGCAAGCCTGTGTTCTTGGGCTGAACGGCGATAACCTGGCAATCGGCATCGTCGTGTTTGTCGGGAACGAGGACGTCCATCTTTTTGCGCTTCGCTTGCAGCGCCTGGATCGATTCCGGACTGCGTTTGATCAAACGCGGTCCGTTCTGCTGTTGCGGCGCCTGTCCGTTCTGCATCGGCATCCTGGGTCTGGGTCCGCGCGACCCCATCATCACGGCACCACCTCTGCCTCGTACCATCGGCGCTCTCTGTCGCACGCCCATCGGCTGTCTGGGAGAGTACTGCCTCGGTGACATTTGCATGCCGCCCCTGGGTTGCATGCCCGCCCTTGGCTGCATCCCGCCTCGTTGTACTTGCTGCATTGGTTGCCTGGGCGCTTGCATTGGTTGTGGTTGTCGGGGTTGGGGTTGCCTGTAGGATGGTGGTTGGCCGTTGTGCATCGGTTGCTGCTGGGGCATCTGTTGGGATGGGGGCGCCAGTTGCGGGGGCAGCTGGGGCCGAGGTGGCGGCGGCATGTGGTAACCTTGGGGATAATACAATGCCGGATTTGGTGGCCTGAAAATTAAAAAATAAATCCTTATTTGCCTATTCAAAAATAGATTTTATAATCAATATACTGATACTGCTAGCCTCACATGGTTTGATTTAAATGCAGTTTATTGTGCTGTGTTTATTGCAGATATTCGAAAAAGTTCGTTTCGGTGAACTGAAACCGGGAAAACTAGTTATTTTTGACGGAACGAAACTCGGAGCTGAACCGAAAAATATCAGTTCGGTTCAAATATGTGTGTTGAAATCAGGGCTTCAAACGGTTATACCGTGCGATCGTTTAATTTTTTTTTATACATTAATATACAGGGTCCTGCATCTCACCTCCCGTCTTCTGTAGCTCAGTTACTAATTAAGTTAGGCTTTTGATATTTGGCAGACTTTACCTGTATCCTAGGGCGTATTTCAGGAAAATATTTTTGATTATACAGGGTGTCCCAAAAAAGTTTGACGTCATTATGATATATATTATTAGATAACATGCTATATATTTTGTTCGTTATTTAGGTGCCTTCTATGGATACCTACATACCCCTAAAATTTTATAGAAATTGGTTTAGTAATTTTAGCAAAAAAAAAATAAAAACTAAATAAAATAAGTTTTGCACCATTGGTTTAAAAAATTAATAAAAAATAAAAATAGTGCCTCGTTAATAAAATAATACAATGTACTTATTAAATAAGGGCTGACAGTTCCGTTAACCAAGTTTTATTCATATGAATTATACAGAGTGTCTAAAATTTAGTGTCAAACTTTTAAAACTTTAAAGCACTTTATTTTTCTTATTTTAAATTAGACCCCTGTATATTTTTATGTCATTCCATGCGGAATTATAGAACAAACAATTTTCCTAATTGCAACCCTATCGTAATTCCTAACACATTAAAAGTTATTTGCAGAAAACTCGTTTTATCAACTAATCCAATAGCCATTTTAATGATAAAAATCGAAGGTGGCTTTGAAAAACAATTTATTGACAAAAGCCTATTTTGACTTTAGTAATGTAAAAGTTAAAAGCAAATCGCGGCTCTCACATTGGCCACGTTTTCAGGTCCTGTTGCTATCCTGGGACGTCCAGGCGACTTCTTTTTCAATGCTGAACCCGTCTGTCGAAAATTAGACAGCCACACTTTAATCGTAGCGTGATGTGGAACAGGATCATGACGTCCGAGTCCGAAATGAATTCGAAAAGCACGTTGTGTAGCAATTATCGAACCGCCGTTTTCGATAAACCGCTCAATAACAAAAGCACGATGACCAAGACATGTTGACTAATGACAAATGGCATAAAACCGGCTTTCTAACGGTTTTTACCCCACTACTCTACCTGTTCCCTCCTCTGAGAAAAAGGGATTTGAAATCGGATAGCTTTTTCTGCCCCTCCCTGTACTTATTGTATGTTGACCTGTGTAAGCGAAAGTATCAACACCAATAAATATTATTATTATTATCAAATGTGAGAATATTGTTTTATGCGGGTGGCGCATGAAGTAAAATTTCGAGTTTAGAAAAGCCCTCGACAAATGTTCTCTTGGGGCTTTTCTAAACTCGAAATTTTACTTCATGCTAAATCAAATAGTGGAAACCCTCATCAAAAGCAAATTGAAGGATTTTCAAAAATAGAAAATGCTTGAAAATATACATTGTATACATCGGAATATGTACCAGGTCTGTAAATATGAAACCAGAATTCGCTTATAGATGGCTCTAGCTGTCAATGTGGGCTTTTAAGCCGCGTCATTGATCCTTTATTCTTGTGTTAACATTTGTCAAAGGCTTTTAACTCACAAGAATTCAAGTTTAATACATATATGTTTTCATAACGTTAAACCTTATCTGTTTTTCAGCCTAAAAACTATGATTTGCTTACTGCATTGATTTTCTGTTCCCATTTGAAGAAAACTGCTGTAGAATCGCATAGAATGCTTGTCGAAGCTTACGGTGAGCATACTCTTGGTAAATCAGTGCTTTGAGTGATTTCACAAATTCAAAAGTGGCGGTTTTTATGTGAGTACCCAAAAATGTGAAAGACCACCGAAAACGATTGAAGATGCCTTATTGCAAGCATTGTTGGATGAGGATGACGCTCAAACGCAACAACAACTTGCGATCAGTTAAATGTGACACGAGAAGCCGTCTCCATATGTTTGAAAGATCCAGAAGGTGGAAAAATGGATTTAACATGAAAGACAGCAGGTAAACCGAAAAACCATCTACGAAATACTGCTCGCCAGGAACAAAAGAAAATCATTTCTTTATCAAATTGTGAGTGGCGATGAAATACTTCCGCATGCGGTTTACTCACCAGACTTGTTGGCTCCATCCGATTACTACTTATTTACATCGATAGGACACGCACTTGCTGAGCAGCGCTTCACTTCTTACGAAAATTTACAAATATGGCTCGACGATTGGTTTTCCTCAAACAATCACAATTTTTTTTTGGCGTGGCATCCACAAATTGACGGAGAGATAGGAAAAATGTGTAGCTAGCAATGGACAATACTTTGAATTATATATTTTGTACCATTTTCATACAATAAATGTGTATTTTTTATTAAAAAAATTAGGATTCATATTTACAGACCTGATATACTTCAAAGAAAAAACCGCTGTATATTATTATCAATATTACTTCCTTCCAGTATAGATACTCTAAGCTATTACTAAATAACCACTGTTCAAGTTACTGTTGTTAAACTTGGGATCACTTATACTTATTCTTCCTTATTCCTAGAACCATTTCAAATTTACTTTTACCTTTTAAATACGCCAGGTAAAAGGATTACCTCACCCCCAAAGAAAGATTCTGGTAGGGGAATACCAGGCAATAAATCTATACCTGCTATTATTACCTGCCCAAGTACACCTTTACTTTAATCAATACTCAGGGGGTTGAGGGAAATAGGATTATCCGCACACAGCAGCTGCTTGTCTAATAAGTTTTGAAAACGATACACAATATTTCTTGAATAACTTTCTCATTTATCACTTGGTGAAACATTTTGAAATATTATTAAAGGATAAATTAAAAATCACTTGGTTTTTTTTTTTTAATTTTATTTTGGGTTTTACGTCATCTATTTCCGCTGCTAAGGCCAATCATGACGCCGGAGATTAGGTCTACAGCTATCCGGGAATTTTGCCGAACCCGGTGGGAGTTCCAACCCACCGGTAGGGATCTTTAACGTGCACGCAACATCCAGGCAGTACACGGGTCTTACATGCATTTAACGTCATATCCGACAAGACGGAGTGTTTGGCATTTTTATCCTAACCTATATAAATGCAGACAGCTTGTTATGCCGGTATTTGAACCCCGGCCCGTGGCCTTACTATTTGTAACGATACACAATTCTAATAACATTAGAGTGCGCTCCGGTTTTTACCTTGCGGTGTATACCGATAGAGCGTCCGTTTTAGGGAACGGTGGATCATCGCCATACCGGCGAAACCACTACCCGTCGGAGACCAACCCACATGTGGACCGGAGAGGCGGATAGACACCCCTGGGCTTTACAGGCCCACCCCCGACTCCTCATTTAATGGCGACAAGCACCAGGGCTAAGTGAACCCCGCAGTGTGTAGGTTAGCCCTATCCAAGATAGAGACACAGAGGTTACCTCAAGAAGGTCTAAAGCTCCGACTTGGACAATCGTCCCTTTCAGACATCCATCGTCCGAAGACTCAGGTCTGCCCCCGCCGCCTCCTGTTTAGGTGCTATGACGGGACCCCTAATTCTAATAACAATGGAAATTAGGGTAATCGCATTTACTTGAAAGCGAAAAATAGTCATTAATTATCTATCATTAATCAAGAACTTGTTTACTTTCCCCATATGCAAAACAAAGACAAAGTATTGTTTTCGCGAAAATTTTTAAATTAAAAATGTTGGTGGATATATCCATTTTGAGGTCCCCCGAGTTGATTAACAGTATATTGTACAACGAGCATATAATAATAGCTATTAATCACGAGAACGATGTTTGCGGAACGAGCCGAAGGCGAGTGGAGCAAGTCGTTTGAGTGATTAATAGCCATTATGTTCAAGTTATATACTATACTTTGTTCACGAAAATAATAATATATAACACAACATTTAATATATATATATATTTATCAAACTGACGAGTAAGTTTTAGTGGTCGGTTTTGTTTTATATTAATTTGACAGATAAATGATGACAGATTGCGGTATTATGATTTGACTGTGTAATAAGGTTAATTCAACTTTAACAGAAATATGAACAATCGTTCAACAATAAATAATTCTCGCACAATCTACCCTATCGCTTAAGTTACATAGAAACACACTCTTTGCACAAATAACGAACACTTCCGTTTGGATGGAGTTTTCACGGTGTTAACATTTGTTCCGCTTTAAAAAACACTCGCGACGGATAGAAGCACAATTGTTTAACCGATTTGAGAATGATTTATATTTATAAACTCGTTTTATGCGGGTTAAACTAATGAGAACGGCGAAGATGTTGACGCGATTATTTCGTACTTTAACAAAATGGCGTCGACGACGTCATCACCACCATGGTCAAATGTAAGACAAAAGAAGTTGATTTGACTAGTACAGCGCTGTTTCTGCATAGCGGCAAAAAATCGAACTAGGCAATTATTTTCATTGGTGTTTTTTAACACCAATTTATCACACAAATCCCGTGTGTAATGTACTTGAGTGTTAAATACACCCCATTTAAGCTGCCCACACAATTAAATAATGCACATATTATAAGATTGTCGTGAACACAATAATTCTAATAACAATGGAAATTAGGGTAATCGCATTTACTTGAAAGCGAAAAATAGCCATTAATTATTTATCATTAATCAAGAACTTTTTTACTTTCCCCCATAACCAAAACAAAGGGAAAGTATTGTTTTCGCGAAAATTTTCAAATTAAAAATGTTAGTGGATATATCCATTTTGAGAACTTTTTGAGTTGATTAAGACCATTTTTAAAAATTGTCTGTCTGTCCTTTGATTCTGCCCTTCTGTAATTCTGTCGCCAAAACAAAGGGAAAGTATAGTTTTCGCGAAAATTTTCAAATTAAAAATGTTAGTGGATATATCCATTTTGAGAACTTTTTGAGTTGATTAAGACCATTTTTAAAAATTGTCTGTCTGTCCTTTCATTCTGCCCTTCTGTAATTCTGTCGCCACGATAAAGTCTAAACCGATTGAGCTGCTAAGATGATACTTTAAACTTAAGCTTTTTATTATAATAGTAGTATCCGGTCAACTATTGGTGAAAATGCGGAAATTGGAAGTGATAGTTTACTCTAAGCAGTTTTTTGGATTTTACTTTAATATTGATCATATACAAAAAATCTTGTTAGGAAAAGTTGTAGATAAACGAAAAATAAGCATTTAATGCGCATTCACTTTATGTCATAGCTCTTTTAGTTATTTTATTAAAATTTATTTAAAAATTAAAAATTTAAAAGGTAAATCTACAATAGATTCAATTTTTGATTCACCCACATCTATCTACAAAGCCTTGGATAAAAAAGAAGTGACATTAGGCATTTACTTCGACCTCACAAGGGCTTACGATCTAATAAACCATTCTCTACTTTTAAAAAAACTCTCAGCATACGGCATAAGTGGAAATGCGCACAGCCTAATTAAGTCATTCCTAACCGAACGAACGCAATCAGTAGTTCTTAAAAGCAAAAACGAGGACATCTTAAATCATTTATATAGATCCGATAAACTAATGCTGGAAATGGGAACTCCTCAGGGGTCTACCCTCGCACCATTTTTGTTCATTCTGTTCATGAACGACGTAGACGATATTTTTTATGATATTCCTAATTTAACATTATGTAAATTCGCGGATGATACTTCTATTAGTGTTAATAATAAATCACCCGAAATAGCAGAGGAGCTTGCAAACAAGGCAATTAACAAATTTTATTCGTGGTGTGTCAGAAACAATTTGATGATACACTCATCTAAAACTGGATATATTCAATTTAATAACCCAAGAAACAAAGACGTTCCGATAGTTGCTGATTTAAAATTAGAAAATAAAGCTATTAAGCGAGTAAAAAATGAAACATTTTTAGGAATTAGCATTACACCTACACTAAATTGGGGTACCCATATAGACAAAATATGTGCAAAACTAAGATCAAGCGGCTTTGCGATTCTGTCAATAAGAAGCTCGGTAAACCGCCCATCACTCATTGCTTTCTACTACGCTCATGTCCATAGCCATTTGTCTTATGGTATCATCTTCTGGGGTCAATCAAGTCACTCACTTAGACTATTTACTCTTCAGAAGATGATTATCAGAAGAATTATGCACGCCAAGTATAGAGACAGTTGTCGCACTTGATTTGTCGAACTGGAAATAATGACGGTATATTCGCTTTATATTTATAAATGTTGTCTGTACGTTTTTATGAACAAAGCTAAGTTTGCCTCAAATTCAGCTTATAACAAATCTGCAGAAACTTGCTACCGGAACGATTTGTCTGTACCATCCCATTCCACATCTCTGTATGAGAAAAGCCCGTATTATATGTGTGTGACGTTATTCAATAATCTACCGACAAATATTAAACAGATTACTGTTTTAAATCATTTTAAAAATAAACTAAAAGAAATGCTAGTAAAGAAGGCATATTATTCAATAACTGAATTTTTAACCAACTAATTTAATGTTCTGTTTTCTGTCATGTTGGTATATTTTATTTAAGTTATTATTTTTTAAGCTCTAGATGTTATTTTAGCTAAACTGGTTTTTATTATATTATTGACAATTGTAAAACACTTTTACTGTGTCTATGTACAAGTATTTAAATAAATAAAAAAATAAATAAATAAATAAAAATGTGAATTTTTCGAATTAATTACTTTGAATAAGCGAGCTATTACTGTAAATGACGCTAGTTTGACCTTCTCATGATTAATATTTTGTGGAAAACTGAAAACATAAGTGAGGCTTACGAACAAAATTTAACAGGAATAAGACACAATTGTTGTGGAATAAGGTAGATGAAAGCTATTATTTCAAGTATCTAAAATGGGGGAAAGTACTATGATGCTACACATCATTTTTTTTTTCAAAAGTTCTCTGTTTTTGTGAATTTATTTATTTAAAATTGGAGGTTTTTTGTGAATTTTTTGGTCAATTTTTAAAATCTTGGCAGTTTTATTAAATTTTCTAGATAATACTTTTTATATCGAATTTTAAAATGTTGACACTGTTCGTAAATATACAAGATTATTATCGAATTTTATAAAAAAAAAATCATTTCGCTACGATTGAATAAAAAATTAAAATAAAATTCACTTTTTTTTATTTCCAACAAATTTCATATCTTTTCTTAATATATTCACTATTTGTTTGTTTTGAGTTATGTGAAGTAATAAATCACTAATAAAGCACGATTTAATTTCCTTCCTTCACTTATTTATTTTTATTGTTAGATGTACATTTCGAGTACCATAAAGCACTGATTTACAGTTAAGTTGAAAATATACTGCTTAGATGTAATGGGAGTTAATACTTATCGAGATACAGTGAAAAATTGCAAAAATCACCATTTTGTGATAATTTCATTAATTGTAGTGCACATTCTTAATATTTAAATCATTGTATTTTGACACTTCCAATATTTTCAATAACTGAATGCTTTAAAACTAATTACGACTGTTTATATACGGTATAGGGATTAGTGGGAAAACCTAAATCTAATTATGTCGGGTGTCTATTGGTGGACCGGGATTATTGATATTGGGAGAGGTTTTGGCCGGTTTACAATTGTTTTTCGGAATAAGATTTAAAAGCGAGTTTTCCAGTGGGCTTAAATCGAAATTTAACAACTTGTCTTTACATTTGTACATTTCTATTGATTCCAACATGTTTAATCTCAAACTGTTTGATTGTTTTAATAATTTTACGTTATGTAATGAGAATTGGTGGCCGGTTTGGAAATTATGGAAAGCTATTGCTGATTTATCTGGGTTTTGTTTTTTTATGTGATAATTGTGTTCTTTAAATCTCTTGATTAAAATAAAATTTGAAATAAAAACACTTGGTTTGTTTCACTAACGTTTTACTTATTATTCCGACTAGTTTCGGCTGCTTCAACTTCAACTTCAACTTCCTTTCTTAGACCTACTAGTTATAAAAAACAATAACAAATTATCCTTTAATATTTTTAGAAAACCCACCCACACCTTTAATTAATTCACTCAGGTTCACATAGTCCTTTCAAACATAAACTATCGTCTTTTAATAGTATGATTTATAGAGCTATCCAGTTACCAATATCTGAAGAAAATAGAAAAAGTGAGTTTACATTAATTTTAAATTTAGCCAAAACATTAAATTACGATACAACATTATTCAGAAATTAATCAATAAACATAAAAGAACACATTCCATTCGTCTAGCATCACGTTTAGAACCAATAATAGAATCTAATACAAATAAAAATTACTGTAAAATTATTCACGAACCAAAATTAACTAATCAAATTAATAAAATTTACAAAAAATTCAATCTTAAACCTGCATACTACACAAAAAACAAAATTAAACTTTTATTGGGGAATACTTTTAAGAAAATTGATGATCATGAAAAGTTTGGGATTTATTCATCAAAATGCAGCAATTGCAACAAAATGTATATTGGACAAACTATACGAAATTTAAAAACTAGGTTTAAAGAACATATTTACCATACTAAAAACCATAACCCAGATAAATCTGCGATAGCTCATCATACATTAACCACGGGACACAAATTTATTATAAATAATTTGAAATTACTAAAAGAATCTAACCATTTTCAACTAAACATGTTAGAAGCAATTGAAATGCACAAAAATAGGAATAACCTTCTAAATTTTGATTTAAGTCCTTTAAACAACCCACTTTTAAATTTAATTCCTTAAACTAGCCTGCCTTTATCTGATTTCAAATAAATCGCACTTGCTTGTGAAAATAGTTGTATTTCTATTTTTATTTATTTACGAAAATGTCAATTAGTTTTTTCTATTGATAAAGGGTACATTGTACCCGAAATGTACATATAGAATTAAAATAAAAAAGTGAAGTAAAAGGAATAAAGGAATAACTTAACTAATTACCAAGTAAAACGTTAGTGAAACAAACCAAGTGTTTTTATTTCAAATTTTATTTTAATCATGTTTCACCAAGTGATTAATGAGAACATTGTGAAAGATACTCTTGATTAAATTTCGTTGAGTTTGACCAATGTATATTTTATCGCAGTTGTTACAGCTAATTGAATATATACCGGATTTGTGTACACTATCATTACTGATTAAAGTGTTATTCAAATAAGATTTTACTTTCGATTCACTGTAATACGCAGTTGTTAGATTAACAAATTCATATTCTTTTCTTAATATTCATCATTTCACGACTTTTCTTAATATTTTATATATTTTTTGTATAAACCAGAATAAAACAAAATAAACAATTAACGAATGTCGAACGAGTGTCTTCCACTCCCAGACTAAGCATGAAGTAAAATTTCGAGTTGAGAAAAGCCCTAAGAATTTGGATTTGGACGCGTAGCGTCCAAATCCAAATTCGGGCTTTTCTCAACTCGAAATTTTACTTCATGCGCCACGCGTATAAAAACACTGATTTACAGTTAAGTTGAAAATATACTGCTTAGATGTAATGGGAGTTAATACTTATCGAGATACAGTGAAAAATTGCAAAAATCACCATTTTGTGATAATTTCATTAATTGTAGTGCACATTCTTAATATTATTTGATGATCAATTGTATTTCTGACAATGCTACTGAATAGATCATGAAAAATACTAAAACTATTGTCTTTAACTTTTTTTTCTATCTGTACTAATAACGGACATATGTACTGTGTCACAATAAATCAAACAGACTGCATATACAAGGTAATCTGATTATTTCCAATTTTTTCTTAATTATACAGTGCTTGGCTGTATTGTTATGGGTGGACTTAAGCTAATCTTCTTTTATCGCGAATGCAACAAAAAATGCTCCACAGACTAAATGTCCGAGTTCGTGTTATTGATATTAAACGTCATGTAGAGGATATGTATACAAATACAAACATTTTATGATTAAAAGCTTTAATAATTCATGTAAATTTAAGAAATAAGCCTCAAACCGGGTATCAAAAACACTCTGGTTCTGATACACAGCTAACGGTTATTTTTTAAATTACGTAGAAAAATAGCCTAAGGCGATTTTTTTAAATTTACGATTAAAATCGATCATTTTATCTTTCATCTCGCGTTATTAAAATGAAATAATTTATAGAAAATCTGGCAAATCGAATAATATAATTTTTGTACACAACTTTATTTTATCGATAGTAATTTTGCGTCCTCAGTGTATTGTGCACGCGCAAGTATTGAATGTTACCAATGTAATTCAACTCCGAATCCTCTGGGTAATATAACGTATCTTACGGTAAATTACCACTGGTAATTACCGTGATAAAATATCGCTAACATCACTAATCATAATCGTATTGAGAAAATTGCTCGATAATTAGAAATTATTTGTTATAATGAATTGTAAACATTAGTTGCTCTTTTGAATACTTTTCAAACCAAGAGACTTTGTTCAAAATTTAATGCAGTTTAGTTATTAGTAATGAAAGTGTGAATCTTACACGCGAAAGTTAAAATAATTTCGAAAACAATTGCTCGAGTAATCAATAAAGATACAATATTTTAAAAATCTTAGGCGGCTTTTATCTTTCTGTAGTTTTGATGCAAAGTTCGACAAAAAGACAATTTATGAAGATAATTATTTTTAAAGAATTTGTAAATTCCACAGTTTTTTAATAAATCATTTTAAAACTGACTACATTTGATTCAAAACGGAAGATTTTAATTAAAATCAGCAAGGAATATACAAGTGTCTCGTCATTTGATTTGTAATAATTTCAATTGCTCCCTCCAAAATATTAGTTCTCTCGAACTTCAACTTGTCTTTGAAATGAAATGATTGGAAAGATACAACATTCAAAGTGTTTAAGCATAATGTTAGTGATTCTATAAAATTATTATCTATGTTACCTTAGTTTATGAGTTAATTTTTAATATTGTTTATTTCTTTATGGTTTTATGTATTTCTGTTCTGCATGCATCTTTTGTTATATATTTATATAAGTTATATTGTATTTAATTTGTAATAATGATATAGCCCTGTTATTGGACTTTACAGTCTGTTGCGTTATTACCAAATAAATAAATAAATAAATAGATAATGTTTTAATCCTTCTACTTCTTTTGTAATAAAAAAATTATTTATTTTTCGTAAAGGGGGGCGGTAGAATAAAAAAAGGTTGAGAAGTTTACTTCTTAGCAGATCGATCTGCATCTTATCCAGTACGGGAATAATAAATAGTTTTTTTTTTAATTATTTTGACACTCAGTTTGATTTTAGATTGATTAAGGCTATATTTTGACAAGAGGATATTTTGACATGCGACAAAGTTGTATTTTGACCTGCAACAATTCAATATTTTGACATACGATGTAAGTTAAATTTCGAGTTTAGAAAAGCCTGAAAATTTGGATTGGTCGCGTAGCAAAGCGAAGCGACGAATCCAAATTTTTAGCCTTTTCTAAACTCGAAATTTTACCTCACGCGATGTAAGTCAAATTTCCAGTTTAAAAAGCCTGATAATTTGGATTTGTCGCATAGCTCCCCCTTTTTTATTCTACCGGCCCCTTTATCATTGTATTTTGACACTTCCAATATTTTGACATTTCCGGCAGTATTTAACTATCAATATATGACAAGTGGAAAGTACTATGATGGACACATCACAATTTTGTTTTTAATAATTAGCTATAGTAATATGGAGTTTCAACATAAAAATGCCTCAACAATCAACAAACTACACATCATTTTTTTTTATTTTCTCTGTTTTTGTGAATTTCTTTATTTTTTTAAGTTGGCAGTTTTTCGTAAATTTCCATCTTTTTGAACGATTTTTAAAATCTTGACAGTTTCCTTAAATTTTCTAGATAATAATTTTTGTATCGAATTTTAAAATGTTGACATCTTCGTAAATATCCAAGAATATTATCGAATATTATAAAAATTGTTGATTTCAATATTTTATTCCACCAAAATAAAATTCCCTTTTTTTATTTCTAACAAATTTCATATCTTTTCTTAATATTCATCATTTCACGACTTTTCTTGATATTTTATATATTTTTTTTGTACAAACCAGAATAGAACAAAATAAACAATTAACGAATGTCGAACGAGTGTCTTCCACTCCCAGACTAAGCATGAAGTAAAATTTCGAGTTGAGAAAAGCCCTAAGAATTTGGATTTGGACGCGTAGCGTCCAAATCCAAATTCGGGCTTTTCTTAACTCGAAATTTTACTTCATGCGCCACGCGTATAAAAACACTGATTTACAGATAAGTTGAAAATATACTGTTAGGATGTTATGGGAGTTAATACTTATCGAGATACAGTGAAAGCCCTAAGAATTTGGATTTGGGCTTTTCTCAACTCGAAATTTTACTTCACGCCACGCGTATAAAAACACTAATTTACAGTTAAGTTCAAAATATACTGCTTAGATGTAATAGGAATATAAACCAGAATAAAACAAAATAAACAATTAACGAATGTCGAACGAGTGTCTTCCACTCCCAGACTAAGCATGAAGTAAAATTTCGAGTTGAGAAAAGCCCTAAGAATTTGGATTTGGACGCGTAGCGTCCAAATCCAAATTCGGGCTTTTCTCAACTCGAAATTTTACTTCATGCGCCACGCGTATAAAAACACTGATTTACAGTTAAGTTGAAAATATACTGCTTAGATGTAATGGGAGTTAATACTTATCGAGATACAGTGAAAAATTGCAAAAATCACCATTTTGTGATAATTTCATTAATTGTAGTGCACATTCTTAATATTTAAATCATTGTATTTTGACACCTCCAATATTTTGACATTTCCGACAGTATTTAACTATCAATATATGTCTGACAAGTGAAGACTACTATGACTGCTGAATGCCTCAACAATCAACAAATGAAAAATACATATGTTCGAAAGCGTAAACGCCATCTAATGCCCATTTGCTTAAGTAGCGGAACAAATTCATATTCTTAAAATTAGAAATAGTTAATAGCTGGATGTTTTTGAGTTTACGTGATGTGATTATTACACATAAAAAAAGACTGTTATTTCTTAGTTCACTTTTTATTTGCATCGTTAGTTGTACATTTCGAGACACAAGGTGCTCATTATCAATAACAAACTGCAGTTTGTATTGATAATGAGCGCTCATTATCAATAACAAACTGCAGTTTGTATTGATAATGAGCACCTTGTGTCTCGAAATGTAGATCTAACGATACAAATAAAAAGTGAAGTAAGGAATAACAGTATTTTTTATGTGTAGAAATAGTTACATTGTAATTACGAGTAATAATTTTATTTATATTTAATATTTTAAATACTACTTGCTTGACGATTCTAGAGAACAATGCAAATTTTGTGTAACTAATTTATTACAACCGTCAATTATATATCATTTTCTACTAATTTATTTACCTTGACAATTAAACCCTTTAGACCCTGGGTCTCCAAACTATCTTCTTCGCTTGCCATAAATACAATTCTACATAATAAAGTCGGCCAAGATCCGATTAATTTTATAAAATTATGAAAAATTCAAGGAACAATTGTTACAATATTTCAAAATATGACATTTACAAAAAAAATTACAAACAATCGCGGGCCGGATTCATGCAAGTCGCGGGCCGGATTTGGCCCGCGGGCCGTAGTTTGGAGACCACTGCTTTAGACCAGCCACAGTCAAATAAATATGTTGGAGGCTATATAAATGAAAAGAAAAGAAAGGTAAATTGTTACATTTTCATCTAAGTCCGCATCAAAATGTATTACCAGATTTAGTTTATCCTCCCCAATCCCGGTTTTTCCTAATACCTTTATAATTGCGTATTATGCCATTCCTTTATTTACGTTCATCCATTAGTTAATTATCTGTTTTTCTCTAATAACCTTATACAAACAGTCACTAATATCTCTTTCTATATTTCATTAGTAATTGTCACTTTTAGTTTTAGTGTTTGTATTTGTTAAGCGCATAGATTTACAACCCAATCTATGCGCTTAACAAATACAAACGTTCAGGCCTTTCTAAAGTTGAAATTTTACTTTATGCCTAATCGAGGATTGGAAACACTCGCTAGAATCTTTAAATTGAATGCTTTTATATAATTACGTAAGTAACTAGTGACTAATCTAACCCGATCAATTGATAATATCATTCAATATTTAATACGCCATTTATACTAGCTGGGGACTTTAACATCCCAAATTATCCAAGCACGCAGTGCCCAAAATCGAACATTATTTCAAATTTCATTCATTTTTACTCGGCCACTCAAGTAAATAACGTACCAAACATCCATGGAAGGACATTGGATCTAGTTATATGTTCCAATGGCCTTAATTGTACTATTGAGCATTGCGAATCCCCTCTTGTTAATGAAGATAGTTATCATCCTGCGTTAACTGTCACTAGTTCTCACCTTTTATCTAGTTTCAAAAAATTTAATTCAAATTATATCCATTACAATTTTCGGAAAACAGACTTTGTTCTATTGTATAAGCTTTTGTGTGATACAAACTGGTCGTCAGTCATCTCTAATGACAACGTTGATCTGGCATGTAAGGAATTTTACTCTATATTGAATCACTACATAAGCATATGTGTACCTCGTGTGAAAGATAGATGTAAAAAATACCCAGGTTGGTTCACTAAAGTAACCGTTCATAATATTAAACGAAAAAAATATTGGTGGAATATCTACAAACGTCATCCTACAGTAAATACATAACCCCAAAACAGCATGGTTTTGTGAAATGCAAGTCGACATCAACAAACCTCTGCCATTTTACTGATTTTGTATCAAGTGCTTTAGACGAACGCTTTCAAGTAGACGTCATTTTTACAGATTTCTCGAAAGCGTTTGATAAAGTGAATCATACGTTATTACTAAAAAAACTTGAACACTTTGGCCTTGATAATAATCTTGTATCATTATTACAAAGTTATTTGCATGAAAGATTGGGTTATGTTGAATATAGATCTGTCAAATCAAATACATTTGTTTGCAGCAGTGGTGTTCCGCAAGGTTCAAATCTTGGACCGTTGTTATTTGTACTTTTTATTAATGATATTGCCGCACGTTTTAACTCTAGCTGTCTGCTTTACGCTGATGACTTGAAGATATTTAGCAAAGTTGGTAGCTTAGCTGATTGTCAAAATCTACAAAATGATTTAGAACTACTTCATGAATGGAGCATTGAAAATGGCTTGCACTTAAATACATCCAAATGTAAGTCAATGGCATTTACCAGAAAGCAAAACACTTTTATTTTTCAATATAGTATTAACGGGATTATACTAGAAAGTGTCTCTAGTTTCCGCGACCTAGGTGTGTTTTTTGACAAAAAAATAAACTTTTCTCACCATATTACTTACCTGACCAAGTCTTCTTATCGCATGCTCGGATTTCTTTTCAGAAACACAAAGCAATTTAAAAATTTAGAGCCCCTGGAGAACTTCTACAATGCATTTATCAGAAGTAAATTGGAGTACTGTAGTGTAGTATGGAACCCATGCTACCAAACACATATAAATGACCTTGAAAAAATCCAAAGGAAATTCTTGAAATGCCTCTACTTTAGAACACATGGACAATATCCTGTTCAAGGCTACAGCTCAGTTGAACTTGAAAGAGAATTTGGCATAATATCTTTACAAAATAGAAGACGTATGGCTCAAATTCTTTTTATTTACAAATTAATTAATTATCAGTTGCATGATTCATACCTCATCTCTAGGCTAAACTTTGCTGTTCCCAGGTCAGGTAGTAGACATAAGAATATCTTCTATAATAATCGAGCAAATACAACACACTATCTTAACTCGCCCATCATGTCTATGTGTAACTCGGTAAACATGCTGCCTCATGATATTGATATATTTCATATTAATTTATCAATGCTCACTGCTCATTTGACATCGCATTACATGTTGAATAACATATAAATGTATTGAGATTGCGCTAGATGTGGTTATCGGAATTATCGACATTAACTACGCTACTTCATGTTTTCATTTAATTTAATTCTACTTTTTTTTTTCTTTTATTATTTTTAGTTTTTAAGTTATGTAAAAATCATTGTATTTCAAAGTATATGCAGTGCTATATTGTGAACGATTGTGACTATACTGTATTGCGCTATAATTGTATTTTTCTAATTTATCCTATTATTAGATCTTATGAATCTGTTGGATAATAAATAAATAAATAAATAAATAAATAAATAAATAAATAAATAAATAAATAAATAAATAAATAAATAAATAAATAAATAAATAAATAAATAAATAAATAAATAAATAAATAAATAAATAAATAAATAAATAAATAATAAACCTAGCCTAAACACAGTAACATTACATAACCTAACTTAATATGTTTAATTAATTTCTCACTTAACCCGTGGTGAAACATTTTTGAGTTTAATTCTGGATATTTAATCAAAACACTTGGTTCGTTTCACTGATATATATTTTCTCTGACTAGTTTCGACCATTGGTCATCTTTAAGGTGGAATGTCACATTCCTCCTTGAATATGACCAATGGTCGAAATTAGTCGGAGAAAATGTATATCAGTGAAACAATCCAAGTGTTTTAATTAAATATCCAGAACTAACTCAATATTCTAGCCAGTATTAGGTTATATTTCAGACTAATCTAAGCCCAGGTAGATTAAGGGGTGATATCTACTTGCGAGGCTGAAATATTGCGGAATTTCGGGATTTTTTTTCTCGAAAACGAAACAAGATAGGAAACTGCAATTACACCAGTTTATTGGTTGTACATTGGTCTTTAATTACGAATTTTTTCCACCTCTTTGGACCACCTGGGGGCCCGTGGCGCAGCTCCCTGCAGAAGACACTTTTCAAAAGGCGTTTGGCGGTGACCGCGCTTGCATGTGTAAAAATCATCTGAAATTAAAATTTTCAATGGCGCTGCATTGAGAATGAGTAAAAGCGGTCATTGATCGTTGGGTTTTGAAAAAAAAAATTTTAGAATATGGCGGCCTCCTGAATGAAAAAGTCATTTTTTCGAGGCAAAAAAAGTGTCTTTGAACGGCTGTAAGAAATCGAAAATAAATAATAGGCAAAATCCGAACGATCAACGACTAGAAAAAAAGGTTTCTGATAGGAGACGCAAAGGCTCGTTCAAATTAAATGAATACACGTTGAGTTATCGCGGTCACCGACTTTGAAAAAGTGGTTTCGAGATAATCGCGTTTGAGATGCGTTTTCGGTGTTATAAGTGATTAATTGTTGGCACTTACACGGACTCAGTTTTTGAGGTTATGTCACTAAATGTAAACACGGTCATGCGCATCCCAGTGCGCATGGGAAGAATGCCGATGCCTCTTTTCTATTTGGGCAGCAGTACGCACGCTTTGTTCCGCGCACAGCTGGCGCGCGCTACCTGCTCCGGCAGGGGTGTCGACTACCTTTACATAATCTCGCATAACTTCGACAATTTGTTTCCAATCGACATGAAACTTTGGGAAAATATTCTTTAATGTGTACACTTTCGAATTCCGCAATAAACAAAAAATCGATTTTTTGAACCATTGCAGGTAGGTATCACCCCTTAAGCAGGCTGCCAGCTAAGTTCAGTCAAATTAGATAATAACGGATTATCTTGCGTAACTCTATTGTTTATTAATGCCAATACAGTGGATACAGTTTACACAGGTCAAAAGAAATTAAACATAAAAAACGTACAAGAATTACAATTATGTTCTAATCAGAGTAACAATGGTTATATATTATAACATGATATTTGATCAGAAATGATCGACGAAATTTAGATGCAGCACCAATAAGGTGGACAGACAGTTAAAAATAGTAGGTGTGACAGATTAAAATTACATAAAAATATAAATATATTAAAAAATGATTAAAACATGACAGACATTTAAATATACAACAGATTAAAATATGAAAAAAATATAATATATATAAAAATTAAAATATCGTTAAATAAAATATAGCTAAAATATAAATATAAAACTTTGTATAAATAAAATAAATAAAAACATCTAAAAACATCTCTAGTTAGATTAGGCTGGCCAATTAGTTGGTGGTTACTTAAGTAACTGGCGTCTAACTTGACCTAATAAATTGGTAACCTAACCTAACAATAAATACGCATAACCTTTTCACATTGAGCAAGGAGATTTATTTTCGCACACACACGCAAACTGCATTAAAATTAAATTACAGTTTGGTAGACACTGATCTAACCTTATCCTAGCTCAGATACTAATTATTTAGATTCATTTCTAGATACTTACTTTATCTAACCCTATTAAGCTGGTTGCCAGTTTTTTAAGTAAGGTCAGCTATTCATTACTTTAGTGTCCGGCAATTAACACAGCCTAAGTAACTATCAATTATGTAAACGTACTAAATTTGTAAGTAACCTAACCTAGACACAGTTGCACACGAGACAACCTAACGTCGCAAATGCTATATGCATTTGTTGCACATTCTTCGATGCTCGGTTTATTGAAAGAATTTAATTTGAAGCTTTAAGCGAGTGTTATCCACTCCCAGGCTAAGCATGAAGTAAAATTTCGAGTTTAGAAAAGCCTGAAAATTTGGTTTGGTCGCGTAGCGCGAAGCGCGGAGCGACCAAACCAAATTTTCAGGCTTTTCTAAACTCGAAATTTTACTTCATGCGCCACGTGTACAATACACTGCTTTCAAGTGAAGTTCACTTGTTCACAATATTTCGGTGTTTTCAGTGTTAAATACGCGTGGCGCATGAAGTAAAATTTCGAGTTTAGAAAAGCCTGAAAATTTGGTTTGGTCGCTCCGCGCTTCGCGCTACGCGACCAAACCAAATTTTCAGGCTTTTCTAAACTCGAAATTTTACTTCATGCTTAGTCTGGGAGTGGAATCACTCGTTCTGAACTTCATACTGCACGTTTTTATATAAAATGACGAATGCCTGAAATGAAACTTTGGGAAAATATTCTTCAATGTGTACACTTTCGAATTCCGCAATAAACAAAAAATCGATTTTTTAACCATTGCAGGTAGGTATCACCCCTTAAACAGGCTGCCAGCTAAGTTCAGTCAAATTAGATAATAACGGATTATCTTGCGTAACTCTAGTTAGATTAGGCTGGCCAATTAGTTGGTGGTTACTTTAGTAACTGGCGTCTAACTTGACCTAATAA
Organism: Philonthus cognatus; assembly: GCA_932526585.2. NCBI lineage: Eukaryota > Metazoa > Arthropoda > Insecta > Coleoptera > Staphylinidae > Philonthus > Philonthus cognatus. The sequence goes on from OW052248.1 coordinate 52,845,569, forward strand.
ATTGATAACCTAACCTAACAATAAATACGCATAACCTTATCACATTGAGCAAGGAGGTTTATTTTCGCACACACACGCAAACTGCATTAAAATTAAATTACAGTTTGGTAGTCACTGATCTAACCTAATCCTAGCTCAGATACTAATTATTTAGATTCATTTCTAGATACTTACTTTATCTAACCCTATTAAGCTGGTTGCCAGTTTTTTTAAGTAAGGTCAGCTGTTCATTACTTTAGTGTCCGGCAATTAACACAGCCTAAGCAACTATCAATTATGTAAACGTACTAAATTTGTAAGTAACCTAACCTAGACACAGTTGCACACGAGACAACCTAACGTCGCAAATGCTAGCTGAGTTAAATTTAATGTAGATTAATTAATTTGCTAAACCCCAACTTCTAAAGTTGGATTGGTGAGTTAAGTAACTGATAATTACCATAACTTAAGTAACTATCAATTAACTATTTTACACAACCTTTATCAGCATTCTAGTGGCATATCTTAAACTTGGATTCCAATTAGATAAACTAATTGCTAATTACAATTTATTTATTTCAAAAAGTTAATTTCTGGATTTGTGACGTTTGCGATTCATGTAAATCGACTTTTACATATTAAAATAATTGACGTCTCTTATGCGCTATTGTATGTGAATGGGTTAGATATCAGCAAATTACGGATACATTTTAAACAGCATTTTATTAATTTGTTGATTAATCAAATTAGCTGCATCGTAAATGGATTTATTTTGGGTTTAGTAGCTCGAAAATTCTCTTGCGAATCCGCGTTACTTTATTTATAATTAGAATTTAGTGAAGAGAAAATACAACAAGTATTAACTTTTATACTTGGGCTTATTTGCACCTTGGCTGATTAACTTTAATTATTGACTAATCATTGATTAGTTTAGTTTAAATAAATATTCTATACTACTTCACAATTTTAGGTACAAATAAGCTTAATGTACACATTTAACACAATTTTTTTACACAACCACAAACTGATAAAAGAGACATGTTCTAGAATTTTGACTTAATGAGAGGTTTAATTAAGTCAACATTTTAGAACATGTCTCTTTTATCAGTTTGTGGTTGTGTAAAAAAATTGTGTTAAATGTTTACATTAAGCTTATTTGTACCTAAAATTGTGCAGTAGTATAGAATATTTATTTAAACTAAAATATAAATTGTGCAAACAAGATAAATTCAAATTCAAAACTATTTGAATTCGAGAAAATAAGCTTACGCTTCTTATAGTTTGCACACTTTAAACATAATATATAAAATTACGAAAAAACTATTCGTGAAAATGCAAACAACGTCTTAATTAATAAGACAATAATCGGATAAGCAACAATAATTTAACCTCAGCCATTGAACCGTTTGGTATTAGCGATTCAGGTTATCCCTTTGTAAAACATATTTCTCATATATATATATATATATATTTTTTTGATATTATTTTGTTTATACATTAATTTTGGTTATACTTAGTAACGTAATGAGTATGATGTGTTACTTTATACAACTAATTGTGTTAATTTCAATTGTAAAAAAGGTGAATTCCGTAAATAAAGAATAATAATAATAATAATAATAATAATTTAAGACGATAAATATCCATTGAAACAACTACTTCCCGTGCAAATACACCTCCGGATATTCAATTATACAATGAAATATTTAAAATATTATTTTATTTGATTTGTTACAACGCTCTATTAAAGTATATGTAACGTTTAGGTCAAATTCTCTTCAAACCAACTAACAACACAATTTAAAATGAAAGGAGAGATAGCAACAAATTAGAAGTGAAAGGACTTGGATTAAAACTAATGTCTTAGGCCATCTATAGACGCTTTTCGAGATTTATCTCTCTTCAGTATAGCTTTGCATATGACGTTTAAAAAATTAGGAATAAAATTAAAACAAGCTTACTTGGAAAAAGTGTTGTGTGTGGAATGTTGGATTGGATATAAATCGTGCACTTTAGCGATAAGACGCTCCGACGGAAATCCGTTTAATGATAAAATACCTAATCCATAACGCTTTCAACAAATCGCCATAATTTGTAATTCGACAGTTCTCTTCGATTAAAGTTCTAGTCAATAACAAATCTTACGTTGCTTCAAATCTGATAGCGAGACATCGCAGAACATTGGTCGATAGCCAATTTTCAAAGATTTATTTTATTAGGCGCATCTATTTCAGTAACTAATGTTTATTATTAACGTGAGATTTCATTTATAACTTTGATGGAAGTCAAAACTCAAGTAAGTTTTTGAAAAGCTTATATATTTTTTCATAGAGACGAAAACCAAATCTCTAGTATTGGCTAACTAATATAAAAAACGGCAACGTACCCAAGCGCTCCACATCGGGTCTCTCGCGATTTTTTTGCTTTATCTTACTAACATTAATAATAATAATAATATAATAATGTTTATTCGTGCTAAGACTTACAGGTTTACACACGTCAGTAAAAATATGAGGAGTACCTAAACTGGATATACATTGCAGTATTGCAAACTTAAAATCTATTAATGAGTAAGATAAACTAAGTATATATATATATATATATATATATATATATATATATATATATATATGTGGGCCATTAAACAACTATAAAAAAGGTGTGGAGGTAAAATAAAATAAGATCAGTGTATTTATAAATAAAAATAAATAAAATACGGATCACTGTTAAACAGACCGGCAAAGCATTTCAAAATTTAGGCGGTCCATCAGACTAGACTAATGGCTTAAATATCTTATTTATGATTAAATAAATTAATTAAAACTAGAAAATAGGTGTATAAGTAAAGTAGAATAAAATCAGTGTATATATAAATAATACAAAATCACACAAAATCACAAATCCACCAGACAAGCACAGACATTTTAAAAAAGAGGCGGCCCATCAGACTAGATAATTAATGGCTTAGAATAAAACTTTAAGCATTGATCACATAAAATAGGGTACACGTTACAATCCAAGATCGGAAAAGTTGTTTGAGATACAATCATCAATTGAAAAAAAATGCTTTATTTGTTAAGTAATTTTTAAGAATATTCTTAAACTTTTTATTGGGGAGAGATTTCACTGTCTGTGGCAGGATGTTAAATAACTTTGGCCCATAAAATCTTGAGCTGTTCTGGCACCTAGATAGTTTTGATTTTAGGGGACAAATTTGATCACTTCTGGTATTGTGTCCATGAATTTGGTTATGTGTGACATAATTATCTGCATTTAATGAACATGCAGTAGACATTCTAAAACGAACAGGCCTGGCAATGTAAGGATTTTCAGGCATTGAAAGTGGTTCTTGCATTCATCTCTATATCCTATACCCGCTAGGATACGGACTGCTCGACGTTGTAAACTGAACACACGAGAAGCAATACTCGAGTGTCCCCAGGCCAAGATACAGTACCTGATTTTCGATTGGAAGAGAGCATGATACGCAGCCAAAAGTGTTGATAAAGGTACAGACTTACTTAGCATTCTAAGTAAGAGAGTGACGCCATTAAGCTTACTGCTCAGGTCTTTTTCATGCTCTCTCCAACTTAGCTTGGCGTCAAGACATAAACCGAGGAACTTGCAAGACCCGTGTTCTCCATTGCCAACATTGAGTGAAAAAGTAAGTTTTTCCGTCTTTGCAGCATTGAGAGAGAGCTTATTGGAGTTGAACCATATCGCGACTTTGTTATTTATATAGTTAAATTTCACGATTTGAAATTTTAATTTTTAAAAAGTTTTTATTTCACTTAATTAATTGAGTTACAAAGGTATTTCATTTGTCGCAACGGTTATAACGATAAAGGACACGGAGATGCTTTCCGAACGAAAGTACGATTGTAATTAATTCATGCATGAGATAATTGTCCATGATGAAGAATGGGACGCTCTGGAACGTGCCTGCGATAAGGCGCATCATTCCTGGGAACTGTCTTCTCAGCATTTTGGTATGTGGATACCATTACATAACTATATAATCTCTGTTTAACCTAACTAAGGCGACATAAACATTTGCGCCTCGTTTATGTTTATTTACCACCAAGCTAGTGTACAATTTCATGCCGGCTCTTCGGAAAGCGCCTTTGTTGAGCCGATGTGGTCGGCCGTAGAGGTCCTTAAAAGCGTGGTGCATAACAAGTGCTTCATTTTCTGTTCATGTTATTATCGTGAATTGCCTAAAGCTTGTATTAGACGACACTATTTTCTTGTACAAAAAAATTGTACACTATTTTCTATCATGGTGTACCAAATAAAACATGTCCTATTTCCATTATACAACACTGCACAAGATTTGCGTTTGGTCATATTTCGTGTATTACACCATGATGGAAAATAATATACTGTATTCTTGTACAATAGTATCCTATTTTCTTATACAAGAAAATAGTGTCGTCTAATATAAGCTTCAAGAGCAGGAATTTTACTGGATCCACGCTTAAAAACGCAACACACGATTGTTGATGAGTAAATGAAATAGAACTTTTTGTAAGACTTACTGGTATTGGTACGGTTGGTGGTACATCGGCTGAGGCGGGTGGGGGGAATACATGTGAGGTTGGTACGTGTGCGGCTGAGGAGGTGCCTGCGGAAACTGCTGAATATTAATCAGCACATTTTGCTGATGCATGCCGTTGTTTCCGTTCGGCTGCAGCCTCGAAACCTGCTGAGCCAACTGCTGCATCGGTAGATTGGTAAGGCTGTCCAAGGGATTCGATCTAACCATGGAATTCGCAGAACTATACACGGCCTGAAAATAAAAGACTCATCAAAATATAATAATGTATACCTACACATACAGTTTTTTACTTTCCCCCATAGGCAAAACAAAGGGAAAGTACCGTGCGATCGTTTAAAACATGATTTAGAGTAGGCTTTGAATTTTAAATTAGATTTTCACTACTGACTGTTAACACATAGTTAACCATAACCTCAAATGTATTCATTCCATTATTCAATGAGCATTCTGGGCAACCGCACAAAAAAATGCCGCCTACTCTAAATCATCTTTCAAACCATCGCAAGGTATTGTTTTCGAGAAAATTTTCGCGAAAATAAATATTGATAAAATGACACCAATTGTAAGCATTCCGGGACATTTACTCTTCCTGCTGATATGTAAGTTATAAATAAAACACTTTTTACTTTATTAAATAAAAGAATTGAGTCTCCTTTCTTCACAGGATTTATTTAAAAATCGCAAATGTACATTTCGGTCACGATGTGACCATTATCAATGCTTAACTATTTACAAAAAATAAATAGTTAAGCATTGATAATGGTCACATTGTGACCGAAATGTACATTTGCGATTTTTAAATAAATCCTGTGAAGAAAGGAGACTCAATTCTTTTATTTAATAACTTCGTTCACCTTCACGTAACTCAACAATAATTTACTTTTTACTTTGTTTAACCACTATATTTTGCACTTAATTTGTGACTATAGTTTCGACTATCTAGTAGTCATTATCAACCTCAAACTTTTAGTTTGATAATGACTACTAGATAGTCGAAACTATAGTCACAAATTAAGTGCAAATAATTGTGCTTAAGCAAGGTAAAAAGTGCTATATTTACAAGTGTATTTAAGATGTACCACAAAGTGAACGCCTCCAACACAAAACAATTGATATGTAAGCGTTTCAATCTTTCTATATGAATATCGCTTAGAGCGAATGTTAAGACAACGTTATTTAGTCTAATGATTATATCTAATAAAAATTAAATATGTTTTCTTTTTCTTTAAATGAAATTCTATCAGACATCAATATGTCTTTCTAAAATAATTTTTAAAATAAATAAATTGATAAATGCATAGGTAAACAGATAGATAAGATACAAACACCTGCAATCTTACGAAATTTAACCATATTTTATGAGATTATAGCTATAATTCATTAAGTTGTTCGCAGTGACGCTATAACTTTGGCCGATTTAACTTCTAATCATGAGTGAGTGGTGGTGTGATGTTTACAACACCATAAGCGGATTAAAGCAAACGGAGATCTATTCTCAATTACAGAAGAAGTTTTGGGTAAGTACACACAGTTTTCCTACTTTAATAACTCATTTAAGTTTGATTTAGTTTTTGTAAGACAAATGTGTTGTAGATTGCGTAAAGAAATCGCATTTTTAATGTTTTGAAGTATGCCACAACCAAGTATTAGCAGTTTTGTTCATATTTGTTTTTAATAAATATATTTTCGTAGTGACAATGAAACAGATGTATTTACAAAAATTTAATAAAATTAAAATTCGCAATATAAGGGAAATTTATTATTCATCTGTCTGATGAAGCCACTGTGTGGTGAAACATGTTGCAGTGTGAAACAATCCCAACTGCTTTTATTTCAAATTAAATTTCAGTGCTTTCTTTTTAAAATGATTGTGTATTATATTACTACAATACTATTGCATACTTTCTTCACACTTTAATCGTTATTACTAATAGTTAGATACAGATTTCGAGTGCTAAGCACGCATTATCAATTACACCTGCGTAATATATTGCCATTTTATCGTTAAAAGGATTATCAGTGGCGCAGCTAATATTTTGTCAATAAAACGTGAGATCAAACTTTAGCAGTATGTTTGCAGTAGCAGTACTTTACATTAACTCAGTGTCTTGTACGCTAGGCGCATGAAGTAAAATTTCGAGTGTAGAAAAACCTAAAAATGTAGGACTATTCATGTAAAATGCAAACAATACGTCTTAATTAATAAGACAACTTAAGACAGTAAATACCCATTGAAACAACTACTTCCCGTGCAAATACACCTCCGGATATTGAATTATACAATGAAATCTTTAAAATCTTATTTGTTTTGTTTCAACGCTCTATTAAAGTATACAGGTTGTCCGTATTTCGACAGAATGTATGGGGATTTCAGTTATTTGAAGAGATAGAGAGTCGGTTAAATTGGCCTAGATTGGCAAAGTTGCGTATTTTAGGGCCTAACAATAATCTGAAAATAATTTTGAAATATCTCTTTTTGTTTTCAAGATATCAACAAAAAACTGATTTTTTGTAAAATCGTTTTTATTTTTGTATTCAAAAACTACTGAATCTGGACATTTAGAACTTTGACAATATACAGGCACTTTTTAATAAGGAATCTAGTAGCATATATTTTTTCAAGATAACTATAACATTTACCCGGGGACCATAGCCAACTTTTGGTTTTGGTATTAGTTTTCATCTTTTTTTCTAAACTCGGTGTTGTATCATACTATGTAAAGTTAATTAAAGGAAAGGCACTTGGTATTGTTTCACAATTAAATCTTTATTCCGACTAGTTTCGGTTTGTTAGACCATTTTCAAAGGAATGTGTTGTATCACACTTATAATTTATTCAAGATTTGATATTTAAAGTTATAATATTTTCTTTTTTGCAAAGACTGCCTTGGAAACAATGACGTCATATCTATTAATCAATACAATCTTGACAGCAGTCAATCATTGTTAGCAGTCAAAATTATTCAATACCTGTCAATCTTTTGTAATAATAATAATCAGTATTGATTATCTTACATAACATATATTCAAAAAATGGTGATGTGTCCATCATAGCACTTTCCCCGTTAAAGATATGATGACCTAAATATCAACAGTATGGAAAAGTTGCACAAACTAAATGTATTTTACTTTTATTATTATTATTCCTAAACTATTCACTACACCTCAATAAATATTGATCATCATCAGATTAAGGCGTTATATATTTTTAACTTTACTGTGAATCAGTGGTTTATACGCGTGGCGCATGAAGTAAAATTTCGAGTTTAGAAAAGCCCCGTGAAAATTTGTCTCGGGTCGCTGCGCGACCCTCGACAAATTTTCTACGCGGGGCTTTTCTAAACTCGAAATTTTACTTCATGCTTAGTCTGGGAGTGGAAAACACTCGTTAGTTTAAAATACATCACAACTGGTGATCTATTTTAACAACAATTATGGGTCCTAGGAGTTGTCAAATGAGTGAATTACTCAACTGTTTCCAAGGCACTTTTTGCAAAAAACAAAAGATCAAAATTTTAGATATAAAATGTACAACAAACTATAAGTATGATACATCATTGAATTCAGAAAATATTATTCTTCCAAAAAATATGAACATCCAAAATGGCACCCATAAGATGAACAAAAGTTAGCTATGGTCCCTGGGTAAATATTATAGTTATCTTAAAATAAAACGTGTTACTAGATTTCTCGTTAAAAAGTGCATGTATAATGTCAAATTTGTAAATGTCTGGATTCAATTTTTTTGATTAAAAAAATAAAAACAAAATTTCAAAAAATCCTTTTTTTTGCAATATCTCAAAAACGAAAGAAGATATTTTAAAGTTGTTTTCAGATTATTATTAGGCGATAAAATACGCAATTTTTCCCCAATTTAACCGACTCTTTATCTATTCAAATAACCGAGATCCCAATACATTCTGTTGAAATACGGGCACCCTGTAGTTACATTTAACATTTAAAGTGTGCAAACTATAAGAAGCGTAAGCTTATTTTCTCGAATTCAAATAGTTTTGAATTTGAATTATTCTTGTTTGAACCTAAAATGTTGGTTTGGTCGCTCCATTTCGGATTTAATCGAGTTTATTAATTAATTATAAACATCTACGAGTATTATATATATTTTTAACAAGTTTCCCTTTGAATATTTTTGTTGAATTTAATAATTATATATTATTCTTGAATTTATCAATTTTTACGACATTGGCATTTCTTAAATTTATTACAAATGTTTAAGATTTTTGCAATTTCTAGTTGATTTTATCAATTATTTTTACTTGATTTTATCCGTTAATACAAACTTTGTTTTTTATCCGTATCATTTAAAGTATTGACAGTTATTATTATTAAACTTTCAACTGTGGGAGCTGTTTCTTCGCTTTGCATCGTTATTTACACAAATGTGACATTTAAACTATACTCACAATAATAAAAAAAAACTCTGCAATATATTCTTTATTACGGGAGACCATTAAAATACAACAATATATACACAATAATCACAAAACAATACAAAAACAAACAAAAAATGTACAAATGAATACAGTCAGAGACAGAAGTTACATCTAATAAAAGAGGACCAAATTAAAGTAAAAATAATAATAGTAAAACAAACTAAGTGATTTATTTGTATTAGTTACACAAAAAAGTGGTAGATTTTTTTTGTGGTGTGGGAGGGAAAATCCATTTACGGAGGACTAGCGACTAAAAAAAGTGGTACTTATTTAAAATTTAATAATTTCTTCAAAATTCTGTTTTGTTCAGTTCTTGTGTTGTCTCTTGGTTTTAAGGCATAACCTCTAACGTCCCTGTATTTAAGAGAGTAGCACAAACTGGCATCCATCTTGACGCCTTTAGGCGCCAAATTCAAACTAAATCAAATTAACAGGACGCGCGTTAATCATTATAGAATATGATTGGTTTAGTTTGAATTTAGCGTCTAAAGGCTTCAAGATGGATACCAGTTTGCGCTACTCTCTTAAATACAAGGACGCTAATAACCTTGAGTTCCACAAAAAAGTGGTAGTTTTTTTGTGGTGTGGGAGGGAAAAACCATTTACGGAGGACTAGCGACTAAAAAAAAGTGGTACTTATTTAAAATTTAATAATTTCTTCAAAATTCTGTTTTGTTCAGTTCTTGTGTTGTCTCTTGGTTTTAAGGCATAACCGCTAATGTCCCTGTATTTAAGAGAGTAGCACAAACTGGCATCCATCTTGACGCCTTTAGGCGCCAAATTCAAACTAAATCAAATAAACAGGACGCGCGTTAATCATTATAGAATATGATTGGTTTAGTTTGAATTTAGCGTCTAAAGGCTTCAAGATGGATACCAGTTTGCGCTACTCTCTTAAATACAGGGACGCTAATAACCTTGAGTTCCAGACAAGGTATTTAAATAAAATAATTGTTTAAAAAAACGGATTTAAGGTAGAGTAAAGCAATAAAGCATAGTAAGTAAATATGTATAAAAATGTAGGTACAGACGCAAAAAATGCTATTGATGAGTTACAAAAATGTAACTGGGAAAATTGATTTTAAAAAAAATTATAATTTCAAAAATGTAAATATAAGTTCGAGTGCGGTATTGGGCTTATCTTCAGAAAATAAAACGTTCGGCGGTTAAAAATGCAAATTACGGGTACCCGGCCCAGATGTGCCAGATGTTGGTTTACCTGCTCGTAACCATTTATTGGCCCGATTACTTAAAAGTGCGTTTTGGAATGATCCGCCCAAGACCGAAGGCAATAAAAAAACAATTTTGAAAAACATCATAAAACGCAGTGCAATAAAACGTGTTTGAAAATCCTTTTAACCGATTAAAGTTCTTTGTTTATCCTAGTCAAAATAGTTTCGCTAACATTTTATTTTAAATCAACGTCAGTGGCCAAATAGTTAAACCTGTGAAAATAAAACAAAATAAAACAAAAAAGTTTACTCACCAGCGCGTTTGAAGGATTCCTCGGTTGATCCATGGAAATAAATTCCGTTTCGCTGGTTGTAAAACCCAAATCTTTGGCTCTGTCGTTGTTGTTGTTAAAAAGATTGGACAGTATGTTGCTGTCATTTTCACTACCATCTGGTAGCCGCAGAGGATCTTCAAGCGAAGGCGTCGCCCAATTGTTATAGCTGTCCATGTTGTTGTGGTATTCTGTATTGACATTTAAAAATTATAAAAAACGTTTATCTTTACAATAATCCATACAATTGATGTTATGAAACGAAAATTGATTGAAAATAGCAATGAGTGTGAAACATAAAAATAGAAAAAAGCAAAAATCAGTTATCAGTAATACTTAGTGACAGAAAGTAAACAATTGTGTTCTCATAGGTAGTTAGAAACACATAAATAAACCGAAATAATCTATGTTCCAGCCGTTTTAAACAGTCATACTAATTAAAAACATTCTTGATAATGGTTAGGTAAATAATAATTAGCATTCCAATGTTATTTGAAATCAATACTCACATTGAACATTATTATGCCCAGTTGCACCGCAGGAACTTAATCGTTAACCACGATTAACGCTCTGATTAAGGGCCAGTTGCACCAAATTCGTTAAACTGGTTCAACTATGAACTCAAGTTTAAAGTGGCATTAGACAGTAGGAACTGTCAGCTTGAACTCAAGTTTGACGTTTTTGGTGCAAAAGGGCTTAAGAGAATATACAGAGAGTTTCATGTAACACCGAACATTTTCATCCAATACAATTTGACACCTTTAATTTTAAAATAATGTGTAAATTGGGTTGCCTATATGACCATTACAAATTGTAGCCAATCAATCGCTATTAATGCCTCAACTTTAACGACTTTTTATTATTCACATCTTCACTGCCGCAGTTTAAAAACCGATTAAAGCGCATTAAGTTGACAAATTTCATACAATGACCAGTGATCATAATTATTTATATTTATCTTTTAATTCAATATTTTATTCCTACATGTTATTTATTGCTTTAATGTTGTTAATTTCAATTGTAAAAAAGGTGAATTCCGTAAATAAAGAATAATAATAATAATAATAACTTGTACATACAGGGAGTTTTTCTTTCAAGTATACATGTCCCAATCACATGACGTAAATCTTTAGATAATCGTTGTTTTCTGAAAAGAGTTCAATTCGAAACTTAAAATGAGGGTGTTCCACTCCCAGATTAAGCATGAAGTAAAATTTCGAGTTTAGAAAAGCCTGAAAATTTGGTTTGGTCGCGTAGCGCGAAGCGCGGAGCGGCCAAACCAAATTTTCAGGCTTTTCTAAACTCGAAATTTTACTTCATGCGCCACCGGTACAAAACACTGACATTACGAAGTTTAAAACACACCGCAAAACTTTACCTATACTTGCTTTACTTTACTTGCTTTACCTATACAATTACAAGTTGCATGAACTCGACACAGTTTCGATTTGGCTCATACACGGATTTTAAGCAGAAATATATAGAAATGCTAAGTGCATCATAATTTATTATTACTAGCTATATTATTTGTATTGTACTGTCTATTATTGTATGGCCTGAAGGAAGATCAGGTTCAGTGTTTGGTTATATACCTTGGACTGAAACTGATTCAGGACCCTTTGACCATTAAATTTATCTTAAGATTTATGTAATTATACTTGTACTGGATATGGTCAATAAACGGTTTATTATTATTATTATTACATTGCATTAGTGTTGTGTACCGGTGGCGCATGAAGTAAAATTTCGAGTTTAGAAAAGCCTGAAAATTTGGTTTGGCCGCTCCGCGCTTCGCGCTACGCGACCAAACCAAATTTTCAGGCTTTTCTAAACTCGAAATTTTACTTCATGCTTAGCCTGGGAGTGGAAAACACTCGTTTAAAGGTTCAAGTTACATTCATTTAATAAACCAAGCGACGGCAAATGTACAACGTATGCTAATGTATACCTCAACGAAAAATTCTCATTATGAAAATGTTCGGTGTACCATAAAACTCTCTGTATAATATAAAAATGATTTAAATTTGTAACATATCTGTGAATAAAATTGTTGTTTTTTTAATAAGTAATTATCATTGATTAAAGTTAATCAGCTGTGGTGCAAGTGGGCATGTTATATTACCTTATAATATTTATGAAATCAAATTAACTTAGAAGCTCAAATATACAAGTTTTAGGTCACTGGCCTTAATATCTAAGAAGACAAAATATAAGCTTTAATTGAAATCATAATCATGATGATGATTATGTTAATGTTTTTATGTCAAAAATCCTTATCAATAACTGTATTGTTTCGAGTTTACGTGAAGTGATTAATTACAAATAGAAAGACTGTTATTCCTTACTTCACTTTTTATTTTTATGTTAGATGTACATTTCGAGACACAAGGTGCTCATTATCAATAACAAACTCTGTTGTTATTGATAATGAGCACCTTATGTCTCGAAATGTACATCTAACATAAAAATAAAAAGTGAAGTAAGGAATGTCTTTCTATTTGTGAATCCTTATCAAAATAATTACCCGTAGATTGATTGTTGTATTCACCATTGGGATTATCGTCAGTAATTTCAGTGATGGTAAGAGATTCTTTCAGCAAGCCGGACTTGATACGAATTTTTGGATATTCAGGAGAAGGCTCTGGAGGAGGTGTAGGTTCCGCCCCGGGCACACTAGAATAATCAGTTTTCTCAGCAGGTTGATCATCATCAGTAGACCCTGCGATATCAGGCGTATCCTCTTCTATGGTCTCACCATCAACCTCCCCAGTTTCCCCTTCTACGAAATTCGGGGAGAAACTTATATTTGCCTCGTGGTCCGCATCCGCTTCATCTTCTCCATCTCCAGCTTCCTCAGCGTGTTCTTCAGTTTCATGATCTCCTTCGGCATCACCATCATCCTCATCACCACCCGCCCCTGTTTCTCCTTCGCCATCTTCATCCTCCTCCTCCATTTCATGATCATCCCCGTCTCCTTCTCCTTCCCCTTCCCCTTCGATGATCTCATCGATGATGGGGAGATCGTCGGCCCCCTGGGCCGTGTCCTCCTGGTCCGCTATTTTCGGTGAGTGATTGGACGGGACGATCTCAAAATGGTCCTTGTCTTTAGTTTTGATAGTGATCTTCAACGGGGCTATGGCGGCCACCTCCACTCTGGTCAAGTTAACGGCCGGTTGGGAAACGTGGGTTAAAAGGTGATCGTACTGCTCTTCTTTATCGTCGAAAGCCAGGTTACAATCCAGGCATTGAAAGTTCTCTTCCTCGAAGGGAAAGGCGTCGTCTAATGGTGAATCTGTAAAGAAAATTGGAAGTTTTGTTAGAAATCAATGGTTCAGTTCAAACATGCTGGTTATTAGTTTAATAATGGTTAGTTTTAAAGCAGCAAGCTTTTTTAGAATTGATGCATCGTAAAATTAGACAAGCAATGTTTCACATAACCTCAATAGTCATAGCAAAATTGGATCATTTTACAGACGAAAGAATAATAGTTATTCTTCAATGAATGAGTACTGAACACAAATTCATATTCTTGATATTTGTATTCTTCACTCTGTTGATATTTATAATTTATTTATTCATTCACATGTTATACTATAAATCATAAATGTGCATACCTATAAATCATAAATGTGCATACCTATAAATCATAAATGTGCATACCTATAATCAGTATATTTTAAATCATTGTTATGTACGCGTGGAGCATGAAGTAAAATTTCGAGTTTAGAAAAGCCCAAATTTTCAGGCTTTTCTAAACTCAAAATTTTACTTCATGCTTAATCTGCGAGTGGAAAACACTCATTTTAAGTTTCAAATTGAACTCTTTTCAGCAAACAACGATTATCTAAAGCTTTTAGTAAATAACACACTTGGTTAAGATTTCACTGTTTATTGATTGACACTGCAACAATTGTTTCGCCACACAGTGGCTTCATCAGGCAGATGAATAATGAATTACAAACTTAAACTAACGCTTAAATACTAATGACGTGGAGGAGGTGGTGTTGCTTAGGGAAAGGGGTGGGGGGGTGGTAGTGAATTATGTGAGAAATATATATGCATATAAACATACATAAGTATATACAAACGTTAACATATCGTATAAACAGAGGATAAAATGTCAGGACAAATTAAATTAATAAATAAAGATAAGTATAAAAATCAAATTCACCCAAGTAAATATATACATATACATACACAAAAACGTATAAAAACATTAACCTATGCCATATACATATATACAACAAGCTAAAAATAAGAAAAATTACACCGTACAGAAATGAAAATATAGCACGAAAAAATGTTTACACTGAAATTTACAGAATTACAAATTTAGTAGTGGTGAATTATTTACGTCTGCTTGATCGTTTAATACAGTGATGGGGAAACTACGGCCCGCGGGCCAAGTCCGGCCCGCGGAAAGGTTTAATCCGGCCCGTTTAAGAGTGCCGTCGTGAGAATGTTTGAACGCGTTCTTACTTCGTAATGTGACGACCCGCATAAAAACTACCTACCTACGATTAAGCATTATTCTTTGGCCCGCTACGATTGTCTGGTTATTACAAATGGCCCGTCTTAAAAAAAGTTTCCCCACCACTGGTTTAATAGAATGCCGCGTTTATTAAATTTATTGATTTCCAGTTGTTCAAGCAGATTTAATTTCCTACCTTTGTTACAGATATGAAGGATTTTGAATTTATTGTTGAAATTGTGGTTATTTTCGATTAAATGATTGGCATATGTGGACGTAGTTTTTTTATGTTCGTAGCATTTCTGATGTTCTGCTATACGTTCGTTGAAACTGCGGCCTGTTTGTCCAACATACACCTTAGGGCAATCGTTGCATTCCAACAAATAGACGCCTGAGTTACTATTTTTATTCATTTTGTGTTTAGCGTTATTTAAAAATTTATGAAGGGAATTCTGTGACTTGAAACTAACTTTGATTTTTTTAGATTTTAATATTTTTCCTATTTCTACTGATGGTTGTCCAATATAAGAGATTGATGCATAAATCATGTCTTCTTTCGATTGTATAATAGGGTAAATCGAGCTTATTATTTGTCGTTTTTGTTGTTTAACTAAAATATTATTTATTACATGACTCGGAAATCCATTATTTTTTGCTACGGTTAAAATTCTGTTAAATTCTATTTGAAAATCTACCTCAGACAGGGGGACATTTAATAATCTATTTATAAGCTGCCAGCTTTTGGGGCATGGGATGAAGAGAATTAAAAAGTATAGTAGTGTCAGTGTGGGTAGGTTTATGAAAAATGTTGAATTTGTGTTTGTTTTCAAAACGGGTTATGGAAAGGTCTAGGAAGTTGATCGTTTTATTTTTCTCAATTTCTAACGTGAACTTAATATTGTTATGTATTGAGTTTAGATACGCTAAAAACACATCCAATTGTCTATTCGTGCCCTGAAAACACACTAGGATGTCATCCACATACCTAAACCAATACAAACATTTTTTTAAAAAATGGATTTGTGCTTATTTTATTTTCTAGAAAATCTATAAATATTTCGGCGAGCAGGGGGCTTAGGGGGTTTCCCATCGCCAAACCATTTGACTGATTATAAAACTCATTATTGAATTGGAAATAGTTCTGCGCTAAGCAGGTTTCCAATAATCTTGTTATTTCGGCTAAAATGACTGGATTAGTGCCCCTTGATGACAATCGTTCATTCACGATACCGACTACCTCCTGTGGTGGTACGCTCGTAAACAAACTAGCGACATCAAAGGACGCCAATAAACAATTGTTTGGGAGATTAGTCTGGAAAAATTTTGTCAATTAATTCCCGCGAATTTTTTACTGAGAATTTAGGTTTGAAGTCGGTATGTTCTAATATTGTTAGAATTAAAAATTTCGATAAATTTCTGCAGGGTGCGTTAATGTATCTAAAGATTTACGTCATGTGATTGGGACATGTATACTTGAATGAAAAACTCCCTGTATGTACAAGTTGAGGCATTAATAGCGATTGATTGGCTTCAAATTGAACTATTTGAAAAAAGCGTATGCATATGTATACATAAAAGAAAAATTCGCTGTATATATGATTAAATACTAAAACAGTTAAATAATATTGTAGATACATAGTAAAAAAAGGCATATGAGGACTTAACAATAAAGTAAGGGCAGACGAGGCCGTGAATATTTTTGAATTCGTGGAATGAAAATTGTTTTAGTTTTAAAATAAACGTGCGTTCAGTACAAAAAAATATGTTTAAAAAATAATAAAAAGAATGAATGAATGAATGAACAAGTATGAATATTTGTAGATAAAACAATAATTGTATAATAATATTAAACACATAAAATTATGAATTTACCCGACAATTGTGTTTATTATCATTTATCAAATATCTACCTATATTGAATATATTTTGAACTTCGCTTGAAATCAGTGTTTTGTACGCGTGGCGCATGAAGTAAAATTTCGAGTTTAGAAAAGCCCCGTGAAAATTTGTCTCGGGTCGCTGCGCGACCCTCGACAAATTTTCTACGCGGGGCTTTTCTAAACTCGAAATTTTACTTCATGCTTAGTCTGGGAGTGGAAAAACACTTGTTTAAAGCTTCAAATTGAACTATTTGAAAAAAGCGTATGCATATGTATACATAAAAGAAAAATTCGCTGTGTATATGATTAAATACTAAAACAGTTAATAAATATTGTATATACATATTGAAAAAGGGCATATAAGGATTTAACAATAAAGTATAAATATCTCTAGACAAAACAATAATTGTATAATAATATTGGAAACATAAAATTATTAATTTGTCAGACACTTGTGTTTATTATCAGTTATTAAATATCTACCTATAATCAGTATATTTTGAATTTCACTTGAAATCAGTGTTTTGTACGCGTGGCGCATGAAGTAAAATTTCGAGTTTAGAAAAGCCCCGTGAAAATTTGTCTCGGGTCGCTGCGCGACCCTCGACAAATTTTCTACGCGGGGCTTTTCTAAACTCGAAATTTTACTTCATGCTTAGTCTGGGATCGTAAAACACTCGTTTAAAGCTTCAAATTGAACTATTTGGAAAAAGCGTATGCATATGTATACATAAAAGAAAAATTCGCTGTATATATGATTAAATACTAAAACAGTTAATAAATATTGTATATACATATTGAAAAAGGGCATATAAGGATTTAACAATAAAGTATAAATATCTCTAGACAAAACAATAATTGTATAATAATATTGGATACATAAAATTATGAATTTGCCAGACACTTGTGTTTACTATCAGTGATTAAATATCTACCTATAATCAGTATATTTTGAATTTCACTTGAAATCAGTGTTTTGTACGCGTGGCGCATGAAGTAAAATTTCAAGTTTAGAAAAGCCCCGTGAAAATTTGTCTCGGGTCGCTGCGCGACCCTCGACAAATTTTCTACGCGGGGCTTTTCTAAACTCGAAATTTTACTTCATGCTTAGTCTGGGATCGTAAAACACTCGTTTAAAGCTTCAAATTGAACTATTTGGAAAAAGCGTATGCATATGTATACATAATAGAAAAATTCGCTGTGTATATGATTAAATACTAAAACAGTTAATAAATATTGTATATACATATTGAAAAAGGGCATATAAGGATTTAACAATAAAGTATAAATATCTCTAGACAAAACGATAATTGTATAATAATATTGGATACATAAAATTATGAATTTGCCAGACACTTGTGTGATCAGTTATCAGTGATTAAATATCTACCTATAATCAGTATATTTTAAATTTCACTTGAAATCAGTGTTTTGTACGCGTGGCGCATGAAGTAAAATTTCGAGTTTAGAAAAGCCGCGCGACCCTCGACAAATTTTCTACACGGGGCTTTTCTAAACTCGAAATTTTACTTCATGCTTAGTCTGGGAGTGGAAAACATTTGTTTAAAGCTTCAAATTGAACTATTTGGAAAAAGCGTATGCATATGTATACATAAAAGAAAAATTCGCTGTATATATGATTAAATACTAAAACAGTTAATAAATATTGTATATACATATTAAAAAAGGACATATAACGATTTAACAATAAAGTATAAATATCTTTAGACAAAACAATAAGAAACAATAATTGTATAATAATATTGGACATATAAAATTATGAATTTGCCAAACACTTGTGTTTATTATCAGTTATCAAATATCTACCTGTAATCAGTATATTTTGAACTTCACTTGAAATCAGTGTTTTGTACGCGTGGCGCATGAAGTAAAATTTCGAGTTTAGAAAAGCCCCGTGAAAATTTGTCTCGGGTCGCTGCGCGACCCTCGACAAATTTTCTACGCGGGGCTTTTCTAAACTCGAAATTTTACTTCATGCTTAGTCTGGGATCGTAAAACACTCGTTTAAAGCTTCAAATTGAACTATTTAAAAAAAGCGTATGCACATGTATACAGAAAAGAAAAATTCGCTGTATATATGATTAAATACTTAAACAATTAATAAATATTGTACATACATACTAAAAAAGGGCATATGAGGACTTAAAAATAAAGTATAAATATCTGTAGATAAAACAAAAATTGTATAATAATATTGGACACATAAAATTATGGATTTGTTAGACACTTGTGTTTATTATCATTTATCAAATATCTATCTTATTTCTTGAATAATTTTCTCACTTATCACTTGATGAAACATTTTTAAATATTGATAATGAAGGTTTAAATTAAATTACACTTGGTTTGTTTCACAATTTTTTACTTTACTATTTACTCGACTAGTTTCGCGTTTTACAGCATTATCCTGATAATGCTGTAAAACGCGAAACTAGTTGAGTAAATAGTAAAGTAAAAAATTGTGAAACAAACCAAGTGTAATTTAATTTAAACCTTCATTATCAATATCTATCTTGCTTAAGGAAATCAGTTTAACTAACCCTAAGTTACGAAATCAGCAACTAATGTAACTGCTAAATATCTGTCTTACTTAAGATAATCAGTTTAACTAACCCTAATTTACGAAATCAGCAACTAATGTAACTGCCAACAATTTTTCAGATAATGTTGCATTGAAGAGTGCAAAAAGATTTGGAAAATATTTTTTCTTGTTTTTACCTTTGAAACTTATCAACTTTTAATTATAGACTCATGTAACATTTGGTGAAATATGTTTTAACACTGAATTTAAAACTGGTTTAAAATTAATAAAACATTTGGTTATTACGAAATCAGCAACTAATGTAACTGCTAAATATCTGTCTTACTTAAGATAATCAGTTTAACTAACCCTAATTTACGAAATCAGCAACTAATGTAACTGCCAACAATTTTTCAGATAATGTTACATTGAAGAGTGCAAAAAGATTTGGAAAATATTTTGTCTTGTTTTTACCTTTGAAACTTATCAACTTTTAATTATAGACTCATGTAACATTTGGTGAAATATGTTTTAACACTGAATTTAAAACTGGTTTAAAATTAATAAAACATTTGGTTATTATTTCACTGTTTATATTTTATTTTTAACTGACTAGTTTCGGTCAGACGACTATTATCATTAGTCTTGTAATAACTTTAATAATGGTCGTCTGACCGAAACTAGTGAGTTAAATATAAAAACAAACAGTGAAACAATAACCAAGTGAATGAAATAAAACACTTTAACTTTGTCTGTATAACACACTATTTTTATTTTCGTGACTGCATTTCGGCAATTCAACTTGCCATTATCAAACAGAGTCTGATGATAATGGCAAGTTGAATTGCCGAAACTGCAGTCACGAAAATAAAAATAATGTGTTATACAAACAAAGTTAAAGTGTTTTATTTCATTGAATTAACATGTATAACGAAGTAGAAGCCTCCACAGTTCATAATAACCAAGTGATTTATTAATTTCAAACCAGTTTTAAATTCAGTGTTTGTAATTTATGTTTACAGTTACTATTTATTTTACAGTTTAAAATAAATAGTAACTGTAAACATAAGGTACAAACACTGAATTTAAAACTGGTTTAAAATTAATAAAACACTTGGTTATTGTTTCACTGTTTGTTTTTATATTAAACTTGTGCATGTGTCGTAATTTTCAATTGTTTTCTATATTTGTAGTATTAATTATGTTTTTATGTGTAATTTTATATTTTTAGTTGTACTATATTATGTATTTTTTAAATAGACTGAATAAATAAATAAATTAAGTAACCATCAACTAATTGAGTAGTAAGATTAAATAATCTCTCATTAACTGACTTGACTAACGTAACTGACCGTCAACTTAGTTTAGGTTAGGTTATTTAATTAGTTACTAGTTAGGTTAGGATAACCTAATGTAAAAACAGTTACATGGTTAGGTTGAATCTTGATTTGTCAAGTTAAGTTAATTCTAGTTACTTGGGTTTAAATTGATTGATTGAGTTACAAGAAGATCAAATTAAATTAACGGATAAAGCACTAAGAAAGGTTTTCTTCACATTTTTGATTGATTTACCAAATGTACAGGGTGGCCCAAATTGGATGTTACTATAGGGAATCTCGGTTATTAGAAGAGATAGCTCGAGCTCTTTTTTTCGAGGAAAACTCAATGTCGAAAACCGAAATTAGCTATCGCCTTTTGTTTTCAAGTTATAGCCAAAAATTCAATATTTTCCATATTCGATATTTATTAATATCTCAGTCATTTATTATGTTATCAAGATAAGAATTATATGAAACACTTGTATCTTTTCTTCACTTATTTATTTGGAGTATCTAAGTGAAGAAAAGATACAAGTGTTTCATTAATTTGAAACCATCTTCACGCAACTCAACAACAATTAAGTAAGAATTGTATGTTCTAATATAATAACAACGTTGTTGTTTTTTTTAGTTTCATGCGTAACAGGCATCATTTTATGATGCCTGTTTAATGAGAAATATTTAAAATTTAATAAAAATATAATATATCTCAATAAATTGCAAATATAACATCAACTTATTATATATCAATGAAAAGAGAAAAAAATAACAAATTTATTATTAGCTCAGCCAACTATAACTTCTATTTAAAAAAATATAACTTTAGGCTGTATCTCCTTTATTAATAAGGATAGAAATAAGCTGTAAATTGCATTCGATCCTCCTGTAGAACATACAATTCTTATCTTGATAAAATAATAAATGACTGAGATATTAATAGAAATCGAAAATGGAAAATATTGAATTCTGGCTATAACTTGAAAACAAAAGACGATAGCTAATTTCAATTGAGTTTGTCTCGAAAAAAGAGCTCGAGGATGCGCCATCGATTATTTTCTATCTCTTCTAATAACCGAGATTCCCTGTAGTAACATCCAATTTGGGCCACCCTGTACATTTCGGACACAAAGCGACTATTATCAATGGATTAACAAAAAATCTACATGCTATTAATTTATTTTGAACTTTTGATAAAATAAGCGTGGCACATTATCATGTGTTCTAACTTCACTCTAGTTAAATCTAGAGGTTATGTTACATTGTTTTTGTTTAGTTGTACTATATTATGTATTTTTTTATTGGACGGAGGTTGACTAAAAAAATTAATAAATTAAGTAACCATCAGCTAATTGAGTGGTAAGAATAAATAATCTCTCATTAACGGACTTAATTAACGTAACTGACCGTCAAGTTAGTTTAAGTTATTTAATTAGTTACTAGTTAGGTTATGATAACCTAATCTAAAAACAGTTACATGGTTAGGTTAAATCTTGATTTGTCAAGTTAAGTTATTTCTAGTTACTTGAGTTTAAATTGATTGATTAGTTTACGTGAAGATCAAATTAAATTAAAGGATAAAGCACTAAGAAACGTTTCCTTTCCACTTTTTCCACTGTTGATAAAATGAACGCGGCAACATCACATTTTCATGTGCTCCAACTTCACTTTAGTTAAACCTAGAGTAATCTAGAGGTTATGTTACATTTTTTTTGTTTAAGAGGTTAGGCTACCCACTGAGCAAATCCATTTAAGTAATGTTTCATCAACATTAAAGCAACGTTTAATGTTGCTACAATGTTGTTTTAACGTTATTTGTTAGTTTTTTGCTCAGTGGATAGTCTAGAGGCAGAAAAAATAAACAGATTTTATGATTTTTTCCAGTGAAGCAATGAAATAAATAGAAATTTTAAATACGGGTCTCTATTAAACAAGTAATTAACTATAAAACATTTTTTTTAAAATCGCTACATTTCAAAATGGCGACTGTGGAGCATTTCTCCGATGACGCCTTTATTCCTAGTAGGTAAACGGGCGGACCAGCAGCTCACGCAATTTTTAAATTACGATGAAAAACAAAGATTGGTTTGATTGCGCATGAGAATAGCTATCGAACTATGAAGGATTTTTATGATATAGATTTTTTAAGCATATTTGTCAGAATACCTAATAAGCTTATTAAAAATGCTTCAATTTTAAATTTCATAGTAAAACATTCTATTTAAATTTAAAACTCCAATAACTCATGTCTGTTTACTTGTGGCATATCACGTTATTACAATAAGATATTCATAGCAAAGAGTTTCTGTCGTTGTAAGTACTTGTAATGTAATATATAAAATTACGAAAATGTTATTCGTGTTAACAGTTTTGAATTTGAATTTATCTTGTTTGAACTTGTAATGTAAACTGAGTTTAAGCTGTATTATTAATTTACTCTGTACTTAATACATCTCATTTCTTTACCACGAAATAACGTCATATTTCGCTAATTCAAATTTCATGAATCATCAGTAATTTCATACAAATGAAATTAAAGATGAATAATGAAACCTGAATATTTAATATCAATATCAAAATGTTTTTGTTGTTTTAAGTACTTGTAATTTAACCTGAGTTCAAGCTGTACTACTAACTTATTCTGTACTTAATATCTCTTATTTCTTTACCAACAAAATAACGTCATATTTCGCTATTTCAAATTTAATTAATCATCAGTAACTTCATACAAATAACGTTAAAGTAAAGATGGATTATGAAAACTGAATTTTCAATATTAATATCAAGCTGTACTATTAACTTATTATGTACTTAATACCTCTTGTTTCTTTACCAACAAAATAACGTCAAACTTCGTTAATTCAAATGTAATGAATCATTAGTAACTCTATACAAATCACGTAAAAGTAAAGATGGATTATGAAACTTGAATTTTTATTATCAACATCAAACTGTTTTTGTTATTTTAAGTACTTGTAATTTAACCTGAGTTCAAGCTGTACTATTAACTTATTCTGTACTTAATACCTCTTATTTCTTTACGAACAAAATAACGTCATATTTCGCTAATTTAAATTTAATTAATCATCAGTAACTTCATACAAATAACGTTAAAGTAAAGATTGATTATGAAAACTGAATTTTCAATTTTAATATCAAACTGTTTTTGTTATTGTGAGTACTTGTAGTTTAAACTGAGTTCAAGCTGTACTATTAACTTGTTCTGTACTTAATACCTCTTATTTCTTTACCAACAAATAACGTCAAACTTCGTTAAATCAAATTTAATGAATCATTAGTAACTCTATACAAATAACGTAAAAGTAAAGATGGATTATGGAACTTGAATTTTTATTATCAATATCAAACTGTTGTTGTTATTTTAAGTACTTGTAATTTAAACTGAGTTCAAGCTATGTAAAATTATTTAAATTAAAAACACTTGGTATTGTTTCACAAATTAATTTACAATTTAATTTGTGAAACAATACCAAGTGTTTTTAATTTAAATAACTTTACATATTCTAATATGTTTCACCAAGTGCTAGATGAGAAATTAATTCAAGAAAAATAAATGAGTTCAAGCTGTACTATTATAACTTATTCTGTACATAATACCTCTTATTTCTTTACCAACAAAATTACGTAATATTTCGCTAATTCATATTTATTGAATCATGAGTAACTTCATACAAACAACGTTAAAGTAACGATGGATTATGAAAAATGAATTTTTACTATCAATATCAAACTGTTTTTGTTGTTGTAAGTACTTCTAATTTAAACCGAGTTCAAGCTGTACTATTATCTTACTCAGTACTTAAAGACTCTTATTTGTTTATGGACAAGATTACACGTCATATTTGGCTAATGTAAATTTTATGAATCATCAGTAACCTTATATAAATAAAACTAAAGATAGATTATGAAACCTGAATTCTTAAAAATGGGGGATATCACGTTACCTCTCTTCGAGGTTCTAGATATCAGGTTTTGCCATGTGAGCACCGAGTTGATTAAAGTTTGTTTAGAGGCGACATGTTCTGAAATTGAAAGCTCAAGTAATTTTTTCTAGGTTTTAATTAAAATTTTCTTGCGAATGTTCACAATTTAAATTGAATGTTAGCAAATAAATATGAGTTTATAAAATATATAGATTAAAGTTACTTACGACGAGAATACTTTATTTTATTGTTTTCTTCCATTTTTTGACACTTTACTTTTAACTGTTTTTTTTACATAAAACACCCTGGCATTAACTTTCTGACATTAATGAAACATTCAGTGACATTTATTGTGGCTAAAAACAAAAATTGACCGCTATCGCTATTTTGACTGTTATTATGATTTGACACAACAACCACAACAAAAGATAAGATTTCATCGATACAGTACTTTTTTGACATTGACAATTATACATTGTATTATAGTATTCACTCAGAAAACAATAAAATAGGCTAAGATAAGATAAGATAAGATTTCATCGATACAGTACTTTTTTGACATTGACAATTGTACATTGTATTATAGTATTCACTCAGAAAACAATAAAATAGGCTAATTAAAAAATAATTCTTCCTATTAACACTACGTTCTAGCGATTGCAAATTTAGATCCTTTTTTTAATTACCGGTAATTCAGTAAATTTGAGTATCAAAACCGATAGAAACCAGTAAGTAACCGCAAAATCGTTGTTTTAGGGGTAAAAGTCATTAAATCCATGAAAAATTAATAGCATTTTTCATGACTTGCCTTCAACAAGGGATTTTCTAACCTTTAATACATTAATATACTTAACATTTTATTACAATAAAATATCACAACTGTGTGTGCAGTAATGTGATTTTTAAATACGGGGAATTTTTCTTTCAGGTATACGTATGCATACACTGTAAATTTTACGACATTCGTTGCCTTTTTAAAAAATTTGAATTTGAATCTTTAAACGAGGGTTTTCCACTCCCAGACTAAGCATGAAGTAAAATTTCGAGTTTAGAAAAGCATGAAAATTTGGATTGGCCGCGTAGCGAAGCGGAGCGGCCAATCCAAATTAGGCTTTTCTAAACTCGAAATTTTACTTCATGCGCCACACGTATAAAACACTGAATTATCGCAAAGTTTAAAATATATGACGTTAGCAGTCTAATATGTAGATGTGAATAAAACGTGTAAGTCAATTTCTGGGCTGAACAAATTGTTTAAAAAAAAATAGTTGAAGTAAAATTTCAAGTTTAGAATACCTTGAAAACTTCGATTTGACGGCGAAGCGAATTTGCTAAATACGAATTCCATGTGTATATTATGGTAATCAGTAGAAAAACATATTTTAAAATCGACATTGATTACAGTATCTAATTAAGTAAGGATTTTGTTTCCTGATTTTATGAAATCTGCGAATAACTTAAATAGCATCAATTCTGACAATATTAGTGCCACTGTTTTGCAGTATTTTCAAGACCATCCAAGAAACTCGATTCGGCAAGCCTGTCGTGAGTTGAATTTAAAATATTGTTCGATACGACAAATTTTGAAAGGAAATGGTTACTACGATTATAAACTTTACAACTTAGAACACTTGTCAGATCAACATCAACGAAGAATAAATTATTGTGTCCACTGTGGTAAACTTAGAGATCAATGACAATCGATAACCGTAATAAAAAATTGGAAAATCGAAATATGAGATTTAACCGAAAATTATTTTATTAACAAAAAATTGTTTCTAACAAAATGCGTATGGGTACAAATTAGTCCTAGATTAGAAACACTAATTTGTCGAGTTTTATTGTGATCCCGATTTTTTGGACGGTTTTATACCGACAATCGAAATTTGAGATTTAACTGAAAATTATTTTATCAACAAAAATATTGTTTAGAACAAAATGCTTGTGGGTACAAATTAGTCCTAGATTAGAAACACAAGTTTATCTAGTTTTATTGTGGTTCCAATTTTTCATTACGGTTTTATACCAAAAATAGAGATTTAAAATTAATTAATCCAAAAATTATTTTATTAACAAAAAATTTGTTTAAAACAAAATACTTGTGGGTAATAATTAGTCCTAATTTAATACTCTACATATCTGCTTATTAATTATGAAAAGTACTTTTTTTGTTATAAATTGGCTAAATAATGTATAAATTGTTTAAATAATTTATAATTGTTTAAACAATGAGAAACAAACATAGGTACAAATTCAAAGTTTTTGGATGCACCTGGTTAAATTTCAATTGAGAATGGTGGGGGTGCTAACTTTAGTCAAGCTAGCACCCCCATAATAATAGTCGGTTTTCCGGCGCAACTAAGTTGGTACAAATTCTAATTTTGTGGGTACAAATAAATTAGTCTTTAATCAGTCCTAAATTATAGGCATATTTTAATTTGATTTTGGCGAAGTGGGGGTGCCAACTTTATGGAGGTTTTGGTGTGGTATTATTTATGGGCATTTGATTGGTCCATATTTTTACGGAGTTTTGCGCAGTTAGGAATATTTGCATATTCTTCTAGAACAACTTCCTGTGCTTCTCGAAAATATGCCATTACAGCTGCGAGCAACATGTGTTTTCAACATGACGGAGCTCCACCGCATAAAGCAAGAGTTGTCTGACAATATTTAAATGAAACTTATGGAGACAATTGGATGGGTATAAAGGGACCGATACAGTGGGCGCCTAAATCACCGGACTTGACCCCACTAGACTTCTCCTTGTGGGAAACTTTTAAAAACAAAGTTTACAAAACACCATCTGTTAACTTCGAGCATTTAAAAGAAAACATCAGACATGCTTGCGATGAACTATCTAGAGAAATGTTACGTAAAGCTTCAGCAATATGTCAGGCGGAGATTGGATAAGTGTTTAGAAGCAGGGTTATAACAACCCTGCTTCTAAACACTTATCCAATCTCCGCCTGACTTTAAAAAACTTTAGTTTCAAACAGTGTTTTAAACATGTTCAAAAACAGCCGTCGTGTTTTAAACGGTTTTGTTTTAAACATGTTTTAAATTTTAAATTTGTTTAAAACGTTTATTTTATTATCGTAAATTTGCTAAATTATATTTTTTTCAATTTTTTTGTTTACATTTTCAAATTTTAACTAAATTGTTGAAGATATTTGAAACTCCATTAATATACTTAACATGTTATTACAATAAAATATCACAACTGTGTGTGCAGTAATGTGATTTTTAAATACGGGGAATTTTTCTTTCAGGTATACGTATGCATTACACTGTAAATTTTACGACATTCGTTGCCTTTTTAAAAGATTTTAATTTGAATCTTTAAACGAGGGTTTTCCACTCCCAGTCTAAGCATGAAGTAAAATTTCGAGTTTAGAAAAGCCTGAAAATTTGGATTGGCCGCGTAGCGAAGCGGAGCGGCCAATCCAAATTAGGCTTTTCTAAACTCGAAATTTTACTTCATGCGCCACACGTATAAACACTGAATTATCGCAAAGTTTAAAATATATGACGTTAGCAATCTAATATGTAGAGGTGGATAAAACGTGTAAGTCAAATTCTGGGCTGAACAAATTGTTTAAAACAGTGATTATAGGCAACCCAATAACTCTAACGTATATTAGGTTGTATAGCTGAGGCTGTTAGTTGTTGAAACTCCATAATATCACTTTAATAACACACTTAATATGTTTAGGTTTCGAAATAATGTTTATTGTACTACAACAATTGTTTCACCACACAGTGGCTTCATCAGGTAGATGAATGATGTTACAAATTGGTTACAGTTGCCTTAAATATTAATTAGTTAATGAGGGGGAGGGGGTGTTAAACAGGTAACAATACAGGGATCACTTAAACTAGCATATACACAATTATATAACGTTATGAAAAATCCAACATAGAAACAAAATACACACATTTAATAAGGTTAAAATTATAAAGTGCTTAATCTAAGACAAAGTTAATACAAAATAACAAATTATAACAAAGAACTAACATAAAATACAACATTAAAAAATTCAAAAATATTAAGCAATGGTGAATTGTTAACTTCTATTTGGTCGTTTAATATTATGCCCAACTTATTATATTTATTAATTTCTGATGACTCTAGCAAGTTTAGTTTGATTCCTTTAGTGTTTTTATGTAGGATTTTGAAATTATCGTTGAAATGATGATTTTCGTTTATTAGGTGTTCCGCATAGGTGGAGTTACTTTTCTTTTGTAAATAACTAAACTTGTGTTCTTTAATTCTATGTTCAAAGCTTCTACCGGTTTGGCCTACATATACTTTAGGGCAGTCACCACAAGTTAATAAATATACACCTGATTCTGTTTTGTTATCTGTGGTGTCTTTAGAGTTATTAATAAATTTATTCAAACGGTGATTGGTTTTAAACGACGTTTTTGTCTAATTTGTTGAAAAATCTACCTACACATTCTGATACTTTACCTAAATACGGCACGGACGCATATGATTGTTGATTATTAATATTATTGGGCAAAGGGAAAATAATGAAATAATATGTTTTTTCTGTTTTTTGACAAGAATATCATTGATAATTGTTGTTGGGAAACCATTATTTGTTGCTATAGTGTGAATACGGTTAAGTTCGGCATTAAAGTTGGTATCAGAAAGGGGAGTGTAGATTAGTCTATGTATCATAGAGTTAAAGGCAGCTAATTTATGTGACATAGGGTGGAAAGATTGCATATGTATTGT
Source organism: Philonthus cognatus (assembly GCA_932526585.2). Classification (NCBI taxonomy): domain Eukaryota; kingdom Metazoa; phylum Arthropoda; class Insecta; order Coleoptera; family Staphylinidae; genus Philonthus; species Philonthus cognatus. Next base: position 52,874,958 of record OW052248.1, read on the forward strand.
AGTGTCTGTATGTGTAGGTTTGTGGAAAATACTAAACTCAAATTTGTTATTTTGACGGGTAATAGTAAGGTCTAGAAAATTAATTGAATTATTTGTTTCCTCTTCCAAAGTGAATTTAATATTTTTATGTAGGTTGTTAATATAGTTGAAAAATGAAGTGAGTTGTCTTTTTGTTCCCGTAAAACAAACTAAAATATCATCTACATATCTATACCAGAAAAGACAATTTTTAAATAAGTGGTGTTTTTGAATAATGGTTTCCAGGTATGCCATAAATATTTCGGCCAAAATTGGGCTTAACGGATTACCCATCGCTAATTCTTCTGTTTGTTGGTAAAACCGGTGATTAAATTGGAAATAATTCTGCTTTAAGCAGACCTCCAAAAGGAGGAGAATTTATTGTAGTACAATAAACATTATTTTGAAACCTAAACATATTAAGTGTGTTATTAAAGTGGTATATTAGGTTGCCTATGATTGTTGTAAAATTTCGAGTTTAGAAAAGCCTAATTTGGATTGGCCGCTCCGCTTCGCTACGCGGCCAATCCAAATTCTTAGGCTTTTCTAAACTCGAAATTTTACTTCATGCTTAGTCTGAAAGTGGAAAACACTCGTTAAAAGCCCCAAATTAACGGCTTTGAAACAACGAATTCCCGCAAATTAAAAAAAAACGCTGTAATTATCGGGATATGTATACTCAAATTAAAAATGAGCTATTGTTCTGTTTTAAACACGTTTTATACATGTTTTAAACACGTTTTTAATATGTTTTTAATCGTTAATGTTTCAAACGCTGTTTCGATGAAAAAAAACACGCTTTGTTTTGTTCTGTTTGTTTTAATTAAAATGAAAAAACAAAAACTTTTTTTAAAAACCCTGTTGTAGTGATTGCCTACATAATTCGTAAATTTTGTAACAAGTAAAGTATACTAGGTGCTGAATGAGTTTGTCATGAGTGTACAGGTGTATGCTACGATACAGAGACAATTATAACGGATTAGAAGAATATTTGCCCTAGGGTGTCAACGTAGGGAAGTGTGCCTGAGAAAACAGATCATGATTAAAGAGAGGTATTATACCCGTTTGCACTGATCTCCATAAAACTACCTACAACATAACCTATACGATGGATTGAAGTACGCTCATATAGCGCCTTTAACGTAAATGTGTGATGCAATGTATTGAGCAATTTAACAACATAACAAATTAAAAAAAAAATAGTACGACTGTTTTAGTTACACTTATAATGATAATTTGACCTGGTGCTTACAATTTTAAATCCTAACACCAATCATTTTCCTGCGAATAAACAAAATATATGTTCATAAAACAATAATCCTATTTAAATATTTAATTGATGAGGCGGATACGTAATGAAACTCCATAATACTATTTGAAATAAAACAACACAGTTGGGAGGGTTTCACTTTTATTGTTGAACACTGCAACATGTTTCACCACACAGTGGCTTCATCAGGCAGATGAAATAATGATTTGACAAAGTACAGGTAAAAGCTTATATACTAATGCAATTAAGTTAATAGTAGGGGGGGGGGGGGTAATGAGGTAATTAGGCTGAAACTAATACAAACAATTTTGAGCGACTAAATATTGATTAAGGGTGAATTGTTTACTTCTATTTGGTCATTTAATAGAATACCTTATTTGTTATATTTATTAATTTCTAATTCTTCTAATAAGTTTAATTTACGACTTTTGTTACATTCGTGCAAAATTTTGAATTTAGGGTTAAAGTTATGTTGGTATTCGATTAAATGATTGGCGTAGGTTGAGGATTAGATTATTATCTTTAAAAACATTTGCAGCTATTTAATGTTCTTATTAAATCATTCAGTTTGAATAAAAAGAAGTATCAATAACCTTTCTTCACACACTTTATTTTAATACCAGATGTATTAAAAATCCATTGATAATGGTCACTTGGTGACAGAAATGTACATCTGGTATTAAAATAAAGTGTGTGAAGAAAGGTTATTGATACTTCTTTTTATTATTATAATCTTCACGTAACTCAATCATCTATTATTCAGTTTGAAGTTTCGAAAGAGCGTTTCCACTCCCAGACTAAGCATGAAGTAAAATTTCGAGTTTAGAAAAGCCCCGCGTAGAAAATTTGTCTCGGGTCGCGTAGCGACCCGAGACAAATTTTCACGGGGCTTTTCTAAACTCGAAATTTTACTTCATGCGCCACGCGTATAAAACAGTGATTTAACGATAAATTAAAAAACACACAACAAATTTTTCATGTTAATCCTCACAATTAATTCGAATTATTTTTGACTATTCAAAACCTTTTGTAAGTATTCGAATCCTTTTATAAATATTCGAATCCTTTTATAAGGATTCGAATCACCCACATTTGGATTCGAATACGAATCCTCTTAAAAAAATCTAACGAATCCAGTTGAACTAAAGTATTCGAATGCCTTTTTTGAATCCTCTAAAAGGATTCGAATCCTGAATGATTCGAATCCTGCCCAGCTCTGGTACTACATAGGAGTGATTATTGATTTTTTAGGTTAATTTTAGTTTGAGCTACATAAGACAACAGTAATCAAAATTAAGAATTTTTATATAAGTGATTTTGCACATTTTCCATGACAGCATTATTGCGGTGATTTTGCTCGTGTCAAAAAATATTGTACAATCGTCGTGCGTGAACAATTTTCCCAAGCACTTGTTTTGTAAATAACTATTATTTATGATATAAAGAAAACTCTTAACTTTTTTCTACCACTTTTATTTTACTTCAGTGACTAGTTTCAATTACACGCCGATCCATACTCCATTAAAAATCCTGTAGAGTTAACTAATAATCTAAAAAATCTAACCATTCCGAACAGTTGTAAGTTAGTATCCTTTGACGTATCGAATATGTTTGCGAAAATACCCCCCGAAGAATGCCTCCAACTAATAATTGAACACTTAGATTATAACAATGTTAACCCAGTAGTAAAATCAGATTTCAGTGACCTAATAGATATAATTCTTGAACATAATTATTTTTCATTTAATAGTAAATTCTACATACAAAGAGAAGGCCTAGCAATGGGTTCACCCCTGAGCCCGTTGTTAGCCGACATTTTCATGAATAACCTTACTAATAAGATATTAAACTCACCTCAAGGTAAAAAACACATTAAATAGTGGTATAGATACGTAGACGATATTCTTGCATGCTTCGAAGGTACTGACAGACAAATTAACCAATTTCTAGCTTTTCTTAACTCTCTTCATCCATCCATTAAATTTACAGTAGAAACAGAATGCAATAACAAGATTAACTTTCTAGATTTAACATTAACTAAAACGAATAACAAACTTACATTTGACATTTACCGAAAACCCACTTTCACAGATACAATTATCCCGAATTCCTCACGTCATCCATATAAACATAAAATAGCGAGTTTCTACTCAATGATAACCCGTGCATTCAAAATCTCCCTTAGCCCTGAATCACGGAACAAAGAAATACAGAAAATAAAACAAATTGCTACTAATAATGGCTATTCGGAACATCTGATACACAAATTAATTAATAAATTCCAATCAAAACAAATTCAAAATTACATATACGCTATTAGCCCAGCCACAAATAATTCATACAAAATTCTAACATTCTTTGACACACTTAGCTCAAAAATTAAAAATATTTAAAAAAAAAACGAGACATTGACATTGTTTTTAGATCAAATACTAAACTCTGTAATTTAATATTCAACGCAAAAACCCCAATAAATAAGATGTACAAGTCAGGAATTTACAGGTTAACATGTCTAGATTGTAAAGGAGTGTACATCGGACAATCAGGTCGTAATTTTCAAACCAGACTAAGAAACATCATAGATCATATAATTTAAAACATGAGAATTCAACTTTTGCAAATCATTTGTTAGAAACAAACCACAATTTCGGCAAGGATGTACTTTCGGTAATCCATCTCACCAAAAAAGGTAAGAAAATGGATTTACTGGAAGCCGTTGAAATACACATAGCAAAAATTAATCCGGGAATTTCCATCCTTAATGACCAGGTTGACCTGATGTACACCCCTCTCTTCGAAGCGCTTTAGATTTAATATTTGTAAGTTTGAGAATGATTACCGTGTAATTGAAACTAGTCACTGAAGTAAAATAAAAGTGGTATAAAAAAGTTAAGAGTTTTCTTACCAAAATTGAAGATGTACCACGAAGTGAACGCCTCCAAAATCCAAGAAAAAACTATTATTTATGTAAATAGTTAACACATTTAAATTTAAAACTCTTTAATTTATTAATAATGCATGTCTATTTATTAAACATTATTCTAAATCAGCATAATATAATAGCGATGATTCGAATCCATTCTAAAGATTCCAATTTTTGTGGAGATTCAAATCCTTTTAGGAGGATTCGAATCAGTTACTTTTGGATTTGAATACAATTTCTTTGAAAATATTGCAACGAATCCGGATTACGAATACTTTTTCAATGGAGTATTTGAATACCTTTTTCAAATCCTCTAAAAGGATTCGAATCCTGAATGATTTAAATCCTACCCAGCTCTGCTGCTAATATATCATCAATGGCCATATCAAAATAGACTTATTTAGAATTGATTTTATTATAATGCATAAATCATAATATACATATCAGTGTATTTCAAAATTGACAATATTTCAGTGTTTTACACGCCTGGCGCACGAAGAAAAATTTCGAGTTTAGAAAAGCCTGAAAATTTGGATTAATCACTTCGTTTCGCTACGCAAATTTTCAGGCTTTTCTAAACTCGAAATTTTTCTTCGAGTTTAGAAAAGCCTGAAAATTTGGATTAATCGCCTCGTTTCGCTACGTAAATTTTCAGGCTTATCTAAACTCGAAATTTTTCTTCATGCTTAACCAAGGATTGTAAACACTCGTTAGAAGCTGCAAATTGAACGCTTTTATAAAAACAAGGCTTTTATAAAAACAAGGCGTCCATAACACGTGAATTTCATAAATATATTCATTCGTGACTTTTTCATATTTCGTGCAATTTTATTTTCTTGTTTTGAAAGACTGGCTGCATTTTATGACAACCCAGAGAGCTGAAAACCCTATAAACAGCAAATAAATGTTTTGTGTAACATTTCTAGCGCAAGAATGGGTTTTTTCGGCTCTACGTGCCCGATGAGGGGCAATGGGCGCTGATCCGCCGCCGAAAAAATTTCGCCGAAGTCATAAAATGCAGGCCAGGCGAAGGGATAATTTATTCTGTTTTGTCCACTTCTATCTTGTTTCTTTGCATGCTCTATTTTTATCTTTCCTTATTTTTCTCCCACTTTCCAACTCTTGTGAATTCTCTTTTACAAAAACCAAAAAAAAATCTATGAGTCTTGTCGTAAACAGCTTACGAGTAAGTCTCTCTTTCGTGCGTCTAAAACAGTGATGGGGAAACTACGGCCCGCGGGCCAAGTCCGGCCCGTTTAAGAGTGCCGTCGTGAGAATGTTTGAACGCGTTCTTACTTCGTAATGTGACGACCCGCATAAAAACTATCTACCTACGATTAAGCATTATTCTTTGGCCCGCTACGATTGTCTGGTTATTACAAATGGCCCGTCTTAAAAAAAGTTTCCCCACCACTGGTCTAAAACGTAAAACTTTGCATTGTCTTGAAATCCTAAACTTTTACTTTATCTTTTCACTTTGCTTTAATCTTGATCTTTATTTTGAATTGTGTTTAACTTCATTTATTTACTTTGTGTTTTATTCATTAATTTACTTTTTGTTTATTCCTTTAACTTGTTTTTTATTTTTATTTATTTTTTGTAAATATCTTTGTATATATTTTATGATGCCTAGTGTTTGTTAATACACCTTTTTATTTCAAATTATTGTGTTTATTTAATTTCGAAAAGAAATCGAGTAATCCGTGTAAACACACTTATTACTTTGTATAACACTTTTTTATTGAATTTGACTGCAATTTCAAACATAAAGTTTAATAACACTTTTTTATTGAATGTGACAGTAGTTTCGACAAATTTAGCTCGTCATTATCAAACTTTATGTTTGATAATGACAAGCTATATTTGTCGAAATTGCAGTCACATTCAATAAAAAAGTGTTATACAAAGTAAAAAGTGTTATATTGTGAAATTAACATGTATAGCGAAGTAGAAGCCTCCACAATACAGAATTCCTGAAAATTTACTAAACGCTATAGTAGACTTAAAAAAAATCTGTGTGTACCAAATCACCTCAAAATGATAAAATCCCCAAGCGATTAGTCATAAGCAAAAAGCACTCTTGTTTTCTATCTAACAATATCAAAATAGTCAAAGAAAACAATGTTAAATACATTGTGCGCAGAATGTATTGTCTATTTTCTGGATGTTAGTAGACCATGCAAATAAACCAGAAAATACAACATACATTTTAAAATTTAGTGTATATTGTGCAAACAGCGTATATTTTCAAAATTCATAATCCACTCACTCTGTTTCTCTAAACCGTCATCTCTCAAAAGCTCCTGGAGCCCTTTCAGGTAATTACTCTGCTCCTCACTTTCCACTTGGCCAACCTCAGACTCAGTCAAATCCTGATCATGCACTTCCGACTCAGTCAAATAACTCTGTTCACCGACACTGTTTTCCTCGAACTCAAACTCGGGAAAATACTCACTGTGTCTGGACTTGAAACTTGCCAACCACTCGTCACTACACTCGAAATCCTCAAAACCGCAAATCGCCGAAAACTCCTCGGCCCTGGCCCTCAGGAGGAAATCACTAACGTCACCGTTGGATAATTTTTGAGCGCGCACCCAACTGAACAACTCCTCGTCCAAATTACTGAAAACCGGTTTTCTGCTGTGGAGCCGTTCGAATTTTTCAAGAATTTTCTCGCGGTTTTTCCAAAACGACAACACGGTTTGGTAGACCAGGTTGTATTTCGCGGCCACTTCGGTTTTCTTCTTTCCGGCCTCAATCTCGCGGATGATTTTGACTTTCTCCTCCACACTCAGGTACTTGCGTTTGCCGTTCGTAGAAGCCATTGCGAAATGACTGAATAGTCATTCTTTGTTGCTTCATCCAATAATGAGGATTTGGTCTCCTCCACTGGGTAGGTGGGTTTAATGAGTTTTTTTCTTAGAAGTTAATGTCCGGCGTTAATGACGGTAGTTCTTGGAAGTGGAGTCGTTATTACCTCAGGATTTGTGGTTTTCTGCTTTTTTATAGTTCCTATGATTAAAATTTAAGAACTTAATATAGAAAAATCGAGTCGAAACGTTTATTTATTTTTTGTATATAAAAAGCGCTATATTTACACAAATATACACTATATTTTGAAGTAATAGCTGTCAACAAAATAATTCTATAAATTTCGACTTTGAAATAAGTGCTTTTAGAAATTATCTAAGAATGTGTTTAATAATAATACAGCAATTATTTAAATTAAATATTTTATTAATACGAAATTTTTCATTAATGTTCTAATGAAAACACTTGATTTGTTTCAGGTTTTTTTAATTAAAAAAAAAAAACAGAAAAACAAACCAGGTATTTTAATTAGTTTTCTATTATTAATACATAAATGTTTCACCGCGGGTTAAATGAGAAATTAATTCATGAAATATAAAAAATTTAATACCATTAATAAAACCGTGTTAAAAAAATATGTGAAGCAAGCCAAGTGTTTTAATTAATTTTCTATTATTAATATCAGGTGTTCATTTAAAACCCCGATTGAAAAGGCGTTGCTTTTCTGATGGAAGAAAATGGCATGAAAAAGTGAAGTCGCAGCCAAGGCTGTAGCTAGAAAAAAATTTCAAATTAAAATTTGAAAATTTCGGAGGGGGTTTGAACACCCAAATCCCCCCCCGTCTCGCTACGGCCCAACCCAATTTACGTTTTATCATATCTGACATAAATGTCAGATTGTGTAAGCTCTTTAATTTGCCTTGTTCTTGTAGATGTTGTGTTGTTTCTTCTTGTTTCATGTAAGTGGGCATTAAAATACCAAATAAAATAAAAAAACTTTTATAAAACTGGTTTAAATTAACGTTGACACAATGTTTTGAAAATTCCATAGCCTAATCGATCGGGTTTTTACAATATTCAGTTAAAAACCCGATCGATTTGGCTATGGAATTTTTAAAACATTGTGTCAACGTTAATCTAAACCAGTTATATAAAGGTTTTTTTATTTTATTCGGTATTTTAATACCCACTTACATGAAACAAGAAGAAACAACACAACATCTATAAGAACAAGGCAAATTAAAGAGCTAACACAATCTGACATTTTTGTCAGGTATGATAAAACGTAAATTAGACTGGGATCAAGGCCGTAGCGAGAGGGGGAGGTATGAGGGTTCAAACCCCCTCCGAAATTTTAAAAATGTTAATTTGAATTTTTTTTCTAGCTACGGCCTTGGCTGCGACTTCACTTTTTCGTGCCATTTCCTTCCATCAAAAAAGCAACGCCTTCTCAATCGGGGTTTTAAATGAACACCTGATATTAATAATAGAAAATTAATTAAAACACTTGGCTTGCTTCACACATTTATTTATTTTTTTCAATGAATGAAACCTAAAACAATCCAAGTGTTTTAATTAATTTTCTATTAACATGTTAGTATTAATAAAACATTTTAGTAAATTTGAAACATTTCAATATATTAGAAATTTGTTTGTATTAATGACAGAAAATTGATTAAAATAATTGGTTATTTCACTGACTTTCTTTAATTCGTATTAATAAAACATTTTAGTAAATTTAAAACATTTCAGTACATTAGAAATTTGTTTGTATTAATAACAGAAAATTGATTAAAATAATTGGTTATTTCACTGACTTTCTTTAATGAAACAAACCAAGTGTTTTAACTAGTTTTGTATTATTAACATTTTAGTCGATAATTATTGTTAGTTAACAACTAATAATTTAATCGCCTGCTATACTAGAATTTATATAATTTCAATGTTATAAATTATAAATGTACATATCCCAATTTCTGCGTATATGCTGTAAATCTTCAGATATTCATTATTTTCTTAAAAGAGTTCAATTCAAAGCTATAAACAAGTGTTTTCCACTCCCAGGTTAAGCGTGAAGTAAAATTTCGAGTTTAGAAAAGCCTGAAAATTTGGTTTGGTCGTGTAGCGCGTAGCGCTACACGACCAAACCAAATTTTCAGGCTTTTCTAAACTCGAAATTTTACTTCATGCGCCACGCGAATAAAAACTGATTTCAAGTTAAGTTCAAAATATACTACTAAAGCAGTGTGCTTAAGATATATATTTTAAACTTCACAATAAATCAGTGTTTTATACGCGTGGCGCATGAAGTAAAATTTCGAGTTTAGAAAAGCCTGAAAATTTGGTTTGGTCGCGTAGCGCTACGCGCTACACGACCAAACCAAATTTTCAGGCTTTTCTAAACTCGAAATTTTACTTCATGCTTAATCTGGGAGTGGAAAACACTTGTTTATAGCTTTGAATTGAACTCTTTTAAGAAAACCAAATGTTCAGGCTTTTCTAAACTCGAAATTTTACTTCATGCTTAGTCTGGGAGTGGAAAACACTCGTTTAAAGCTTCAAATTGAACTCTAAAAAAAACAACGAATAACTAAAGATTTAAAGAAAATAAGCGGAATTTAGAATGTCATTATTTTTATAAAATCACATTACTTTTTCTTAATTATTTTACCTTAGAGAAACGTAAAGTGATAAATGTTAACACGAATGAATTCAGAATTCTCTCTACAAAAAAGGTAAATACATTTTGTTTCTAAAATAAATAGGGGAGCCAAAATTTGAATATTTCAAAATTTACATAGGGTTTCCTATGTTGCGTCCGCCAATTCAATACCCGGTATATATAATAAACACAAAGATATTTTTTCTATAAAAAGATAACATAATCAAGAGGAGAGAAAAAGAAAACATTATACCTAAACATAATGAAAAATACTTACAGATAACTGGGCTTCTTTAGATAAAATGAAATATTTTCAGATATTGACGTGTAAAATGATTTCAAATACATTTTTATTTTTAATTTTTTCAATTTTTAATAACAAACAATTATTTATTTACAAACATTTTACACGTCGATATCTGACAATTTTTCATTTTATCTAAAGAAGCCCAGTTATATGTAAGTATTTTTATTATGTTTTGGTATAATGTTTTCTCTTCTCTATTCTTAATTATGTTATCTTTTTATAAAAAAATATCTTTGTATTTCTTCTTGGATTTTGGAGGCGTTCACTTCGTGGTACATCTTCAATTTTGATATAAAGAAAACTCTTAACTTTTTTATACCACTTTTATTTTACTTCAGTGACTAGTTTCTAGTTTAATTGAAACTAGTCACTGAAGTAAAATAAAAGTGGTATAAAAAAGTTAAGAATTTTCTTTATATCAAAATCTTTGTATTTATTTATTTTAGTTTTAACTTGCCCTGAAGAAATTGAAAAAATCCAGCGAAATATTGACTAAATAAAAATAAAGTTTACTGGCTAAAAAGACAAATATAAATTTTAATTCCTGCCACTTTTCCCCAAAAAAATTATACAAGTTATTAATAAAATTATCAAAAACATCAATAAATTGAGAATATGCCGAATAATCACGTAACAAAATTGAGCATAGCTTACACAATCAGTAGAAACAACAAACTTTCTTCTAAAATTTATATTAGTTTTACCAAACCATGTCATATTTGTATATAGGCATACTACATACAATGTGCATATAATTTTTGAATCCTGCCACTTTTTCCCAAAAAATGTATAGAAGTTATTGATAAAATTATCAAAAACATCAAGAAATTGAGAATACGCCGAATAATCACGTAACAAAATTGAGCAAAGCTTACACAATCAGTAGAAGCAACAAACTTTCTTCTAAAATTTATATTACTTTTACCAAACCATGTCATGTTTGTATATAGGCATACTACATACAATTTGCATTAGGTGTAACAATGTATGTGGTAATCTATTTTCTTACACAACACTGTGTTTAAATTGAAACACGCGCAAAGCCAATAAAGTTACTTTGTTGTTAGAAACTGTATGTACCTGGCACGGTTAACTTGCTATTTCTGGAACAAAAAAGCTAATCAGATGCCATTAGGATTATACTATTGCCAAGTCTTTTGTGAAGATTAATGTATTATGCAATTACGGCTTTTATAAGTTTAAATATGTAAATTGAGAATTAATGAGAACCTTAAGGAAGAAAATTAGTAAATCTATTGTAACCAATGTGTATCAAATGAGTATTAAGTATCTTAAGAGCAATTAATTAAATAAGTAAGCGTTTAACCAAAATTAGAATAATAAGGTGAACATTGATAATGAAGGTTTAAATTAAATTACACTTGGTTTGTTTCACAATTTTTTTTACTTTACTATTTACTCGACTAGTTTCGCGTTTTAGAGCATTATCAGGAGTGCTCCTGATAATGCTGTAAAACGCGAAACTAGTCGAGTAAATAGTAAAGTAAATAAAAAAAATTGTGAAACAAACCAAGTGTAATTTAATTTAAACCTTCATTATCAATATTTAAAAATGTTTCACCAAGTGATAAGTGAGAAAATTATTCAAGAAATTAGGTGAACATTAACAACGTGGTTTGTTTCACATAAATTTAAAATAAAACATAATTTTTATTTTGGCTCTGAAAAATCAAAGTTTTTACGTCATTCTCAAAGAATAGTGTTTACCTAACTGTTCAAACATGTTTCACCAAGTATTAGATAAGAAATTAGTTAAAATTAAAATGCTGTTGAATTAACTCTTAATTCAGAGAAAATGTGGTTTCCAGGGCAACTAATATTTTCGATCCCCTTTAAATTTTTTATTAAAGAATTAAGCATTTTATTCTTTTATCCAGTATCCATTACTAATTGTCCTGGGAGGAATCTGTCAATCGTCAGGGGTGTATTACTTAGGTCATTTTAAGCAAAACATGTTATATCAACATAGGTGTGATTCGGAAAGGTTAGTAAATTATAGTTTGTTGAATAAAACTGCTCAAAATTGTACGAAGTAGGCTTTGGAAAACATTAACTGTGTGTTTTTAAGTTTGCGTGAAGTGATTATTACACTAATAAAGACTGTTATTTCTTACCTAACTTTTTATTTTTATCGTTAGATGTACATTTCGAGACACAAAGTGCTCATTATCAACAACAAACTGGAAAGCATTGCGCGCAATTATTTGTTTTGCTATCACTTCCCAGCAAACACACATACAGAGAGTTTTAAGTAATACCGAACATGCCAGAAAATGTTCACTGTAAATTTTCCTATGTTCGATTTGTTCTGGGACGCATCACAGCATTGAGTGCGATGTGATTGGCTACGATTTCCAATGGTAATATAGTCAACCCAATTTACATTCTTCTGGGTACGATTTCATTGGTTACGATTTTTAGTAGTTCTAATGTAAATTAGGACTAATGTAAATAGGGTACATGTAACGTCAAAATAAAATATGTCAGTTATTAAATCTTGTGCGTTTATGGTAAGTGCGGTGTGTGGACATATGGAACATACTTTTTTGTCCAAAGCAAGACATCAGCATTTCAAGACAATCAAGATTAATACTGTCCTGAAACATACAGAGAGTTTTTCTTTTAGGTATACGTATTTCAAATTCAGCCCATTTTCTGTAAATCCTTAGATATTCCTTGTTTTTTTAAGCTCGATTTAATGCTTTAAACGAGTATTTTCCACTCCCAGACTAAGCATGAAGTAAAATTTCGAGTTTAGAAAAGCCCTGTGAAAATTTGTCTCGGGTCGCGCAGCGACCCGAGACAAATTTTCACGGGGCTTTTCTAAACTCGAAATTTTACTTCATGCGCCACGCGTATAAAACACAGATTTTAAGTAAAGTTCGAATATACATAAATTTGACAATATTTTAGTATTTTATACGCGTGGCGCATGAAGTAAAATTTCGAGCCCTCGACAAATTTTCACAGGGCTTTTCTAAACTTGAAATTTTACTTCATGCTTAGTCTGGGAGTGGAAAACACTTGTTTAAAGCTATAAATTGAACAAAAAAAAAAACAGGGAATATCCGCAATTGTTGTATCAGTTCCATTTTTTGTCATTATTTTTTATAAAATCACATTACTTTTTCTTATTTATTTTAGCTGTTCATTTTCTAACATTAGTTGATTTTTAAAAGAGTTCAATTTGAAGCTTTAAACGAGTGTTTTCCACTCCCGGACAAAGCATGAAGTAAAATTTCGAGTTTAGAAAAGCCCCGTGGAAATTTGTCGAGGGTCGCGTAGCGACCCGAGACAAATTTTCTGGGCTTTTCTAAACTCGAAATTTTACTTCATGCGCCACGCGTTTAAAACACTAAAATATTGTGTAATTAATGTATATTTGAACGTCACTTGAAATCTGTCTTTTATACGCGTGGCGCATGAAGTAAAATTTCGAGTTTAGAAAAGCCCAGAAAATTTGTCTCGGGTCGCTACGCGACCCTCGACAAATTTTCACGGGGCTTTTCTAAACTCGAAATTTTACTTCATGCTTAGTCTGGGAGTGGAAAACACTCGTTTAAAGCTTTTTGTCATTATTTTTTATAAAATCACATTACTTTTTCTTATTTATTTTAGCTGTTCATTTTCTAACATTAGTTGATTTTTAAAAGAGTTCAATTTGAAGCTTTAAACGAGTGTTTTCCACTCCCAGACTAAGCATGAAGTAAAATTTCGAGTTTAGAAAAGCCCCGTGAAAATTTGTCTCGGGTCGCGCAGCGACCCGAGACAAATTTTCTGGGCTTTTCTAAACTCGAAATTTTACTTCATGCACCACGCGTTTAAAACACTAAAATATTGTGTAATTTATGTATATTTGAACGTCACTTGAAATCTGTCTTTTATACGCGTGGCGCATGAAGTAAAATTTCGAGTTTAGAAAAGCCCAGAAAATTTGTCTCGGGTCGCTACGCGACCCTCGACAAATTTTCACGGGGCTTTTCTAAACTCGAAATTTTACTTCATGCTTAGTCTGGGAGTGGAAAACACTCGTTTAAAGAATCAAATTGAACTCTTTTAAAAAACAATGAATGTCGGAAAATTTACAGCTTATGCATGTTTACCTAAAAAAAATCACTGTATCTTCAATTCATTGTAAGTTACGCAGTCAATAAAGTAATAAATACACCTACATTATCTTCATTGAGTATTTTGTTAGCAAATAAATGAAAATTGCAATGTTTGCCAAATAAAGCAGCACACCTAACAACCCAATGTTGTTGTGCTGACAGCAGTACTAGGTGCGGTACTTGCAAACCTGCCTCGCCACGCTCTTCAAATTTGGAATATTTATATTTATAGCTGCCTAAAGGCCGTTTTGTTAGCACAATGGGCCTAATAAGGCCTAAGTGCAGTGCAGAAATGCGCACTCCCCAAAGGACCAGGCAGTTTTTGGACGGCATTTTTGCTGGTACACCCAAAGCAACGTACTTGGGCTGGTCCTGATCAAATGGTTTACACAATACGCTGAATCGAAGTTCTTAATAATCTCCAGTGAAATTGAAGCAATGTATAAACTTATCTTGAAATATTAGCAAACGGAAGTAACAGGATTCTGCTTTTCTATTATTTTTGCGATTAAGCTAAACCTGTTCTCCTCTATCTCATTTTTCTTTTCTGTTTAATATTAATATTCCATTAGTGATGTAGGCGATTATTGAATGACACATTTCATTTTGACGTTAAATGTAAGTTGCGGTAGAGCTACTAAAAACTAAAATTGCGTCAGAACTACTAAAATCAGCCAATGAAATCGCACTCAATGCTTTGATGCATCCCAGAACACATCGAACATAGGAAAATTTACATTGAATATTTTCTGGCATGTTCGGTGTTACATAAAACTCTCTGTATATTATATATGTAAGATATATGTATCTTATATGTATTAGATAAATATTATGTATATATTATATGATTTGGTTTGCTGGGTTGTAAGTTAACCTAACTGGGAAAAGTGATTATTTTAAACATGCCTTTAGCGTTTGCCATTTAATAATATGCAGATATTAATTTTATTTGTGGCTTATGTAATGGTATATGGATAAATATCTCTCGATTTGGTAGTTTATAACGATGTGTGAAACCCTAATGATATTCCAGCACCGCAGCTCTAGCGTTATCATTACAAAAGCAGTCAATAAAATGACTATCTGCATATTCTTCATTGTTAAATATTAAAGGCATGTTTAAAATAATTAAATTTACCAGTTAGGTTAACTTACAAGTGACAGCAAAACAAATAATTGCGAAGCAATAGTTTTCAATGCCTACTCCTTACAATTTTTAACAGTTTTCTTTAACAAGCCATTATTCACTAACCTTTCTGAATAGGATCTATGTTGATATAGTAGTGACATTTTTGTTTGATTAAACCATTTAAAAAAAAAATGATTCAAAATTGTTGATCTTAGAGTATATTAACAGAACGCAATGTTTAAATTACAGAAATGTCCTCAAGCTAATAGCGTTTTTTGCTTAATGCCCTAGTGCGCACTAGTGCTGCACTCACCGAGGTTTTGCGTTTTCTGCTTCCGAACTGTTTACACAAAAATGCGCATTAGAGCCGATTGAGAGCAAGAAAGCGACACTGGCCCATGTAGTAAGTGCTCCATTTCCAGTGCAGTTATTTTAGCGGACAAAATACCGCGGTTTGAAAACAAAGATGACGGCACTACCCGCGTTTGGTGCGCACCGATTCTATGTAAGCCGAAAAGTAATGAAGTAGACCAGTGGTTCTCAATCATTTTCGGTTCCTGGCGCCCTTTATGTATCAGAATGTGTCAGCGGCGCTCCAAATCAAAATATTGGTCCAACTAACGTTCCTCATCATTGACATTTGTTGATGTAAAGCCAAAATTATTTTTGCAACGCCCCTGTAGCCCAGCCGCGGCACACAGTTTGGGAATCACTGAAGTAGACAAAAATTGATTGTTGGTGTGCACCGATTCTATGTAAGCCGAAAAGTAATGACGTAGACCAGTGGTTCCCAATCATTTTCGGTTCCTGTCGCCCTTTATGCATCAGAATGTGTCCGCGGTGCTCCAAATCAAAATATTGGTCCAACTAACGTTCCTCATCATTGACATTTGTTGATGTAAAGCCAAAATTATTTTTGCAACGCCCCTGTAGCCCAGCCGCGGCACACAGTTTGGGAATCACTGAAGTAGACAAAAATTGATTGCTCTATCAATTTGAGTATTTTTGTACAAATAGTCATGTTGCGATTTTTTTTTTACTATCTTCGCAATCTCTCTGGGTTTCTAACATGTCTACTCAATTTTAATATTTCGAAAAGTATGTAATCTTTCTTGAAGTACTTTTTCGAAACTTAAAAATTGTCGATAATTGTTTTTGAGTTTCGTGAAGAGTATAATCATAAATAATTAACACTGTTGTATCCTTTCTTCACACTTTATTTTCTAATGGTTAGATATATATTTCAAGTGCTAAGCACTCATTTTCAATAACAACAGTTGTTATTGAAAATGAGACTTAAAAATTGTGTTTAATACAAGCACTTAAAGTTGAATTTTGTTGGATTTATTGTTTTTCCACGATTTTTAAGAGGTGAATATTTTTTATTATTGGGAGTTCTTTGTAATGCTTAAAAGAGTGTCTGTGATTTTTTTTAAATTTATTATTGCTCTTTAATTGCCCTTAAGGCGATTTTTTTTACTATCTTCGCAATCTCTCTGGGTTTCTAACATGTCTACGCAATTTTAATATTTCGAAAAGTATGTAATCTCTCTTGAAGTACTTTTTCGAAACTTAAAAATTGTCGATAATTGTTTTTGAGTTTCGTGAAGAGTATAATCATAAATAATTAACACTGTTGTATCCTTTCTTCACACTTTATTTTCTAATGGTTAGATATATATTTCAAGTGCTAAGCACTCATTTTCAATAACAACAGTTGTTATTGAAAATGAGACTTAAAAATTGTGTTTAATACAAGCACTCAAAGTGGAATTTTGTTGGATTTATTGTTTTTCTACGATTTTTAAGTGGTGAATATTTTTTTTTATATTGGGAGTTCTTTGTAATGCTTAAAAGAGTGTCTGTGATTTTTTTTAGATTTTTTATTGCTCTTTAATTGCCCTTAAGGCGGCATTGGTAGCGGACCCTCGTATTGCGTGGTCTTGCACCTCCTAGTTACGCCGCTGTTTGTCACATTTAATTAAAAAAACGTCAAATTTATACACTTATTACTGCCTCTGTATTTAAAAGAGTGGCATCCATCTTGACCTCTTTAGGCGCCAAATTCAAACTAAATCAAATTGACTGGACGCGTGTCAATCATTATAGAATATAAATTGATTGTGAGTTACGTGAAGATCAAATTAATTTAACGAATAAAGCACTAATAACCTTTCTTCACACTTTTGTGAAGAAAGGTTATTAGTGCTTTATTCGTTAAATTATAGAATATGATTGGTTTCGGTTGAATTTGACGCCTAAAAGCGTCAAGATGGATGCCAGTTTGCGCTACTCTCTTAAATACAATGACGCTAACACTACTCCGTTTCCCGCGTCATCTGGCATCAAGTACTAATTCCCAAAAGCCCCACTAATCCCCATCAAGCCTAACAAGAATGTATTTTCCTGCTCCCTCTCATGAATACGCTCAAACAGCTTTAACGAGCACCGATTCTCTATCTCCCTTCACTCCGCTGGTAAAGTTCCGTATACCCATAAAGCCTAACGAGCGCAAATTCTCCCTCTCTCTGTTCTCTGACAGGAAAAGTTCAGAATCCTCATCCAGCCAAACGAGTACAAATTCTACCCATCTCTCTCTATCCCATTGCGTTAGAAAAGTTCGAGTACGAATTCTCCGTTGGAAATGTTCCCCATCATGCCAGACGAGAGCACCAATTCCCTCGCATCTCTCTCGTCCTGTTGGAAAAGTTTCCTCTCTCTCATCCTGTTGGAAAAGTTCCCTCTCTCATCCCGTTGGAAGTGTTCCATGCCGTAGATCCCGCAGAGTGCTATTCCGAGAGCACCGAAGGGAATGAAAGCAAGCATTGGGGTTCGTTCCAAGAGCTCGATCGATTCGCGCCCGAAAAACCCATTTACAAAATCCCCCCGACGTCCTTCGTTCCTAATGGATCTACTCGATCTTTCCCTCCCTGATAAAGTAAGAGAGCACGAGCACGGCATCGATCGATATTCGACATTCTACCAACTCGAATTGAAAGCTGATGATGTATTGTTTGCACAAGTTGTACTGCTGCTTGTACGTGAACTTTGGAAGTAAAATGAAATAAGAGGGGAACGAAAAAAAAAAAACAGAGTGAGAGACTGTAATAAGGGAAGACAAGGAATGAAAAAAGAAGGAAAGTTGGGTTAGATTGAATGAAATAAGGGCAAAAGGAAAGGGAGAGACGTGTAAAGTTTTAGATTGAAGTTAGAGGGAAAGAAACGAAGTTTGAGTTGTGTAGGCAGCTTCAGGCGAACTTTTGGAGGAGACGAAAAAGAGGAAAAAGTGGGAGCTTGATAAGAAGAAGCTTTATGTTGATACAAAGCTTCAGAAAATTTAGTTGGGAAAACGAAAATTAAGTTTGGTATATAAAGATATGATAAGAAAGCACAGAATGAGAAAACCTGTATTATATATTTTATGGTGAATTCATTCGTTAAATAAAAATAATAGATTGTGTAAGAAGTATCGAAAAATGTAAGGATCTATAATCTGTTTTTTTTTAATATGACCAATCAAATTTGATATTTTAAGAATTTAGTGGTGTGGTGCAGATTGTGTGTTTTAAGTTCACATAATCTACAAATTAAAAGTTGTTTTACAACATAACATGTGATTATGTTGTAAAACAACTTTTAATTTGTAGGTTATGTGAAGGGAAATGTGACAATTATGACAATTCAATGAACTCACAAACATTACGATTACGAATGTATCACCGCCTCAAATTATTTGTATCTACTACCAATTTAATAAAGTGTCCCTAAGGATCAGGTAGGATAGGAGGATTAGGAAATATTTCTTGCTCAGAAATATCTGTCTTCTTTATTATCTGCCCATTTACATGTTCAAATATTAAAAAAGTTCTAAATACAAGGAATTTTTCTTTTAAGTATACATGTTAGGATTTTTTAATGTAAATTTTTAGACATTCGTGATCTTATTAAAAACTTTCAATTTGAAAACTCTACGAGTGTTTTCCACTCCCAGACTAAGCATGAAGTAAAATTTCGAGTTTAGAAAAGCCTGAAAATTTGGCTTGGTCGCGTAGCGCAGCGGAGCGACCAAGCCAAATCAGGCTTTTCTAAACTCGAAATTTTACTTCATGCGCCACGCGTATAAAACACTGATTTCAAGTGAAGTTCAAAATATACTGCTTATGATTTAATAAAGAAAACACTTGGTTAAATTTCACTAATATTTTGGTTTTTTTATTCCAACTAGTTTCGACTTTGAGTCATTCTAGTTGGAATAAAAAACCAAAATATTAGTGAAATTTAACCAAGTGTTTTCTTTATTAAATCATAGTTAAATATGTTTCACCACGTGAAAGATGAGAAACTTGTTCAAGATATACTGCTTAGTTCTAATCACATGTTCATTAATTTTACAAATGTTTATATGGAATATGTGAAAGTATACTCATTTAACAAGTTACTAATATAATACTGGATATTTAATTAAAACACTTGGTTTGTTTCACTAAATTAGTGAAACAAACCAAGTGTTTTAATTAAATATCCAGTATTATATTCAAAAATGTTTCACCACGGGTTAAGTGAGAAATTAATTAAAGATAAAGTTACTAATATCTCAAAATTTGTGATACTGTTATAGCAGGACTGCAACTGTTCGCAGTAAATACACCCTAAGTTTGGTCATATTAAAAAAACAGATTATATACAATTTGATTACAGTTCGGAGTTTTGTAAAAAAGTTGTATATTGGATTGCCTAATAACACAGCATAAATTACAATAAACGCAATGCAGTCATTCTTATTGCCTAAAAACTGTAAACTTTATGCCCTCTGACACTATTGTCGAAAAGTTCATAATCAAGAGTATTATCAAACAACTGTTCACCGGAAGTAGTTGTTTCAATGGATATTTATCGTCTTAAATTGTCTTATTAATTAAGACACTGTTTGCATTTTCACGAATAGTTTTTTCGTAATTTTATATATTATGTTTAAAGTGTGCCAACTATAAGAAGCGAAAGCTTATTTTCTCAAATTCAAATATTTTTGAATTTGAATTTATCTTGTTTCAACTGTTCACTTCCAGGAGTTTGAGAGTTGTTCACTATTAATACCCTAAGGAGCGGGTGGATTAAAAATGAATAACTCTCAAACCCTAATATGCTTGAAACAAGGGTGATAGG
The DNA here is from genome assembly GCA_932526585.2 of Philonthus cognatus. NCBI lineage: Eukaryota > Metazoa > Arthropoda > Insecta > Coleoptera > Staphylinidae > Philonthus > Philonthus cognatus. The sequence continues at coordinate 52,895,371 of OW052248.1, forward strand.
TTGCAAGTTATGAAAACAAATCATTTTAAACTATTAACTGTCTTTTATAATACCTAATCTATCACAATGTCTTTCTTAATACGCGGAAAAGTGAATAAGAAATATATCTTCACAAAAATAAACCCAAAAATAGTTAATTATCTAACTAATACGTGAAGTAGATCATTTGTGCACAATATGCGAGTTTAATCGTAAAAAGAGCACAAAATCCCTTCATACTAGTGGTGGCTCATCCATAAAGGCTGCGGGACTGTAGTATAAATATGCATATATACATATTTTAGACGTATTCCAGTTTATTTTAGTAATATATTTTTGTAGGAATGAGCGAAGAGAAAAAATCGGTAAAATATTTACATAGAATACAATTTTCTAGCTTGACACTGAATAAAGAAACATCTCACTAAAACTTTGGAGTGCGTACCTATTTAAATTATTATACATAAACGGAATTTTTCTATTAAGTGTATACAGGGTGTCCCGTTTAAGCAGTCGATGCATAGGTATCTACTAAACGGTAAGAGATAGGGAATCGGTTAAATGGGAGAAAATATGCAGGACAATGAGTACTATCTATGCCCGGTGTGAAATCAACAAAAAAGTAGAATGTTCAGAGCACACTGCGAATTAAAGCTCAAACGACTGTAAAATGTTGCATTCGGGTAATAAGGGATTAGTTTTGAATTATCGGGAGGGTTTAGAAATAAGTAAAGCCATAAAGGCGGGAAAAAAACGTGGTCAATGACAACGAGGACCTTTGGAATTCCCCGATAATTAGAGCGCTTATTACCTGAAATGCCCACATCTAGTATATATAATCAATTTTGCTCTTTTGTACACCATTCTTGAAAATGGCATTAAGTCGAAACTAGGTGAAAATAAAACAATTTATTAGTAAAACAAACCAAGTGAATTTCAATCAAATACCTATATATTAAACCGTTATATTCCTTTATAACTTAGTTATTATTGATTGAGGATATTTTTTGACATTATTGGGACACTTTTTTATGCATTTTCATAATATGTAGTTAGTTTTAACACGAAGCGAATATTTTCCAAGATATGCATACCAACTTCATTTTTTGTTTTTATTTAAGTTTAATTTAATATACCATATGGTGGTTTTATTTTTATTTTGGGAAAATTAGATAAGATTTTTCTATTTTTTAATATGTTTGGTACTATAATTGTGTTAAAAACCTATTTAATTTGTTACCCACTTGTACTGAATTTATAATGTCTGAATATTCTTTTCTTCTAATATAAAATTTTACAGCCTACTAGAAAAATATATTTTTTTTTGTATAATAAACTTGTCGTATGATACACCAAATTAAAGAAAATAAAACAATCTTCTGCCATCCTTTTCTTTAACCCCCGTCCTGCTGTCCTAAATAACCTCCAAGTTGCCGAAAGATCAGCCCTTAGAGTGCTTACCAAAATTAGACACCCCCAAAACCCACTTCACAACCCGTCAAACCAACTCCTCTATGAAAAATGCAACATTATCCCAATTGATAACCGCCTGAAACTCCTGGCAAATAAATTCGCCCTAAACCCATTTATTTAGAATATCATCCACAAACCTGTATCATTCACTTTCTTATATCATAAAAAAATATATCATAAAAATATATATATATATATATATATAAATATATATATATATATATATATATATATATATATATATATATATATATATATATATATATATATATATATATATATATATGTTAAAACGTAGATTTTCGCGGGCGTAACATGTATCACTGCGTATTTTCTTGGCTCTGGTCCATTTTATTTTTAATTCTTAAAAAAAAAAGAATTAAAAATAAAATGGACCAGAGCCAAGAAAATACGCGGGACCAAACCCGAAGAAACAGTGATACATATATATATATATATATATATATATATATATAATGACTAAATAAAATACATTAAATAAATAATAACAGGCCGAAAGACCACTGGTCGATAGCCGATTTGCGGAAATATGTAAAATATATACGAGGTATTATAATATTTGTTAATGTATTTTTGTATATATTTCTGTAAATAAAGATGTTTATATATATAAAACAATCTATAAAATGAGCTCATAGCTGACTTTGATGTTCATATAAAAAAATGAAGTAAGTATGCGCATCTCAGAAAATATTTGCTTCATGGTAAAATTAACTACACATCGAACAAGAAAAATTCGAATTCAAAACTATTTGAATTCGAGAAAATAAGCTTACGCTTCTTATAGTTTGCACACTTTAAACAAAATATATAAAATTATAAAATTGTTATTCGTGAAAATAACATTTCATTGTATAATTCAATATCCGGAGGTGTATTTGCACGGGAAGTAGTTGTTTCAATGAATATTTATCGTCTTAAGTTGTCTTATTAATTAAGACATTGTTTGCATTTTCACGAATAACATTTTCGTAATTTTATATATTTTATGTAACTACACATTATTAAAAAGCATTAAAAAGTGCCTTAACAATGTCAAAAAATCATCTTTCCACCAACAAAAAAGTAGGACGTTCAGAGCTTACTGCGAAAAAACGATTTTGGCGAGTTTTTCTTTTCTTTTATAACTTAGTTATTATTCATGATATTATAACTAAGTTATAAAAGAAAAGAAAAATCGCCAACATCGGTTTTTTCGCAGTGAGCCCTGAACGTTCAATTTGTTTGTTGGTTTAACACAGTTGGTTTTACACCGGACATAATTAGTACTCATTGTCCTGCATATACATTTTAGGCATTCATTGTTTCTTTTTTAAAGCATTCAATTTAAAGTTTCGAAAAAGTAATTATACTAATTGATTAAGTATGAAGTCAAATTTCGAGTTTAGAAAAGTCTGAAAATTTGGTTTCAGGCTTTTCTAAGACATTCTTGTTGGAGTTACGTGAAGTGTTAGTTTTAAATAAGTAGTATTTATATTTCTTTATCTTTACTAAATAGGAATATACCTACTACTTATCTATAGACCAGTGATGGGGAAACTACGGCCCGCGGGCCAAGTCCGGCCCGCGGAAAGGTTCAATTCGGCCCGTTTAAGAGTGCCGTGGTGAGAATGTTTGAACGCGTTCTTACTTCGTAATGTGACGACCCGCATAAAAACTACCTACCTACGATTAAGCATTATTCTTTGGCCCGCTACGATTGTCTGGTTATTACAAATGGCCCGTCTTAAAAAAAGTTTCCCCACCACTGCTATAGACTATTCTAAACTAGAAATTTTACTTCATGCTTAATCAGGGAAAGCTTCAAATTAAACTTAAAAAAAAAACAACGAATATCTGAAGATTTACATTTATACGCTATAATTAGAATATTTATACTTAAAAGTAAAACTCCCTGTATAATAAATCCATAATTTTAAAAGTTGGTAGCATATGCTGTACGCGATTAAACTTTCAACATATATTCAATCCTACACTATTAAACACTTCATGCAAAATACGTCAACCTTTTCAATTCCCGTCATGCCATTACGCAAGTCCTTGGAATTGCTAACGCTAACTAACAGTAAGTCAAGAAACTTCGTCTATTTCGCTCGCGGCGAGCATTGAACCCGCTACGAATAGACGATTTCATGCTTTAGAAAGTAGAATATAACCAAGCCACTGGAAAGAATTGACTAACATACAAAAGTTATAGGAGGTATGGTAGTATTCTATTTAAAAGAAGATAAACGGGGACACCAAATAATATATTTATAACTCTGACGAATAACGCACTAACTAAGAGCCTTTCTTCACACTTTTATTTGAATTACCAAATGTACATTTAGGACACACAGTGAGCATTATCATTGGATTAACATTGTTAATCCATTGATAATGGTCACTTTGTGTCCGAAATGCACATTTGGTAATTTAAATAAGTGTGAAGAAAGGTTATTAGTGCTTTATTCGTTTATTTAATTTGATCTTCACGTAACCCAATCAATCAATTTATTTATTATTTATTCGTTAATTAAATTTGATCTTTACGTAATCCAATCAATCAATTTATTTATAACTCTGTATCTTTTATGTGTGTTTTCTATTACCTTTTAAATCGCTAATATTTAAAAGTTGATGGTACTATTATACTTATAAGAATATAAACGGGTACATCAAATAAAATATTTATTACAATATACTATGCGATCGTTTAAATTATGATTAAGAGTAGGCGGCATTTTTTTTGTGCGGTTGCCCAGAATGCAAATTGAATGGTGGAATAAATTTAAGGTTATGCTAAACTATGTGTTAACAATCTAATTTAAAACTCAGAGCCTACTCTAAATAAAATTCTGAATAACTTTTTGATTTTCAAAAAAGTGTGTTTATTTTCACAACAATTGTTTCGCAAATTTATTGCTTCTTCAGGTGAAAACTTTTATTCAACTGAAGAAGCAATAAATTTGCGAAACAATTGTTGTGAAAATAAACACACCTTTTTGAAAATCAAAAAGTTATTCAGACCTTTATTTATACAAAGTGAATATGGATTTTCAACACCTCAACGTATTATCAATCAACCTACTCTAAATCATGTTTTAAACCCTGGGTCTCCAAACTATCTTCTTCGCGGGCCACAAACACAATTCTACATAATAAAGTCGGCTAAGATCCGATTAATTTTATAAAATTATGACAAATTTAAGGAACAATTGTTACAATATTTCAAAATATGACATTTACAAAAAAAATTACAAACAATCGCGGGCCGGATTCATGCAAGTCGCGGGCCGGATTTGGCCCGCGGGCCGTAGTTTGGAGACCACTGTTTTGAACGATCGCACTGTATTTTTGATGTGTTTTGTATTATGTATTAAATCGCTAATATTTTTTCAAAAAAAACAACCTGCATAATAAAACAATAAAAAAAATATAATAATCAAACTGAATTATTAATAGACGCTAGTAGAAAGTTTTAAGATTACATTTATATGCAGCTTATTGTGGAACTTAACTTTCTAACATTAATAAGACAGTAAATAACTGCGTTATTAATAAACAACAATGTAGAGCTCAAATATTCGTGAAAAGAGTAAATAGCGTTGCTTAGTTGATTTTTGCAACAGTCTGCTAGCGATTAAGTTAATAAGGCAGTGCATGTCTAGTTCTTAAATTTATATTTCTAGGTTGGGTACTCTAGCATGATGCCAACACATATCAACGATGCCAACACATATTTTAAAGCAATTGAAGTAGTAGCGTACATACAGGGACATTTTCTTTTAAGTATACATATCCCGATGTATATATTTTGTTTTTTATTATTGGCCAACCAGATCTGGTGATTTTTTGTAATGTTAGATATTTGGTTGGATCCTCTGATTGTAATTCTGACTTTTGCCTTTAACATAAATTTGAGGTTATGTTTTCCACATGGTTGCTATGTGCATAAGGATTAATTAAGTGGCGGAACATTACTTTCGGCATGTTATTACCGATTTTCTGTCAAATAATTAATCAATTGCAACATATTTTAAAGCAATTGAAGTAGTAGCGTACATACAGAGACATTTTCTTTTAAGTATACATATCCCGATGTATATATTTTGTTTTTTATCATTGGCCAACCAGATCTGGTGATTTTTTGTAATGTTAGATATTTGGTTGGATCCTCTGATTGTAATTCTGACTATTGCCTTTAACATAAATTTGAGGTTATGTTTTCCACATGGTTGCTATGTGCATAAGGATTAATTAAGTGGCGGAACATTACTTTCGGCATGTTATTACCATTTTTCTGTCAAATAATTAATCAATTGCAACATGGCATTCATATATCAATGTAATTATTACATGACTAACAGTAGGGACACCCAAAAAATCAATAAACCTAAGAAACATAAATCCCAAATCAGGTTGGTCAATAAAAAAAAAAACCGAATATACGCTGTCATTTTCCAGGAATTCATTGTTTTTATCGAAGATTTAATTTAAGCTACCTAGTGGCAATACTCGTAACTCCTTGTTTAAGCACATTTCAGGCTATTCTAAACTCGAAATGTTACTCCAAGCGTAGTGATGTTACTGGTTATGTAACGCGATAACTACATCTGCTCATGCGCAATTGATCATTTATTAAAAAATATATCGTATGTTCAATAAAATAAAACCCTCTAGAGTGCTATGGAATATATTGTAGGTTGGCAATTCTGAAATTATACATTATAATTATTATGCCTGACGTTTTATATGACAAGTCCTAAAGCGTGTAGCCAACATAAATTAAGAAAAAGATAAAATCATAGCACTCTAGAGGTTTTTTTAATTGAACATACGATATATATTTCTTAGGGTATGGACATTTTTTTTTCGAATCCAAATGTGTGTGATTCGAATCCTTATAAAAGGATTCGAATATTTATAAAAGGATTAGAATACTTACAAAAGCATTTGAATCGTCAAAAATAATTCGAATTAATTGTGAGGATTACCATGACATTTTTTTGTGTGTTTTTAAATTTCTCGTTAAATCACTGTCTTATACGCGTGGCGCATGAAGTAAAATTTCGAGTTAAGAAAAGCCTAGAAAATTTGTCTCAGCTCGCTGCGCGCGGAATGTCCTGAAATTTTGCAAAGGTTTGGAGTACGTTAAGGCTTTCAACTTACTCTAAACCTTTGCAAAATTTCAGGACATTCGGATAAACCGTTCTCAAAATATTTCGCTGTTTCCATACTTTTCAAAGTCCGGTTTATGGATGAAAAGACAAGTATTTTTTAAAAAAAGTATATGGTTGTAATCAGAATTATAAGGTCTATAAAAGTTGTAAAATAAAAAAATCGAATTCTATTTAAAAAAATTCAAGATGGCGTCCGTATGTGAAAATCCTGAGAATCATTTTTGATTTTTTCACGCCAAATTGTTCAAGAAAATATCCCATTTAGAAATCCCAATTTTGATGGTTCTGTTTTTAGTCGTTTTCACGTGAGAGCCGTGTTTCCATACTTTGTAGCGACCCTGTATTTGAGAAAATGATTTTTCAAGCAGGGTTCTGGGTCTTTTGAGAATCGTAACTGCTTAATCATATTAAAGCTACTTGAGAAAGACTTAACAGACACTTAAGAGAGTTTTCTGAAACAAAAATCTCGAAAAAGTCTTATGTCAATTACAAGGAACGTATTTAAGCAATGCGAGGGATTATGTTATACTGTTTATGCTTATAAAAATGCGTTTCTTCCGTTTAATTCTTTCATGGAAATTTACTCCAAACGAATGATTTCACTCCCAGACTAAGCATGAAGTAAAATTTCGAGTTTAGAAAAGCCTGAAAATTTGGCTCGGGCGCGTAGCGAAGCGGAGCGACCGAGCCAAATTAGGCTTTTCTAAACTCGAAATTTTACTTTATGCGCCACGCATATATACTGCTTAGGTGCCGTGCGATTATTTAAACTATGATTCAGAGTAGGCGGCATTTTTTTGTGCGGTTGCCCAGACTGCTAATTGAATAATGGAATAAATTTGAGGTTATGCTAAACTATGTGTTAGCAGTCAGTAGTGCCAATCTAATCTAAAACCAGAGCTGGGCAGGACTCGAATCCTTTTAGTGGATTCAAAGGAGGCATTCGAATACTTTAGTTCAACTGGATTCGTGATCCGGATTCGTTCCGTTTTTTTTTTAAGGAATCGTAATCGAATCCATATGTGGGTGATTCGAATCCTTATAAAAGGATTCGAATATTTATAAAAGGATTCGAGTATTTATAAAAGGATTCGAATATTTATAAAAGGATTCGAATACTTACAAACGGATTTGAATCGTCAAAAATAATTCAAATTAATTGTGATGATTAACATGAAAAATGTCTTTTGTGTGTTTTTAAATAATAATAATAATAATAATAATAGCCTTTATTGCCCAAACGGAAAAACCCAATACAGGACAAAATCAAAATAATATAATAGATTCAAAAATTACAGTAATAACATTACAGATATAGAAAATGTAAAATATAGAAATAAAGAGAAATAAAAAAATAAATAAAAAGAACAAAATATGACATATAATAAAAAAAAAATAAACGCACTTAACGATAAAATGATAACATGAAAATGATTATTATTAATGATTATGATTAAATGTCTCGTTAAATCACTGTTTTATATGCGTGGCGCATGAAGTAAAATTTCGAGTTTAGAAAAGCCCAGAAAATTTGTCTCGGGTCGCCCCCCCTCCACGAAATTTTCATAACCCCCTCCGTTTTTTTCTTTCCAAGGCCGCCTTGGTCCTTCTTTCAGCTTAATAGTAATTTTTTTATTCTACTACCACTAGTTTTTTCTGTTACTAGTAGTAGTAGTCTGCTGGTAGCAAGGTATCTAAAGCTACAACCATCTGAGGTAGAAGTTCTGGCTGGTAATAGTGCTAGTTGTTTCTGCTAGTAGAAATAGTGTTTTCCGCAAAACAGCCTATTTTTTGTAAATCTTTAGATATTCCTTGCTTTTTATTAAGTTGAATTCAAAGCTTTAAACGAGAGTTTTCCACTCCCAGGCTAAGCATGAAGTAAAATTTCGAGTTTAGAAAAGCCCCGTGAAAATTTGTCGAGGGTCGCGCAGCGACCCGAGACAAATTTTCGGGCTTTTCTAAACTCGAAATTTTACTTCATGCGCCACGCGTACAGAACACTGATTTGAAGTGAAGTCCAGAAACACACAAATACATCTCTAATCAGAGTAACAGGGAGTCAGATATTTATTCTATTATCAACGATGTTCAGCGTTAATAATAAATAATTAAGTTTTAAATATTTTTGTTAAAACAACTGGTAACGATATTTATATAATAATGGTTGCAAAAGAATAATAAAATCAAATTTATTCTTAAAGGATTTGTATTCGTGTATTCGAATCATATTTATCTCTTACGAATCCTTTATTCGAGTATTCGTGATTTGAATCATATTAGGTGATTCGGATTCGTGATTCGAGTCCTTTTTACGAGGATTCGTCCCAGCTTTGTCTAAAACTCAAAGTCTACTTTAAATCATGTTTTAATCGATCACAGGCTATGTACATTTATGAATTAATAAGTCATGGCATTATAATTAAATAAACTCGTTTTGTTATGACATTTAAGGTTATGTAAAACACGGATCCTGTGCCTTAAACTAGGAATACGATGTTATTAAATTATTAGTTTAAACTAATCTATTATATGGTTTCATTAATACGAAAATGTTGATATCATCCTTAGTATAGTGGTAAAGCTGTATGCTAACGTCTATTAATAAGGCAGTATATGTTTAGTTTGTCTGGTATTAATGTCCATTTCAGTTTTAATGTTTAGAAAGAAATACAAAGCCTACATTAAATCATGTTTTAAACGATCGCACGCTATGTACATTTATAAATTAATAAGTCATGGCATTATAATTAAAAAAAATCGTTTTGTTATGACATTTAAGGTTATGTAAAACACGGATCCTGTGACTTAAACTAGGAAAACGATGTTATTAAATTATTAGTTTAAACTAATCTATTATATTGTTTCATTAATACGAAAATGTTGATATCATCCTTAGTATAGTGGTAAAGCTGTATGCTAACGTCTATTAATAAGGCAGTATATATTTAGTTTGTCTGGTATTAATGTCCATTTCAGTTTCAATGTTTAGAAAGATATACACGCCTCGTGAGTCTCTCGACTATTCCCATTTTAAGTTTTCGTGCTTTATCTTCTTTGTTATCACCGCTTTACAGATTACAGTGTCTATACGCCTTTACAAAACTATACATATGTATAGCGCTCATAATATATGTATGCATACTGTGCCTTCGCTCACTCTCTCTTTCTCTCTTTCTGTCGAGAAATGTGGTTGTGGTGGTTTCAGTGCACAATGCTTTTCCGGTGCTGTAAAAATAAAGTTGGTTTATAAACCGGTATAACCGGATAATGGCACGTTTTTATTTGGTTCTATAAACCCGACGAACGTGAAATGTTGAATAGATTATTATTCTCCTCTGCCATAAAGAATACTACCAAATTATACGGAAAGTGCAAAGAACAAACTGATCTGTATTCTGTTGTAAGAGAAGCGTATCTGAGTGAGCGTTGAGTGTGCTCACAGGTAAAAGCATTTATTTGTTCTGTTTTAACTGCCTTGGCATCTACGTATTTCTCGAAGGGAATTATTCACGTCCTTATGTTAGGTTCAGAGTGTTGTTAAATTTAACAGACTATCTGGTTATATTATCTTTGCTAATGTTATATTTAATGGAGCGTTAATTTTAATTATTTAATCAATACCTTCCTTGCATTATGTTCCAAAATGTGAACATTTTTAACAACAGATTGTATATAAATTAAAATTGACCTATTAAGGCAGAGGTTTCCAAACTTTTTGAGGTCTAGAGCTACTTTTATTTATTTATTTATTTACGGAAAAAATCCATTTTTATACATTTAAATATACAAAATACTTAAAGCTATTATAAAATGTAGATCATACATGTTATATATACAGGGTCGCTACAAAGTATGGAAACACGGCTCTCACGTGAAAACGGCTAAAAACAGAACCACCAAAATTGGGATTTCTAAATGGGATATTTTCTTGAACAATTTGGCGTGAAAAAATCAAAAATGATTCTCAGGATTTTCACATACGGACGCCATCTTGAATTTTTTTAAATGGAATTCGATTTTTTTTTATTTTACAACTTTTATAGACCTTATAATTCTGATTACAACCATATACGTTTTTTTAAAAATACTTGTCTTTTCATCGATAAACCGGACTTTGAAAAGTATGGAAACAGCCAACGAGTACTTTTTCTAAACCAAATCAGATACCTAGAATTTTAGATCTAATTTGTCGGGACATGGTTTTTTTAAAAGTAAAGGGTGACAGTTGTTTGAGGTTAGAGGGAATTTTATTAAAAATTTTGTATATATTGTATTTAAAACATCTCTTAAAAAAGGTGGTTTTGAATTTAGGAGGTGAGATGGTTCCTCTAAACCTCAAATTGATATTGTGGACAATCTTGTTGTAGAGGTAAATTTAGGAAAACTACTAATAAATCATAAATCCCCCATAGACAAATTTAAAAAGTGTGGAGTGTACAAATTAAAGTGCAGTGAATGTGATGCATTATACATAGGCCAAACGGGAAGAACTTTTCAGACAAGACTAGCAGAACATAAAAAATCAATCATAAATAACAAACACTGTACAACGATTTCAAAACATTGTATAAATAACAACCATTTTATAGATGTAAATAATTTTAAAATTTTGTATTCAGGTAATAAGGGACGCAATTTAAACCTCAGAGAAGGCCTAGAAATAAATAGGGCAATAAAAGACGGAAGAAAACACCTCGTCAACGACATCGAGGAAATTTGGAATTCCCCAAACTTAAAATCCCTTACCTGACAATATATAAGCTTGTCGGTTTCTTTTGTAATTCACTGCTGATAATGCTGTAAAACGCGAAACTAGTCGAGTAAATAGTAAAGAGAAAATTGTGAAACAAACCAAGTGTAATTTAACCTTTTCAAACCTTCATCAATAAGTCAGTGCTTTATACGACTGGCCAGGGATGGGCCTCGACGTGTCGACTTTAATTTTCGATGTGACTGTACGTCGACAATGTCGAGAACGTCAACGAAGTCGACAATGTCAACTATACTATTCATAGGTTATGTTATTATAATGCATATGTTGAGGTTATGGATATTTTTGGGTGTTTTAGATACTCTGTAAACTTCAAAACGTTTTACTTTAAATGTTATATTTAAAGAAACAATTGTCGACGTCAGTAATGTTTTACAAATAGTCGACGTCGATGTGGTATTCGACGCGTGGATAATGACATTGTCGACGTAAAATAATTGACGCCGCCCATCCCTGTGCCTCGCGCATGAAGTAAAATTTCGAGTTTGACATGTCTGAAAATTGGCGGAGCGAAGCGCAGCGTCCAAATTCAATTTTTTTAGGCATTTCTAAACTCGAAATTACTTCATACTTAATCTAGTAGTGCAATTATTTTAACAAGATAAAATTATTGCAAAAAGTCGAAAAATGTTCTTTTATACTTTGTATATATTCTGCATATAATTAACAAATTTTATTGAATAATTATGTCAGAAAGTCAATAAATTCACTTTTATATATATACCGGGTGTTGACTTGGGAGACGCAACATAGGAAATCCCATGTAAATTTTGAAATGTTCAAATTTTTGCTCGCCTATTTATTTTAGAAACAAAATGTTTTAACCTTTTTTGTAGAAGGAATAATTCTGAATTCATTCTTGTTAACGTTTATCACTTAACGTTTTTCTAAGTTAAGATAATTAAGACAAAACAATGTGATTTTATAAAAATAATGACATGCCATGAAATTGAAACAACTGCTGATGTCAAAATGGCAAAAGATATCGTAGTCACCTGATTAAAGTAAATGTTTTTGAAATGATTTACACTATACAAGAAAAATATCATTATTTTTATAAAATCACATTACTTTTTCTTAATTATTTTAGCTGTTAATTTTCTGACATTCGTTGATTTTTAAAAGAGTTCAATTTAAAGCTTTAAACGAGTGTTTTCCACTCCCAGACTAAGCATGAAGTAAAATTTCGAGTTTAGAAAAGCCCCGTGAAAATATTCTTAGTAAACAAAAATTAATAAAATCTATGCTAAACTAATCTTAACTTGAATTATAATATTAACAAGACAAGGGAGTAATTTATAAGATAAAATTATCTGATTTTAAAGAAAAAAAGCCCTTTATTTTGAAAGTGGACTAACTCCGTTTCTCAATTTTTGTTGTTGACTGTAACTTTCAAAATAAACAGCTCGTTTACATTAATAATAAAAATGGATAACAGATGGCGTTTTTGTCGTAGTTTTTTAGAAACTAGTTAAGTAAATAGACGAATATTTGAAAAACAAACCAGGTGTTCTTATTTAATTGATCCCTTCTTACGTTACCTTGATCTAATATTATGCGTTGACATGCATTTATTTTTTATATTATTCTTAACCAATTGTGAACCAGGATTTTGTGGCTCACATAACATTATTTAAAGTCAACTTAAACTTCTACATAAATAATTGTGCTATTTAAATATGTTGATATGATATTTTAAGAATGTATGAAGGTTCAAACATATTTTACAAGCTTTTATCAGTTATGGCAATACTTAGTATATTGAAAATAGTTTAGTTAATGTATTTTTAAATACTATAATTATAAACATTTCATATTAATTTTATTGCAAAAATGCTGTTTAAAATATGTTTTTAATTATAACTGTTTAGATCACGGTTTAACTATTTAAATTTTACTTTTCAATTCAGAATAGATTTTGACTCTGAATTACCCAATCACAGAAAACATGCGAAGATTCGTGCAGTAATTATTTTTATTCAATTTTGTTAATTTAAATCGACATTATTAACTCCATAACAACCGTAATAAACAAGGTTTTATTCACTAGTGAACTAAAAATTTTTTAGGTCACTAGTGAGTTAAAAAATTTATTTAAAAATAAATGTAAAGTACATTTTCTTTACAATTTCGTCAAAATTGAATAAAAACATATATACGCCACGTGAATTAAACACCTTTATTCACTCAAAGAAATGATTTCACTCGCGCCGAGGCGCTCGTGAAATCAAAAATCTTTTTGTGAATAAAATCGTGTTTAATTCACTTGATGTATAATATTTATTATTTTAGAAAACGCATAATTTCTACATTCCTTTATAATGGCTAAAAGTCGAAACTAGTCGATTAAATTAAATAGTAGTGTTTTTTTTAATTCAAATTATTATTGATTTATTTTAATCATTTTTGGATTGATTGAGTTACTTGAAGATAATTATACTTTGATTAAAAAACACTTAGAACCTTTCTTCAATACTTTATTTTGTAACCAAATGTACATTTCGGACACGAAGTGTCCATTATCAATGGTTTGATACTAATACGAATACGAATACGTATTAGTATCAAACCATTGATAATGGACACTTCGTGTCCGAAATGTACATTTGGTTACAAAATAAAGTATTGAAGAAAGGTTCTAAGTGTTTTTTAATCAAAGTATTTTAATCATATTTCACCAAATGATTAATGAGAACATAGTCAAAAATATGACAAATAGTTTAACAATAGTATAGTTAGAATACTGAATTCGGACACTTAAGGGCGAGGCGTAGCCGGAAAAAAATAGAAGGGGGTTTTAAAAATGTCAGTGGAGGGGGGGGAGGTTAATGGTAAAAGTATTATATAGAAAAAAAATACCATTTTGAACATTTTGGGGAAGGGGCTGTTAAACCCCCCATATCGCCGTCCTGGATACGGCCTTGCTTGCGCGATAGATTAAAATGCCCCGAACGGAGACAAGACAGTTTGAAAAATAAATAATAATCATTTTTGAAAGAGCGGAGATGCACAAACGTCGATTATTCTGCGCATCAAAGTGACTGGATTCTATAATTCACCTAGTATCTGGTATAGAAGGGAGCGCGCATTGCACTTAGGCCTCATTAGGTCCCTTGTTCTACCTCCCACTACGGGTCACCCTTCCTCAGTTCAACCATCCCATCTTATCTAGATAGTCTAGTGTTACTGAGGTGGACAAATCTCTAATGGTGGCCATTGTTGGCCATCTCTCACCCAGTATGGATCCTCTAGTTGATAAGAGTGCCGAGCATTTGCTGAGGACGTGCCTCGCAGTCTCGTCTTCCATTTCACACCCTTTACAAGATAATTAACCTATACCCTTTATTAAGGGAAATATCGAGCTTTCCGTCCTCGCTGAAACACCCTGTAAAGTAAAGTATAACACCAAGGCCGTTGAACCATTGTGTAACACCGAAAATGCAAGAAAATGTTTAATGTACGTTTTTCTATGTTCGATGTTCTAGGATTAGCTACGATTTTCAATAGTAATATAGTCAACCCAATTTACACTGTTTTGATAGCGATTTTATTGATTACGATTTTTAGTAGTTCCAATGAAAATCAGGACTAATGTAAATAGAGTACATGTACAGGGTGGTGCCTTTTGGAGGTGCCACATATAGAGAACTTTTTTATTTGATCATATATTGAAAATCTTTTTTCGTTTTAATCAATGGCGAAAAGAAATTTGATCTATCTCTAACCGTTTCCGCTCTATAACCGAAAGTTGAAAAATGTCATTTTTATGAAGTTACTGTAACTTATTTATTTTAATAGTTATAAGCAAACTGTAAACACTTTGGCTTCCGGGTCCAAATACAAAGTTCAAGGCTTTTCTAAACTCGAAATTTAACTTTATGCTTAAACCTACGCTAAAAAATAAAACGAAACACAAAAATAATTTTAAATTGTCATCTAGTATACGGGGTGTCCACAGATTTATTCTCAACACAGGGCGTGTTTGAACATCTTATGTAACTCGTTTTATACCTTTGATTCAAGTAAAGTCTAAATATTTTTCTAAGCGTTCTGTTTTTGATAAATCTTTATTTTAAAATAAATGTTCATTATTCTTTTGTTTTCAGAGTCTTTAATTGTCAACCTGTCAGTGTTAAAATAATCTATTTTGTTGATTTTACCATTCGTTTTCACATTAGACATAACAAATTATACATTTTTGAAATACGAAAAAATCTCTTCTCAATGATACAATCGCCAACTATGACCTCCATAAGGAAAAACAAAGTTGACAATTGTAACTCAAATTTGATAACAATTTTCGACAGCTGAGTACACTACGAGATTACAATTAAAAAAGAGTTTAAAGAACATGCAAATTAAACTAGACTTCCTCTGAAATAAATGAACTATAACAGAAAATGAAAAAAATAAAAAATTCACTTTTTTACTATAGCGCATAAACTACGTAAAATATCAAAGGTTTTTTTTATGGGGTTTAGTACAATTTTAGCTAAGGAGTATTTCATCGCATTTAACCAAATCTTTATCTTTTATAATAACGGAGATCCCCATGTTGAGAATAAATCTGTGGACACCCTGTATACCTACAAAATTTGAACATTTTTAAATCAAAAATAAAAAAAAGTTCATTACTGAGCACTGGTTAACCCCCTTAAGTATACCTACTCGTGGCGTAGATAACTTTTTGCAGGGGGGGAGAGGTGATTTTATTCAGTATTTTGTTTCATAAAATTATATTTTGAAAGTTCTACAAAAACAAGTACAACAAATATTTTTATATTGATTCCCTAAATTCCCCTCTACCACGACACTAATACCAACATACCTCGATAATTATAATTACAGTGTTTTATAAGTTTGCAGAAAATCATTGTTTTTGTTCAAACGGCCAATTCGAAGTTTTAAACTCCTTGATTAAGCAATGACGTAAAATTTCGAATATTTTCAGGCTTCTCAACTCGAAATTTTACTTCATGCACCATCGGTACAAAACATTGATGCAATATAAAGTTTAGCGGTATTTTTAATTTCGTAATAAGTCAGTGTTTTGCACTAGTGGCGCATGAAGTAAAATTTCGAGTTTAGAAAAGCCTGAAAATTTGGTTTGGTCGCGTAGCGCGAAGCGCGGAGCGGCCAAACCAAATTTTCAGGCTTTTCTAAACTCGAAATTTTACTTCATGTTTAGTCTAGGAGCGGAACACACTCTTTTTAAATTTCAAATTGAATAATAATATGGGGTTTGGTACAGTTTTAGCTAAGGAGTATTTCATCGCATTTAACCAAATCTTTATCTTTTATAATAACGGAGATCCCCATGTTGAGAATAAATCTGTGGACACCCTGTATACCTACAAAATTTGAACATTTTTAAATCAACAATAAAAAAAAGTTCATTACTGAGCACTGGTTAACCCCCTTAAGTATACCTACTAGTGGCGTAGATAACTTTTTGCAGGGGGGGAGAGGTTATTTTATTCAGTATTTTGTTTCATAAAATTATATTTCGAAAGTTCTACAAATACAAGTACAACAAATATTTTTATATTTAATTTATTTTTTTATTAAAAATAATAACTAAATAAATCGCGAACAGAAAAAGAGCCTTTAATTTCATACCCCTTTTTTGAAGACTGATTGGGGGGATTGATTCTCTAAATTCCCCTCTACCACGACACTAATACCCACATACCTCGATAATTATAATTATAGTGTTTAATAAGTTTGCAGAAAATCATTGTTTTTGTTCAAACGGCCAATTCGAAGTTTTAAACTCCTTGATTAAGCAATGACGTAAAATTTCGAATATTTTCAGGCTTCTCAACTCGAAATTTTACTTCATGCACCACCGGTACAAAACATTGATGCAATATAAAGTTTAGCGGTATTTTTAATTTCGTAATAAGTCAGTGTTTTGCACTAGTGGCGCATGAAGTAAAATTTCGAGTTTAGAAAAGCCTGAAAATTTGGTTTGGCCGCTCCGCGCTTCGCGCTACGCGACCAAACCAAATTTTCAGGCTCTTCTAAACTCGAAATTTTACTTCATGCTTCGTCTAGGAGCGGAACACTCTTTTTAAATTTCAAATTGAACTCTTAAAAAAAAAACAACGATTATCTAAAGATTTACTGCATATACGCTGTAATTGGGACATATATACTTGAGAGTATGAACAAGTTGAGGTATTAATTGCGATTGATTGGCTACAATTTATAATGGTTATATAGGCAACCCGATTTACACATAACTTAAAAATTAAAGATGTCAAATTGTATTGGATGAAAATGTTTGGTGTTACATAAAACTCTCTGTATAATCGTCAAACTAAACAAACATTGGCAAATACGTTAAAATGTACAATTTCAATATTATTAAGTTAAGCTGATCAAAACATATTAATGATTTCGATAGCTAACGCCATCTAATGCATCATAGCTTCAATTTTGATCAAAACATGTTGACCCACCGACAAATGTAAAAATTCTTCTTGGCAATAAATGAATTATTATTAACAAACAAAAAATCCAATTATGTTTTTTAAATTTATGTTTAGTGAAGAACAAATATCACAAAAAATGTCAAAACCCATAAATTTTCAACACTAATAATAATTATTATAAATAAAACCATTAAAAACCAACAATCATCGAAAAATGAAATAAATAAAATAAGAAATAATGGCCTAGTTGACAAAAAAAAGTCCAAAAAAATCAGCAATGAACACCGAAATAAAAATTGACCAAATCCACAAAAACTAACAAATTCTACAATATTAATTATGTATAATTTTCACTAACAGCACAAAAAAATGGTGATATGTCCATCATTACATTTAAGCAGTATATTTTAAACCTAACTGTAAATCAGTGCTTTTATACGCGTGGCGCATGAAGTAAAATTTCGAGTTAAAAAAAGCCCGAATTTGGATTTGGACGCTGCGCGTCCAAATCCAAATTCTTAGGGCTTTTCTCAACTCAAAATCAAAGACGTCATATCTGTTAATCAATACATTTTTTACAGCAGTCAATCATTGTTAGCACTCAAAATTTATTACTAACTGTCAGTCTTTTGTAATAATTATAATAAGTATCGATTATCACATAAAAGTTGCACAAACTAAATTATTTCTACTTTCATTATAATTATTCCAAAACTATTCACAAAAAAAGTAATTTTTGCATTTTGCACTACATCTCGGTAAATATTGATCACCATCACATCCTAAGCATTATATATTTTTAACTTTACTGTAAATCAGTGGTTTATACGCGTGGCGCATGAAGTAAAATTTCGAGTTTAGAAAAGCCCCGTGAAAATTTGTCTCGGGTCGCTGCGCGACCCTCGACAAATTTTCTACGCGGGGCTTTTCTAAACTCGAAATTTTACTTCATGCTTAGTCTGGGAGTGGAAGACACTCGTTAGTTTAAAATACATCACAACTGTTAAAGTATGTTTCGTCGGATGCCCGTCTTCAGGGGTGATATGTAAGCAAATTATGGGTCCTAGGAATTGCCAAATAAGTGCGTTACTCAACTGTTTCCAAAGCACTTTTTAGAAAAACCAAAAGAATAAAATTTTACATATAAAATGTACAATAAACTGTAAGTGTGATACATCATTGAATTCAGTAAAAAATATTCTTCCAAAAAATATAAAAATCCAAAATGGCGCCCATTAGAAAAACAAAAGTTAGCTATGGTCCCTGGGTAAATGTTATAGTTTAATTTAATTTAATTTATTTATTTACAGAAACTCCAGTTTACAATAGATTAATACATATACATTTTAATACAATAAATTGACTAAACAAAAACAAAATCTAAATATGCCAAACAAAATGTAAACTTATAACCCTACAGAAATATTTTATTTCAAAATATATTGCATATTGATCCCAAATAGTTCAAAACGTAACAATATGAAACAAGCTCCTTCCCACCTTCAAGTTACAATAAATAGATTAATTATTATTAATTAATTATCTTAAAAAATATATATTACCAGATTTATCGTTAAAAAGTGCCTGTATAATGTCAAAGTTGTAAATGTCTGGCTCGGGCGCGTAGCGAAACGGAGCGACCGAGCCAAATTAGGCTTTTCTAAACTCGAAATTTTACTTCATGCGCCACGCGTATAAAAGGCTAATTTAATGTGAAATGGTCTTAAATTTAACCAAATGACAAGTGAGGTAAGTTTAGTGTATCAATTATTATTCAATATATTTTTATTGATGACATTGTTAAAAATTCTAAATTTGTAACACAAAGAAAGGTAATTAGCTCATTCATATATTTTCATAATTATAACGATTTATATTATTAATATGATTCCCTGATTATAACAGAATCTCATTTTTGACAAATATATTAACATATTTGACAGTATTGTATTACTGATGTTATTTTGGACAAATTTGAATATTCGAATATTTAAATATTTGAATTTTAGACTACTTGAATATTCGAATATATAAATATTTTTGTATTCGACTATTTGAATATCCAAATATTTGAATAATTCGAATATTTGAATATGTTTTTGAATGAATATTCGAATACTTAAATTTTAAAAATTCCCAACCCTAATTTATACACAATTTATTTAGCTCAATACGTTTTGACGTAATTTGTTACTATGTGAGAATCGTCAAATTTAAAATCCTACTTCGATGTTATTAAAAAGTAACAAGGACCTATACCAGCCGTTATAGAACGTTAAATTCGTTTAATCCACCAATCAAAATGCAGAATTTTGTTAACATCTGTTAGCAACGTCACTTTTACCAGTGATTTACTTCATTCTTAGTCTGAGAGTGGAAGCAACTCGTTCGATATTTGTCAATTGCTTATTTTGTTTCATTCTGGTTTATACAAAAAAGTATACAGTCTGTTTGATTTATTGTGACACAGCACATATGTCCGTTATTAGTACAGATAGAAAAAAGTTAAAGACAATAGTTTTAGTATTTTTCATGATTTATTATTCAGTAGCATTGTCAGAAAAACAATTGAAAATCAAATAAACACGTGAAAGCTATTAGCTTCATTTTCTTTAATGGAACACCCTGTATATTTTGTTTATTTCAAATAGGTAATAACCTTAGCTTTATAATGATACCACATAAGTACCCCTTCATTATACAAATAACGCGACAATTGCAAATAAATGAAATTTATCAGTTGCCATGGATAACAATTGACATAAAACAATTTGTTAACGCTTTATTGTCAAAGTGGTGTAGTAACTTTCCGTCTTGCGTGTTGTTAATTCAAATCTTTAGAGATGGGTGATAATTACTATTCTAATGATGAAAAAATGGATATGCTAAAGGTCTTCGTTAGATGCAACGATAATTCTAGAGAAGCTAGTTTCACTTATGGAAACATGTATCCAGAAAGAAGACAACCACATTATTGCACTTTTGCAAGACTTGAACAAAATTTACGGAGAAATGGGTGTTTTAATAATAAATTACGAAGGAGAAGACAAGAAAGAGAAGATAATAATGAAGTATTGATATTGGCCTATTTTAGAGCACATCCAAGTAATTCAATACGCGAAGCAGTGGCTGACTTAGGAATAAGTATGCATAAAATATTTTCTATTTTGAGAAAACATAACATGAGACCATATAAAATTAAGTTAGTACAAGGTTTAAGAGATGGTGATTCTGACAGGAGGATAGATTCTGTAATTGGCTTAGCAACAATTAACATTTATTAAATTTAATTCTTTGGAGTGATGAATCAAATTTCAACAACAACGGAATCTCCAACCGAAAAAACGACCATTACTGGGATACTGAGAATCCACGTCAAATTCGAGAATGCAGATTCCAACAAAGATTTGCAGTTAATGTGTGGCTTGGTGTGTTAGGTGATACCATAATACGACCATTTTTTTATCAAGGAACGTTGGAGCGATATGCCAACTTTCTTACGATAGAATTTGAAGATTATTTAGATGATATCCCCCTAGAAATACGCCGAGATATGTGGTTCCAACAAGATGGAGCTCCTCCCCATAACGCAAGAAATGTCAAAGATATTTTGGAAAGAAAGTTTGGTTTGAAATTGATTGCAAATGGTGGCCCCATAAACTGGCCAGCAAGATCGCCAGATCTGTCTATTTTAGATTTTCTTATTTGGGGATTTTTTAAGCAAAAAGTTTATGTTACTCGTCCAGAAAATCTAGACGATCTGAAAAATCGTATTCGTATGGCACGTGGCCAAATAACACCACGGATGTTGCAAAAAGCACGACGAAATTTAATGAAGAGATGTGAAGAATGTATTGCAAACAACGGACGTCACTTTGAACAGACACTTTAAATAGTTATTCATGTCAACTGATAAATTTCATTTATTGGCAATTGTCGTGTTATTTCTATAATAAAGGGGTACTTATGTGGTATCATTATAAGGCTAATATTAATGCCTATTTGAAATAAACAAAATATACAGGGTGTTCCATTAAAGAAAATGAAACTAATAGCTTTCACGTGTTCATTTGATTTTAAACTGTTTTTCTGACATTACGATTGAATAGATCATAAAAAATACTAAAACTTTTTTTTTCTATCTGTACTAATAACGGACATATGTGCCGTGTCACAATAAATCAAACAGACTTTATAAAATATGAGAAAATTAACAAAATTGATGAAAGTTCATGAAAAGTAAAGAAATTTACAAAATGTATTATTGTTTTTAAAATTAAAAGTAATCTGCATAAAACACTGAATTATTGTGAAATGTACTGAAAAATAAATGAAAATCTTTAAATAACAAAATATTTACATTTTCTTCACACATTCTCAAGTCAGCTTATATAACACAATGTATCAAATTAACCTATTTAGTAATTTATTAATTAACAAAAAATTGTATCAATGATTCTTAGCGAGTTAAAGAACTATAAATATAAAGAATATGTTATTAAGGTTTTTAATTACGATATATTATGAATATAGGCGAATCGTCACGAATCCCCTTTGCAATTTTTTTTAAATCTAAAATTTAAACTTTTTTTCATCTAAAAAAAATATGCTAACCTTTATTTTTTCGAAACGGGGCCCATTTTATCACCACGATAATCTCACTGAGGGATTAGGCGGGCGTTGCTAGGCAACGGTGGCAAGTTGAAAAGGGCTTTAGGTAAAACCCCCCGGCTTTAACAAAACTCCATCCCTTTTGGGTTTCGAAGCGAACTTTTCCGTAACGCTCGCCCAAATGTTGTGCATACTTTAAAATACAACTTTTGCAATATTATATCTGGTGATAACTTGGTAGAGTCAGCAACAATATAATGAATCATTACACAAGTTAAAACGATAACGAAATATTTAATTAAACATCAACATTTATTAAATGCTCTAGTAATTAATGATGTTTAACTTTAAATTGATAATAACGTGAAATGAAATTATCATCTCTATGATAAATGGTAACCATCTGATAATGTGAAACAAGGTCATAGCATAAATAAATTATCTTCTTGATAAAAACGTATCAAAAAGCTTCATTCTGGGATTGTAAATGGACTCATGAAGTGAAATTAAAATTGGATTTATTTGCAGAATATATACAAAATATATATAGCGGGTGTTGACTTGGCGGACGCAACATAGGAAATCGCATGTTCATTTTAAAGTGTTCAAATATTGGCTTCCCTATTTATTTTAGAGATAAAATGTATTTCACTTTTTTGTAGAGGGAAAAATTTTAAATTTATTTATGTTCACACTTAACTTTTACGTTTGTCTAAGTTAAAATAATTAAGAAACAGTAATGTGTTGATACAACAATTGCGGGTATTCCCTGTTTTTTTTTTAAGTTCAATTTAAAGCTTTAAGCAAGTGTTTTCCACTTCCAGACTAAGCATAAAGTAAAATTTCGAGTTTAAAAAAGCCCCGTGAAAATTTGTCGAGGGTCGCGCAGCGACCCGAGACAAATTTTCTGGGCTTTTCTAAACTCGAAATTTTACTTGATGCGCCACGCGGTAAAACACTATAATATTGTTAAATTTATGTATATTCGAACTTCTCTTAAAATCTGTGTTTTATACGCGTGGCGCATGAAGTAAAATTTCGAGTTTAGAAAAGCCCAGAAAAGCCTATTTTATTTTCTTGAATTAATTTCTCATCTGGCACTTGGTGAAAAATATTAGAATATGTAAAGTTATTTAAATAAAAAACACTTGGTATTGTTTCACAAATTAAAACTTTATTCCGACTAGTTTCGGACAACGAGGGGATTTGGAATTCCCCAATTTTGACTTCCCTTATTACCTGAAACAAAAATATGTATACAGTCCGCGCCCCATACCTTGGCGAGTGGCTCGGATGCGCAGTGGTATATTACTCCCCGCGACATTATAAAATTCCAGCGGCGCCGCGGCGGCGACTAACATGCGATAGAAGTAGTGACGAAAAGCAGTGGTATTGGGCATGTATTTTTAATACAATTTACGTAATTGTAATCTAGTAAGGTTATTTAGGACAAATTACCTGCCCGTCAGGTAGGTAAATAAATACAAAAAGGGAGATAATCCCCTACTAATTACATTCAACACACCTACATTACGAGCGAGTATTGTGATTTAATTTAATTTACGATTTTTAATTTGTTTTTTTTTAATCTTGTATTTCATTAAAAAATTTAAATTAAATGCCTATGTTATTTTATTCAATTTTGTTTATTAATACGTACATTATTAAGATATATGTAATTTTTATTACTTTTATTATAAGTGATTTTCATACAACAAAAGAGCTAAAGAATCGGCGTTACGCCACTGACCGCCGCGCGGTACATTTTACATTTGTAAGTCGGCTATAAACGGTGCACTCGGGACTATTCGGGCTGCGCGGCTTCTCGCCAAGGTATAGGGCGCGGACTGTATATACCTAGACAATAATTTCTCCTGTACATTCCTTTGAAAATGGCCTAACAAACCGAAACTAGTCGAAATAAAGTTTTAATTTGTGAAACAATACCAAGTGTTTTTTATTTAAATAACTTTACATAAATATTTTATTATTGATACAATTCAACAGTTTAGACACAACTAAATAATAAAATAACAGAACACAAATAAGAAATAAAGTTCACATTAATTCAGTGCTTTATACGCCTGGGGCATACACTTAAATTTCGAGTTTAGAAAAGCCTGAAAATTTGGCTTCACGGGGTTTAGGGTTTAATAAGCATGAAGTAAAATGTTAAAAAAGCCAGAAGATATCTTTCACAATGTTCTCATTAATCACTTGGTAAAACATGATTAAAATAAAATTTGAAATAAAAACACTTGGTTTGTTTCACTAACGCTAGAAGATGTTGTTATTTACAAAATAATAGCTGATTTAAATTTTGCAAAATAAAGACCTTATTAATAATACAATTTAACAATTCAAACACAACTGAATGATAAAATAATAACAGAACATGAAGTAAAATTTCGAAGTCAGAAAAGCCTGAACATTTGATTATGTATTTACAAAACAACAGCACATTTAAATTTTGCAAAATAAAGACTTTATTATTGATACAATTAAACAATTTAGACACAACTGAATTATAAAATAACAGAACACTAATAAAAAATAAACTTCATATTAATTCAGTGTTTTATACACCTGGCGCATTTTAAGGCTTTTCTAAACTCGAAATTTTACTTCATGCTTAATCTGGGAGTGGAAAACACTCGTTTAAATCTTCAAATTAAACTTTAAAAAATTACAACATTACAACAAAAATTACAAAATTTGTCTCGGGTCGCTGCGCGACCCTCGACAAATTTTCTACGCGGGGCTTTTCTAAACTCGAAATTTTACTTCATGCTTAGTCTGGGAGTGGAAAACACTCGTTTAAATGAAGACAACCTTATACAAGACTGTCTCAGTTTAAACCGAGTCGACCTTATACAGTAATGACTTTGATTTTGACGTCATGTGAGGATTTCCGCGCGTGAAAGGTCGACTCGGTTTAAATCGAGACAACCTTGCACAGAAATGATTTTGGGTCCACGCGTGAGGACATCAACCAAGGTGTGTAAGTAAGTTTGTCTTAGATTAAATCGAGCCGACCTTGTATTATTTAATTACCTTGATTGTTGACGTCACGTGAGGACTTCCACGCGTGACGTCAGCAATCAAGGTGGTTAGTGTATAAGGTTGTCTTAACTTAAAGCTGAGTGGACCTTGTTAGTTTAATTACATTGACTTTTCACGTCACGCGAGGAATTTCATGTGTGCCGTCAGAAAAACTCGCTGTATTTCTAGGGAGATAGATATTTCTAATAAAATCAAACTGAATTTGCTATGAAATTCAAACATAATAAGTAAAAACCAGTATATTTTCAATTTCACAATATTTCAGTGATTTATCAGTTTCGCTACGCAACTAAACCAAATTTTCAGAATTTTCTAAACTCTATATTTTACTTCGTGCGTAAACAAGGATAGTAAATCTATGTTAAAAAACAAAAATTCTTAAGGTATTAAAACATACTATTCTTAAGATATAAACTTTTTGTCTCGTGTAATATAAGGCAAAAGTAATGTCATATGATCCAACCTCTAAATTTCAAAAGGTTTTAAAAAATACACTAAAATCTTGCAAACACCTAATAGAACAGAATGAATTCCATAAACTGGTCAATATGAATCCTTCACCATCCCTGCTATATTGTCTTCCAAAAATTCACAAAGAAAATGTACCCATGCGACCAGTGGTACCATACATGAGTGCCCCCACATATCGACTTTGCAAATTACTAAATAAAATTATCCCTGACTTCATTAAATTCAACCCAAAATTTTCAATTAAAAACTCTAATAAATTTTTCAATAGTACAAAAAATCTAATTATTTCTCCCGGTACAAAATTAATATCTTTTGATGTTAAAAGTCTTTTCACCTCTATACCAATTATTAAATTAAAACAGATATTAAAAACTCAAATATATAACAGCTCAGAAACCCTACTTGCCAAACAAGAATTAGAAACACTTATTAACATTTGCCTAAACCAAAATTATTTTAAATTCAATAACATATTATATTCTCAAACAGAAGGCCTACCAATGGGGTCACCACTATCACCTCTTTTTGCTGAGATATATATGAATCATTTTGAAGAATTTATACTAAACGACAACAATAATAAAAATAAAGAAAAAATAATACATTGGTCTAGATATGTGGACGATATTTTTTTGCATTTTCAAAGGGACGAATAGACATTTAGATCAATTATTAACATATTTGAATTCAATAGAAAAGTCAATATAATTTACTTTAGAAACCGAAAAAGAAAACAAAATGAATTTCCTAGACTTAACAATAACTCACCATGAAGGTGGACTTTTATATAACATATATAGGAAAGCAACATACAGCGATGCTATAATACCTAATGATTCAAACCAGTCTTTTCAAATTAAAATGAGTGTTTTCCATACCTTAGTCAATAGATTATTTAACATACCCCTGTCTCAGATTGATTTCAACATAGAATTGGAAACGATAAAAACCATAGCCAGTAATAATGGTTATAACGAAAATGTAATTGATACAATGGTAAATAAAAAGCGAAAACGTTCTTTGTTGAAATTAATCTATGCAGGTCTAGATCAATCAAAACCCAAATCTTATGTCGCCCTTAATTATGTAAATCAAAAATCCAGCTCTATTGTTAACATTTTAAACAACCTAGATATAAATACAAGTTGCGTTAATAAAATCAATTTAGGCAAACTATTGATGAATAATAAAGACAAAACCGAAAAGGATCGAAGGAGTGGCGTCTATCAAATACAATGTAACGACTGCGAAGCAATATACAGCGTGTAAACGAACTACTGTACAGGCTCTCTACCACATAAGGGGCAGCGTTTAAATAAACAATACCTGCATTTGAAATTACCATACCTTTAGTAGATAGCTCACAAATAATTATTATAAATAATTAATAATTATAGGCCACATGTTTGTGGTATCTGGTATACGCGCACATTGCGTATTTTAAGAGAGATTCCACATAGACTGGTAGTTTTTAAACGATTTGGATATCGAATTACACCTTCCAGAGAAAAGTGGGTCAGATTGTGAAGAATTATGTCTATGTTGTTATTGTGATTTTTTTTATACGTGACCCAGTTTCATCTAGTAATTCTAGACAGTGTGTGTGTGTGTGTGTGTAGTGCGTGATAAGTGATTTATACGTCTCGATAGTGCGTGCGAAGTGATTTATGCGCCTCGCAGTAGTAAAAGTAAATAAAAAATACAACAACTTACGCATCCACGAAAAATATCATGAACACAGGTAACCAGAAGTTCTCAAAAAGTAAAAAATGCATGAAAAATTATGAAAAATCCAATATTTTTTTTCCGATTTTATTTTTGCTGCAATTGGTGTCAAAATATTTTGTGTATACGCCCTTAAGAGGATGTACATTAGTTCGATTACACGCTGTATATGAATCATTTTGAAGAATTTATACTAAACGACAACAATAATAAAAATAAAGAAAAATAATACATTGGTCTAGATACGTGGACGATATTTTTTACATTTTCAAAGGGACGAATAGACATTTAGATCAATTATTAACATATTTGAATTCAATAGAAAAGTCAATATAATTTACTTTAGAAACCGAAAAAGGAAACAAAATGAATTTCCTAGACTTAACAATAACTCACCATGAAGGTGGACTTTTATATAACATATACAGCGTGTAATCGAACTAATGTACATCCTCTTAAGGGCATATACACAAAATATTTTGACACCAATTGCAGCAAAAATAAAATCGGAAAAAAAATATTGGATTTTTCATAATTTTTCATGCATTTTTTACTTTTTGAGAACTTCTGGTTACCTGTGTTCATGATATTTTTCGTGGATGCGTAAGTTGTATTTTTTATTTACTTTTACTACTGCGAGGCGCATAAATCACTTCGCACTAAACACGCACGCTGTCTCGAATGACTAGATAAAACTAGGTCACTCATTTCTGGTATTATTTATTTACTGTTACTACTGCGAGACGTATAAATCACTTAGCACGCACTACACACACACACACACACTGTCTATAATTACTAGATGAAACTGGGTCACGTATAAAAAAAATCACAATAAGTGTTCAAATTGACGTCCGCCGCACTCAATGCACATTTGGGCTCTACGTATCCAATTTGCACGAACAGTAGCAAACATTTCACGAGGTTTTTCACGAATGGTATTAGCCGCGGTGTTTACTCGTTGTATCAGCATTTCAGCATTGTCAATTTCCGTAGTGTAGACTTCACTTTTAAAGTATCCCCAAAGAAAAAAATCTAAGGGGTTTAAATGCGGACTTCTTGGAGGCCATGGTACAGGGCCTCCACGACCAACCCAACGTCCTGGAAACTCATCATCCAAATATCTTCTAACGCGCCTTTCATAGTGAGCTGGCGCACCATCTTGCAAATACCACATTCTTCTAAGAACCGCTAAGGGTACATTTTCTAGAAGATCTAAAAGGTCATCTTGCAAAAATCGTAAATATCGTTCTCCATTCAAATTAAATGGGAACATAAATGGCCCAATTAATTGATCATTTAAAATACCTGCCCAGATATTAAGGGAGAAGCGATGCTGGAAATGAGTTCTACGCGTAACACGAGGATTTTCTATTGCATAAACATGCATATTATGGAAATTCAAACTTCCATTACGCGTAAAGCACGATTCGTCGGTCACTAAAATGTCTTTCGTAAAGTTAGGATTTTGAACATTTTGTGCCAAAATCCATTGATAAAATGCAATTCTTTTGGGAAAATCATGAGGTTGAAGATGTTGTACACGCTGGTAGTTATACGGATAAAAATTATTGTCTCGTATAACACTGCTGACAAATGTGTGCGATACATTTAGCTGAGCGGCGATAATACGGGTACTTAAACCAGGATCCGCTTCCAACAGATTCAAAATTTCATCTTCCGCTCGCAAATATCGCATTGGACGGTCACCACCTCCGACGGCTCCGGCGACGGGCTGCAAACTTCCAGTGTCGCGTGCTCTTTGTAATAAATTTCTAAATCGGTTTGGCGGTGGTAAGTGTCGTTCAGAAAATCGCTCTTGATAAATTCGTACAGCTTCCGCGCAATTACACCGAGTTTCACCGTAAATAAGAAACATGTCTGCCAATTCAATGTTTGAATAAACGTATCGCGCCAAGTTACAAAATGTAGATGTTTCATGGAATAAGTTTCACCATAGACTAAACAGCAAACTATTTTTATGTTTAAAAATCATCCACCCTCGCCGCTCTTATCTAAACATTTCAATAAGAGTGGAGATAAAGTGAAGTGTGTACCTAATAAGGAAAAATATTGAATTTCATTAACACGTTTAGAAAATATTCGGAATTTAGTCATCAATGGGTACTTATGAAAACGATAACATAGACATAATTCTTCACAATCTGACCCACTTTTCTCTGGATGGTGTAATTCGATATCCAAATCGTTTAAAAACTACCAGTTTATGTGGAATCTCTCTTAAAATACGCAATGTGCGCGTATACCAGATACCACAAACATGTGGCCTTTTATTATTAATTATTTTTAATAATTATTTGTGAGCTATCTACTAAAGGTATGGTAATTTCAAATGCAGGTATTGTTTATTTAAACGCTGCCCCTTATGTGGTAGAGAGCCTGTACAGTAGTTCGTTTACACGCTGTATAGGAAAGCAACATACAGCGATGCTATAATACCTAATGATTCAAACCAGTCTTTTCAAATTAAAATGAGTGTTTTCCATTGCTTAGTCAATAGATTATTTAACATACCCCTGTCTCAGATTGATTTCAACATAGAATTGGAAACGATAAAAACCATAGCCAGTAATAATGGTTATAACGAAAATGTAATTGATACAATGGTAAATAAAAAACGAAAACGTTCTTTGTTGAAATTAATCTATGCAGGTCTAGATCAATCAAAACCCAAATCTTATGTCGCCCTTAATTATGTAAATCAAAAATCCAGCTCTATTGTTAACATTTTAACAACCTAGATATAAATACAATTTGCGTTAATAAAATCAATTTAGGCAAACTATTGATGAATAATAAAGACAAAACCGAAAAGGATCGAAGGAGTGGCGTCTATCAAATACAATGTAACGACTGCGAAGCAATATACAGCGTGTAAACGAACTACTGTACAGGCTCTCTACCACATAAGGGGCAGCGTTTAAATAAACAATACCTGCATTTGAAATTACCATACCTTTAGTAGATAGCTCACAAATAATTATTAAAAATAATTAATAATAATAGGCCACATGTTTGTGGTATCTGGTATACGCGCACATTGCGTATTTTAAGAGAGATTCCACATAGACTGGTCGTTTTTAAACGATTTGGATATCGAATTACACCTTCCAGAAAAGTGGGTCAGATTGTGAAGAATTATGTCTATGTTGTTATTGTGATTTTTTTATACGTGACCCAGTTTCATCTAGTAATTCTAGACAGTGTAGTGCGTGCTAAGTGATTTATACGTCTCGATAGTGCGTGCGAAGTGATTTATGCGCCTCGCAGTAGTAAAAGTAAATAAAAAATACAACAACTTACGCATCCACGAAAAATATCATAAACACAGGCAACCAGAAGTTCTCAAAAAGTAAAAAATGCATGAAAAATTATGAAAAATCCAATATTTTTTTTCCGATTTTATTTTTGCTGCAATTGGTGTCAAAATATTTTGTGTATACGCCCTTAAGAGGATGTACATTAGTTCGATTACACGTGTATATTGGCCAAACTGGCAGAAATTTCAACACCCGTCTAAAGGAACATAAAAAATCCATATTAGATAATCAGCCAAAGACGGGCTTCGCAAAACATTGCATAGATGAGGGCCACTTTTTCGATCCTTCTAAATTCAAACCTTTGAAAATAATCAACAAATGTAAAAAGCTTAATTATTGGGAAACTTTTTACATTAAGAATTCAATAGAAAAAGGATCGCTCGTTACTAATGACAACTTAGAAACGTTTAACACCCCGCTGCTGGATATGTTTGTCTCTTTACGCCCCAACAATTAGGTAATGATTTAATCTAATCCCTTTTAGGTATAAAACGCACACCGCTCCTCTTGTAACATCATTCTTGTAATAACTTTGAAAATGGTCGTCTGACCGAAACTAGTCAGTTTTTTTAAAAATAAAAACAAATAGTGAAACAATAACCAAGTGTTTTTTATATACACTTTTTATAAATTTTTTTAAACAAAGTTTAAATCCAGTGTTTTAAAAAATGTTTCACCAAGTGATGGATGAGTCTACAATTAAAAGTTTGTAATGTCATATTATGAATTGGCTGCCATTTTATTAGAAATGAAAAAAATGGGCAATGTTTTGACTGAAAGTTAATTTAAAGGTGTAAAATTGATAATACAAAGTTAAAAAAATTATATCGGTCAAATGACCATCTCCTGAGTTAATGTTGATTGTGCTCGTTTTACAACATTTTGAATTGTTGTTCGTAAAACATCTGGCCCGAAATTGGTGATTTCTTTTTCAATGTTGGCTTTTAAAACTTGCAAGGTTTGTGGTTTGTTGTGACAAATGCCAAATTTTAAAAAGACACACAGGGAATGGAAACGCTCGTTCGAAACTTCAAACTGAATGATAAGATAAGAACATTAAATGACTAAAAATGTTTTTAAAGATAATAATCTATTTTTCAAAATTATGTTTAATATAATTTGAAGTAAAACTGACATGGTAGCCACAATCTGAAATGTTAAATGTTTCCAACATTTCTCTGATTCAAGATTTTTTCCCTGGCCTTTTAATATAACTTTCTTCTGTGGGAAACCTTCATTTTGTTAAATTGTTTTCATTGTTTTTGTCAATATTTAAGTTAATGTTATAAATTTTTACGTGTTTTGTAATTTTCCTGCTGATTTTGACAAATTTAATAATGTCATATGGATTTTTTGCTAGTGTTTTGGTCAATTTGAATATAATTTCATGACTTTTCTCTGACTTTCTCTGTTTTAATGATATTCAGTGATTTTTTTATCTACGTACTTTTCAGGCATTCGTCGATTTTATAATAGAGTTCAATTTGAAGCTTTAAACGAGTGTTTTCCACTCCCAGACTAAGCATGAAGTAAAATTTCGAGTTTAGAAAAGCCCCGTGAAAATTTGTCGAGGGTCGCGCAGCGACCCGAGACAAATTTTCGGGCTTTTCTAAACTCGAAATTTTACTTCATGCGCCACGCGTACAAAACACTGGTTTGAAGTGAAGTTCAGAAACACACAAATACATCTGTAATCAGAATAACAGGGAATCAGATGTTTAGTCTGTTATCAACGATGTTTTGTGTTAATAATAAATAATTAGGTTTTAAATATTTTTGTTAAAACAACTGGTAACGATACTAATATATACATGGTTGAAAAAAATAATAAAATTAAATTTATTCTTAACTGATTAACTGATTTGAAGTGAAGTTCAGAAACACACAAATACATCTTTAATCAGAATAACAGGGAATCAGATGTTTTTCTCTGACTTTCCCTGTTTTAATGATATTCAGTAAATTTTTTATCCACGTAATTTTCAGGCATTCGTCGATTTTATAATGGAGTTCAATTTTGAAGCTTTAAACGAGTGTTTTCCACTCCCAGACTAAGCATGAAGTAAAATTTCGAGTTTAGAAAAGCCCCGTGAAAATTTGTCGAGGGTCGCGCAGCGACCCGAGACAAATTTTCGGGCTTTTCTAAACTCGAAATTTTACTTCATGCGCCACGCGTACAAAACACTGATTTGAAGTGAAGTTCAGAAACACACAAATACATCTTTAATCAGAGTAACCGGGAATCAGATGTTTAGTCTGTTATCAACGATGTTTTGTGTTAATAATAAATAATTAGGTTTAAAATATTTTTGTTAAAACAACTGGTAACGATACTAATATATACATGGTTGAAAAAAAATAATAAAATCAAATTTATTCTTAACTGATTAACTGATTTGAAGTGAAGTTCAGAAACACACAAATACATCTTTAATCAGAATAACAGGGAATCAGATGTTTTTCTCTGACTTTCCCTGTTTTAATGATATTCAGTAAATTTTTTATCCACGTAATTTTCAGGCATTCGTCGATTTTATAATAGAGTTCAATTTGAAGCTTTAAACGAGTGTTTTCCACTTCCAGACTAAGCATGAAGTAAAATTTCGAGTTTAGAAAAGCCCCGTGAAAATTTGTCGAGGGTCGCGCAGCGACCCGAGACAAATTTTCGGGCTTTTCTAAACTCGAAATTTTACTTCATGCGCCACGCGTACAAAACACTGGTTTGAAGTGAAGTTCAGAAACACACAAATACATCTTTAATCAGAATAACAGGGAATCAGATGTTTAGTCTGTTATCAACGATGTTATTTATGTGTTAATAATAAATAATTAGGTTTAAAATATTTTTGTTAAAACAACTGGTAACGATATTAATATATACATGGTTGAAAAAATAATAAAATCAAATTTATTCTTAAAGGATTTGTATTCGTGATTCGAATCATATTTATCTCTTACGAATCCTTTATTCGAGTAACCGTGATTCGAATTATATTAAGTGATTCGAATCCTTTTTACGAGGATTCGTCCCAGCTCTGATGCATATGCATGTATACCGAATGTCAGAAAATTTACAGCGTATGCATATGTATGTATACTTACAAGAAAAATTCACTGTATCTATTTCACAACACTAACGTAACTATTTTCAGAGTATTAAAAATAGTATGTTTTAATACCTTAAGAAATATGGCATTTGATATGACATGTTAATATATCAAATACCAAGGTTGGGTTGATATTTAAAATAAAAAACGCAAACACAAACAAAAAACGTTAGAGATGTAGGAAATGTCAAAGGCACGCACGCGATTTGTTTATTTATCAATCACTGTTTATTTAGGGGTAAACCGTTTATTTTTGTTGACAGCTATTAAAGAAATAAAAGAAAATAAAAACAAATAAAGCGGCATAACACTTGTAACAAAACACCACTAACTAATGCACACGAAAACAAATGAACAGCTACAAAAGCACGCGCGCCGATTCATTATTAATGTATATAGGTAAACAAATGAATAGCGACCAAAGCACTAAATGAACCTCGGAGTAATAATAATCCGGTAAGCGTGTGCGGTGTGTTTATTTGTTTGAAATGTTCGGATGTTGAATGGGAAACGGTTTTACAAGCGCCGTCTCACTCAATGATAAACCCTCCCACGTGTATGTGTGCGTGTGTGTGCTCTGTGCGCGCTTTTCAGTTTTATAAAGCAGAAGTTATATAAATGTTTGCGCCAAATCACCGGCGAAAGTTAGTAAGGATATGTAAATAAGTGAAACACTCACCGGTGTTTTCGTATGAATTATCCGGTTCATCCGCGAAACTCTCCACCATGGCTATTACGACCGGCCTTTATTAAATTAATTGAAAAAAAAAATAAATAAAAGGGGGTGTGAGTTTGTGACTTAGATCAAATGACTCAAACTTACATGCATGTTTAATCAATCGAAACGTGTTGCACTTGTTTATATATATGTATATTGCCAGTCACTTGTGTTTATAGTCAATTGTCAAAGTGCGCGCACACGGGATTAGGCATTAATATTGCACGGGCAGCACGTTCGAGCTAGCGAGCAAAGTCCGGTTAGTTATAGAGAGACGCTCACAATACGGGTTCTAAGGTTCGAATGTGTGCGGAGTTGTTTTCGTCAAAAGTGGTGGGGGCAAACGTGGCCAGAAAAGTGACGCCGCGCTATGCCGAACCATTCCAAGAACCAACCAGTGGTAGGGTGGAGGGGATAAATGGCAACGCCGCGTGTGAAACTAGTGAAACCGTTCCTTTGTTTGTGACGCATGTATACCCGCGCAACTCCATGTATATACATGCATACATATAACTCGCGTGCATGTATGAGTGTGCCACACGCTTTTCCTGCCAACCATCCGACAAATTCCCCTCGTTCGACACAATAAGTGGGGGGTGAAACCTCAGCTCGCGCTCTCGCTCTCTCTGTCGCTCCGGTGCGATAACGCCGTCTCTTATCTCCAATTCCCCCCTTCTCTCTCTCAACTTCCAAGCTACATAGCCCGTTCCGAGAATTTTAATTATCTCCAAAACAAAACTTTATGTATACATTCTCCGTCTCTCTTTATCCTCAATTGTATGTTAATATTTTTAACCTCAAACCGTCACACTTATAATTAGAAATGCGCTCTCTCTTTCTAACGCATATACAACCGCATACTTTTTTTACATCTCTGTCGCGAGTTTATATCCATATCTAATCTTATCTTTTGTATCCCTAGTCTCAATTGGTATACATATTAAATGACTTGGTCATTCTATCTCTGTTTATAATACTCACTTATTATACGTATAAAAACACATCCAATTACTTTTCTCCTCGCGAACTTCAAGTTATTTAATTACACATTTCAAAACTTTCTCTATCTCTGTTTATTCTGCTTAGCCTCATTTGATATATAGAGAGAAAGTCAGAATTAAACTCGAATCTAATTAACTACTATCGCATTTACAAACAGAGATAGAAATATAAGAAGTTAATTATGTATCTATTTATGTATTTAGTTTGAGTTACGTGAAGAGTTAAATATAAATGATTAAAACACGCTTAATAGACACAACAAAGCGTTCGTGTTCTAATTGTTATACAGGGTGTCTGACTGAAACCGCGCATTAAAAGTAAACAGGGTTGGACAAAAGTATGGGAACACCGGATTTCTGGCTAAACTGTATGTGCGATGAAAAAATCTGTTAAAATAAATATTTGTAGCCGGTTTTATCTATTCAAGGGCGTAATGTGATTACCAACAGCTATCCTATTTCTCGAGGTATTACGTCATCGGTGTTTTTTTTTTAATTTAACACCCTGTATATTTTAAACTTTTTGGATAAATACTGCTTAAACAACTACAATCATGTCGGGTTTTGTGGATTTGCGACTTGTGGTTTTAACATTATTAACACGTGGATCGCCGCGCGGCATTCACTTGTGCCGCAGGTAAATTTGCGTTTAGCCCCGCGGCATGTACCTTGTGCCGCATCCAGGAACCTCCAGTTTAGTTACAGTAATATTGGTTATATCATATTTGTATGTTTTTGTAATAACAATGAAAATATCCGTAAATAAATACTTAATATATCGTTAACTTGTTTCTCATTGATCACTTGGTAAAACATTTCTATTAATATATAGGTATTTGATTGAAATTCACTTGGTTTGTTTTACTAATAAATTGTTTTATTTTCAACTAGTTTCGGCTTAATGCCATTTTTAAGAATTGAAAATGGCATTAAGCCGAAACTAGTTGAAAATAAAACAATTTATTAGTAAAACAAACAAAGTGAATTTCAATTAAATACCTATATATAAATACTTAAACTTTAAAAAATCAGGGCTTAAGTTTTTGTATTATTAATGCAAATATTATTAATTATAATAGAATAATAAATACTGGTTGTTTGTCTCCTCTTATAAACAAATGTAAATCTAAAAGTTACATTCGCTGTTATTTTGGCACTAGTTTGTATCAGATAATACGAGGACACATTATCGGACCATTATCTAAGAGAAAATTTAAACGCTAATCGAACAACTGTATACAGCTATCTATTCCTTTTATTATTTTATTTAACACGCTGATCGCCACCTTTATAAAAATAAAAATATTACCTCAGGCCGCTGCTTATGTTTTTGCATAATTAATGCAAATATTATTAATTATAACAGAATAATAAAGCAATAATTTGAAGGAACATAAACGTTTTTAAACGTTCAGGCCATACTAGTTCCGCGGCACGGGCAGCATGCCACGATTTTTTAAAAATGTAAGTATTTATTTACGGATATTTTCATTGTTAATAATAATAATAATAACCATTTATTTCCGACAGACATGATGTCTTACAAAGAAATATACAAAATTAAGTTAAATGCATATGGTATTCGTTAACATTTATATCATCAACAATATTACAATTATTTTTGTAATAACAATGAAAATATCCGTAAATAATTACTTAAACTTTAAAAAAATCGTGGCATGCTGCCCGTGCCGCAGAACTAGTATGGCCTCTGAACGTTTAAAAACGTTTATGTTCCTTCAAATTATTGCTTTATTATTCTGTTATAATTAATAATATTTGCATTAATTATGCAAAAACATAAGCAGCGGCCTGAGGTAATATTGTTATTTTTATAAAGGTGGCGATCAGCGTGTTAAATAAAATAATAAAAGGAATAGATAGCTGTATACTGTTGTTCGATTAGCGTTTAAATTTTCTCTTAGATAATGGTCCGATAATGTGTCCTCGTATTATCTGATGGAAACTAGTGCCAAAATAACAGCGAATGTAACTTTTAGATTTACATTTGTTTATAAGACTTTATTTAATAATGTAAAAACCACAAGTTGCACACCCACCAAATTCAACATCATTGTAATTGTTTAACAAGTATTTCTCCAAAAATTTTAGATATACAGGGTGTTCCATTTTAGAAAAACACCGATGACGTCATACCTCGAAAAATAGGATAGCTGTTGATAGCTGTGAAATCACATTACGTCCTTAAATAGATTAATTAACTACAAAAACTTATATTAAGAGTATTTTTTCATCGCACGTATAGTTTAGCAAAAAATTCGGTGTTTCCTTACTTTTACTCAACCCTGTATATTATCCGGCTGTTTCGGTAACATTGGTAACATTCTTTCCTGCGCATGCGTTTGAGGTAAAGAAAAGGTAAAAAAATACTGCCCTAGAAAAAAATACCATATTATTTTTATTCATTGTTACATAATAATAATAATTATTTGATTGATTTCTTTCAAAATATTTAACAATAGTCTATTTTGAACCTCACATCAGGGTTTTTATCCAAAAAGTTTAGATATACAGGGTGTTCCATTTTAGAAAAACACCGATGACGTCATACCCCGAAAAATAGGATGGCTGTTGAAAATCACATTATGTCCTTAAATAGATTAATTAACTACAAAAATTTATATTAAGAGTATTTTTTCATCGCACGTATAGTTTAGCCGGAAATCCGGTGTTTCCTTACTTTTACTCAACCCTGTATATTATCCAGCTGTTTCGGTAACATGCGTTTGAGGTAAAGAAAAGGTAAAAAATACTGCCCTAGAAAAAAATACCATATTATTTTTATTCATTGTTACATAATAATAATAATTATTTGATTGATTTATTTCAAAATACTTAACAATAGTCTATTTTGAACTTCACATCAGGGTTTTACAAGTGAAACGATCAAACCAAATTTTCAGGCTTTTCTAAACACAAAATTTTAATTCATGCTTAATCAAGGAGTGGAAGACACTCGTTAAAGGCAAGTCATTAATTAAATGAAATGGCATTTATTTTCCATGTAATTTTAAATTATGTAGATTTTTATCATTATATATTGAGTTTAACAATTTCGACAAATGTTGTTGAAATAAAATTTTTTGACGATTTTCAATTATTAGCTTAAATTTACGAATTTTATTGTTTTTGCAGCTCATAAAACCAAACAACTTTAACGTAGAAACGATCTTTAAAGCTTGTATTAGACGACACTATTTTCTTGTACAAAAATATTGCACGAGAAATTACCAAATAGAACATGCCCTACTTCCATTATACAAAATTGTACAAGATTCGCGTTTGGTCATATTTTGTGTATTACACCATGATAGAAAATAGTATACTATTTTCTTGTACAAGAAAATAGTGTCGTCTAATACAAGCTTAACGTGAGCCGAAATATCTTTAAAGAACGTACACCCAGTATTTTTAATTTATTTACGTTATCGCCTATAAATACATTAGTAATTACATTCATGTTTATTATAACTATCCATACCTATGTCTTTCTTTAGTGGGACACCCTGTATATTTAACTTATTTATGTTATCGCCTATAAATACATTAGTAATTACATGTATGTTTATTATCCCTATCCATACCTATATCTATATTAAGTTGATGTCATATTTGAATGATTAACATTAAGGTTTAATTAACCAGTCCAAGGTTGCGCACCACGCCCCAATGTTGCCAATGCTATCGATTCGTGTGCAAGGCTATAAACCCACTGCCTGAATAAATACAATAGAATGGCGATGCCGTCTGGCAGATGTTATTTATGTTGCGCTGTTGCCGCCTGAACGTTTCTTTTGTATGTTGCAGCCTTGACGCGCTGTTCTTTTGTTCGGGTTTTTATATCCGTGCTATTTAAAAACGTGTTGCGCTTACCGAGAGGATTTTCAATATTGCTGCGTACTATATTTATGCTATAAGTGTTGTATTTACAAACTTTTTTTATCGCGAGTCTTTTTATAAGAATGTTGCGCATACACAATGGAATTTTAATTCGTGCTGTTGTTTTGTTCAAGTTGTGTTTTCAATATTGCTGCGTACTATATTTATGTTATATTGTATTTATATATTTTTATCGCCGTATTTTTAGAAGAATGTTATGCGCACAGAGTGAATTGCTGTTTCGTTCAAGTTGTTTAAGCGTGTTATTTTGGAACACGTTCCGCTTTCTGAGCGTTTTTTTTTTCAATATTGTAGTGTACTTTATTTACGCTACTGTATCTTATCTACTTATTACATTTTAATGTGAGTTTGTTTTCAATGTTGTGCTCGGCGAGTGTGATATTATTTTAATATTGCAGCGTACTGTATCTTATCTACGAGTACTTATATACATTTAAATGCGAGTGTTTTTTTAATGTTATGCTTGACGAGTGCGATATTTTTTCAATATTT
Organism: Philonthus cognatus; assembly: GCA_932526585.2. Classification (NCBI taxonomy): domain Eukaryota; kingdom Metazoa; phylum Arthropoda; class Insecta; order Coleoptera; family Staphylinidae; genus Philonthus; species Philonthus cognatus. The sequence continues at coordinate 52,935,664 of OW052248.1, forward strand.
CAGCGTACTATATTTATACTATGCTATATTTACTTAGCAGATGGGTTTTTAATGTTTTCGTGTGCTATTTTAGACGTGTAGAGTAATATATGTGTTTCTGTTAACGGCTGTTATTAATATGACACGCTGTTGCCATGCAGGATTATTTTATAACCTTGAGTCGTACATATTTCCTCTGCCAGTCATTTTGTTTGTATATCCTATAACGTGGATTAATTTAACCTTGGATCGTACTTTATTCTGTTTCATGGGCGTTGCCAAGGGGTGGCAGTGGATGCTCAAGCCCTCCCTAACTCTAACATGTTCACGTTTATACGCAATAGGGTCGGAAAGTGATGCGTCAGAAGTTAGTGGAAAATTCAAACGTGAGTCAAACTATGGTACAGTAAGCCACCATAGCGGGTGTGAAGTTAGCAATAGATTTATATTTATATTTTAGGCCAAGTATTGCAGATAAAAATCTGAATTAACTGTTAATCAATAAAGGGTGGATCACTATAGTAACTATTCATAATATCACCCTATATTTTCAACCCCTACATTTTAAAAGTACCCCTAAAATTAATACAATTTTTAAATTAATTTTGTCAACTTTCTAAATGTTCTATATGAAAGATAAGGGCATATCTGGATTTAGCATACATCAATTAACAAAACTAAATAATAAAATTACGATCACCACCCCCAAAACATAGAAAAAAAAACTTCCCCTGACACTATTTATATCCGAAATAATTTCTATTTTCTTTTCGAGTTTTGCGACAAACTATAAGTTCCATAAACAAACTAAGGCCGTTTTGGATTCAGTATACGTCAGCTAACATAACTAAACAATAAAATTAGGATCACCATCCCCGGAACATAGAAAAAATATTCCCCTGAGACTGTTTATATCCGAAATAATTTCCATTTTCTTTTCGAGTTTTGCCACCAACTAAAGGTTCCATAAACAAACTAAGGTCATCTGTGGATTCAGCATACGTCAATTAACAAAACTAAACAATAAAACTAGGATCACCACCCCCGGAACATAGAAAAAAAAATCTGTTTAACACTGTTTATATCTGAAATAATTTCCATTTTCTTTTCGAGTTTTGTGACAAACTATAAGTTCCACAAACAAACTAAGGCGATTTTTTGGTTCAACATACATAAATTAACAAAACTTAAAAATAAAATTAGGATCATCACCCCCGACACATAGAAAAAAAATCTTCCCCTGACACTATTTCTATCCGAAATAATACCATTTTCTTTTCGATTTTTGCGACAAACTATAAGTTTCATAAACAAACTAAGGCCATTTTTGGATTCAGCATACGTCAGCTAACATAACTAAACAATAAAATTAGGATCACTACCCCCGCAACCTAGAAAAAAAAATCTTCCCCTGAGACTGTTTATATCTGAAATAATTTCCATTTTCTTTTCGAGTTTTGCGACAAAATAAAGGTTCCATGAACAAACTAAGGTCATCTTTAGATTTAGTATACGTAAATTAACAACACTAAACAATAAAATTAGGATCACCACCCCCTGAACATAAAAAAAATTCTTTCCATGACACTGTTTATATCTGAAATAATTTCCATTTTCTTTTCGACTTTTGTGACAGACTATAAGATCCATAAATAAACTAAGGCCATTTTTGGATTCAGCATATATCAATTAACAAAACTAAACAATAAAATTAGGATCACCACTCCCGGAACGTAGAAAAAAAAATCTTCCCCTAACACAGTTTTTATCCGAGATATTTTCCATTTTCTTTTCGAGTTTTACGACAAACTATAAGTTCCATAAACAAACTAAGCCCATTTTTAGATTCAGCATATATCAATGAACAAAACTAAACAATAAAATTAGGATCACCACCCCCGGAACATAGAAAAAAAAATCTTCCTCTGAGACTGTTTATATCCGAAATAATTACTATTTTTTTATTCGAGTTTTGTGACAAACTATAAGTTCTATAAACAAATCATGGTTATCTCTGGACTCAGCATACGTCAATTAAGAAAACAAAATAATAAAATTAGGATCACCACCCCCGGAACATAGAAAAACAAAACTTCCACTGACACTGTTGATATCCGAAATAATTTACAATTTTGTGACAAACTATAAATTACATAAACAAACTACGGCCATTTTTGGATTTAGCATACAATAATTAACAAAACTAAACAATAAAATCAGGATCACCACCCCCGGAACATAGAAAAAAAATCTTCCCCTAACACAGTTTTTATCCGAGATATTTTCCATTTTCTTTTCGAGTTTTGCGACAAACTATAAGTTCCATAAACAAACTAAGCCCATTTTTGGATTCAGCATACATCAATTAACAAAACTAAATAATAAAATTAGAATCCCCACCCCCCGGAACATAGAAAAAAAAAAATCTTACCCTGACAATGTTTATATCCGAAATAATTTCCATTTTCTTTTCGAGTTTTGAGACAAACTATAAGTTCCATAAACAAACTAAGGTCATTTTTGGATTCAGCATACATCATTTAACAAAACTAAACAATAAAATTAGGATCACCACCCCCGAAACATAGAAAAAAAATCTTCCCCTAACAAAGTTTTGATTGATCTTATCTTCCTTATAGAGCATTTAGTAAGTTGTAAAAATTAATTTAAAAATTGTATTCATTTTAGGGGTACTTTAAAAATGTAGGGGTTGAAAATTTGGGCTTGATATTATAAATAGTTACTATAGTGATCCATTCTTTATTGATTAATAGTTTTTTTTTTGTTTTTGTTTGTTTGGCATAGGTTCTAGCCATTCAGCCACTAACGATGATTGTATTAATTAATTTAACATATATTTGGACGTCACGACATATTCACACCACACCCAGGGACAAGACGAGAAATTATTTTTAAATAAAGTCTCCCCGTGCACGGAAATCGAACCCGAGTTTGTGGCTCGCCGAGCGATACCTGCCCGATTAATAGTTAATTCAGGTTTTTATGTGCAATACTTGGCCTAAAATATAAATTTAAGTATAAATGAAATTGCCAATTCTTGGTTGCAAAATACTTTAAACATTAAAAGTGCGATTCTTTTCGCAATCTACAACAAGTTAGTCTTACAAAGACTATATCAAACACTCATTGAAACAACTACTTCCCGGGCTAATACCCCGACGGACATTGAATTATACAACAAGTGTTTGCTGTTACATACAGTAACCTACTGCAAATGTAACAATTTGGGTCAAATTATTCAGGCCATCTATAGACGCCTTTCGAGATTTATCACTCATCAGTATAGCTTTGCCCATCCCTCTAAACAATTTGACACCTTAGACTGGCGGTCACGTTACCGTTCAAACATAAGTATAAATGAAATTGCCAATTCTTGGTTGCAGAATACTTCAAACATTAAAAGTGCGAATAATTTGACCCAAATTGTTACATTTGCAGTAGGTTACTGTATGTAACAGCAAACACTTGTTGTATAATTCAATGTCCGTCGGGGTATTAGCCCGGGAAGTAGTTGTTTCAATGAGTGTTTGATATAGTCTTTGTAAGACTAACTTGTTGTAGATTGCGAAAAGAATCGCACTTTTAATATATAAATTTAAAATCTATTGCTGAAACCTATTGCTCAATTCACACTCGTCCAAACATAACCTGTTTTATTCTCGCTCTTATATACAATAATAAGAATAAAGAATATTTATTTAGCACTTTTGCTATAGATGGAAATATACTAATACAAATTTAACTAGAAATATATATACAGAGAGTTTTATGTAACACCGAACATTTCCATAACGAGAATTTTTCTTTGAAGCATCCATATGCAAACGTTGCACATTTTCGGATGCTCGGTTTATTAAAAGAATTCAATTTAAAGCTTTAAGCGAGTGTTTTCCACTCCCAGGTTAAGCATGAAGTAAAATTTCGAGTTTAGAAAAGCCTGAAAATTTGGTTTGGTCGCGTAGCGCGAAGCGCGGAGCGGCCAAACCAAATTTTCAGGCTTTTCTAAACTCGAAATTTTACTTCATGCGCCACGCGTACAAAACTCTGACACAATGTAAAATAGAGCAGTGTGTTTTAAACTTCGTAATATGTCAGTGTTTTGTACCGGTGGCGCATGAAGTAAAATTTCGAGTTTAGAAAAGCCTGAAAATTTGGTTTGGCCGCTCCGCGCTTCGCGCTACGCGACCAAACCAAATTTTCAGGCTTTTCTAAACTCGAAATTTTACTTCATGCTTAGCCTGGGAGTGGAAAACACTCGCTTAAAGCTTCAAATTAATTTTAATAAACCGAGCATCGAAACATGTGCAACGTATGCATATGGATACTTAAAAAAAAAATTCGATCTGAAAGTGTTTGGTGTTACATTAAACTCTGTGTATATGTATAAGAAACTGTCGTATGTTATAAGTTTACAGTGTTAGTACTGCCAATATTTTGACAGTGTTTTTGAAGTATGACTCCACGCTATTTCCGCAACTAATACTGTATTTTCTAAAAACAAAGAATGGTTAAAGCCACATTGTTACTCTGTGATACAGTTTACTCACATAGGCTAAACAAAAATTAAGTTGTTTCGTTTCGCGTACTAAGCAATATATGAATAGCCCCCTCCCCACCTCTAAGAGAATGTCTGCCTACGCCCATATTCTGTTTACAAGAAATTGTGTTCATGTTTATATAGGAAAATTCTTTTAAGTATACTTACATATCCTGCTTCAATTTTGAAAGCATAAGATATGGTTAGGGGAAATAAACATTGGTAAGATGAACTTGAGACAAATCGTAAACATTATATTTTGAACTTTCAATTATATCAATGCTTTATACGCCTGGCGCATAAAGTAAGTCAATAGTTTTTTTTTAAAGCAAAACCTTTCTGAAAATAGTTCCCATATTGGATTAGTTTTTTAAATTTATTAATAATGTTGCTAAGGGTCTGTTTGTAATTGAAGCTTTAAGCGAGTGTTTTCCACTCCCAGGTTAAGCATGAAGTAAAATTTCGAGTTTAGAAAAGCCTGAAAATTTGGTTTGGTCGCGTAGCGCGAAGCGCGGAGCGGCCAAACCAAATTTTCAGGCTTTTCTAAACTCGAAATTTTACTTCATGCGCCACGCGTACATTGATTGAATGTAAAATTTAGCGGTGTGATTTAAACTTCGTAATATGTCAGTGTTTTGTACCGGTGGCGCATGAAGTAAAATTTCGAGTTTAGAAAAGCCTGAAAATTTGGTTTGGCCGCTCCGCGCTTCGCGCTACGCGACCAAACCAAATTTTCAGGCTTTTCTAAACTCGAAATTTTACTTCATGCTTAGCCTGGGAGTGGAAAACACTCGCTTAAAGTTTCAAATTAATTTTAATAAACCGAGCATCGAAACATGTGCAACGTATGCATATGGATACTTAGAAAAAAATCTCGTTATGAAAGTGTTCGGTGTTACATTAAACTCTGTGTATATGTATAAGAAACTGTCGTATGTTATAAGTTTACAGTGTTAGTACTGCCAATATTTTGACAGTGTTTTTGAAGTATGACTCCACGCTATTTCCGCAACTAATACTGTATTTTCTAAAAACAAAGAATGGTTAAAGCCACATTGTTACTCTGTGATACAGTTTACTCACATAGGCTAAACAAAAATTAAGTTTTTTCGTTTCGCGTACTAAGCAATATATGAAAAGCCCCCTCCCTACCTCTAAGAAAATGTCTGCCTACGCCCATATTCTGTTTACAAGAAATTGTGTTCATGTTTATATAGGAAAATTCCTTTAAGTATACTTACATCCTGCTTCAATTTGGAAAGCATAAGATTTGGTTAGGGGAAATAAACATTGTTAAGATGAACTTCAGATAAATCGTAAACAGTATATTTTGAACTTTCAATTATATCAATGCTTTATACGCCTGGCGCATAAAGTAAGTCAATCGTTTTTTTTTTAAGCAAAACCTTTCTGAAAATAGTTCCAATATTGGATTAGTTTTTTAAATTTATTAAAAACGTTGCTAAGGGTCATGTTTGTAATTATCATAGTAGACTCGTCTGACCTGGGTCTGACGATTTAGTAACAAAATTCTGATAAGGATGTCAATGGTTGAAAAAATACGTAACAATTTCGTGGATGTTGATTAAACAAATTGCAGATCACATTAATACGCGATTTGAATCTAAAATTAGTTATATTATATTTCATATTGAATGTGGTCTTATATCTACTATTGAAAGTTGGAACATGCAAGCCAACTAGCTGTCAAATATCAGGGCTGTCAATTCGATCATGCAGAAGCTTGTGTAAGAACGTGATGCCTAGTCTGTGACGTCGGTATTCAAGAGATTCGACATTAAATTTGTCTAGCAATAGTGAATGATCACAGCCTCTGTCAGAGTAAAGCCCCTCAACTTTGAAGTGCAGAAATTTCAGAAACTTATGTTGAACACTTTCTCTAATTTCTTGAATTAATTTCTCATCTGGCACTTGGTGAAACATATTACACTATGTAAAGTTAATTAAAGGAAAGGCACTTGGTATTGTTTCACAATTAAATCTGTATTCCAACTAGTTTTGGTTTGTTAGACCATTTTCAAAGGAATGTACAGAAAAAATTATTTCCTAAGTATATATACAATATTTTTCTTTCAGGTAATAAGAGAAGTCTGATTTGGGGAATACCAAATCTCCTCGTTGTCGTTTACGATATTTTTCCCCATTTTTATGGCCCTGTTAATCTCCAGGCCCTCTTTGAGGTTTAGTGCGTATCCCTTATTACCTGAATGCAAAATCTTAAATCTCTAGGTTAATCTGAAGTTGAGCTTGTGGATATCAAATTAAAGATGCAGATTCCAACGTAGAACGGACATAAACATAAAATAGAGATTTCAAAGCATTGGGATTTCGCAAATTTGCGAAATCCTAATCCTATATGCTAACTTTTAGCAAGTGTTTGAACGTGAGGATTAAATGTAAAATTGTCATCCAACCAAATACCTAAATCTTTGAAGACTCTGACTTGCTCAATAGAATTATTGCTAACTATATAATCACATGAGATTGGTATAGATTTTTTGGTAAAGGGTATATATTTGCTCTTATTGCTATTCAAATTAAGATTATTAATACTACACCAATTCGAGATAATATCAAGTTGATTTTGTAATCGTTGACAGTCAGCAGCGTTAGCAATTGTAGAGTAAATGTTTAAGCCATCCGCGTATAAGAGGTGTTTACAAAAAAAAATAAAGTACAGGGTAACAATTAAGTTCTGTCGCCAATTTTTGAAACAGTCCTGAACACAATGTACTAAAGCCTTTGCTATTAAATTCCAATATTTTGTCACCTGAAATGCATTTAACAGGAAGGACTAATCTGTTGACATTTCATAAAACAATTAGTAAGATATTGATCGCCAAATGCAACGTGCCGCTATTATAAGCTCTTATGAGCGCGGAAACCCTGTTTGTGACATTGTTCGTGAATTCGCTTTTCATAAAAAAAACAGTCCAAAGAGTAATTTCTCGTTACGAAGAGTTAGGAAACTTGAGTCACCGTACAAGAAGCGGACGACTGCGAACTGCTGTTACACGTCAAAAAATTGGCAACATCAGGGATAGAGTTCGACGAAATCCAAGACGATCGATACGAAAGATGGCTATGGAACTTGGAATAAGCAGAGAGAGCGTCCGGACTATTGTTAGAGAGAAGCTCAAAATGATGTGTTATAAAAGACAGAAAGTCCATTTACTGCCTGCAAATACAACGGCTAACAGGGTAATAAAGTGCAGGAGATTGCTTCGGCGCGCTGTTGGAAATTGGCAGAGTTTGGTCTTATTTACAGATGAGAAAGTTTTTACTATAGATGAAAAATTTAATAAACAAAATTCTCGAATAATATCTCGCACTATAGAAGATGCTAATGATAAGGGTAGACACGTTTTTAAGTCAGCCCATCCTTCGTCAGTAATGATCTGGACAGGAATTACAGCGGATGGAAAACACCTTTGGTGTTTATCGACCAGGGCGTTAGGATGACCGCAGAAATATATCGTAGGGACGTGTTGGAGGCCGTGGTAGAACCATGGGCACGTCAAAATTTTAGAGACTGTCGGTGGACTTTTCAGCAAGACTCTGCAAGGCCCCATACAGCAAATGACACTATTGCTTGGATTCGAAATAATTTTCCAGACTTCATTTCAGCTAAAGATTGGCCTTCATATTTACCAGACTTGAATGCAATGGATTACGCTATATGGGCTATTCTAGAGGCAGCGGCTTGTACAAAACGTCATGCCAATGTTAAAGACCTCAAGCGTTCTTTAAGGGCCGCCTGGGCTGCTATTCCTGAGGAAGTGCTGCGATTTACGGTAGATCATTTTAAGAAAAGACTGAGGGCCTGTATTAACGCACGCGGAGGAATTTTTGAAACTGTTTGAGTTTACTTATGCTATGAATGTTTGATGTTTATAACAGTATTAAGTTTATGAAAAAAACAATAAAAATTTACCAAACTACCATCGTTTTTTTTTTTGGCGACCGAACTTATTTGCCACCCTGTAGCTAAGTCTATCCATTAACAATTGGTGGTCCACCCTGGGACACAAGACAAAAGGTTTGAAAAAAATAACTAATTATGTTGCAGAAATGATGAATACAAGTAGTTAGTTTTATTTTCATAATTCAAGACATTCGAATCTTTGTGTGTAGTAGCTTATTTGATTTTTTAACTCGTGCTTTCAATTGCTTGATTAGACATGAAGTCAACACACAGCTTGATTTTTAAATTTTATTTTGGATTTGAAAGAATCATCTGTTTTAATAATCGTCAGTTCTATAGTTCATCTGTTCTGTAACCCGTCAGATCATCAGTTATTAAGTTTTACAGCTGCTATAATTATAGAACAATTTTGTAGATTTAGTATTTCTACAACTTAATTCCTGTACAAGGCCGTAGCCACAAAACAAATTCGGGGGGGGGGGGGGTATATAAAAATGTTGGTGGTTTTTAATGGTAAACATTTTGTTTTTGACTTAACGGGGCAACTTTTACATAATAAAATTTAACATTTAACATCCCCCCCTGGCTACGGCCTTGCTCCTGTGACATTGAGATTGGCGAAAATATCACAAATGAGTGCAAATGATGACTTCCACTAGGTACGATAGGATTTTGTATCTTCAATGATACCACGATGATAACTTACTACACGTTACTTTATCCGGATCTTGTACAGTATCAATACAATCAGTCTTACCGTCGTAGCTTAATTGTACAACCTGAATCTTATGTGGTAAAGGTTGTTATTTATGTTACTAGATGCAAGTTTACGGGATTGAAAGTTATGATTAAAAACTAGTTAACAGTTAAAGGTGCAGATAAAATGATGTTAACTCAAGATTCTAGGATTCAATTTCAAAATGTTCCTAAATCGTAATGGAATGCATATTAACATTAAGTGCATTCCATTAAAACAAGTGCAATTAATACATAAATGTTACTTATTTGTTGACCTTTAGATCTATAGGTCATCAGTGCTGCAGTTAATCAGTTAATTACTTCTACAGTTCATACATTTATACAGTTAACAAGTCTAGTGCTCATTACTTCAAACCAGAGTAGGGAATTAGTTGTTTAAATTTTTAGTCATGAGTAGAACTACTCATTAAATTAGTCATGAATAAGTTAGTCATAAGAAAATTAGTTATTAATTACTAGTCATGTGCTATTATTAGTCTGTCAATCAGATGCGAATATTAGTCAACTTAATTTTTAATCACGACCAATTTTGAGTGACTAAATTAAATAATAATAAACCTGTATATGAATATTTGAAGGATAATGTTATCTGTTATTTAATTCAAATGCAGTTATATTCCTTTCTTTACTTTTATTTTTCGATGCTAGCAATAAAAGTGATTAATATTAAAATTTTAGATGATTTGTTTTCTGTGGCTGGGCTGATGGCGTACATGTAATTTGATTGGAATTAATTAATTAATTAATTAAGTTAGTAAGGAATAAACTCAGATTATTGTTATCGTATTAGCTTTATAAGTATAATTAGAGTTCATTTTATAATGGATATTTAAAAAAGGAAATCGTATATAGGATTTGTACTTCTCGTTATTTATTTTTAATATTCTTTAAATTAGTATCGACTGTGAAGCCATCCTCAGTAAACTACAAGTTAAATTATAAACCTCCACTACTTCGTTATACATGTTTATTTGCAGTTAAATATAAATTACAATTAGTAAAGCTTAAATATATAGCTTAACATTATGAAATATCTAATTTTGAAGCGTAACAAAATGTTTTAAATTTGAATTCTAATATTATGTTGGACTAATTGAAAAAGCAATGTTTTTTTAAATGAGCTGTGTTTTTTTGCACCTATTCTAAATCACCCTATAGTTCAACATTTGCAGAGACATTTATTTCGTCGACAATTTTGTATGGTAATCCGAAAACGCTATACATTTAACACGATATTGTTTATAAATTAGTATATCTTTTTACATTTCAATTTAGGCAATGACAATGATTTTTAGCCTTTATTACCATCACCCCCTTTACACGCCTCTGCTTATGATATTCACATTTACTTTAAGTGATCCGATGCAGGTTTTTTTTCAATCTTTATCCTGGATTTCATTTGTTTTGATATTGTTATGGTAATCTTATCAAATTTTGCGGTATCGTTATAAAGAACTTGGTTAATCCTCTTCCTGTTTGTGTGATTTATGTATATTTTGATTGATAATAAACGAATTTTAATATAAAAATCATATTTCAAAAAAATGCATCTTATCAAATTTCCAATAATTGATAATTTCTATTTTCAAACTTCAGTATTCGAGTAGCGATTCAGAAATATATTCGAATATTCCAATATGTTTTTTTATAACATGAATTAAAAGGTAATATGCGCTATCTAAACGCAGAAAACTCGGCATATTGTTAGCTTTACTACATCCTTATTTTGGAATAAAATATTTTCAAAAAATAGACATACTTTCAGGAAACTACAAACTTTGTAATCGTCTCATTCAAATGTTGCCTACTCTCATGGCTGTTTGATAATAGTATATTGTACAACGAGCATATAATATTAGCTATTAATCACGAGAACGAGGTTTGCGGAACGAGCCAAAGGCGAGTGGAGCAAGTCGCTCGAGTAATTAATAGACATTATATGCAAGTTATACACAATACTTTGTTCACGGAAATAATAATATATAACACAACATTTATTATATCTTTTCATCAAATTCGCGTCAATTATGATTGTCGGTTTTGTTTCATAATAATTTGACAGATAAATGATGACAGATTGCGGTATTATGATTTGAATGTGTAATAGGGTTAATTCCACTTTAACACAGATATGAACAATCGTTCAACAATAAATAATACTCACACACAGTCTACCATTTCGCCTAAGTTACATGAAAACACGCTCTTTGCACAAAAACCGAACTCTTCCGTTTGGATGGAGTTTTCACGGTGTTACCGTTTATTTCGCTTTAAAAAAACACTCGCGACGAATAGAAGCGCAATTGTTTAACCGATCTGAGAATGATTTATGTTCACAAACGCGTTTTACGCGAGTTAAGCTAGTGAGAACAGCGGAGATGTTGACGCGATTACTTCGTATTTTAACAAAAAGGCGTCGACGACGTCATCACCACCATGGTCAAATGTGAGACAAAAGAAGCTGATTTGACTAGCACAGCGCTGTTACTGAATAGCGGCAAAAAATCGAACTAGGCAATTATTTATATTCGTGTTGAAACACCACATTAAGCACGCAAATCCCGTGTTTAATGTACTTGAGCGTTGAATGCACCCCACACAATTAAATAATGCACATATTATAAGATTGTCGTAAACAAAAAATCTTTAACATCACCATAGTGATGTTTAAGATTTATTTACTATTTTGATTTTTTTACTATTTGTTTACTTTGTTAAAATTTGCATTTGTAATTTTACTATAGTGATTGGATGCCGTAACTATATAGAAATACTATATAGTTTTATTATCTGTAACCAATATATTATTTACATATCTAAATTTCTAATTCATCGTCATATGAATTTGTTTAATTTTTATTTAATAAGATTATTTGGTACTTCAAATAATGTTTATAATCTAAGACGTTATTATGCACTTTACCCTAGAGTGCGTAATAACGTTTTAAATTATAAACATTATTTGAAGTACCAAATAATCTTATTACACAAAAATTAAAAAAATTCATATGTGCATCGCAATTGTTTTACACTTGTCAACGTTTCATAGCTATTATTTTTTTTAAATAACATGGAAAATTGATAATAACGCAGCTATTTTAATAAATAAATATGTCAAGTGCTATATCTGATTAAAGAGAACAAATATGTATTTATAATGTTGATATAACCAACTATGATTTCCGGTTTGGTGTTGTAGGCGTTTACTTTGTGGTACATCTTAAATACACTTGTAAATAAAACACTTTTTACTTTGATTAACCACTGAATCTTACATAAAAAAAGCTAGTTTCTATACAATGATAAATAGAGCATTTAAAATTCCGCTAAATATAAATGATAGAAAGAAAGAGATCAATACAATAAAGGGAATAGCATTGAATAATGGCTACACAACTTCACTAATAGACAATTTAATTCATAATTATGAAATGAAAGAGGTACAGAAATTCTTCTACCCTAGAATTAGGTCAATAGATAATCAACATTTTAAAACAATCAGCTACTATGGTACAATAAGTTGTAAAATTAAAAACATCCTTAAAAAATGTAACATTAATGTAATATTAAAAACGCCCCATAAACTTAATAATATAATTTTCAACCCAAAAACAAAACTTAATCCCCTAGTTAGATCAGGCATTTATAAATTGAACTGCGAAAATTGTAAAGGTGTGTACATTGGGCAATCTGGTCGTAGAATCGAAATAAGATTGAAAGAACACGAGCGAGCCTTTAGATTAAAACATAATAGTTCTACCTATGCTAACCATCTTTTAGAAGAGAATCACACTTTTGGCGAGGATGTACTTTCAGTAATCCATTTTGCCGAAAAAGGTCGTAAAATGGATTTACTGGAAGCACTAGAAATACACAAGGCCCGAATTAATCCCGGAATTTCCATTCATAATGACCAGGTTGACCTAATGTACACCCCTCTCTTCGAAGCCGTATAAATAGTTTTTAACGTGTAATTTGTATTTACTTTAGTTTGAGAATGACTACTAGATAGTCGAAACTAGTCACACAATTAAATGTAAGATTCAGTGGTTAAACAAAGTAAAAAGTGTTTTATTTACAACTATGTTTTCCACTTAATAAAATGTAAGTTTGTGTCATATCTCGAAAACTAATGTCTGATATCATTTTATTTAGTGTAAAATTATAACATGTAGATAATTATCTACATGTTTTCCACTTGATAAAATGTAAGCTTGTGTTATATCTCGAAAGCTAAATGATATCAGACGTTTTATTTGTTTTATTTAGTGTATTTTCTTTAGTGTAAAATTATCTACAACTTTGCCTATCCTATCTCTATGGATCTATGGATCCACAAAAGATCTGCAAAGGTCAATGAGGCCACCCCTACGAATATCTATTTAATCTAATCCTATCTCTTTTAATAATTGAGAAAAATCAATTTAAAAAGATCGACACTTTTTAAATTTTTCATAATACCTAGTTACCCGTGTTTGTTCCGTAAATTGTGCAAGTTTCATTTTATTTAGATCGTTATACTGCATTACTTAGCTCATTTAACTATTACTTTATCTCTAATAGTTTCCGAGAGAACATCTAAAAAAAATAAAATTATAAATTGTATTACTTGACCTGTCTAGAGAATGTGTGAAGAAAAATGTAAATGTTTTTTTATATAAATATTTTGATTATTACTCATTTTATAAAAGTATTTGTAAGTGTATTTCTAACTTCACAATATTTCAGTGTTTTATACGCGTGGCGCATGAAGTAAAATTTTCAGGATTTTCTAAACTCAAAATTTTACTTTATGCTTAGTCTGGGAGTGGAAACACTTGTCCGTAAGTTCAAATTGAACGCTTTTATAGAATCGACGAATGCATGAACATATACAGCGTACAGATTATGTGTGTTTAAAAGAAAACTTCCCAGTATGTAATATAATACGTCATAGATAGAAATCACAATGGCCCTAATAAGGCCTAAGTGCAGTGCAGAAATGCGCACCCCCAAAAGAACCAGATAGAAATCATAAAAAGAAGAATTTTACATAAAATCAATTTTTAGAGTTAACTATAACTGCTCGGCCGTTAATGAGTTAACATCCTAAGTAAACATAACAAATAGCAAATCCGCTTAAAAGGTGAAGATGATGTTTTATATTAAAACTTAATTTTGTAAATAATTAAGTCTAGAATATATTCCTGCGTCTTATTTTTTATATTCTGTATGTAAATGTGCTCTATCAGGCAATTTACACTTGATATTTTACCTATTTATTTGATATATTCACAGCTTTTGTTTTGTGTGGTGTTGTCTATTTTAAGATTAGTCGAATATGATAGTGTCATCTGTGATATTAGTTTTAATATCCCCTGAATGTGCTATGCCATCTGTGATATTAGTTTTAAGATTAGTTGAATGTGTGTACGTATGTATAGCGCTTATGTCCTTAGCAGCGCAAAAAAAATAAGTCTAGGAAGTTAATTTTGTTATTAGTGTCTTACAGTAGAAATTTTGTTGATTTGTATTGAGTTAAGAGTATTAAATTGTTGGATTTGTCTGTCTGTACGCTATATTTGCAATTTAATAAATAAAACTGCATAATGAAATAATCGTTGTTTTTTACACCCTGAATACATAACAATAATTCATATTGAAAAGTTGCAGTTTTTATTAAAATTCAATTTCATCTTATAAAGCACACATTTTATATTCTATTTAACAAAAAAAATAGTTTTCGTTTTGGAACTTTCAAAAATGAAGCCATGATATGTACATAAATACTACTTGAAATTTGAAAGTGTGCCAAGAAACAGTTCGACAGCATAAACAGCGTCAACCTACATACTATTGGAAGTGTGAAAAGTATTACACCAAGTTTAATGAAAAACATTTTAACTAAATGGCAATCAGTTAAATAATAAAACCTCTTTGAACATGAACTCTATTTGTTTTTTTGTATAAAACGTTCACACACCATGCCAATTGTAAAAACTACTTTATTAATCATGAAATTGTTTAACCTATATACTATTGGAAACGTGAAAAGTATTACACTAAGTTTAATGAACAACATTTTAACTAAATGGCAATCAGTTAAATAATAAAACCTCTTTGATCATGAACTACATTTGTTTTTTTGTATAAAACGTTCACACACCATGCCAATTGTAAAACTACTTTATTAATCATGAAATTGTTTAACCTATATACTATTGGACACGTGTAAAGTATTACACTAAGTTTAATGAACAACATTTTAACTAAATGGTAATCAGTTTAATAATAAAACCTCATTGAACATGATCTTCATTTGCTTTTTTTTTCTATAAAACGTTCGCACGCCATGCCAGTTGTTACTTTATTAATCACGAAATTGATTAAATTACTGTATATGAAATACAATAGAAACATTTTAAGTAACAATAATGATCGATATTATTTAAGAACACGAGACTTACTTAAATTCCGGGAATTTTTCTTTTAAGTATTCATATCAAAGTACGCATCAGACTTTGTAAATGTTCAAGCATTCGTTATTATTATAATAGTGTTCAATTTAAAACTTCTAACGAGTGTTTCCACTCCCAGATTAAGCATGAAGTAAAATTTCGAGTTTAGAAAAACCTGAAAATTTGGTTTGGTTGCTCCGCGAAGCGGAGCGACCAAACCAAATTTTTAGGTTTTTCTAAACTCGAAATTTTACTTCATGCGCCAGGTCTATAAAACACTGATTTAACGTAAAGTTGAAAATATACAACTTTATGCAGTATATTTTAAACAAAGGATTAAGTTGGATGTGGGTGTTTACGGCTTGGGCTAAATAAAATGAAACTATTTTATTTGAACCAAATAAAATAGTTTAATTTTATTCAGCCCAAGCCATTAGCACCCACATCAAACTTAATCCTTCGTCAGATTTAAAGGCGTTACTTCCCTATTAGTGTATATTTTAAACTTCACAATATTTTAGTGTTTTGTACGTGTGATGCATGAAGTAAAATTTCGAGTTTAGAGAAGCCTGAAAATTTGGTTTGGTCGCTCCGCTTCGCGGAGCAACCAAACCAAATTTTCAGGCTTCTCTAAACTCGAAATTTTACTTCATGCTTAGTCAAGAAGTGGAAACACTTGCAAGAAGTTTCAAACTGAACCCTTTTCAAAACAACGAACTGAAAATTTACTAAGTACACATTGGGGAATGTATACTTAAAAGAAAAATTCCCTGTATATTCCTAAAAAATATAAATACTACTTGATAAGAATATTATTTACTTAGCAATTATAATTAAATGATAAAACGCATTTTTTTATAAATCTCTAGAATTAGTTACAAAATATTTGGAGTGGCCCCCACTCGACTTTGCGAACACGGATGGCTGTTCTCCAAATAAATGTCTTACTAACTCTGATAATTATAAAGATACATTTATGACAGAAACAGGACTATTTGCAGAATTACATGTATATATATAATATATATAATGCCCGGTATTATAAACGATTAATAAATCATTAGACAACTATTTGTGGAGTAAATTTATTTACCTAGTTAACTAATAGGCAAATAAAATTGCGTATTATAAAGCAAACCTACCAAATAAATAGCAATTCTAGAAATAAATAATTTAATTAGTAGATTACAAACCGAAATTATACATTTTCATTGTGGCCATCGCTGGAATCGGCAATTTGTTAAATTGAATTATCAATATTTCAAATTAAATTGTCAATCAAATTGGAAATTTAGTTTATTTTCTTATAATTATGAAGAATAACCGTGGAATAGGACAGAATTACACAGAACAAGAAAAAGAAAGCTTATTAGAAATTATAAAAGACTTAAACGAGTGCTTTCCACTCCCAGGCTAAGCATGTAGTAAAATTTCGAGTTTAGAAAAGCCTGAAAATTTGGTTTGGTCGCGTAGCGCGAAGCGCGGAGCGGCCAAACCAAATTTTCAGGCTTTTCTAAACTCGAAATTTTACTCCATGCGCCACGCGTACAAGACACTGACTTCAAGTGAAGTTAACTTGTTCACAATATTTCAGTGTTTTATACGCGTGGCGCATGAAGTAAAATTTCGAGTTTACTTATATAATGCCCGGTATTATAAACGATTAATAAATCATTAGATAACTATTTGTGGAGTAAATTTATTTACCTAGTTAACTAATAGGCAAATAAAATTGCGTATTATAAAGCAAACCTACCAAATAAATAGCAATTCTAGAAATAAATAATTTAATTAGTAGATTACAGACCGAAATTATACATTTTCATTGTGGCCATAGCTGGAATCACCAATTTGTTTAATTGAATTATCAATATTTCAAATTAAATTGTCAATCAAATTGGAAATTTAGTTTATTTCCTAATAATTATGGAGAATAACCGTGGAATAGGACAGAATTACACAGAACAAGAAAAATAAATTTCTTGAATTAATTTCTCATCTGGCACTTGGTGAAACATATTACACTATGTAAAGTTAATTAAAGGAAAGGCACTTGATATTGTTTCACAATTAAATCTTTATTCCGACTAGTTTCGGTTTGTTAGACCATTTTCAAAGGAATTACTTTGAAAATGGTCTAACAAACCGAAACTTGTCGGAATAAAGATTTAATTGTGAAACAATACCAAGTGCCTTTCCTTTAATTAACTTTACATAAGAAAAAGATAGCTTATTAGAAATTATTAAAGACTTAAACGAGTGCTTTCCACTCCCAGGCTAAGCATGAAGTAAAATTTCGAGTTTAGAAAAGCCTGAAAATTTGGTTTGGTCGCGTAGCGCGAAGCGCGGAGCGGCCAAACCAAATTTTCAGGCTTTTCTAAACTCGAAATTTTACTTCATGCGCCACGCGTACAAGACACTGACTTCAAGTGAAGTTAACTTGTTCACAATATTTCAGTGTTTTCAGTGTTTTATACGCGTGGCGCATGAAGTAAAATTTCGAGTTTAGAAAAGCCTGAAAATTTGGTTTGGTCGCTCCGCGCTTCGCGCTACGCGACCAAACCAAATTTTCAAGCTTTTCTAAACTCGAAATTTTACTTCATGCTTAGTCTGGGAGTGGAAAACACTCGTTTAAAACTTTAAATGGAACTAATTTTAAAAAGCGTATGCATAAGTATAAAAATCCCTGGTTGTGTCTGATTTAAAAAAACTCTAGTTCTTCGACTCCTTAGAATGTCTTGTGGTTCGAATTAATCACTGTCAGGGAAGATACTATGAGCCAACCTGAATCTAACACGGATGATATGGTAGACATGATAACCGTAATGAATTTAATAAATACAAGTGGTAGAATTTAAAGTAATTATAATAATACAATACACTTTTGACTTTTAACTGTCAAATTATTTAGAGAATAAAATTTACTCGGCAGAAAAACAAACAAATAATTTACTGGGGAGATTTATTAGCCAAATAAAGTTATTTTATGTTTATAATACCGAAATCTGTGGAATAAATTAATTTATTCCTAAAGTAAATTTTATTTAGGGAATAAAACGTTTTATAATACCGGGCAAAAATCAAATAAAATAATAAAATGTATATTTACGAAAAATAGGAGTTGATGTCTCTTCCGGCTAAAGCGGAAGTGCGATTTGGTTAAAAACTAGTGATGGGAATAATCGATGTACTAATTAGTAATTAGTCGATTATTGATATATATTTTTTGCACAAACTAATGCGCCACAAGATAGACTGTTCTTGCCTATTGCAACTGGTGGGACTGCATATTCCAACTTTTAACAGTAGGCAAAAACCTACATTTAGCATTACCTCATTTCGAAATAACTTTGGATCAAAATCACCCGTACACATTAGCTGTAATATATTCAATAGTTTGGCTGTCACTTGTGATATATTTCATGACTCATTAGAATCAATTTTGCTCTGTGTTTAATTGTTAATTTAATATGTAACATAAAAGTTAACATTTTATTGTTTAGGCATATCATTTATTTTGTTTATTATTATTTGTTAAGTATCATATTATTCTACTATATTATTGTACATATTGCCTTGTAATTAGGATTTTTCCTGTTGGGTAATAAATAAATATTATTAGTAAATATTATTATTATTATTATATATTACGATAGAATCTGTTAATATGCGGAAATTAGTACACACTAATTTAAGCGATTATTTGATCTGATAAATTAGTAATTACTAATTAGTTCCAGAAAAATATATGATAAACATTCTGTGGTCCGTTTTTGTTTTACAAGATCACTTTATATCGCTTCTTGTTTGTACTACATACTTATTCGACTCAGTAAGGTCCCTTGAGATATACCAGGGGCAGATTTCTTATTAGGCCTGGGCTTAAAACTCCTAGAACAGGGTTTGAGTAAGAACCAAAAACATTTTTGACTATAGTGATGGTCGCAGTTTCTTAGTCAGCGTATCACCCATGATGAAATCTTATGATAAACATTCTGTGGTCCGTTTTTGTTTTACAAGATCACTTTATATCGCTTCTTGTTTGTACTACACACTTATTCGACTCAGTAAGGTCCCTTGAGATATACCAGGGGCGGATTTCTTATTAGGCCCGGGCTTAAAACTCCTAGAACAGGGTTTGAGTAAGAACCAAAAACATTTTTGACTATAGTGACGATCGCAGTTTCTAAGTAAGCGTATCACCCATGATGAAATCTTACCTTACCTAACTTGACAATGAGAAAACTAACCTAACCCTACTTTTGACATTTCGACACGTGGGAAGGTTTCTAACGTCTAAAATTTATAACTATTGACGTATCTGTCACAATATTTACTAAATTATGGCCAAAATAGTAGCAATATAACAAGACCTTTTCAAATAGCCGGCTATTATTGTTTACTAATTTGTCGAGACGGCTTGCATTTTAACAATTCAAACGAGACCAAATATTAAGCATTAATAATCTGATTAAAGCCCGAGAGCTTTAGCTTGAGGGCTTTAATCTTTGATTATTAATGCTTGATATGTCAAATTGAATTGTCTAAAAATGCAAGACTTTAAGATAAATTATTTAAAAAAATAATAGTCGCTATTTGAAAAGGTTGTGCTATATTTATAAAGATTATTTATTAAATCGTTCCACATAACCTTAATTGTATATTCCTTGTAGTCATCCCCGTTCCCCTTCCGCATATTCCAAGCCCAATCCTTTAAAATTTCAGTTATTACTCCATTCGGGGTTACTTCCTCCAATGTTTAATTTTTCGCCTCACAAAATTTTTCGAATTGACGCCATACACTTGTCTTGCTTCTATTTGTGTTTATTGGTTCGGAGGTTTTAACAATTTTGTCAATTTCTGCCGTCGATGTTTCTCCGAACCGTGCCACTTTTATGACTTTATAACAAATGTCAAAGTGAAAGCACAGACTACTATTCGTAATTTTATGTCTTAGAAAGGGTGAAGAAGAAGAGGCAGAAGAGAGGGAGAGAGAGAGGGGGGAAAAAGAGGCAGAAGAGAGGGAGAGAAAGAGGAAGAAGAGGTAGGAATAATCGACTATTTTTTCTGGCTATTTTAGTTGTTGATTTCAATAGACGCCGTAATCGTAGCAAATGATGACATATCAACAATGAATTTTGACAGATAAAATAAATAATCAATATACTCGTATTTACATAGTAAAATGACAATGCTTAATTTTTCGCCTTACAAAATTTTTAGAATTGCTTCTATTTGTGTTTATTGGTACGGAGGTTTTAACAATTTCGTCAATTTCTGCCGTCGATGTTTCTCCGAACCGAGCCACTTTTATGACTTTATAACAAATGTCAAAGTGAAAGCACAGACTACTATTCGTAATTTTATGTCTTAGAAAGGGTGAAGAAGAAGAGGCAGAAGAGAGGGAGAGAGAGAGAGGGGAAAAAGAGGCAGAAGAGAGGGAGAGAAAGAGGAAGAAGAGGTAGGAATAATCGACTATTTTTCTGGCTATTTTAGTTGTTGATTTCAATAGACGCCGTAATCGTAGCAAATGATGACATATCAATAATGAATTTTGACAGATAAAATAAATAATCAATATACTCGTAATTTACATAGTAAAATGACAATGCTTAATTTTTCGCCTTACAAAATTTTTCGAATTGACGCCATACACTTGTCTTGCTTCTATTTGTATTTATTGGTACAGAGGTTTCAACAATTTCGTCAATTTCTGTCGTCGATGTTTCTCCGAACCGTGCCACTTTTATGACTTTATAACAAATGTCAAAGTGAAAGCACAGACTACTATTCGTAATTTTATGTCTTAGAAAGGGTGAAGAAGAAGAGGCAGAAGAGAGGGAGAGAGAGAGAGAGGGGAAAAAGAGGCAGAAGAGAGGGAGAGAAAGAGGAAGAAGAGGTAGGAATAGTCGACTATTTTTTCTGGCTATTTTAGTTGTTGATTTCAATAGACGCCGTAATCGTAGCAAATGATGACATATCAACAATAAATTTTGATAGATAAAATAAATAATCAATATACTCGTAATTTACATAGTAAAATGACAGTCAGTATAATATAGTGTTTTGTCTAAAGAATTTCAAAAATTGTCAACATCACATTACTGATAAGTTTTTAGTAGAGTTGAAAACAATTCAAGCAGTTATTATTTTTTACAGTGAGATACGTCAAATTAGTTTAGAATTCGTCGGGAAATCGATTGCGATTGTTAAAATTGACGTAACGTAATAAATAAAAAGTGTTGAAGAGCGAAACTCGGTTCTTATCACGGATTCGTAATTTATGGCGAATTTTAACCTAATTTCAAATAGCACACGGTGAAGTGCCATCAGAAATAATAAAGTTTTTCTGGTGTTCTTTTTATTTAACTTTAAAAAATGCAAAAAATGTCACCTATCTCTATTTTTGACAATACAACAGTAAAAGTTAAAAAGCAACAGACACTGTTTATTGGTATTTCGACATAAAATCACTTTGTCGCCTATCTTTCGTCAATTATTGACTACTTTATCATATGTTTCGTTTATTTGACGATTCTTGTCATTATTAGTGTTAAAATTGTCATTTTTACATTATTATTTGTTTATTCATTAGGTAAATTTTTACGTTCGACTTAATATGTGTCAATATCTTACATGAAAAACTGATATTGGAGACGATCGAAGGATCTACAGGTTGAACAAAAAGAAGCACAAAGAAAATATGTAAATCAAGAGAATTTAATAATATTAAATTAAATTAGAAATTGTTTGATTGAGTTATACGAGAAAGGTGTCATGCAACCTAACTTAACACTAATGACTGTGGTCTAACCTAATCATAACCTAATCTAACTTAATACTAGTGACTGTCATCTAACCTAACCTAATAATAATAATAATAAACAATCTTTATTCCTTTAAAAATATACATAAGAAAGAAAATAAACATATACTAAATATAGGAATTTGCGTCAAGGGAAACACGTATGTATAGCAATGTTATACAATTTTATAATGAAAGAATTCTTCCATATATAATCATAAGGTATACCAAGAGATTTTCTTTAAAGTATACGCTTTCCAAATTCAGCTTATTTTCTTTAAATCTTTAGATAATCGTTGTTTTTTTAAAAGAGTTCAATTTGAAGTTTTAAACGAGTGTTTTCCACTCCCAGACCAAGCATGAAGTAACATTTCGAGTTTAGAAAAGCCCCGTGAACATTTTCTGGGCTTTTCTAAACTCAAAATTTTACTTCATGCGCCAAGCATATAAAACACTGATTTCAAGTGAGGTTTAAATATACACAAATTTCACAATATTTAAGTGTTTTATACGTGTGGGGCATGAAGTAAAATTTCGAGTTTAGAAAAGCCCAGAAAATTTTTACGGGGCTTTTGTAAACTCAAAATTTTACTTCATGCTTGGTCTGGGAGTGGAAAACACTCGTTTAAAACTTCAAATTGAACTCTTTTAAAAACACCACGAATATCTAAAAATTTAAAGAAAATAAGCTGAATTTGGAAAACGTATACTTTAGATAAAAACTCCCTGTATAATCTAATCCAATTGAGATATTTGACGGTAACTTAACACTAGTGACTGCCATCTAACCTTATCTAACCTAACCTAATCATAAGGTACGTAATATAATCCAATAGAAATATTCGACAGGTTATGCAAACATTTTAAGAAAATGATCGATAAAAGTGCTTTAATTTCAGGACAGTCAATTTAAGTATGTTGATTCACAATAGTAAAAGACACCGACAAGAAGTTGGCCACACATTTCCAGCCACGGATTTTGGCGCATCCGCCATCCCACTAATTTATTTATTTATCAACGGAAATCACCTTTATACATCAATACACAATTAAAATAGTGATATAAGATAAACATAATATTACTTTGAAAAACATATAAATAGAGTGAGAAATATAATACAACAAACAAAAATATACTAATTAACAATATCCAGATTAATAAACTGTAAATGGCGTTTGAAGACACTGTAATAATTACTAAAAATGTAAAAGTTGGGATACAACATTGTATGGTTTCCATAATCCTGTGGCACGTATAATGCGGTATTGTAATGTCCTTAATTACAATACCGCATTATACGTGCCACAGGATTATGGGAACCATACAATGTTCGATGGAAGTTTAAACGACATAAGGGCCTACAACGAACTGGAGTTGTTAAAAAAAATTAAAGTTCAACAATGATAATAAAAAACTGCAATTGACATGTCCATTAATCAGTTTGAACCCATAGCATAAGTCAAGTGATATTCTTCTATATTCTAAAGATTTTAAATTAAGACAATTCAATATGTGTGACCGACTATAGTCAATGCGTGCGATCCCCATTTTAAAAGATACTAGTAGTAAGAACCTATTCTGAACTTTTTCAGTGATTTCAATGTTACAGTTGTGGTAAGGAGACCAAATTGCAGAACAATATTCCAATGTGGCCTTACCAAACTGACGTAAAGGGTTTTGAACGTATCCACGCCAAAGTGTTTCGAAAATCTATTAATGAAACCGAGCATAGAAAGAACTTTACTAGAGATCTTATTCAAATGGGTAACAAAATTTAAGCGAGAATCAAATATAATACCCAAATCACGCACTGACTCGACCCGGGGCAATTTATTATCATTAATTGAATACTCAAACTTGCTATTATTGCTATGGCGACAAAAAGAAATTGACATAATTTTTTTCAAATTGAGATGAAGATGATTGCATGCGCACCAATTAGCCAAGTTATATAAATCAGATTGTAAAAGCGCATGATCCGAAATTCTCTCAATTACTTTGAATATTTTAACATCATCAGCAAAAATCAGAAACTGACTATTTTTAATATAACTCCCAATGTCATTTATAAATATCAAGAACAGAATTGGCCCACAGTGTGAGCCCTGGGGGACCCCAGATGTAACGTTGATTGCTCTGGAGACGAAGTTATTAATCTTAACAAACTGTTTACGTTCCCGTAAATAGCTTGCGAACCATTTTGTCACAAAATCACAAAATCCCAAGCCTTCAAGTTTATTTATATATTATGAACAATCTCATTAAAAAAATTATATCTTCCAAGGCACATACTTTATTTTCAAAATGTCTTCACTAATTGTTTAATCAATATATCTAGAACGATTATAAATGATAAAAAAGTAAGAACTCTTGTTTGTTATATTTTTAAACATTATGTCGCGCATATAGCCACCACACATACAAAAATTTAAAAAATCATATCGCCCAAGGCACATATTTTATTTTCAAAATATCTTCACTGATTGTTTAAACAATATATCTAGAACAGTTATAATTGATCAGAAAGTTATAGCTCTCATTTGTTATATTTTTTAAACAATATATTTCTGTTAGCGTATAGCCACCACATACCAAATTTAAAAAATTCATATCTTCCAAGGCACATACTTTATTTCCAAATTGTCATCACTGCTTGTTTAAACAATATACCTAGAACAGTTATAAATGACCAGAAAGTTATAACTCTTATTTGTTATATTTTTTAAACAATATATTTCTGTTAGCGTATGGCCACCACACATACCAAATATAAAAAATTCATATCTCCCAAGGCACATACTTTATTTCCAAATTGTCATCACTGCTTCTTTAAACAATATATCTAGAACAGTTATAAATGATTAGAAAGTTATAACTCTCATTTGTTACATTTTTTAAACAATATATTTCTGTTAGCGTATGGTCACCACCCATACCAAATTTAAAAAATTCATATCTCCCAAGGCACATACTTTATTTCCAAATTGTCATCACTGGTTGTTTAAACAATATACCTAGAACAGTTATAAATGACCAGAAAGTTATAACTCTCATTTGTTATATTTTTTAAACAATATATTTCTGTTGACGTATGGCCAGCACACATACCAAATATAAAAAATTCATATCTCCCAAGGCACATACTTTATTTCCAAATTGTCATCACTGCTTCTTTAAACAATATATCTAGAACAGTTATAAATGACCAGAAAGTTATAACTCTCATTTGTTACATTTTTTAAACAATATATTTCTGTTAGCGTATGGTCACCACCCATACCAAATTTAAAAAATTCATATCTCCCAAGGCACATACTTTATTTCCAAATTGTCATCACTGCTTGTTTAAAAAATATATCTAGAACAATTATAAATGATCAGAGAGTTATAACTCTCATTTGTTATATTTTTTAAACAATATATTTCTGTTAGCGTATGACCACAACCCATACCAAACATAAACAAAACAGTGTAAAGTAAATGTTTATCCGTACACGACCACACACGACCATATTTAACAAGCACCAGGTTTGTTCGTGCATGTATTCGGACTTCACGCTACAACAGTGTCTTGTGCGCGTGGTGCATAAAGTAAAATTTTAAGTTTAGAAAAGCCTGAATTTGGATTTGGACGCTACGCGTCCAAATTCAAACATTCAGTCTTTTCTAAACTCGAAATTTTATTTCATGCTTAATCTGGGAGTGGAAAATACTTTTTTAAAGCTTTAATTTAAATTTAAAAAAAAACAAAAGAGGTTTTTCACAAATGGCTAAAACAACGTTTGTTAATTGTATCTGTCAGTAAAATTCTCATTTAAAGTGATTTTCATCGTGCTATACAATATTTTCAGAGCTTCTTGGTTTTATTAAAACAAATAATATGTGAATAACTTTTTTAATTATCATTTTTTGTAATGATAATCTTCTCTATCAATTGGTAATAATATATATATAGGGTGCAACGTTTAAAAAAATGTTTATTTTCTGTATATTTTAAAAATACGACATACAATTGTTTTTTCTGATTTGTCCATTGTGATTTCCTACTACTTTCTCCATTTAGTTGACTGTTAAAATAATGCTTTTTGCGTAGAATAATGCTTTTTTGCTAAAATTGGTGCTTTTTAAACCGCTTTTTACATTTTTTTTGTGCTTAGAAATATGAGCTCTGATTATAACTTTTTGTCTAAGAATAATCTTTTCTATCGATCGGTAAAAAAATATACAGGGTGTTCCATAAAAAAAAAAAACGTTTATTTTCTTAATACAGTAAAGCTCCGCAAATCCGGATTATTGAAACATTTTTAAAAGTCACAAAAATACGCTAGTGTTAATGATTTTTAATTAACTTATTTGAAAATAAAATCCATTCGCCGTTCCTTGGAATGGGTAAAATGATTAATAACCAAATCATTGAAGTTTGGTGTCGAAATGAGTAATTGTTTTTCAATGGAACACATTGCTAAGGCACCTAGTCTGCTTTCCTCCGTGGTATTTCTAGAAAATGTTTTTATTCTCTTCAAAGTAGAAAAACACCGTTCACTTTCAGCTGTTGTCATCGGTATGGTGCAAATCATTTTCAATAGTTTCACAGATTCGACAAATGTAGTTGTTAAATTATTTTCATAGAAACATTGCAGTAATGTTAGAGCAGATGAAGCAGTTCCAAAATCTGGCCTATTATACAAAACTACCAATTCATGCTTAAAAGCAATTGAATCCAAATTAAAAGTCTTCACGCTTATCTGGAATTCAGTTTCGGGGAAGGAATGTTGATGTGTTGAAAATAATTGTGGTTGAAAAAGAAGAGCTATAGATAGGTGATCACTAAACAAAAAACGGTCATCAATATTGTTAATAATAATGTCGCACACTTCTTTAGCAACCATTTTATGTATGTCTTTATAACGGGATCTTTTGTTCCGTTGTCGGGAATGTTCCTCTTCTTCTCCATCGTTATTACTATTTTCATTGTAATAATCGTAATCAGTTGAGTTCCTCACATGCTGAATTGACGATTTAAATGATGACACACAAGACTGCATTTTAATACTGTCAATTTGACGATGTTGTAATTGGTTATAGAGAATTTCGCAATGCGGCATGATTTTATTAAAAAAATATAACCAGTAATTGAAATCATAATCACTTAATATGTTTTTCAAGCCTACAGCTTTCCTTATTGTCGACTGGTCACTAGATTCATCATCAATGATCCGCGTCAGACATGTGATAAGATCTTTTTTATATCTGAAAACACTCAGAACACATCTTGATTTAAAGTTCCAGCTGGTTGGTGCAGATCGCGGAAGTCGATTTTTCACAACCTCATCCAGTATAGCAGTACGCTTTGGTGATCTTGTAAAAAAAGTTGAAAACCCATCTAGATTGCAAAAAAAAACTTTCACTTGTTTGTTCTGTGAGGCAGCCCGTTCAATTATCAGATTTAACTGGTGCGCGTAACAGTGAGTATAATTTGCATATTTATAAATTTCCTTAATTTTTGCCTGAACACCACTCATTGCTGATGCGCCATCGTAGCTTTGGGAGATTAATTTTTCAGGAGTTTGGTCCAATTTAATTTTCCTAAGTTCCTCCAATAAACATTTGCTAATGCCATCAGCAGTATGATTCTCTGGTTGCAGAAAAGACAGAAATCGTTCTTGAATTTTTCCGTTCAACTCGTATCGAACTATAAAAACTAACTGGGAAAGTGTAGCCGAATCTGTTGTCTCGTCTGCTTGTATAGCGATGTAGTCAGCTTTGTTAATTTCATCGAGAATCAAAGTGCGGCAAACTTCGTAGATACTCTCCAATAATTCATTTTGAATGGTTTTTGACAAACCCATAAAAACTCTATTTTTAGATTTATTGATGTGATCCTGGAGGGAGCTATCAATTTCTGCCAATAAATTAACCATTCCACGAAAAATTCCCGGATTCGCACTTTCTTGTGTTTCGTCGTGGCCTCTTAGAGCGATTTCAAACATGCTACAAAACTTAATGCAGTCTATTAATTGTCCAAGAAGATGTCTGTTTTTACTGACGTTTTCATTGTGCTCAATTATATTTAATCTATATGCAGTGTTCAGCTGGCACATTATATCAACCTTCCCCAAAACTGAATATTCTATCATGTTACTAAGATGTTTTTCACTTATTTTATGTCTTTTTACTTTTTCACCAAGGTGTTTTAAATCACTAATGCCTGTAGAAGTCCAGGCCGGGTCGCTTTGTGGAGAATTCGTAATTAAGCACACAAAACAAAAAAACACATTTTTTACATTACACCCACACAACCAGTCTGATAACCAATAAAAGCTTCGGTTGAATTTTCTCGACACGGTTTTATTAGTTTTTGAATTGTGCACTACTTGTTTAATGAATAAATCTGGTCTAGGGGGGCCTAGATTTTTTAATTCTATCATAATGTCATGACTCAGTGTGTTATTTTTTATCAGTTCGAGTATGTTAGTAACGGAATTCATAGTTGCATTTGCGATGACAGAAAACACAACATTCGCGCACCGTTGCCTATTTCACATTGAGCCCGGGACAAACCAGAGAATGCCCCGTTGCTACCGTAGAGCCGCGATCTACCCCCACCAGTTTCCATCGCTCGATTGCGACGTAGACGTAGCAGATTGAGGGCAATACCAGACAGAGCTGGGACGAATCCTCATAAAAAGGATTCGAATCACGAATCCGAATCACCTAATATGATTCGAATCACGAATACACGAATAAAGGATTCGTAAGAGATAAATATGATTCGAATCAAAGATTTAAATCCTGTTTTTTCGAATCACGAGTACAAATCCTTTAAGAATAAATTTGATTTTATTATTTTTTTGCAACCATTATTATATATATATATATATATATATATATATATAATTACTCGTTTTTTTTTGCATGTTTGGTTGAATAGACGCTAGCGAGATAATATCTCATCCAGCATATAAACCCCCAATTTTATTATTGGAATGTATCTCCAACAGAAATTGATTTAAAATAAAACAATTCTGGTACTGGAGAATTTCTCTAAATTAGTAAAATTAAAGTTTATTATGTTAGGGTGGTTATGATGGTGATGATTGTTAAGTAACATTAAAGATTATTGTGTTAGGGTGATTGTGATGTTGATAGTTGTTAGGTAATATGTAATGAGTTTGACTTTAAAATATGTATCTTAGCTTTAACTTTGAACTTGTTTACATCTTTTAATTGTTTGATTGTAGCTGGTAACAGAGCTGGGACGAATCCTCGTTATAAGGATTCGAATCACGAATCCGAATCACCTAATATGATTCGAATCAGGAATACTCGAATAAAGGATTCGTAAGAGATAAATATGATTCGAATCAAAGATTCGAATCCTGTTTTTTCGAATCACGAATACAAATCGTTTAAGAATAAATTTGATTTTATTATTTTTTTACAACCATTACCATATAAATATCGTTATCAGTTGTTTTAACAAAACTATTCACAACCTAATTATTTAATATTACCACTGAACATCGTTGATAACAGACTAAATTTCTGTGTTACTCTGATTAAAGATGTATTTGTGTGACTACACGTCAAATCAATGGTTTATACGCGTGGCGCATGAAGTAAAATTTCGAGTTTAGAAAAGCCCCGTGAAAATTTGTCTCGGGTCGCTGCACGACCCTCGACAAATTTTCTACGCGGGGCTTTTCTAAACTCGAAATTTTACTTCATGCTTAGTCTGGGAGTGGAAGACACTCGTTACTTTAAAATATGCCACAACTGTTAAAGTATGTATCGTCGGATGCCCGTCTTCAGGGGTGATATGTAAGCAACTGTTTCCAAGGCACTCTTTGAACAAACCAAAAGATTAAAATTTTACATATAAAATGTACAATAAACTATAAGTGTGATACATCATTGAATTCAGTAAAAAATATTCTTCCAAAAAGTATCAAAATCCAAAATGGCGCCCATAAGAAAAACAAAAGTTAGGTATGGTCCCTAGTTATCTTAAAATAAAATATGTTACTAGATTTATCGTTAAAAAGTGCCTATAATGTCAAAGTTGTAAATGTCTGGATTCAATAGCTTTTGAATAACAAAATAAAAACGAATTTTCAAAAATACGTTTTTCGACAATATCTCATTAAGGAAATAAGATATTTCAAACTTGTTTTTGGGTTATTATTGGGCCCTAAATTATGCAATTTTGCCCCAATTTAACCGACTCTCTATCTCTTTAAATAACCGAGATCCCCATACATTCTGTTGAAATACGGACACCCAGTATAATAATAATAATAATATAAAATTTATTGTATTGTTATTTTCTAAATATTTTAATTAAATAAATATTTTACATTGTTTACCGTATATTTACGAATATATTAAAAATAAATACTTATTTCAGTAATTCAATATTAATTATACCATCAAATGTCTAAATCAAAAAATCTAAATCAAAAAATGTTTCAAACAAAAGTTGTAGCCAACGAAAAAATAAACCACTTTTACCTAAACACTTTTCACCTCAGCTCTTTTGTTTTTGTTCAATAAACCGAGAAAGATTTTTTGGAAAATAAATGCACAACTTTATGATAATTCGAAAATTTACGAACGAGTGTCTCCACTCCCAGACTAAGCATGAAGTAGAATTTCGAGTTTAGAAAAGCCCCGCGTAGAAAATTTGACGAGGGTCGCGTAGCGACCCTGACAAGTTTTCACGGGGCTTTTCTAAACTCGAAATTTTACTTCATGCGCCACGCGTATTAAACAGTGATTTCAAGTAAAGTTACAAATATAAAAACATATTGGAACTGTTTTCAGTTTTAAAAGTTATCAAAATAAGTCAAAATTATTTAAAATTGCCAAAAACATCAAAATGACCAAATGTCATCTCGAAAATATAAAAAATATCAAAAACGTCAAAAATTCGTCGTGTTGATAAAATCTATTTACGTCAAAATTATCATATTATGTCAGTACGTGACAGTTTGACAAAAACGTTCTTACAAAAACGAAAATTTCTGTTAAAATCAGTAATAATGTCAAAAGAGTTATCTAATAATATAAAAATTGTTATCTAATGCAAAACAAGTAAATATGTAATATCAAAAATATCAAATGTCAAAATTGTCGTCTAATGTTAAAAAACTAAAAAATATAAAATGTCAGAACTGCCATCTAATGTCAAAAACGTCATTTAATGTCAACATCAGAAATAGTAAAATAGTACAAAATGTCATTGTTTATCAAAAGTAACATCTAATGTGAAAAATGTCATCTAATGTCAAAAAACGTAGTCTAATATCAAGAATATAATCTATTGTCAAAAATGTCATCTCAAAAGGTAAAAAATATCAAAAATGTCGTTCAATGTCAAAATTGAATAAATATGTCTTGTAGAAAAAAAAATCTCAAATTTGTGTGTTCAAATAATGATTCAATAATTTTTAAAAATCGTTACAAATCTGAAAAAAAGTATTGAAAATCTTATATATAAACATTTTATATATTTAACGAGAAAATCTCGAAATATTGAAAATTTCATCAAAATTTTATAAATCGATAAAAATGACAAAATATCAAAAATCAAGATATGTTAAAAATCTGATAAACATTTTCATAAATTAATTAAAAATCTCGAAATATTGAAAATTTTATCAACATTCGATAAATTAAGGAAAATTGAGGAAATATTGCAAAATCTGCTAAAAATTTGATTAATCGACGAGAATCTCGAAATGATGATAATTTTATGAAAATATCGATTTGTTGAAAATCTTATAAAAATGTTATAAATCGACATGTTAAGTGTAAAAATTTGATTGGGAATGTCAATTCATATTCATCAAAATGTTATATTTGGCGAAATTACCGAAAAACAATTAAAAATCTCAAATCTGGCAAAAATTATCAAAATGTCAAATTTGACACAAATCATTAATTTAATTGATTTTATCACTTACAAACGAGTGTCGTCCACTCCCAGACTAAGCATGAAGTAAAATTTCGAGTTTAGAAAAGCCCCGCGTAGAAAATTTGTCGAGGGTCGCGCAGCGACCCGAGACAAATTTTCACGGGGCTTTTCTAAACTCGAAATTTTACTTCATGCGCCACCCATATAAAACAGTGATTTAACGAGAAATTTAAAAACATACAAAACAAATTTTTCATGTGTATCGTTACGATTAATTCGAATTATTTTTGACGATTCGGATCCTTTTGTAACTATTCGAATCCTTTTATAAATATTCGAATCCTTTTATGAGGATTCGAATCCTTTTATGAGGATTCGAATACTTTTACGAGGATTCGAATCCTTTTATGAGGATTCGAATACTTTTACGAGGATTCGAATACTTTTACGAGGATTCGAATCCTTTTATGCGGATTCGAATCCTTTTACGAGGATTCGAATCCTTTTATGAGGATTCGAATCACCGGCATTTGGATTCGAATACGAATCTTTTAAAAAAAGTGTAACGAATCCGGATCACGAATCCGGTTTAACTAAAGTATTCGAATACCTCTTTTGAATCCTCTAAAAGGATTCGAATCCACGATTCGAATCCTGAATGATTCGAATCCTGCCCAGCTCTGGCTGGTAAGTTATTATAATATTTGATTCCTGAAACAAATATACTGTTTTTTAAGATATCGGTAGAATTTTGTTGGACGATAAGATTACTTTTTCTGTGTGTATTGTGGTCGTGCAACTGTTTGCTGTTTTTTAATTCAATATTAGAGTTATCGCTGTTTATGATTTTATGTATAGCTATACATCTTTCTAAGTTAATTTTATTGGTTATAGTTAATTCAGGTATACGTTCATACAGTTGTTTTGTAGGGGTGTATCTATGAAGGTTATATATGACTTTTAATATTTTATTCTGCTGTATTTGAATAGTATTTATATTATAAACACTTGTCCCGCGCCATATGCTACACAAATAATTTATTCTGGATGTAAATAGAGTGTTATATATGCTCTTCTTTGAATGGAATGGTATAAGGTTGTGTGCCCTGTATATTGCACCAGTCGCTGCACTTGTCTCTTTTGTTAAGAGTTCTAGGTGTTTGTTTGTCCCATTTTAAGTCGTCTGTTTTGTTTTGTTTTGTTTTGGATTTTACGTCATCTATTTCCGCTGCTATGGCCTATCATGACGCCGGAGAATAGGTCTACAGCTATCCGGAAATTTTGCCGTCTGTTATTGTCAATCCTAAATATTTAACTTCTGTTGTTTTGCTTATGCTGACATTTTGTACCCGGATGTTCAAATCTTGTTTGGCTTTGTTTTTTGTGCAAGAAGCATGTATGTTGTTTTGGTATTATTAATTGTTAAATAATTATCAGAAAACCAGTTTGTTACCAGATCTAATTCCTCATTTGCCTTACGTTCTAATTGGCTTAGGTCTTTTCCCTTAAACAGAATGCGTGTGTCATCAGCGTAAACATATATTTTGCCGGTAATATTTAATTCGAATATATCATTGATGTACGTGATATACAATGTCGGTGGTAAAACTCCACCTTGTGGAAGTCCATATTCCGGAGTTTGCGTTTCACTGAGAGTGTTGTTAATTTTTGTTTGC
This sequence comes from Philonthus cognatus, assembly GCA_932526585.2. NCBI lineage: Eukaryota > Metazoa > Arthropoda > Insecta > Coleoptera > Staphylinidae > Philonthus > Philonthus cognatus. The sequence goes on from OW052248.1 coordinate 52,969,741, forward strand.
TGCCTTCTTTCGTTTAGATAAGTATTTATGATGTTATGCTCTTTTCCAAGTTGATTTAATTTATTTAATAGCAGTGTTTGTGAGATAGTATCAAAGGCTTTTTTTAATCGATAAAAATTATAAGGACGTAGTTATGTTGGTCGAGTTCAGTTTGTATTTTATGTGTTATATCTATGCATGCTGCTGTATTTCCGGATTTTTTTTTGATAGGCATATTGGTATGGACTTATGATCTTGTTACGGTAAATATGGTTTTGTAGTCGCGTCAGTAATACTTTTTCTGTTATTTTTGCTATAGCCGATGATAGTGCAATTGGTCGGTAGTTTTCAGGGTTAGAGTGGTTGCCTTTTTTGTAGATCGGTGTAATAACATTTGGGTATAAGCCTGATGACAATATATTGTTAATTAATTTGCTTAGAATGGGAGAGATATCATCTGCGAGATGTTTTATTACGACATTTGTAATTCCATCTTTACCAGGCGCTGAGTATGTTTTAAGGTTGTTGATTTCTTGTATCTCCTCTTCAGTACTATTCGGCGTCCATTGATATTTGTTTTTTCAGTGTATTTTGTTGTAAGTGAAACTGCTTTGCAAGATATTTACCAATTGTAGCAAAGTATGTGTTTATTTCATTAGCTATATCCATGTCGTTTTTTAATATTTAGCACACAAATACATCTTTAATCAGAGTAACACAAATATTTAGTCTGTTATCAACGATGTTCAGTGTTAATAATAAATAATTAGGTTTTGAATATTTTTGTTAAAACTGATAACGATATTTATATGTTAATGGTTGTAAAAAAATAATAAAATCACATTTATTCTTAAAGGATTTGTATTCGTGATTCGAAAAAACAGGATTCGAATCTTTGATTCGAATCATATTTATCTCTTACGAATCCTTTATTCAAGTATTCGTGATTAGAATCATATTAGGTGATTTGGATTCGTGATTCGAATCCTATTAACGAGGATTCATCCCAGCTCTGGGCAATACAGACCCAGTCGACTCCATATGATCCTGTAAGTTCACATATATAGTTGACCGACCCACTCAATGGGCGCATATGTCGGAACTTCAAATTTCCTGCAATTTCTAACATAGGCTCGTTTTCAATCAATACCTGTCAGATCCGTCGGATCTGAAGGCACAAAAATGCCAACAAGACGAAATCGTCTCGAAATAAGCGTTAATAAATATAAAACCGTAAGTATGTATAACATTTTTAAATTTTAACCTATTGTGTTAAAATAATAATAAGTCTGCTTATCTTTTTGTTAGCTTCAGTCGATTTTTGAGATTTTGTAAACTGAACCGGGGGTAAACGTGTATGGAAAGCGTAAAACTTAAGTTCATTTTTGTGATGAGACTTACCGTTTAGCCGTAAATCGTATTTTAAGTTCCAATTTTGAGGTTATATATGTTCGTATTTTCGACAAAATAAGCATATTACGGATACGAATTACACCCATGATGGAATTATCTCCAAAATGATGGACTCATCTTTGGCATGCCTGCATGATCGTTTACTTCTTTTAAAACTTTATTCAAAGTTGGCAGTTCATTTTTATAGAAGAAACTATGCACGGATCCATTCACTACGTAATCAAAATTTGTACAGGGCTACAAATCTCTTCTGATTTCTTATATTCGCTAATGATACGATAGACAGTGGAATTTACAACTCCTAGAAATTAAACATTCTATTATTTGATGCATATTCTTATGCTATTTGATATCTCACCTACTGCACCAACAATGTCTGATACAACAGCAGTCATTTTCATATGTGGATCATCTGTTATCATCTGCTTATACATATTTATTATGCACTGTTTTTCAGACCCAAATCCAACTTCTTACGCTTTTTTGGAGGTGAAGGTGATATTATCACCGAGCTTGTACTGGGTGCATAATCCATCACAACAATATAAACAAAACTAACTTTTAACTATGCTAAAGAAACACCACACAAAAGGTTATTACGAAACAGACAAAGTTGCAACTCGGTAACGCTTCGAATTAAGGTTATGTCAGCTGTTGCGTCTAATAATGACGAAATTAGCATAGTGTAAAATGGGCGCGCTCTCGGCCAATCAGAGTTGTAGGTTTTGGCGCGAGAAATTTAAAACGCTCCTCCTAGTGATTAAACAGATTATAGTCATAACTTTATTCATGACTAATTTGGTCATTAGTTTTAATCATGACTAAAAATGTAGTTAACTAATGCCCAACTCTGCTGGATATCTGTTAATTATGAAATATTTGTTTTGGTACCATTTCTAATAAAAAATACTACTACTATTTAATTACGAAAGCTTCTTGTTTAAAAAGTCAACAATAACACTTCATTAATTATTAAACATGTGGTTGAGTGTTTTGTACATCCTATATATCAAGATACAACAGTTAGTAATGACTATTGACTGATTATATGAGAAAAATACAGCGTTGTGATTTATTTGACAGGCGTTGTAATTAATAACAGCGATACACAACAGCGCAATAAACAGCGCGCAACGCAAACATTTCTCGGTGCCACAATCAGCAAACAATCAAAATAATTAACATTAAGGTTTAATTAACCAGTCCAAGGCTGCGCCACGCCCATCCAAGTCTCGGTAGTTTCAATTATCACCGTCAACGGAAATTCCCCGCGCAATTAGCACGCGATATCCAATTTTAAAACTCGGAGCGAAGAGCGAAAGAGGGAGAGAGAGAGCGCAAGGCAAATTGTATTTTTTTGACCCGATTAAATTTGATGAGGTATGGAAGAGATATGCAGAGAGGAAAAATTATAGGAGGCGGGTTGGGATTGGATGGTGAGGCGATATTGATCCGATTTTTCGCCAATGGCGCCGTTGGGAAAATCCCATTTCGCTTCGCGACGTCTTCTTTTGAGTTTCATTGTGTTTGCGCGCGGAGGAATTTTTTGTGCGTTTGTTTCGGTTTTCGTCAAAACCTGTTTCGTTTTTTCTTCCGTTCCTCCGTTGATTTGCATATTCATGAGTGGGATTAGGAATGCTAAGTCCTCATAACATAGCGCTGCTGGGTCTGCTGTAATTATGTACACAGCTTAATTGGATTTTCTGTTGAAGGTTCAACGATCCGAACAAACAATGGCTGCTTTTAAAAACGCCCGGCGCTATTGCCTGCCTGCCTGTGTTGGTAGAGAGACGTAGTTGGGATCCTAAACCTAGAATCGACCCGTCTGAGTGTGACTGAAGCGGACTCCCCCCAGGACTAACCGGAATGGTACGGCCTGAATAGATTAAAGAGCCACTCAAACTTTCCATACTACGGCTATAAATAACTGTAGAGGCCCCTCTAGTCTATGTTTCCCCCCTTTTCCGACCCTCCTCAAAACCCGCATCAACTACAGCCAGCCGGTTTATTTCTCAAACAGCTGCAGAAAGCAGAAACATAACATTCAGAACCCAAACGGAATGACGGAAAGCGGTTTTGATCGCCTTTTTCACAGCCCATACCTCCATCCGGCTCCTCTGCCGTCGTGCTCTGCGCTCTGTTGCCAAGGCAACCGTTATGTCCCGACATTAGTCATTAAATTTCATTTCACTTCAAATTCAACTCGTGAGCGTTCTTTCTATCTCCCTCCGCTCCCACTTGCAACACACTACTTCATCTCGCTTGTTTTGTAATTTATTGCGCAGTCTGGTGCTGTTTGGAAGAAGATTGCGTGGCGCGCAGTGACCTCGCCCCAATTATCCTCAAATTATGACTAATCGTTAATCAATTATGACTTGGCAGCGTCAACCAAACCGGTAACCAATACTGGGAATTTGTAAATGCGTCGCGTTGCTTTTTTTACGTTACATCAAGGACCGGATATGGCAGGCGATAAATTAACAGATAAAAAAAGTTATCCAAGTCACATTTTTTCACTGCGATAAAATACATCGTTATATTTTTTTCAATTTAGATAATAGCATTTTTCCATTATGAAGAAATACTTTGTTATTATTCAGTGCTTTTATCGCAGCATTTTCTTGTTCAATTAAGTTGCCAAGTGCATATTTTTTTAAATATGTATACACAGGATGTTTCAAATAGATATTAAATTATAGGTGTGTATATCAATACAGGGTCGTACCCAGGACCATGGGCGCCCGCACGTATGGGCAAATTTACGATTTTCAAGGGTGGGAAATACGCGAGTGGGACAGAAATAAACTTATGCAGGTTTCAATGTTAAATACTATTAAAAAATCCTTATTTTTATCTACGGTGTGCATGCTATTTTCCATTTTTTAAGCAACAAAGTTAAAAAATCATTTTACCAGTAGCGGACAAATTGTGCAATTGTACAAATTAACTTTAATAAGTAATTGGAGTACTGAATTTAATAATCCTGTATTATTTTAATTTGCGGTCTGTACCTGTGTTGGCCACAGCAGATTTTGTTATTATATCCATTGGCTATGCCACTTCACATTTACAATTGAGGGGTCCGATGCAATAACCAGCCAAGTCCAGTTTTATAAAATGTTGAGGAGAGACAAAAAAAACTGTTTACATGCAAGAAAAAAAAACATAATGATTATTATGCATGCAACTAACAATACACCAATGCACTGCAAATTATTTAAACCAGATTGTTGCATGCTATAACACAGAATTTTAAACTTTATGAGAATATTGAATAGTTAACCCATTATCTCATAAAAATGGACTTGGCTGATTATTGCATTGGACCCCTCAATTTGTTTTAAGTAAATTAATACAACTGCATTCTTGCAATTTCTAATTTATACAGAATTAGTTTTTCTTTCATGTTCTCTCAGAAACTAAGTAAGTAAGGCAAAGTAGTGTAGCTTTAAGAGCTGAATAAAAAGACACTTGTAAATTTTTCGAAAAACTCAAGAGTAACTAGATATTTTGAAAAATGGAAGAGTATCGATTTTTTTTAAAATTAATTTTTCTCAGTTATTAAAAGACATAGAAAAAAAACTGTAAATAGCAAAGTTTTCTATAATTTTACACTGAATAATAAAATGTTATCAGATATTTTATATTGACATTAGTTTACGAGATATAACACAAACTTGCATTTTTTTTTTAAATGAATACTATAGTTGGCTATGTCATCAATAGAAAGGGATTTTTTTCTCATTAACCCATCAACGGCAGAGCAATTATAGAGGTAACTAAAGGTTGATTTTAGGTAAAATTCTGCACTTCTTTTTATGATATCTATAATTGACTTATTGTGTTCCATACAGTGAATTTTTTTTAAATATACATAATGTATATGCTGTACAATTTCAGGTATTCGTCGATTTTATATAAAAACGTGCAGAATGAATTTTAGAACAAGTGATTCCACTCCCAGACTAAGCATGAAGTAATATTTCGAGTTTAGAAAAGCCTTAAAATTTGGTTTGGTCGCGGCCAAACCAAATTTTCAGGCTTTTCTAAACTCGAAATTTTACTTCATGCGCCACGTGCATAAAATACTGAAATATTGTGAAGTTAGAAATACACTCACATATATATTTTTTTTAAATAAGTAATAATCGAAATATTTAAACAACAAAATATTAAAATTTTTCTTTTATACATTTTCAAGCAGGTCAAATAAAATAATATATCAAATTATCTTATTTAGTAATTTAATACACAAAAAATTTATAATGTTGCGTGTATGCATCAATGGCGCTCAATGGGTTAATGTGATGTGACACTTGACATTTTTATTTGTAGAAATAACTGAGTTATTAACAATTTTAATTTTTTTTACAGCAAAAAAATAGTTGGCCATGGATAAATAACAATTATAAAACAATTACAACATTTATAGGAGTTTGTAAAATGTATGTCAAATAAGTTTATTTAGAAGTTATGTGTAGGAACACATGGAAATTGGTGGGAAATAATGTCCATAAAAAACAGTTGTTTTTAAGACTAAATTAATTATTTAATTGATGAGGCGGATACATGATGAAACTCCATAATACTATTTGAAATAAAACAACGCAGTTGGGAGGGTTTCACTTTTATTGTTGAACACTGCAACATGTTTCACCACACAGTGGCTTCATCAGGCAGATGAAATAATGATTTTACAAAGTACAGGTAAAAGCTTATATACTAATGGAATTAAGTTAATAGAAGGGGGGGGGGGGGGTAATGAGGTAATTAGGCTGAAACTAATACAAACAATTTTGAGCGACTAAATATTGATTAGGGGTGAATTGTTTACTTCTATTTGGTCATTTAATAGAATACCTTTTTTGTTATATTTATTAATTTCTAATTCTTCTAATAAGTTTAATTTACGACTTTTGTTACATTCGTGCAAAATTTTGAATTTAGGGTTAAAGTTATGTTGGTATTCGAGTAAATGATTGGCGTAGGTTGAGGAGGTTTTCTTAAATTGAAAGCATTTTTGATGTTCTGAAATGCGATCTGGGAAGCTACGTCCAGTTTGTCCAACGTATACCTTAGGGCAATCTCCACACTCTAGCAAATACACGCCAGAGTTCGTAGTTTTATCAGATTTGTCTTTAGAATTATTAATGAATTTATTAAGTGAATTGACCGATCTAAAAGAAGGAGTTAGGTTTAAGGATTTGAGTTTTTTTGCTGATGGCAATCGAAGGGGGGCCGTTAAATGTTAATGAGCAATATTTATTAAATTATAAATTAAACTTATTAGAAGAATTAGAAATTAATAAATATAACAAAAAAGGTATTCTATTAAATGACCAAATAGAAGTAAACAATTCACCCCTAATCAATATTTAGTCGCTCAAAATTGTTTGTATTAGTTTCAGCCTAATTACCTCATTACCCCCCCCCTTCTATTAACTTAATTGCATTAGTATATAAGCTTTTACCTGTACTTTGTAAAATCATTATTTCATCTGCCGGATGAAGCCACTGAGTGGTGAAACATGTTGCAGTGTTCAACAATAAAAGTGAAACCCTCCCAACTGCGTTGTTTTATTTCAAATAGTATTATGGAGTTTCATCATGTATCCGCCTCATCAATTAAATAATTAATTTAGTATTAAAAACAACTGTTTTTTATGGACATTATTTCCCACCAATTTCCATGTGTTCCTACACATAACTTCTAAATAAACTTGTTTGACATACATTTTACAAACTCCTATAAATGTTGAAACCCTCCCAACTGCGTTGTTTTATTTCAAATACTAAATTAATTGACAAAAATACAGCAATGAAACTAACTGTTGCAAACAATGGCAATTGTTTTATTATAGTCATTATTTCATGGTTAACTTTTTTTTTGATGTAAAAGAAAATAGAAAATTGTTAATAACCCAGTTATTTCTAGAAATAAAAATGTCAAGTCTTACATCAGATTTAAAAGAAAAAAATCCTTTTTTATTGATGACATAGCCACTAACAATTTTCTATTTATTTTACAACATAAAAAAAGTTGGCCATGAAAAAATTACAATTATAAAACAATTACAACATTTATAGCAGTTTGTAAAATGTTTGTCAAATAAGTTTATTTGGAAGTTATGTGTAGGAAGACATGGAAATTGGTAGCAAATAATGTCTACAAAAAACAGTTGTTTTAACACTAAATTAATTGACAAAAATACAGCAATGAAACTAACTGTTGCAAACAATGGCAATTGTTTTATTATAGTCATTATTTCATGGGTAAATTTTTTTGGTTGTAAAAGAAAATAGAACATTGTTAATAACCCAGTTATTTCTAGAAATAAAAATGCCAAGTCTTACATCAGATTTAAAAGAAAAAAATACTTTTTTATTGATGACATAGCCACTAACAATTTTCAATTTATTTTACAACATAGTAGTACTAGTAGTTTATTCATGTTAAGTGCATAATCAGCTTACATTCGTCAAGTGTGTATAATAAAATATAAAAAGTAGAACAAAACATTAAATAATGACATCTTACAATACTGTGCATATATAATACAAAGTTGAAAAAAATACATAAATACATAAACAAGACAACTAGTTGGTTATATAGTAAAATCTAATGATTTATTGGATAGGGGACGCTTCCCGGGCACTTGCATTAAATTGTGTACTTATCGGTTAAGCATTCGTTCATGCTATAGAATGCTTGCCCCTTGAGGTAGTTTTTTATCGTGTTCTTGAATTGTTTAATACCAAGAGATTTAACCGGTTCTGGCAAATAATTAAATATTTTTGGTCCGAAATAGTTTGTACCATTCTGTGACTTACATAAGCGAATGTTTGGTAGGCAAAGGTTGCGACTAGCTCTAGTGTTGTGATGGTGTATGTCCGTATGAGTAGGATAAGATGCTAAGTTTTTTCGAACATGCATCAGACATTCCAATACATACAATGAGGGGAGTGTTAGAATACCAAGATCTATGAATGTAAATAAAAATAGTTGGCCATGAAAAAATAACAATTATAAAACAAGATAAATTCAAATTCAAAACTATTTGAATTCGAGAAAATAAGCTTACGCTTCTTATAGTTTGCACCTGTTCATTCCACACACAACACTTTTTCCAAGTAAGTTTGTTTTAATTTTATTCCTAATTTTTTTAAACGTCATAAGCAAAGCTATACTGAAGAGAGATAAATCTCGAAACGCGTCTATAGATGGCCTAAGATATTAGTTTTAATCCAAGTCCTTTCACTTCTAATTTGTTGCTATCTCTCCTTTAATTTTAAATTATATTGTTAGTTGGTTTGAAGAGAATTTGACCTAAACGTTACATATACTTTAATAGAGCGTTGTAACAAATCAAATTAAATAAGATTTTAAATATTTCATTGTATAATTCAATATCCGGAGGTGTATTTGCACGGAAAGTAGTTGTTTCAATGGATATTTATCGTCTTAAATTGTCTTATTAATTAAGACACTGTTTGCATTTTCACGAATAGTTTCTTTGTAATTTTATATATTATAAAACAATTAGAACATTTATAGGAGTTTGTGAAATGTTTGTCAAACAAGTTTATTTAGAAGTTATGTGTAGGAAGACATGGAAATTGGTAGGAAATAATGTCCATAAAAAACAGTTGTTTTTAACACTAAATTAATTGACAAAAATACAGCAATGAAACTAACTGTTGCCAACAATGGCAATTTTTTTATTATAGTCATTATTAAAAACATGGTTAAATTTTTGTTGTTGTAAAAGAAAATAGAAAATTGCTAATAACTCAGTTATTTCTAGAAAGAAAAATGCCAAGTCTTACATCAGATTTAAAAGAAAAAAATCCTTTTTTATTGATGACATAGCCACTAACAATTTTCAATTAATTTTACAACATAAAAATAGTTGGCCATGAAAAAATAACAATTATAAAACAATTAGAACATTTATAAGAGTTTGTAAAATGTTTGTCAAATAAGTTTATTTAGAAGTTATGTGTAGGAAGACATGGAAATTGGTAGGAAATAATGTCCATAAAAAACAGTTGTTTTTAACACTAAATTAATTGACAACAATACAGCAATGAAACTAACTGTTACAAACAATGGCAATTGTTTTATTATAGTCATTATTTCATTGGTTAATTTTTTTGTTGTAAAAGAAAATAGAAAATTGTTAATAACTCAGTTATTTCTACTAATAAAAATGTCAAGTGTCACATCAGATTAAAAAGAAAAAAAATCCTTTTTATTGATGACATAGCCAACTATGGTTACCATTTAAAAACATGCAAGTTTGTGTTATTGGCATATCTTGTAAACTAATGACAGTATCAAATATCTAATAACATTTTATTATTCAGTGTAAATTATCTAAATCTTTGCACTTTACAATTTTTTCTATGTCTATGAATAACTGAGAATGTATTTTTATTTTTATAAATAAGTCAAGTATACCGGGTGTTGACTTGGCGGACGCAACGTAGGAAATCGCATGTTAATTTTAAAGTGTTCAAATATTGGCTTCCCTATTTATTTTAGAGACAAAATGTATTTCACTTTTTTGTAGAGGGAAAAATTCTAAATTTACGAAAGTTCACACTTTACACTTTACGTTTCTCTAAGTTAAAATAATTAAGAAAAAATAATGTGATTTTATAAAAATAATGACATACCATGGAATTGATACAACAATTGCGGATATTCCTTATTTTTTTTTTTAAGTTTAATTTAAAGCTTTAAACAAGTGTCTTTCACTCCCAGATTAAGCATGAAGTAAAATTTCGAGTTTAGAAAAGCCCCGTGAAAATTTGTCGAGGGTCGCGCAGCGACCCGAGACAAATTTTCTGGGCTTTTCTAAACTCGAAATTTTACTTCATGCGCCACGCGTATAAAAGACTATAATATTGTCAAACTTATGTATACTCTAGCTTTACTTAAAATCTGTGTTTTAAACGCGTGGCGCATGAAGTAAAATTTCGAGTTTAGAAAAGCCCCGTGAAAATTTGTCGAGAGTCGCTGCGCGACTCTCGACAAATTTTCACGGGGCTTTTCTAAACTCGAAATTTTACTTCATGCTTAGACTAGGAGTGGAAAACACTCGTTTAAAGCTTCAAATTGAACTCTTTTAAAAATCAAAGAATGTCAGAAAATTTACAGCTAAAATAATTAAGAAAAAGTAATGTGATTTTATAAAAATAATGACATACCATGGAATTGATAAAACAATTGCGGATATTCCCTGTTTTTTCTTTAAGTTCAATTTAAAGCTTTAAACAAGTGTTTTCCACTCCCAGACTAAGCATGAAGTAAAATTTCGAGTTTAGAAAAGCCCCGTGAAAATTTGTCGAGGGTCGCGTAGCGAAACGAGACAAATTTTCTGGGCTTTTCTAAACTCGAAATTTTATTTCATGCGCCACGCGTATAAAACACTATAATATTGTCAAACTTATGTATATTCTAGCTTCACTTAAAATCTGTGTTTTATACGCGTGGCGCATGAAGTAAAATTTCGAGTTTAGAAAAGCCCCGTGAAAATTTGTCGAGAGTCGCTGCGCGACTCTCGACAAATTTTCACGGGGCTTTTCTAAACTCGAAATTTTACTTCATGCTTAGTCTGGGAGTGGAAAACACTCGTTTGAAGCTTCAAATTGAACTCTTTTAAAAATCAACGAATGTCAGAAAATTTACAGCTAAAATAATTAAGAAAAAGTAATGTGATTTTATAAAAATAATGACATACCATGGAATTGATACAACAATTGCGGATATTCCCTGTTTTTTCTTAAGTTCAATTTAAAGCTTTAAGCAATTGTTTTCCACTCCCAGACTAAGTATGAAGTAAAAGTTCTAGTTTAGAAAAGCCCCGTGAAAATTTGTCGAGGGTCGCGCAGCGACCCGAGACAAATTTTCTGGGCTTTTCTAAACTAAAAATTTCACTTTATGCGCCACGCGTATAAAACACAAATTTTCTGGGCTTTTCTAAACTCGAAATTTTACTTCATGCGCCACGCGTATAAAACACTATAATATTGTTAAATTTATGTATATTCTAACTTCACTTAAAATCTATGTTTTATACGCGTGGCGCATGAAGTAAAATTTCGAGTATAGAAAAGCCCAGAAAATTTGTCTCGGGTCGCTGCGCGACCCTCGACAAATTTTCACGGGGCTTTTCTAAACTAGAACTTTTACTTACTTCTAGTGTTTTATACGCGTGGCGCATGAAGTAAAATTTTGAGTTTAGAAAAGCCCAAAAAATTTGTCTCGGGTCGCTGCGCGACCCTCGACAAATTTTCACGGGGCTTTTCTAAACTCGAAATTTTACTTCATGCTTAGTCTGGAAGTGGAAAACACTCGTTTAAAGCTTCAAATTGAACTCTTTTAAAAATCAAGGAATGTCAGAAAATTTACAGCTATAATAATTAATAAAGAGTAATGTGATTTTATAAAAATAATGACATACCATGGAATTGATACAACAATTGTGGATGTCAAAATAGCACAAGATATTGCTGTTACTTAATTAACGACAAAAAACATAACGCAAAGATCGTGATAACTGTGGTCTGCATAATACCACTTTATTAGGAGAATTTTTTCTTGTATTGTGTAAATTATTTCGAAAACAATTACTTTAATCAAATGACTGCGATAGCTTTTGCCATTTTGACATCCGTAATTGAAAATTAAAATATCTCAACTGGTTTTTGTAAAATATTCACACAAAATTGAAACTTTAATAAAGAAAACAATAATTAAATCAGGTGATTATTTTGTTTGGAAATTTGCAAAAAATAAACGTATTACCTAATCAACTCAAAACTCCCCCAATTTATTAAAAAATCACTTTTTGTTAAAAACAAAGAAAATGCAAATATCTCATCTAGTTTTTGCAAAATATTCACTCAAATTTGGAATATCCATTGCGAACAATTAATTAAATCAAGGGATTATTTGGTTTGGAAATTTTCAAAAAATAAACAGATCACTGAATCAACTCAAAATTCCTCTAGTTTAATAAAAAATCACTGTTCTTTTGTTAAAACTAAAGGAAATTCAAATATTTTATCTGTTTTTGCACAATATTCACTTAAATTTGGAATTTTCATTTCGAACAATTAATTAAATCAAGTGATTATTTTGTTTATAAATTTGCAAAAAATCAACAGATCACTGAATCAACTCAAAATTCCTCCAGTTTAATAAAAAATCACTGTTATTTTGTTAAAACTAAATGAAATTCAAATATCTAATCTAGTTTTTGCAAAGCATTCACTCAAATTTGGAATTTCCATTTCGAACAATTAATTAAATCAAGGGATTATTTTGTTTGGAAATTTCCAAAAAATAAACAGATCACTGAATCAACTCAAAATTCCTCTAGTTTAATAAAAAATCACTGTTCTTTTGTTAAAACTAAAGGAAATTCAAATATCTTATCTGTTTTTGCACAATATTCACTTAAATTTGGAATTTTCATTTCGAACAATTAATTAAATCAAGTGATTATTTTGTTTATAAATTTGCAAAAAATCAACAGATCACTGAATCAACTCAAAATTCCTCCAGTTTAATAAAAAATCACTGTTATTTTGTTAAAACCAAATGAAATTCAAATATCTAATTTAGTTTTTGCGAAGCATTCACTCAAATTTGGAATTTCCATTTCGAACAATTAATTAAATCAAAGGATTATTTTGTTTGGAAATTTCCAAAAAATGAACAGATCACTGAATCAACTCAAAATTCCTCTAGTTTAATAAAAAAATCACTGTTCTTTTGTTAAAACCAAAGTAAAATATCTTATCTGTTTTTGCACAATATTCACTTAAATTTGGAATTTCCATTTCCAACAATTAATTAAATCAAGGGATTATTTTGTTTGGAAATTTTCAAAAAATAAACAGATCACTGAATCAACTCAAACTTCATCTAGTTTAATAAAAAATCACTGTTCTTTTGTTAAAACTAAAGAAAATTCAAATATCTTATCTGTTTTTGCACAATATTCACTTAAATTTGGAATTTTCATTTCGAACAATTAATTAAATCAAGTGATTATTCTGTTTATAAATTTGCAAAAAATCAACAGATCACTGAATCAACTCAAAATTCCTCCAGTTTAATAAAAAATCACTGCTATTTTGTTAAAACCAAATGAAATTCAAATATCTAATATAGTTTTTGCAAAGCATTCACTCAAATTTGGAATTTCCATTTCGAACAATTAATTAAATCAAGGGATTATTTTGCTTGGAAATTTTCAAAAAATAAACAGATCACTGAATCAACTCAAAATTCCTCTAGTTTAATAAAAAATCGCTGTTCTTTTGTTAAAACTAAAGGAAATTTAAATATCTTATCTGTTTTTGCTCAATATTTACTTAAATTTGGAATTTTCATTTCGAACAATTAATTAAATCAAGTGATTATTTTGTTTATAAATTTGCAAAAATCAACAGTACACTGGATCAACTCGAATTTCCTCAAGTTTAATAAATAATCAGTGTTCTTTTGTTAAAACCAAAGAAAATTCAAATATCTAATCTGGTTTTTGCAAAATATTCACTCAAATTTGGAATTTCCATTTCGAGCGATTAATTAAATCAAGTGATTATTAACTGTTCTTAAGTTAAAAACAAAGAAAATTTAAAAATTCGAAATCAAAGTCAACATTTATTTACATTCATTAAAAACTCCTTTACACCCCCTTTAAAAAAATAAGAACTGACAATTCGTTATGTTTCTGTTATTATCTATGAGTTAACTATTTGTTTTTTATTGTGTTCTGGCATTGTATTGCCGAAATTAATGTTAAACTCAAAGGTATTTTTGTTTCTCCAGGATCCAGTAAGTCGTGCACTACACCCAAAATTTACAAGAAATGATATGGTCGCTCGAATGGCGTATTATAGTAAGGCAGCATTCAGTGGCAGATTTACCAATAGTCTGAAGAGGCTAAAACCTGCGGTAGCAAATTTTCAACGGCGGCAAATTATAGACGTAAGTTTTTACAAAGTACATATTTTTAATTATAGAGTGAGACAGACTCTGTCCAGCCATTTGCTAGTGAGATAGACCTATATTTCTATTTCCAGCATAAAAAGGTAAACGTAATATATCATGGACATTTGTTTAATGAATGTTGAGATAATTGAATGCAGAATGTACACCTTTGAATTTTACGTAGTACAAGTTTTTCTTGCCTAAAAAGGAGTAAAGAAATGACTCAAAAATAGCTATTTTCAGGATTTTTATACAAAAAACTAAGTATCTTAATCATTTTGAATTAGTGATAATAAAATCTCCCAAGTTTAAGGATTATTTTGATGTATCATGTAATATTGTCCCATAATCAGAACATGAATGGTGCTGGAACTAGTGACTACCAAAAACGTTGGATTTACCCATAATAAATCATAACCTTAATAAATATGCGGTGTTGTCATGTTACTATATATTATAAGGACAATAATTTATATTCAATCATTGCACCTCACTAGAAAATATCCTTCGTATAGTTGGCTTGGTTAGTGATAGACCTTATAGCCAGAAGGGGTAATAAATATGCTGTATTATTTATCGAAAACCTTGATCGAGTTAACCGCATCGAGGTGTCTGAGATGACTGCATCGAGGTGTCATCCACTGCGCATTTCTACAATGAGAGCCAAAATGATTTGTTCATTTTTAATAGGAAATAACACATGAATTATTTTAAATGCAGAAATAATATAAATGACATCTTAAAAAGTAATAATGGGAGTTTTACTTTTTGAATATAGTGTGTGTTAAATGTCCGCCACCCTTCTCCACACACTCTTCTAAACGATGGACGAAATCTGCCATAACTCGTTGAAGCATATCCTGTGGAATAGCTTCAATTTCTTGTCGGATATTTCTTTTGAGCTCCTCTATATTTCTAGGCTTACTCTGGAACACTCTACTCTTTAAATATCCCCAAAGAAAAAAGTCTGGAACAGTAATATCGGGAGATCTCGGGGGCCAATTAAAATCCCGTTTCGAGAAATTAGTCTATTCGGAAATGTCTGTCGCAGGATCTCCATACTTATTCTTGCAGTATGACAGGTCGCACCGTCTTGTTGAAAAAAGTGATTTCTTTCTTCTTCTTCAATTTGCGGTATAAAAAATGTCTGGAGCATATGTGCATACCGTTGAGAATTGACTGTGACTGTTTCGCCGTTTTCTTCAAAAAAATATGGACCGATGATTTTTGACGATGATACAGCACACCAAACAGTCACTTTTGGGGAATGTAAGGGTCTTTCATAGATTTCACACGGGTTTTCGGTAGCCCAGTATCGAAAATTCTGTTTATTTACCAAGCCATGTAAAGTAAAGTGTGCTTCGTCGCTCATGAAAAGATGTTGTGCGATATCGGGTTCCTCATTGCTTAACTCCAAAAAACGTTGATAAAACTCAACACGGCTTTGTTTATCACGATCAGTTAAGTTCTGCACCACTGCTATTTTGTATGGATGAAACTTCATTTTGTGCAGCATTCTTCGGGTACTTGTTGCAGATAAATTTAACGCTGCCGCATGCCGCCGAACTGATCGCTTTGGGCTACGCAGAATTGATTGTCTCACCCGTTCCTCATTTTCAGGATTGCATGCAGAGCGAATCCTCCCGGCTGATTTTCTTCTCTCAACTGACCCATGATTTCGCCACTTCCTTACCCAATACGAAATAACAGTTCGAGCCGGAACATCACGAACATTAAAATGTAGACGAAATAAACGCTGAGTTTGAATAATTGAACTTAATTTAAGAAATTTTTCAACACAAAATATGCGTTGCTGTATGTTCCAACGCACCATTTTGACAACTGTCAAAATATCTCCAAAGTCTCCTCTTTCAAATTGTTATCAGTAATATAGCGATTAATAAATAGTTATATTTGTTATTGCCTATTAAAAATGAACAAATCATTTTGGCTCTCACTGTATATTATTAAAGTTTTCAATTTTTAGTAAAGTCCAGACGTTATTAGTAAACATTTCAACATACTTTTAAAAATAATTGAAACGAAGTTTAAATATACATCATTTCAATATCTTTTTCAATGATACTCCTCAAGTATTCTATTTTACACCTAGAAAAGACTGTTATTCCTTACTTCACTTTTTATTTGTATCTTTAGATGTACATTTCGAGACACAAGGTGCTCATTATCAATAACAAGTTTGTTATTGATAATGAGCACCTTGTGTCTCGAAATGTACATCTAACGATACAAATAAAAAGTGATGTAAGGAATAACAATCTTTTTTTATGTGTAATAATCACTTCACGTAAACTCAAAAACATACAGCTATTCTATTTTACTTTGGAAATATATTTATGTAGTTATTGAGATGAGAATAAGATGATGAGCTTTTTCAATATTTATAACGCTATAAGTAATATTTTACTGATGAGATGTAAGCAAAATAACTAAATATATAACACGGTAAACCCCTAATATTTTTCATCGGGCAAATACAAAAATTATATATTTCAAGAAGGTTCTTTTAGTTAGAATTTCCAATTTACATTGATTCTTCATAAGCGTTCTGATACTCACAGTCCTTAAGGGTTTTAGATTATTATTGATATAGATACTAGTCTGCCATTACTGGCTTGCAAACTTAACCTGAGCTCTTCGCGTTCGCATTATATACTACACTTAAGTGCATAGAAATCGGCCCACCCATTATTTTTTATAGTTCATAATAAAATCACTTTTGCAATACTACCAACAAAACGTTTGGTATTTTACGATAAAATAGACCATCAAATAGACATTGGATGCTAGAACGGTTAACATTACGCACTCTGGCCACATACCACTAGCTTCGCCAATTTTCCAAAAAGAGCTACAGCTTTTGCACAATCTACAGCACTTAAAACCATGATGAACACAGCAAAATTCAATGGGTCAATTCCTACATCCACTGAAGATCAAAACAAAAAAGCAAAAACAGTGAAACAACGTAGACATTTTGATACTTTATACATAATGTCGAATGCACAGCATGTCTTCAAATTTCATTTATGATGATTATTGGTTGTTAAATAAACTGATAAGTACCGTATGTTGTTTATTTCTATACCCTGATAGTCTATTTCATCGTAAAATACCTAAAGTTTTATTCGCAGTATTGCAAGAGTAATGCTATTAAAGAAATCAATAATGGGTGAAACGTTTTCTTTGCACGTAAGTGTATTATAAGTTATAATATAATTTAATTCGTAAAATAAATAAAATTTAAGTACATTATAAAACTTATCAAAATTGAATTTGTATTCAGTACTCGGCACCGTAGCCATCGATTTGTGCTAATTGTATAAAAATGATATTAAGATATGAAGAAATGTTTGTATTCAAATACCAATTATGGCCAGAAAGAAACTAAGATTTTCTTTTAAATCCTATCTGCTAATATTAAAGTTTATTATTAAGAGAGATGGGCTTTATTAATATATTATACAATATTATACACTCAAGTGGAAGAAAAACTGGCCGCCCATTTGAATTTGTTTATGTTTTATAATACAAGTTGGGGCAAAAGTAATGTCATAATTGGCTGCCATTTTATTAGAAATGAAAAAAACATGTTTCTTTTATATTGGAAAGTTTATTTGAAGGTGTCAAATTTAAGATATCAAGTTAAAAACATGATATCGGTCAAATGACTACCTCCTGAGTTGATGCACATTTGTGTTCGTTTTACGGCATTTTGCTCGTTAAACATCTGGCTCTAAATTGGTGATTTGTTCTTCAATGTTGGCTTTCAAGACTTGCAAGGTTTGTGGTTTGTTGTGGTAAACGCGAGATTTCAAAAAGCCCTTGCAGTGAAAAATGTGATTCGCTCTTATTTTTTTTAAGGACGCCGACACAACCAACGTAACCGTAACTGGTCTAGACGTTGAGGGACTCAAGTAGATCAGGTATAATTACAAAAGATCTTCTAGGTCGAGGTAATTTCGGGAGGCTACACTACCCACCGACCCCATAACATAACACAACATAACCGTAATTGATGAGCGCTACAGACAGATGTTAAACGAGTTTTTTTTGCCGCAAGTTGCTGAATAGGGTCTCGAGCATTGTTGGTTCCAGCAGGACAGAGCAATCGCTCACACAGTTCGAGCAATGATGGAGATTTTGAAACACTTCCCGTTTTGGCAATTTAAACTGGCTGGCCAGATCGCCAGATCTAATGGCGCCAGGTTTTTTCTTGTTGGGCTTTTTCAAATCTCGCATTTACCACAACACACCACAAACCTTGCAAGTCTTGAAAGCCGACATTGAAGAAGAAAACACTAATTTGGAGCCAGATGTTTTATGAACAACAATTTAAAATGCTGTAAAACGAGCACAAATGTGCATCAGCTCAGGAGGTGGTCATCTGACCGATAACATTTTTTCAACATAATGTCATCAATTTCACACCTTCATATAAACTTTCAGTTAAAACAGAGCAAATTTTTTTTAATTTCTAACAAAATGGCAGCCAATTCACATTATGACATTACTTTTGCCTCACCTTGTAGCATCACCGCACCAAAAAGCCAAAGTTGGCTTGCTAATTCGTTTGGTATTCATGTTCCGAGTAGAGTAATTCGCAGCAGAAGTACGTTTCTTATACTTTTAATAAGAAAGGATTATGTCAGGAAATTCGGTATATGTAGAATAGCGGGCAATTGCAATGCTTGCAGTTTAAACGACTGTACGTCGTTACCTTAAAGAGTAGCGTACTATCTAGTTAATATTTGTCTAATTTAGTGTTTAGATATTATTTTAATATATATTTTAGTTTAAGCTCGGTGCGCAATCACCTCTTTTGTAAATGATGTAACACGTATACTTGAATAAAAAATATTTTATTAATTTATTCGCTTTATATCTGTTTGGTTTACTTAAATATTATGACAAAAGACGGTTATAACGCATTATATTAATAAATTGTAATTATAACTACCAACTATGTGAAGAAAATTGAGGAATCTTATACGCTTCAAGTTAAAATTAAATTTTTGACGATTCAAATAAACAATTTCTATTAATCTTATTCTAAATACAACTACGCTATTAAATCGTTTATTTTTTACAAACTAATTTATATTGTATAGCTGAGGCTGTTAGTTGTTGAAACTCCATAATATTACTTAAATAACACACTTAATATGTTTAGGTTTCAAAATAATGTTTATTGTACTACAACAATTGTTTCACCACACAGTGGCTTCATCAGGTAGATGAATAATGTTACAAATTGGCTACAGTTGCCTTAAATATTAATTAGTTAATAAGGGGGAGGGAGTGTTAAACCCCCTCATTAACTAATTAATATTTAAGGTAACTGTAACCAATTTGTAACATTATTCATCTACCTGATGAAGCCACTGTGTGGTGAAACAATTGTTGTAGTACAATAAACATTATTTTGAAACCTAAACATATTAAGTGTGTTATTTAAGTGAAACTAATTTATATAGAGAATTTTTCATTTAAGCATACACCGGGAATTTTCTTTAAGGTATATACAGAGAGTTTTATATAACATCGAACATTTTCATCCAATACGATTTGACATCTTTAATTTTTAGGTTATGTGTAAATTGGGTTGCCTATATGACCTTTACAAGTTGTGGCTAATCAATCGCAATTAATGCCTCAACTTGTACATCAAGTACAGCGTATATGCCGTAAATCTTTAGATCATCGTTGTTTATTTAAAGTTCTATTTGAACCTTAAAATAAGTGTGTTCCACTCCCAGACTAAGCATGAAGTAAAATTTCGAGTTTAGAAAAGCCTGAAAATTTGGTTTGGCCGCGTAGCGCGAAGCCTGAAAATTTTACTTCATGCGCCACCAGTACGAAACACTGACATATTACGAAGCTTATAACACTTCGCTGAACTTTACATTAAATCAGTGTTTTGTATCGGTGGCGCATGAAGTAAAATTTCGAGTTTAGAAAAGCCTGAAAATTTGGTTTGGCCGCTCCGCGCTTCGCGCTACGCGACCAAACCAAATTTTCAGGCTTTTCTAAACTCGAAATTTTATTTCATGCTTAGTCTGGGAGTGGAAAACACTCGTTTAAAGACTAAAATTGTATTATTTTAATAAACCGAGCGTCGGAAAATTTACAACATATGCATATGTATACTTAAAAGAAAAATGCTCGTTATGAAAATGTTCGGTGTTACATAAAACTCTTTGTATATCCTGATGCATACGCTGTTCTTAGGCATTCGTTATTTTTGAAAAAGTACAATTTGAAGTGTCTAACGAGTGTTTTGATTGAGTTTAGAAAAGCCTGAACATTTGGATTGATCGCGTAGCGAAGCAGAAATAAAACGCTGATTTAAAGTGAAGTTCACAATGTACTGCTTTAGCATACGGATTTAAAAGTATATTCTAAACTTACCAATATTTCAGTGTTTTATACGGGGGGCGCATGAAGTAAAATTTCGAGTTTAGAAAAGCTTGAAAATTTGGTTTGGTCGCTCCGCGAAGCGGAGCGACCAAACCAAATTTTAAAGCTTTTCTAAACTCGAAATTTTACTTCATGCTTAACCTGGGATTGCAAACACTCGTTAAACTTAAATTGAAGACTTAAAAACAAACAAGAATGCCTAAAGGTTTACAACATACAAATATGTATACTTATAAAATTACATATTTTCTGTAGATTTTCATAATAAAATTCATAAAAAAGTATATTTCAAATAATTTAAATCATCAAATATAACATTTTAAATTATCTTTCACAATGTTCTCATTAATCACTTGGTGAAACATGATTAAAATAAAATTTGAAATAAAAACACTTGGATTGTTTCACTAACGTATTACTTATTATTCCGACTAGTTTCGGCTTCTAGCCATTATCAAGGAATGTGATAGAAGCTGAAACTAGTCGGAATAATAAGTAAAACGTTAGTGAAACAAACCAAGTGTTCTTATTTCAAATTTTATAACATTTTAAAATTAAATTTTGTAGATATGCAACCGGCTTGACAAAATTCGCCACAATAATCCTTTCTAAATATAAATATTATCTATAAAAATACCCCATATCCCATCTCAAATACGATTTATGATAAATAATTTTTATTTGAAAGAATCAAATACAAATTATTTATTATAAATCTTATTTGAGATATCTTAGCAGTGTGTTACCATGTAAAGGACATACATGGGGTATTTAATGTGTGAATCCCACCTAAATAGCTTCATAGGGCGACCCTACCTAGGTCTACCTGCTATTATAATAAATCCTAGAAGCCAATGGTAGTGGTTTTTTGTTTAGAAATTCATCATCTTAATTTATGATGCAGGAAAGTTTGTTTGAAATCTTTCAATTTATTATTTTAAAGAATTATTTAAATTATATACCAAGGTAATTTTTTCATGATTATTGTGATTTTAGTGGCGTTGAATTGTTATGAAATTATTCTCCGGTCATAAATGTGACTCTTGAAGGGCATAAAAATAATAGAAAATATATTTGAGGAATATTCGATTTTTTAAATTATTAGTTGACTAAAAAATTGTACTATCGGGCAGTCTGGGCGAGTCCGGGCCTGATTTGTATCGTAACATTTAGAAAACTTCTTTGTATATCATATTATTTAAGAATAATAACCGGGACGAACCCTAAAGTGTATTGAAACATAAATTCCATGAAAATGACTGTTAGTCGAATCTAGTCGTAGTAAATAAATAAAATTAGTGAAACAAAGCAAGTGATTTCTCTTTCTATTAATTTTTACAAATCCACATGAAATTTGTCGAGGGTCGCGCAGCGACCCGAGACAAATTTTCACGGGGCTTTTCTAAACTCGAAATTTTACTTCATGCGCTACGCGTATAAAACACTGATTTAAAGTGAAGTTAAAAACGCACTGAAAACCAACCCAACTTCGATATTTTTTCAAAATTAGATGTTTTCTTTCCTATCCATGCTGTAAACCTTCAGATATTCGTTGTTTTCTTGTAAAAAAACTTCGATTCCCTGCAGTCCTTCGGTCTCCGAAGACCATGGTTGATCCTTCGAGCTGTAGCCTTTGTAAAATGGTAATTAACTTAGTAATCTAGAGTGATCCTTCAATTTGAATCTTCTAAGAACGAGTGTTGTCCACTCCCAGATTAAGCATGAAGTAAAATTTCGAGTTTAGAAAAGCCCCGCGTAGAAAATTTGTCGAGGGTCGCGAAGCGACCCGAGACAAATTTTCACGGGGCTTTTCTAAACTCGAAATTTTACTTCATGCGCCACGCGTATAAAACACTGATTTTAAGTGAAGTTAAAAATATACTATTAACGTTGGATATTATTCATGGTTAAGTAACCAAATATGCATTCACAAATATTTGAATTATTCGAAAATTAAATATTTATATTCAAATATGAATAATTTAGTATTTTAAATATTCATATTAGAATATTTAACTATTTGAATTAATCGAATTCGAATCCCAGCCTTAATAGCGATGAGTCGAATTATTTAGGAGGATTTGATTCCTTTCCTTTTCCTTTTATAAGGATTCGAATCCTTTTATAAGAATTCGAATCCTTTTATAAGGATTCGAATCCATTTATAAGAATTCGAATCCTTTTATAAGGATTCGAATCATCTACGTCTGGATTCGAATACGAATCCTTTTAAAAAAATGTAACGAATCTGAATCACGAATCCGTTTTCACTAAAGTATTCGAATACCTCTTTTGAATCCTCTAAAAGGATTCGAATCCGGGAATCGAATCCTGAATGATTCGAATCCTGGGCAGCTCTGGTTTTTTTGTGTAACTTAGGCGAAAGGATAGACTGTGTATTATTTATTGTTAAACGATTGCTCATGGTTACCGTACACTTTCCCGAATATATTTTCCCGAATGACCTTTTTCCCGAACGCCATATTTCCTGAAAATAGAAATCCCGAATCCCATTTCCCGAATCCAATTTTCCGAAAGGTATTGTTCCTGAATAAAATATATATTTTATATACAAAAGTTACAAAAGATTCTAATCTAATCCTTAATTTCACATTTAACCTAACTCTCAAATCCAGATCTGACCTTGCCCTTGAATCAATTTAATTTAAGCGAACTCTCAAATCCAGGTCTAACCAACACTAAATCCTGAACTAACCTAACCCTTAAATCCAGGTCTAACTTAACACTAAATCCAGAACTAACCTAGCACTTAAATCCATATATAACCTAGCTCTTAAATGTAGGTCTTGTCTAATCCTTAAATCAAGATCGGTGGACGGGAAATACATTTAAAGGAATTCGAAGAAAAAAGCACATAAACCTGTCATTACTTTTAAATTTGTAGTTAATCTAATCATAATAAAATGTGTAACGGCGAAAGACCTCTAGTCGATAGATCTCTATCAAGAAGAATTTATTTACAAAGGGTGCGTAAAAAGTATCGCACCAAATGGGATTATATGGAAACGGTTTGACATTGGAGCTTGTTCAAATTTATTCCATTCGGGAAAAACATCATTCGGGAAAGTTGATTCAGGAAAGTAGTATTCGGGAAAGTGTTTTCGGGAAATGTATTATTCAGGAAAAACGTAATTCTGGAAAAATATATTCGGGAAAATGTATTCGGGAAAATGGGCGGATACGATTGCTCATATTTGTGTTAAAGTGGAATTAGCCCTATTACACATTCAAATCATAATACCGCAATGTGTCATCATTTATCTGTCAAATTATTATAAAACAAAATCGACCATTAAAACTGACGCGTATTTGATAAATATATACAATTAATGTTGTGTTATATACTATTATTTTCGTGAACAAAGTATAGTGTATAACTAGCACATAATGGCTATTAATCCCTTAAACGGCTTGCTTCACTCGCCTTCGGCTCGTTTCGCAAACCTTTCTCGTGATAAATAGCTATCATTATATGCTCGTTGTACAATATACTATTTATGTACAGATATTACATATTGAAAATATTTTTTTTATTTTCTAAACAAATTAATGCTACATGATAAATGCGAACGATGAGGGTGTGAGTTTTAGTACAGTTTATATATAGTCAACACTTTACTTAGCATTCAGTCTGATCGTACAATATACTATTTATGTACAGATATTACATATTGAAAATATTTTGTTTATTTTCTAAACAAATTAATGCTACATGATAAATGCGAACGATGAGGGTGTGAATTTTAGTACAGGTTATATATAGTCAACACTTTACTTAGCATTCAGTCTGATCGTACAAGATGGGTTACTATTCATCATTGACGATGACAAAGCCGAAACCATTTTTGGGCAACATCTGGCCTGTGTGCAGGTATATACGGGTAGACACCGGTTTAAGCTTTAGAGTTTTATGTTCACTTCTAGGACTATAATAACACCCCAAATCCCCAACCTACCAAACAGTGAATGCAGGGAATTTGCTCACCAGGTTGTAATAATCAGAGGGGCAATATACGCAGACCTTGACTCCAAAGTGGGTTTTACCTGACCCAACTCTAACAAAAACTAAATTATCATTGTAAAAATGAACGTAACAAAAGCGCCCTATGGGGCTGAGCAAAAGGACACTTAAATATAATAAAAGGTTTTGAATAACCTCACGTTAGCAGTATGCTGTGCTGATTAAAGGTAAAGATATCGTATGTTTAATAAAAAAAACTTTTAGATTGCCATGATTTAATTTTTAAAAATGTAAGTTGGCTATACGCTTTGGAATTGATATAAAAAATGTCATTCATAATAATTATAATATATAATTTCAGAGTTGCCAACCTACAATATTTTCCATGGCACTGTAGAGTTTTGTTGTTTATTGAACATACGATATATTTACCTTTAATCAGCACAGCATACTGCAAACGTGAGGTTATTCAAAACCTTTTATTATATTTAAAAGCTTTGCCTCAAATTGGTAGTTTCATTTTGACACAATATCCATAAGGGCTGCAGGGCGTATTCTAGGTTGTTTTCTTTTAGTAATTTATTTCCTTTTAGTAATATATTTTTGTGAAAATGGATGAAGAGAAAAATTTCGTAAAAGATATACATAGTTAGGGATTTGAATAGCTGTATACCGGCTAACCGCTAAAAATGCTTTTCAAAATTAATCCGTATTTTGCCGACTTTTACCGGTTTTCGGTAATATCTGATTTTAAATAATTTTGTTTTTGAAAGTTTTGTAAGGGAGGATATACACGTTGTCACTTGATATTTTGAATATGAGTAATATAATGTGTTTATAGGCACTGTCATTTTGTTCTTCGTTATTGTTTGGTTCAACAAAAGGATGTTTTAGAACATTAATTAAGATGAACACTGTAGCTATTTAAAAGTGCGATTCTTTTCGCAATCTACAACAAGTTAGTCTTACAAAGACTATATCAAACACTCATTGAAACAACTATTTCCCGGGCTAATACCCCGACGGACATTGAATTATACAACAAGTGCTTGCTGTTACATACAGTAACCTACTGCAAATGTAACAATTTGGATCAAATTATTCAGGCCATCTATAGACGCGTTTCGAGCTTTATCTCTCCTCAGTATAGCTTTGCCATTCCCTCTAAACAATTTGACACCTTAGACTGGCGGTCACGTTACCGTTCAAACATTAGTATAAATGAAATTGCCAATTCTTGGCCTGAATAATTTGGCCCAAATTGTTACATTTGAAGTAGGTTACTGTATGTAACAGCAAGCACTTGTTGTATAATTCAATGTCCGTCGGGGTATTAGCCCGGGAAGTAGTTGTTTCAATGAGTGTTTGATATAGTCTTTGTAAGACTAACTTGTTGTAGATTGCGAAAAGAATCGCACTTTTAATGTTTGAAGTATTCTGCAACCAAGAATTGGCAATTTCATTTATACTACTGTAGCTATTTGTTATTCGTTAAGTTGGCATTGTGTTTGTTAGAATTTAAGTATAGCTTGTAATATTCAAATATTGTGTAAATATTTTTCATTTTCATTCTCTATTTTATTACAAATTAGAAATAACTATTTGACTCAGCTATGCAGAAAACGAGCGTGGTAATTAAGCGCCAAGTAATGCATTCAAATGCCTGTATTCAAAATTTTAGGGGACAACGTGTATAAGAAAACATGTCTATTTTACAAATTTTTGTTAATGTGTCGACAATTATGATAAAAGGTTGTTGAATCCAAGGCCTTTCAATTCTCAAAAGATGTAAGCTAAACCAAAGAGTATAATATACTCCTTGGCTAAACCGTACATAAGGAAAAAAAATCAAAATTGAATTAGTGATATTAATAGGGATAAAAGACAATACATTTTTGATATTAATCTTGTGTTGTTTTAATTAAATGAAAAGTGTGCGTTTGTAAACATCACATTGAGTCAGTGTTTATACGCGTGGCGCATGAAGTAAAATTTCGAGTTTAGAAAAGCCTGAAAATTTGGTTTGGTCGCTCCGCGCTTCGCGCTACGCAACCAAACCAAATTTTCAGGCTTTTCTAAACTCGAAATTTTACTTCATGCTTAATCTGGGAGTGGGAAATACTCGTTTGAAGTTTCAAATTGAATTCTTTAAAAGAAATAACGAATATCTGAAGATTTATAGCATATAATTGGGACATGTATACTTAAAAGACAAGCACCCTGTATGAATGATGATTTATGTGTAATCATTTTTATAATTATTGAGGAACAATTAATAGAAAATGAAAATTTGTTCAAAATACTACGAAATTATTAGTCAAAGTTATGAATTTCTATTGTGCCAAGTGTGATATAATTTATTTCTCTCTCTCTCTCAAAAGTCACCTATTTTTGAATGAGAATGCAACCAAATACATTTGTTCTTAATAAATAACATTAATAATAATAATAATCTCTTTATTACCTAACGGAAGAATCCAATACAGGGCTAATTAAAGTAAAATAAATACAATACTAAAATATTAAACATTATAAATTAATTGAATATAACAAACAAACAAAAAATTATATGTAAAAATGACGAATAAACAACTTATATATATATACCCAATAAATAAATAAGCAATATTCTTAAGGCTGCAATCCTGCGAGTGTGTTTCAGTTAAAGCATATTAAAGGTAGCACGATTTGCAAAAAAAAAAAAAATAGGAATAGTTACTTAATTTAATTACCCATAAGGTAGAATACTTTTAGTTTTGAAAATAAAAAATTAAATGTTTTTTAAAATTTAATTATAAATAGAAAATGATATTTAATCATCACGAAAAATATCACAATGGATGTGGAAAATCTGTTTATTTACATATCCACTTCAATAAACTACAAAATATAGCTTTTTATACCCGTTAATATGGTCCAAGTATCAATGGAAAAAATCTGGTTTTTTAAAAAAAGGCGCCATTGTTTTCATCGTGTACCAGCCGCTGTTAGTTCAGCCGATTTCCGATAGGTGATTGAATGTTAGCTGGAGTAGAAGATATACAACTAAACACAAATGTGTAACAACAATTTCAATATATATTATATTAATACAAACACACACTATTCTTACCAATCAACACGTTCATTATTAAATATATCTTTAAAATACTGATGACATTTCGATTCATATGGCTGATTTCAGACTTTACTAAAATATTTGTTTTAGCGCTCAAAATCCTAAATGTACGACAAATTCAGCTACAATTAGTTAATTAAATAATATTTTACTCAACATATTTTGAATTGTGGAGGCTTCTACTTCGTTATACATGTTAATTTAACACAATAAAACACTTTTAACTTTGTTTGTATAACACAATTTATTTTTATGTGACTGCAGTTTCGGCAAATTCAGCTTGCAGTTTTGGAACATCATAATGGCAAGCTGAATTTGCCGAAACTGCAGTCACATAAAAATAAATTGTGTTATACAAACAAAGTTAAAAGTGTTTTATTGTGTTAATATTTTACTTAGTTTTATGAAATTTGTTACATATGGTGTAGAAATAAAGTATTTGGCTGCGCCCTTGACAAACATATTAAAATTATGACATGTCAATGAAAATATTATAATTATTGAATAGCATTTCAAACCACAGAACATACAAATACTCGTAAGTATTGAGCTTACAGTTTAGCTAAAATTGACACAATTATGGTCAGATATTAGAATCTATAGAGTATACCATTTTCATCAATTTTAATTCGATTATTGATTATTTATCCAATATTGGACAAGCATATGTCCACGCAATTGATATGGCCTCATCATGTGTTCAGATAATTGAATGCATAGATCGGACATTATATGGCCTCCTTGTAATTGTATTGTTAGCTCGAGTCTAACAATCACTAGACATTATTTTTATGGATTCTCCATCAGTGTTTGAAATAGAATACAGTGGATTCAAATGAAAATAATAATTTTTTCTGATTATTAAAATATGCGGAACAAATTAAATTGTAGAATCCCATAAATGTAAATTAGATAATGTTTTGGAAAAACTTAGTTTACAAAAAGATCAGTAATTTGCAAACTATGCTTGTCGTTTTGAGTGTGCGTAATTACTTTTACAGTTGGTTAATTTTGTACTATCTGATTAGTGGAAACATCTTATAATCAATTAATGAAAATGCGTATCGAAAATCATATCCATATTCGCCGTATTATACTCTAATACTTCGAGAAATGTTGGAGCGCAGCACAATCATTTCGCGATTTCGACTAACTGTTTGGCGAAGGAACAATCAGCAAAAGCCAAGTTGCAAGGTGGTTCAAAAAATTCAAATCGGACAATACAAATCTCGCAGATAAAGAAGGGAGTGGCCAACCTTAAAATTTTGACGATCAGGCACTTTTTGTAGTCTAAGAGGACAAAGCTTGACAACCATAGCTGGACCATTCAAACATCTAAGAACAGAAACTTCTTCGCCTATGGAATCGACTGGCTGCCAAGCAAATGACAAGCAATAAAAAATTATTAAATCAACTACATTAATTTAATTATGGCTTCCTGGTCAACGGAGTTTAATAAGTTTTTCCAACATCAATCGAAGATCAAACTAATAAGTGCAGACATTTATAAGTTCCCTCCACAAAAAACGCAACAGTTTAGGAACAGTTGCTTATGAACTACACCTGAAACTCGCAAGAAACACCACACCTGTAAAGTGGGATGAATCCCTGCAAAAATTACATAACGTAATAAATACAAAAATCAAGAACAAATCGATAACCATTCACAAAAAACTGAAAAAAACTAACCCATCAACACAAACAAGTTCAGGAATTTAATGAACATTCAACCCCACAACTCACACACATAGTGATCCACAACAAGTCAACAGTTCGTTTCGCGAATGAAGAAGTAAACATCCTGAAGAAAGGACTGAAACATTCAATAGCTCCCCAGCAGGTACCAATAGAGGATTTAATCAACGACCTGGAAATTGCCGCGACGAAATTAAAAGAAGAAGAAGCAACAGCGTTCCGCATTACGACAAAAGAAACAATACAGAAATGTTTAATGAAGAATAAAGACAACCGTCAGCGCAGAAAATATAACCCGGAAATAAAAACCTTAAAAAACCTTAAAGAAAAAGACGTTTTCTATCTGAAGTCGGATAAAGGTAATGCGATTGTAATTGTCAACAAATGTGATTATTTTGACAACGTGAAACAAATGTTAGAATCCGGCGCATATGTTGAACTAACAAAAAATCCTCTAAAAACGTATACCAACAAAATCAATAACTTCCTTAAAACTCCAACATGTTTTTATTGATAAAAAGCTCGCATATAAATTAAAAATCAGTAATCTAAAATTACCAAAATTATATTGCCTACCCAAAATCCATAAACCGGGAAATAAATATAGACCTATTGTCTCCAATATCAACGCACCCACGTACAAAATTGCAAAATGGCTGGTTCATGAATTCAAATAATTAAAAATAAATAACGACTTTTCCGTTGAAGATTCTTTTCAATTCACAAACAAATTAACCAACACAAATATTCAACAAAATGAACAATTAATTTCATTTGATGTAGAGTCACTGTTCCCCAGTATACCTATTGATATAACCATTAACATTTTAAAAGATTTATTAATTGAAAATTGCGTCCCAAAAGACAAAATAGATAATTACATTAAACTCACCGAAATGGTCATGGATTTTAACACATTTGAATTTAACGGAAAATTCTACAAACAAACATTTGGTACCGCTATGGGTAACGCCATTTTTAGCAAACATTTTTATGAACCATTTCGAAAATCAGGCCAAAAACACTCTAGATTATTTTCCTAGAATATGGATGAGATACGTAGATGATATTTTTGCTATTATTGAACCAAACAGAGATATCAAACAATTTGTCAACAACCTCAACAACTTATACCCCAGTATTAATTTCACATTTGAATTAGAATTCAACAACGAACTTCCATTTTTAGATTTAATAGTAATTAGAAACAAAAATAAACTAGATTTCAATATTTTCAGAAAGCCCACACACACTTTCAATTATATTCACTCAAGTTCACACAGCCCATTTAAACATAAATTAGCTTCTTTTAATAGCATGATCCACAGAGCAGTAAAACTCCCAATTTCAAAAGAAAATAGGAAAAAAGAATTTAAATTCATATTTAAAATTGCAGAATATCTAAACTATAATAAGAGAACAATTCAAAAATTAATCAACAGACACATAAGACATCATAACATCCAATCCACAACCACTTTAGAACCAATTTTAGAAACAGACAACAATAAGAAATATATAAAAATAATTCATGAGCCAAAAACCAACCAAAATTTAAATAAAATATTCAAAAAATACAATTTCATTCCTGCACATTACACCAATACCAAACTTAAAATGTTATTGGGTAATACTTTTGAAAAACAAGACCAGTTGCTGAATTCAGGGATTTACTCAGTCAATTGCAATAATTGTACTAAATTGTATATTGGACAAACAAAAAGAAACGTGCACATTAGATTCAAAGAACATATGTACCACATCAAAAGCCAAAACCCCCACAAATCAGCAATTGCTCATCATACTTTGACAACAGGCCACAAATTCAACATAAATAAAGTTAAATTATTAAAAGAATCCAGCAGTTATCAATTAAACATGTTGGAAGCGATAGAAATGATGAAAAATAAGACAGAACTACTCAATTTCGATTTAGTCCCAATAATGAACCCCTTATTAAATTTATTACCCAACAGATAACCCTCATTAACATTATTGTAAACCCTCCCAAGTCCGAAACCGAATAATCCCCAACACCCCCATTTCCAAGATACCGCATTCGTTTCAAAATGCAAATTACCTTTTTGGTTTTTCCGCCTAGTCCGAGTAGGTATATATTGTAAACATTTATCGGTTTTTATTCAGTTAGCTATTGATAATGGGTACTTAGTACCCAAAATGTACATCTAGCAAGAAAAATAAAAGTGAAGAAAGGAATATAACTGTGTTTAATTAAGTGACTTAACACCTTCACGTAACTCATACAACTACATTAAATCATTTCTGTACATAAAATTTGTAAACAAACTGTTATGATTTAATAAACAATTTTATTAATTTTTAAATAGACTAAATTTGAACAAAAGCCAGTGGTCAAAATTATTTAGGGTCACTGGTTGAAAATATCTCCACGCCTACGCCTGTCCTAGCCGATCCGTGAATTATGCTTGTCTTTTTCTATCTTGTATTAAAAGAAAGCTTCTGTTCTTATTTACTATTACCTGCCCTACAACCCTAGTGGGATGAGACCACATTGAAAATTATAACAGGGCAGTTACACAGTCAGATCCTTCCATTGTGCCGAAGATTTATAACTTAAAGACAATTTGTAACATGAACTGCACAATGTTTTCAATTTTATTTTTCAAGATTTCCATCAATATTTAATGCTGAGTTGCTTAATTTTTATGATTTTCATCGTGCTCGTAATTTGAAAAGTTTTAGGATTTTCTTTAATCTATATTTCTATATATGACGTACTGAACAAATTCATTCCCAAGAAAAGAGTCAATTATAATTCTAATGCATTTCCTCCATGGTATAATAACGAATTAAGAAGATTGTCCCAAAGTAAAGGCAGGCAGCATCGTCAAATGAAAAAATATAAAACCGATGCTAGCGCATCCAAATACCGTGCAACCAGAACCCTCCTCAAGAACAAGACTCGTGAAGCGTATCAAAATTTCATCAAAACTGCCGAAACGAATTTATCCAAAAATCCCAAACAATTTTGGTCCTTCGTCAATAAAAAGAAGAAGAAATCCAGATTGCCTGGACTCATGTCACTCGGCGGGGACAATAAAATAACAGGTGGAGGCATTGTTCAAGGATTCGGTGACCATTTTCAAAAGGCATATAAACGTAACAGCACTGCGTGTGATATTAATTGTGATCTTGTGTGTAATATTCTAGGAAACTACTCTATAACTGATGATATCGTCTTTTGTTATCTGAAAGCTCTTAAACCTAAAATGACGGCAGGTGCTGATCAAATACCAGCATTTTTTATAAAAGATTGTGCTAACCAACTGTCTCGACCTTTGACAATCATTTTTAATTTAATTTTATCAACGGGAATTTTTCCAAACCGGTGGAAGTTAACGAGACTTACTCTAGTGTATAAATCGGGTGACAGGAGTTGCATCGAAAACTATCGACCAATCGCATTAATTTCAAACTTTTCTAAAGTGTTTGAAAGCATTCTGTACGATCATATTTATAAAATTGTTTCTCCTTTCATTACCCCTCATCAGCACGGCTTCATGAAGAAAAAAAGTACACAGTCTAACTTATTAAATATAACTCAATTTGTATCTGATCAACTTGATCGTGGAAAGCAAGTTGATGTTATTTATACAGATATAAGTAAGGCTTTTGATAGAATGCCACATGATAAATTGTTGAATTATCTAAAGCGTTACAATATCAACGATAATGTAATTTCTGTTCTTAAGTCTTATTTATGTGGCAGGCAGCAATTTGTTTCGTGCATGGGGTTTCAGTCGAGTCAATTTTCTGCTAAAAGTGTGGTTCCGCAAGGTTCAAACCTGGGACCCTTACTATTTCTTGTTTTTATTAATAACGTAATTGATTCTTTAACCTGTGACTACCTCATGTATGCAGATGATATAAAATTATACCGTGTAATTGAAACGGAGTTAGACTGTGTATCTTTACAACATAATTTGCAGTCGATGCACAGTTGGTGCTCAGACAATGGACTGAATATCAATATTTCAAAATGTTGCATCGTATCCTATTTTCGTGTTCGTAGGCCCGTTCTGTTTAATTATCAAATATGTAATGCTTCTATTAAAAGGACCACCAGCCACACGGATTTAGGAGTAATATTTGATAATACGTTATCGTTTAAGGAACATATTACAAAGGTTGTAAATGATTGTCTCAGGCTACTTGGATTCATTATTCGAAATAGTCGTGACTTTTCTGACCTATCATCAATTATTCGACTGTTCGACTCTCTAATTATCAGTAAAATAAACTATTGTGCTTGCGTATGGACTCCTTATTATAAAATTCATATAAATTCACTTGAGAGAATACAAAAGAAATTTCTAAGATATTTATACTATCGCAAGTACAACATCTATCCTACCTTTGATGTAAGGTACAGCGCCCTCTTACGTGAATTTGATTTTATGTCTGTTTTTAATAGACATAAATATATTTCAATTTGTGAACTTCATAAACTCATTCACAATAATATTGATAATACATCTTTCCTATCGTTGCTTAATTTTACAATTCCGAGGATAAATTCAAGAAGCATGCACTCATTTTCATATAATACTCCTCGTACAAATCACCACTTATTTTCACCCGTCATCAATATGATTAGGAATTATCATGAGGTTCAGTACGCTGTCGATATCTTTTGTAATAACACTACTGAATTCGAAAA
The DNA here is from genome assembly GCA_932526585.2 of Philonthus cognatus. NCBI lineage: Eukaryota > Metazoa > Arthropoda > Insecta > Coleoptera > Staphylinidae > Philonthus > Philonthus cognatus. Next base: position 53,004,083 of record OW052248.1, read on the forward strand.
TGTTTTAAAAACGTGTTTCTTATAGATCATATTTGGCGCATGTATGTTTTAATTTATATATATTTGTTTTCTATATTGTGTATTTTTAATGTATACTTTTCTTTTTATTTTTAATGTGTACTTTAATGTATTGTACGTTAAATATATTTTTCTCTGTAATTGGACCTGGTCTGTTGAGAAATAAATTATTATTATTATTATTATTATTATTATTATTATTATTACAAGCGAAAAAAATCGCCTGATTAATTAGGCAAATGTTTGTTGATAACTGTATGTTTTCGAATTTACGTGAAATGATTATTACACTAAAAAATACTGTTATTCCTTACTTCACTTTTTATTTGTATCGTTAGATATACATTTCGAGACTCAGTTTGTTATTGACAATAAGCACCTTGTGTCTCGAAATGTACATCTAACGATACAAATAAAAAGTGAAGTAAGGAATAACAGTATATTTTAGTGAAATGTTTGTTGATTAAAGTATTCGGACTGCACCGGATATTAAATCACTATCCGGTATCCGACCGGACCATAAAAAAATACAGCCGGATATGCCAAGGCCGTAGCCAGGGGGGGGGGGGATATGGGGGTTAACCGGATATCCGTTGCAACACTAATTGTTTTATTACCATAGGTCTTACTGGTTTTAAAATAAAAAATATTTAAATATTTAGTTATTTCCAGATAAGTATAATGTTTTCAGATAAGTATAATAAAAAATAGCGTTCATTAGACGTCCAGAAATGGATTTTTCCATGCATGCATGACTTCCGTGTTCAGCTACGCCTCACACGGAAAATGTCACGCGCGCACGGAATGATACTTTTTTCTGCACTGGTAATGAAATATACCATTTCGTGAAAGAAGTAGAAAAATGTATATACATTAAATGCAATATTTTTATTATTTACAATTGTTCTTAACAAGATTGTTTTATATGATCAATATTAAAGAAATATGCGAAAAGTAAACTACCACTTCCGGTTTCCGCACCAGAAGTCTTTCCGCTCCTAGAATTGTAATAAAAATCTTAAGTGTCATCTTAACATCTCGATCGGTTTAGGACAGGACAGACAGATCAAAAATTGTCCTTACCAAAATGTATATATACACTTAAGTTTTCGATTCATACATTTTCGCGAAAACAATACTTTCCCTTTGTTCTACACACGGAAAAAAGTAAAAATGTTATTGATTGTAAAAAAAATAATTCAAATAGTTTTTCAAAGAATTTATATTCGCAAAATAGGATTCCAATCCTTTATTCAAGTAATCGTAAACAGAACCTAATACGATTCATAATCATATTAGGTGATTCGAATCCGTGATACTTTTCTTTGAGAATTCGTCCCGAGTCCTAGCTACGCCACTGTTTTAAATCACCATATATAAAGAGATAATAAGTTCACACATTAACGCGATTGGATAACGCAGTTTAATTTAATTGCATCATAAAACTAATAATTAATAATATAAGTAGTACAATTACTTACTTAAAAGGGTATTTACAATGTTTGAAATTAATATAATTATGTTTAAACTATATTATTTTCAAATATTCTAAATACCGAATAACAAACAGTATTTTTAATGATTAGTTATCTTTATAGGGTAATAAAAAGTTTATTGCGCATTTTTCATTATATTAGCGCGGTAACCAACCGGTTACTTTCCATCAGAGCTGGGCAGGATTCGAATCATTCAGGATTCGATTCCCGAATTCGAATCGTTTTAGAGGATTCAAAAGAGGTATTCGAATACTTTAGTGAAAACGTATTCGTGATCCGGATTCGTTACATTTTTTTATAAGGATTCGTATTCGAATGTCAAAATAATAAATTTGATCTAATTGGTGTAAGCGAACACTGGCTCAACAAAACGGAGGCGCCTAATCTCATTATTGATAATTTTAAAGTTGCTTCGCACTTCTCACGTTCAATCTATAAACATGGAGGGGTAATGCAGCTAATCAAAAACCAATATGATTACACGCAAATTGATTCCACTAATACTCTGTCTGAAGAGAAAATATGTGAAATAGCCGCATTACGTATTCCTAAACACAATTATGTGGTAATTACAATATATCGCTCGCCTGACGGTGATTTTAATCGTTTTTTATGTATTCTAGGGAATCTATTAGATAACATTCACACAAAAAGTAATATCATTATAGGAGGTGATTTCAACGTTAAATTTAATAGTGATGACCAGCGAGCCCTGCAAGTTTGTGATATCTTTGCTTCATACGGCCTATCTAGCCTGGTTACGTTCTCCACAAGAAACAACAATTGTTTGGATAATGTTTTCTCGAACATAAACCAAAATCTCATAAAAGCCTACCCAATTGATCCAGGACTCTCCGATCATATCGGAATTCATACTCAGGTTGAGACGAAACAAAAGGATCATGTAAAGGAAAAATTCCGTAGGGTAAGACCATATACTCAAATAGGTAGGTTCAACTTATATAAACAACTAGATTCAACAGACTTTAATTTCATTCAATGTAATAATACTGACCTAGATTCAAAATTCTCAAATTTTTTAAATATTATTTGTAACTGCATGGAAAACTGCTTTCCGGAAAAAAATGTAACTGTATTCAACCGGTCTAAAATGCCAATAAAATGGTTTAATAATGAATTAAAGCAAATGAGAGACACACTTATGCTGCTGAGAGAAGCAAGTACAAGATGCCCTGAGGTAAAATTGAATTATATTAACTATAAAAGATCTTATCAACAGGCCATTAAATCTGCAAAAATAACTGCAAATGATACTTATATAAAGCAAGCCCCCAATAAACCAGCAGCTATGTGGGCACTTGTGCAAAACAAAAACAATAGTATGAACCATACTGACAATGTGTGTAACATATCGGCTGATGATTTCAACTCATATTTTAGCACCGTTGCCAATAAACTAACCGATGCACTTCCAAGCTCAAACTCTAAACCATTTGATTCATTATTGAATATAGGTACAAATAATAATTTTCCATATTTTGAACTCAAAGAGGTGAGTCCCAACGTGGTAAGGAGTGTTGTACAAAATCTCAAAAATTCCCATGCAAGGGATATCTATGGTATTTCGACTTCTATCTTAAAAAATATCATAGATACCATCATTAGTCCGTTTACTGTGCTAATCAATTCTTGCATAACGCATGGCTCCTTCCCTAGCCCTCTCAAAATAGGATGCGTACTGCCTGTATTTAAGAAAGGAGATAGTAACGAAACGAACAATTATAGACCAATATCTCTGCTGCCTATCTTCTCAAAAGTGATTGAAAAAATATTGTATAACCAACTCATTCTCTTTCTAGAGACCAATAACATTCTCAGCAACAGTCAGTTTGGCTTCCGGAGGGGTTTTTCGACGGAGGACGCAATTCTGGCCCTTACACATAAAATTTCAGAAGGCTTTGACCAAGGTTTGGATACTGTCGCTTCCCTATTGGACTTGAGTAAGGCTTTTGATTGCGTCGACAGTGGGATCCTCCTCCGGAAGCTTTACTGCTACAATATTAAGCCATTGAGCTGTCGATTATTGAATTCTTTTATGAGCGATAGACGGCAGAGAGTATTAATTAATGACATCCTGTCAAGTGAATCCCAAATAACACTTGGTGTGCCGCAAGGGTCTGTTCTCGGGCCTCTGCTTTTTATATTATATATAAATGACCTGCCATCACAGCTAAAAAATGTAATCAATATAGACTCCATTTTGTATGTTGATGACATCACTCTCACGCATCAATCTAAGATGATTAAAACGAGCATGCCAAATATAGAGGAATCGGTGTCACAAGCTTCAGAATGGCTTGTTACTAACAAATTAACATTGAATAAAAGTAAGTCCGTGAACATGCCCTTCTCTCTAAAATCACGGGAGAGCAAAAACTGTAAATTCCTTGGTGTACACGTGGATTCCCAGCTGAACTGGCGTAGGCACACAGAGCTTCTATCATCTAAATTGAGTAGCACAGTCTACTTGCTAAGACAACTTACTAACTCCTTACCACAAGCCGCTCTAAAAACAGCATATTTCGGATATTTCCAGTCTCACTTAACCTACGGAATACTGGCATGGGGTCACTCTTCTGCCCTCATGAATCTATTCAGGATACAGCGCAGGGCTGTAAGAGTGATTGCATGTCTAGCCTATAGAGCTGAATGCAAGGAGGCCTTTATTAATTTAAAAATCTTAACACTACCGAGTGCCTATATGCTTAAATGCATCAATTATGTTCGAGGAAACTTATCTAAATATGTTACGCATGTAAAGATACATGACCACTGCACTAGACAAAGACACAACCTCTATCCGGCACGTATGCGCTTATCTAAATCATTAAATGGTGTCAACCACTATGGGCCTAAATTATACAATGCCCTGCCCAATCATATAAAATCACTACCATACAAAAGCTTCAAAAAAGCTACACGGAATTATTTTCTAGCAAAAGCTTTTTTCTCCATAGATGATTGCTTATCTAATAGATTCCTAGATTTTAATGTGTTAAATGGTCAAACTATGTAATTTTAACGTGTTCTAAATCTTTGTGTATTTTTTATTGTTTTGACGACGGGGTACTATTTTTAAATACCAAACTAATATATTTTTATTGATTTGTTATATATAATTGTATGTTTGTTACTCCTACGTTTTTAATTACTTCAATGTGACTTATGTAAACCTTTTGTTTTAACATGCAATAAATGATTTGATTTGATTTTGATTTGAATCCAGACGTAGATGATTCGAATCCTTATAAAGAGATTCGAATTCTTATAAAAGGAATCGAATCCTTATAAAAGGATTCGAATCCTCATACACGGATTCAAATCCTCCTAAATAATTCGAATCATCGCTATTAAGGCTGGGATTCGAATTCGATTAATTCAAATAGTTAATATTCTAACATGAATATTTAAATCACTGAATTATTCATATTTGAATTTTTAAATTTTCGAATAATTCAAATATTTGTGAATGCATATTTGGTTACTTAACCATGAAAAATGTCCAACGTTAATAGTATATTTTTAACTTCACTTGAAATCAGTGTTTTATACGCGTGGCGCATGAAGTAAAATTTCGAGTTTAGAAAAGCCCCGTGAAAATTTGTCTCGGGTCGCTGCGCGACCCTCGACAAATTTTCTACGCGGGGCTTTTCTAAACTCGAAATTTTACTTCATGCTTAGCCTGGGAGTGGACAACACTCGTTCTTAGAAGTTTCAAATTGAAGGATCACTCTAGATTACTAAGTTTATTACCATTTTACAAAGGCTACAGCTCGAAGGACCAACCATGGTCTTCGGAGACCGAAGAACTACAGGGAATCGAAGTTTTCTTACAAGAAAACAATGAATATCTGAAGGTTTACAGCATGGATAGGAAAGAAAACATCTAATTTTGAAAAAATATCGAAATTGGGTTGGTTTTCAGTGCATTTTTAACTTCACTTTAAATCAGTGTTTTATACGCGTGGCACATGAAGTAAAATTTCGAGTTTAGAAAAGCCCCGCGAAAATTTGTCTCGGGTCGCTGCGCGACCCGAGACAAATTTTCTACGCGGGCTTTTCTAAACTTGAAATTTTACTTCATGCTTAGTCTGGGAGTGGACAACACTCGTTTGGATTATAAATTTCTCTTTTAAAAAATCGACGTACGTAATATAATAAATCATTCATTGAAATCATAGAAAAAGATGCAACATTTTACCTAAAATTAACTTTTTGAGTTAACTTTATAATTTGCTCGGCTCTTAATTGGTGAATATTCTATTCCTAAAACAAACCGTTTTTATTCAATATTAAAGTTGCATTTAATACAATAACAAACTGTGAATAAATCGACATAAATCTAGAAATATCGAAAATCTCGACATTTAGAAAATCTTGACGGTCCACTCCCAGACTAAGCATGAAGTAAAATTTCGAGTTTAGAAAAGCCCGCGTAGAAAATTTGTCTCGGGTCGCGCAGCGACCCGAGACAAATTTTCACGGGGCTTTTCTAAACTCGAAATTTTACTTCATGCGCCACGCGTATAAAACACTGATTTAAAGTGAAGTTAAAAACGCACTGAAAACCAGCCCAACTTCGATATTTTTTCCAAAATTGGATGTTTTCTTTCCTATCCAGGCTGTAAACCTTCAGATATTCGTTGTTTTCTTGTAAATAAACTTCGATTCCCTGTAGTCCTTCGGTCTCCGAAGACCATGATTGGTCCTTCGAGCTGTAGCCTTTGTAAAATGGCAATAAACGTAGTAATCTAGAGTGATCCTTTAATTTGAAACTTCTAAGAACGAGTGTTGTCAACTCCCAGACTAAGCATGAAGTAAAATTTCGAGTTTAGAAAAGCCCCGCGTAGAAAATTTGTCGAGGGTCGCGCAGCGACCCGAGACAAATTTTCACGGGGCTTTTCTAAACTCGAAATTTTACTTCATGCGCCACGCATATAAAACACAGATTTAAAATGAAGTTCAATAACACATATATCATCATTAATTAAAATCCATATATAATCAGATATTTAGTCGGTAAGTGAACATTTTGGTTAATAGAAACTGATGGAATAAAATATTACTGGTTACAAATAATAGATTCAAATTTATTTTTAAAGGATTTGTATCCGTGATTTAAAAAAGAGAATTCGAATCTTTGATTCGAATCATATTTTTAACTTACGAATCCTTTATTCGAGTATTCGTGATTCGAATCATATTAGGTGATTCGGATTCGTGATTCGAATCCTGTTTTCGAGGATTCATCCCAGCTCTGGTATTTACAATGTTTGAAATTAATATAATTATGTTTAAACTATATTATTTTCAAATATTCTAAATACCGAATAACAAACAGTATTTTTAATAGTTAGTTATCTTTACAGGGTAATAAAAAGTTTATTGCGCATTTTTCATTATATTAGCGCGGTAGCTAACCGGTTACTTTCCATAAGTCAGCATAAAAAAGCGATCTTTTTTCCATTAAGCTTAAGCTTACAAAATATAAAAACGAATTAAAATTAATATTGATTTTCTGCAAAAATTTAGTCTCGTTGAGACTTCTCCAAATATTTATTGCAACAACTTCTTCTCGAGCTAATAACCCGACAGATATTGAATTATAAAATTAATATTTGAGTTACACTTACACAATTTTCTTTATGCTTAAGCTTATATTAAAGCTAATTTAATTCCAAATCCGCTAACTTAAAGTAATGACGTAGACTAAAATGTGCTGCACTACATGAGTATATTTATAAAAATAATCGTTTCGGGATTTTTTTACTATCTTCACATTTTTTCTGATTTCTAAAATGTCTACCCAATTTTAGTGTTCAAAAAGTGTATAATTTTTCTTAAAGTCCTTTTTGCGATGCTTATAAATCGTGTTTAATACAAGCGCTCAGAGTTGAATTTTGTTGGATCGATTTATTTCCCATGAGTTTTAAAAGTGGAAAAAAACGAGAGAATATATTTTTTCATTGGGAGTTCTTTGTAAACTTTATAAAAGTTTGTGATTTTTTATTAATTCTAATTGTTTATTAATACCCATTATGCCCATACCTACAGGCGGCATTAGTAGGGGGCCTAGCATCGCGGGGTATTGCACCCCAATTTTGTTGGATCGATTTATTTCCCATGAGTTTTAAAAGTGGCAAAAAACGAGAGAATATTTTTTTTCATTAGGAGTTCTTTGTAAACTTTATAAAAGTTTGTAATTTTTATTAATTCTAATTGTTTATTAATACCCATTATGGTAATTAGTTAAGTTATTCCTTTATTCCTTTTACTTCACTTTTTTTATTTTAGTTCTATATGTACATTTCGGGTACAATGTACCCTTTATCAATAGAAAAAACTAATTGACATTTTTGTAAATAAATAAAAATAGAAATACAACTATTTTCACAACCAAGTGCGATTTATTTGAAATAGTTGTATTTCTATTTTTATTTATTTACAAAAATGTCAATTAGTTTTTTCTATTGATAAAGGGTACATCGTACCCGAAATGTACATATAGAACTAAAATAAAAAAGTGAAGTAAAAGGAATAAAGGAATAACTTAACTAATTACCATTAAACTAACCTTCACGTAACTCAAACAAGAATATCTTAAATACCCATTATGCCCATACCTCAAGGCGGCATTAATAGGGGGCCTAGCATCACGGGGTATTGCACCCCCTAGTTCCGCCGCTGTTTATTAATGAATTATTGATCATTTGTTTATTGCAGTAATAAAGAAAATAGATTTGAACAAGTCATTACGCCAGAATAGAACGTTACATCACGAAAATGTAAATATGAAGCAATTTCACAACTGATTATGGTACGATTCAGTCTCGAAACACGCGAGCGAAGAGCGCCGTCCGTAATTCAATTCAAATTGAACTCAATCCCCTTCCCCTCCTTCTCATTCCGTCTCACCCGCGTATCTCTCTTCAATCACATTATCCCCAACATTCCAAATACGAACAACAAAAGAAAGATAAATTCCCCGCGTCCCTTCCACTCCCATACCACACCGCATCAAGTCATCCTGTTTTATCATCCCATCCCACACGTTCCGGCAACAGCTGAAACAACACGGAGACAATGACCCCGTATCCCCCACCTTCACAGTCATTACACCGAGGTTCAAATTATGACTAATCCTGAATCAATTATGACTAGCTCTCATTAAGTATGCAAAGCGGTGGGGGAAAGGGCGGATGAATAAAAAAATAATGAGAGGATTGCGTTTGAGGTGGTTTTTATTAGCCTAACCTAATTAAAGCAAAGTGTTTACTCACTCACTTTGGAAGTTATCGAGCGGTTTTTTGAAGAGGAAGCAAGAGCGCCGGTCGGACGTGCTGGTGAGGCGAAAGCGCAACGTCGAGCAAAACTCTGTGTGCCTGGGAGCCCAGCCTGCTTCAAATCTATGAAGCGAAACCCCGCCGGCTACGCCTCGCCTCCTCCACCTCCCCTACAACCGGCAACGTCGCTCTTTATAGCCTACTACGCCATTTATTATTAACTTGCTATGTACGTCCGCCATCTTGTTTCTTGTTTTATACCTTTATTAATGAGAATCGAATCGATTTGACAAGTGTTTTATACAAAAAAAGAGAACAGCCTGGTTTGGGTTGGGAAATTCGTGTTTGCCATTACTGCCCGTCTATGTTAGTCAGTAGTTATTACTAACTGCGTATCGACCCAGCCTTTTGGGGATTATTGCCAAACTCATATGACTCAACCCCCCTCATTTCTGTCCCAGCTGGTGCGCGCTCAATGTTATTATGATATGAATGAATGGAATAGAGAGCGCGTGATGCGGAATGACAAATGGGATTTAGGAGCAGTATGCTTTTTATAAATAAAAATACGGATTTGCATAACAATGGCTAGCTATGTAGGCATTGTTCATAGCTGGGATTTTTTAATCAATTGTACAATTAATGAAACCTATCATTGTTGTATTGTTGGGAAAATCAATCCCTGAGTAAATAATGTATGTCAGGGCCGTATGGAGAAAAAGTTGCGCCCGCAGTAAAATCTCAAATTATCTCGCTGTTATTCTTAAAGAAAATATTTGTAAGCAGAAATGGGTGCGCCCTTTTCTTTTGGCGTACCCCCCTCCTTAGCACGACCCTGTTGTAAAATGTTATTTTAATAAAGACGGACAGTTAGTTATATTGAAAATAGATAAACATGATTTAAATAAATGTTGCAGACTCGTCTTCTTAATAAAATAAAAATCATTACCTATTTACAGTGTGTAATTTGATACCGTGTGATCATTTAAATTGTGATTTAGAGTAGGCGGCATTTTTTTGCGGTTGCCCAGAATGTTAATTAAATGATGGAATAAACTTGAGGTTATGATACACTATGTGTTAACGGCAGAGCTGGGACAAATCCTCGTGAAACGGATTCGAATCACGAATCCGAATCACCTAATATAATTCGAATCACGAATACTTGAATTAAGGATTCGTAAGATATAAATATGATTCGACTCAAACATTCGAATCCTGTTTTTTCGAATGACGAATACAAATCCTTTAAGACTAAATTTGATTTAATAATTTTTTTTAACCATTTATATATAAATATCGTTACCAGTTGTTTTAACAAAAATATTTAAAACCTAATTATTTATTATTAACACTGAACATCGTTGATAACAGACTAAACATCTGATACCCTGTTACTCTGATTAAATATGTATTTGTGTGTTTCTGAACTTCACTTTAAATCAGTGTTTTGTACGCGTGGCGCATGAAGTAAAATTTCGAGTTTAGAAAAGCCCCGTGAAAATTTGTCTCGGGTCGCTGCGCGACCCTCGACAAATTTTCTACGCGGGGCTTTTCTAAACTCGAAATTTTACTTCATGCTTAGTCTGGGAGTGGAAAACACTCGTTTAAAGTTTCAAATTGAACTCTATTATTAAATCGACGAATGCCTGAAAAGTACGTAGATAAAAAATTCAATGAATATCATTAAAACCGGGAAAGTCAGAGAAAAGTCATGAATTATATTCAAATTGACCAAAACCTTAACAAAAAAGCCATATGACATTATTAAATTTGTCAAAATCAGCAGGCAAATTACAAAACACGTAAAAATTTATCAAATTAAGTTAAGAGAGTTTGATGCACGGAAAAAAAGCGGAGAACTAATTTCACTACATTACATTTATGGACTACCACGTATAGGCAAACAAAAAAACTCAGAACTGCCCAAAACCAGAGAGGACTGAATTTCTACTATCAAAACGTTCGAGGACTTAACACTAAAACTTTTACATTCTACCATAACATATTAGAATCAGAAGACATTGACATATTTTTCTTAACGGAAACCTGGGCAAATGACTCATTAAATGATGCCGAACTATTTCCATCGTCGTATCAAGTATTCAGGACGGATCGTCATGTAGGCAGGGGAGGTGGTGTTCTGATTGCTCTTCAAAGTTATATAAATGCTGAACAAATTAATCTTCGAACGGATTTTGGAGCAGATATAGCCTGTGCACGTATAAGTATCGCAAACAAAATATTGCATCTCATTGTTTTATACGTTCCGCCACAATCGCCACCTATGAAAACATACTCAATCATTTAGAAGAAAAGTCATTATTGGATACACCTTTTATTATTATTGGGGACTTTAATGCGCCTGACTACCCAAAAATACACTGTACAAAGTCAAATATGATATCCAATTTTATCAGTTTCCATTCTGCAACCCAAGCTAACACTATCAAAATTAGTTATAACAAAATGTTAGATCTGATTATCTGTTCTAATAATATAAATCTTGGACTTAATCGATCTAAATTTCCACTCATTAATGAAGATAACTACCATCCAGCTTTACATTTTAACTATTCTTTTAACTCACAAATAATAAAAAAAATTGAACCAAAAGTTTCGAAATATAATTTTAAGAAAGCCAATTACGTATTATTTTATAAGTTAATATGCGATACTAACTGGACATCGGTTATACACCAAACCAATGTAAATGACTCTTGTACCGAATTTTACAAAATTATATTAGTCAAACTGTACCTCTAAGTAGTAAACAAAGTAATAAATTCCCAAGTTGGTTTTCCAAAACGACTATTTATTATATTAAACGCAAAAAATATTGGTATATTATGCACAAGAAGCACAAAGCTCTTTTTAATAAAAAATAAGTAGCTAAATATAGATGTATTGTTAAAAAAAGTATACGCTCGGATTTTAATGTATACATTGAAATGACCGAATCTAACATAAAAGAAGACCCTAAAAAACTTTGGTCTTTTATCAATGAGCGTAAATCTATTACTAGAATCCCTGGGGTAATGAAAGAGAATAATACATATTTAAATTGTCCAACCAAAATAACTGATGCATTTGGATCATACTTTTCCTCTGTTTACTCGGCGAACTCGGTATCTACTACTACTGATAACTTAGTATCTTCGGAATCCAACATAGTATATATTAAGTCTTTTACTTTACAAGAATATCTTTGTGCAATTAAACAATTAAAATCGAATTTAACTATGGGACCAGATAATATACCAGCCTTTCTATTACGAGACTGTTGTAATATTCTATCTGAACCACTCTTGTACATTTATAACTTAATTTTAAATCTAAATTATTTTCCCTCAATCTGGAAAACTTCGAAAATTATTCCTATCAATAAGTCAAAAGAAATTAACAACATTTTTAATTACAGACCCATATCTCTAATATCGAACTTTGCGAAAGTCTTCGAAATTATGTTTTACAAATCCATTTATAACCACTGTAACGCTTTCATCTCCTCTAAACAGCATGGATTTGTCAAACACAAATCAACTGTGACAAATTTGTGTCATCTTACCGACTTTTTATCTAGTGCTATGGATCAACGTCACCAAGTAGATGTGATTTATACAGATTTTTCGAAGGCTTTCGATAGGGTCGATCAGGACTTGTTAATTGACAAACTTCATCATTACGGGTTTGACTATAATCTAATTGCTCTTATGCGTAGCTATCTACATGATAGGGTGGCTTATGTCGAATATAAAAGTGTCAAATCTCGGGTATTTAGTTGCCCCAGTGGTATTCCTCAGGGATCTAATCTCGGGCCACTGTTATTTCTGCTATTTGTCAATGATATAGTAACATGCTTTGATTCAGACTGTTTACTTTACGCTGATGACCTGAAAATATTTAGGAAAATTGAAACTTTAGATGATTGCTCGGTTCTTCAGCGTGATTTAAACAAGTTGTATGAATGGAGTATTAACAATAAGCTAGACTTAAATATTGCCAAGTGCAAGTCAATGACATTTAGCAGAAAACAAACAAAAATACAAGCAACTTACGATATGAATGGAACAAGCCTAGAATCAGTTTTATCTTTTCGTGATCTAGGGGTATATTTCGAAACAAAATTAAATTTCAATATGCACATAGCAACAATTAGAAAATCGTGCTATTCACTGCTGGGTTTTTTATTGCGTAATACAAGCCATTTAAGACTATGCAGCCTCTAATTGATTTTTATTGCGCATTTATACGTAGCAGATTGGAATACTGCTCCGTAGTATGGAACCCTAATTACAATATTCATATTTAGGACATAGAAAATATTCAAAGAAAGTTTCTAAAAGCCCTTTACTATAGAAAACATAATCAATATCCGGTGCAGGGCTATCCATCTTCAGAGTTGGAGAAAGAATTTGAAATACCTTCACTTCAGCACAGGCGTCAAGTAGCACAAACTATATTTATTTACGATATCCATGACTCGTACATTTTATCAAGGCTAACCTTTTCTGTACCCAGGTCATCCAGTCGAAATAAATATACATTTTATAATCCCCGTTCAAACAGTACTCACCATCTACATTCCCCCATAGTCTCTATGTGTAACACTGTGAACAGAATAGCTGATAAAATTGATATATTCCATGTAGACCTCCAGACGTTACTTAAATATTTAAACTCGGTTGAATAGTTATACAGCCTGTACATAAATGGTTGTCGTTATGTAACCATGTAAAATATTTTTATACCGCTCTAGTAAAATGGGTTGAATTGTTATCTAGGCAACTTAATTTACACACTATGAATTTAGCAATTAAAGTTATATTCATGCTACTGCAAATATTATTTGCTTCAAATGCAATGGATCGTTTCTTGACCAAAATATAAGACAAAAGCTCGAATTCAAACCTCACATCTAGTGTTTATTGAATACATTTCAGACAAATAAAACAATCAAAATAATAATAAATATAATTATAAGTGCTGAAAATGTTCACCATTCGCCTGTAAACACATTTGAACCCGTCTTCTTTTATTGTCAAAGATATTGATCAGCATTTCAGGTGTTATCGTTTGACATGCAGTTATAATCGCTGCCCTCAATTCTTCCAACGTATGTAGTCGTTGTCGAAAAACTCTGTCTTTCAGGTATCCAAAAATAGAATAGTCCAGCGGACTTAGATCTGGAGAACGTGTAGGCCATAATCCTTGACTAATTAGTCTATCACCAAAAAATTCTCTAAGATAGTCCAATGTTGCTCTAGCTGTATGAGCTGTCGCACTATCTTGTTGAAAATATCCGTTCTGTAATTCTTCATCGTCCAACTGGTTTATAAAAGGATTGATAAGTTGTTGCCGATATCTATTTATTGTGCCATCAAAGAATACCGGCCCAAATATTCTACGGCGAGACACTGCTAGCCAAATTCCAACCTTCCGAGGATGTAACGGTGTTTCAATAAAAAGGTGAGGGTTTTCCGAGTGCCAGAACTTATAGTTTTGCGAATTAACATATCCCGAGAGATGAAACCAAGCCTCATCACTGAAAAACGTTAAATCCAGTGTTCGATCTTCATTTAAATTTTCTAAAAACCATCGACAATAATTCATTCGGCGTTCCGGATCAACTGGTAATAATTGATGAACCACAGACAGTTTATAGGGATGTAAGTTCAACCTCTTTCTCACAATCTTATGGCACGTGCTCGAAGGAATTGCAGTTTGCAAAGCCAATTTGCGAATAGATTTCTGCGGGCTTACAGCGAGTCGTTGTCTGACATCTTCGACAACCTCTTGTGACACAGAGGGCCTGCCTGACGATTTACCTCTCTGCACACTACCAGTTTGCCTGAAACGATTTACTATTCGTAGAATATGTTTTGATAACACCGAATATTCAAATTGGTGATCCGGAAACTTCTGCTGAAATTCTCGAACACACTCTGGTATTGAATAGATTCATGCCCTATTTTCTAATCGCCCATTCCGAAAGTACGACTCGATTATGAAAGCATTATTCTCGTCAGAAGACATTTTGAGAAATTGCTTTATTTTTGTTTGTTTGACAGACGACAGTAACAGTTTAGTTCAGGTGCACAATTTTAAAAAGGCGGCAAAAGTGAATTGAAGTGATTACATAATTCCAACCATTGATGTACACGCTGTATATGTACGTATGTTTGTATTAAATAATATATTTTTTTTGTCTTTCTAGTAAAATTCATAATGTTATTATTATTATTTAGAATTATAATTTAATTTTAAGTCACAGCGCACTCGAATTTGCTTATGTTACTGTTAACATGTTATCCTGTAATAAGTTTATTGTAAACTGTTGGATAATAAATAAATAAATAAATTAACTTAAATATTGACAAAAACAATGAAAACAATTTAACGAAATGGAGGTTTCCTACAGAAGAAAGTTATATTGAGAGACCAGGGAAAAATTCATGAATCAGGGAAATGTAGGAAAAATTAAACATTTCAGATTGTGGCTACCATGTCAGTTTTTGCGCCCCGGCAAATCCAAATTTTCAGGCTTTTCTAAACTCGAAATTTTACTTCATGCTTAATCTAGGATGGAAAACACTTTACTTTTGAAATATTTAAATTCTGTAACGAGGATTAAAAATTAATAGTATTTTTTTTCTAATTACATACGTTTATTTTATTTCTCACTTTCTCAGATTTAAAACACGGCTAACATATTCAGTAAAATAATTAGTCATGACTAAAGATTATTTCATTCATTAGTTGATTGATTATTGATTAGTCATCAATCAACAAAATAAATGCATGACTAATGACTAAAAAAATACTCATTAATCATGACTAACAAACGCAAAATTAGTCATTAGTCTTAGTCATCAATCAACTAAAAAATGCCCAACTCTGCTATTTACTAATACACTAAGAGAGGGATTTCCTCCGCCGTGGATTCGCGCCTGTGTTAAGTACAATTTAGCGCCCCTTGACGCCCGCTTACGTCCTATTAAAATTGGCATATTTAAATTTGCCCTACGGCATAGAGCACCGCACGTAGCGCACACTGGCCTAAATATACGCCAAATCCACACGAAATATGACATGCATTTGACAGATATCGTATATCCCAAAATTGGCCCCTATTTGTGCTGCTCTCTGACCCAGCGCCTAATTGAAAAATGTTGTGAAGCAATACATCTGAAACAATACTTTTTTTTTATAAATACGACAGGTAACTAATTGTTTTATTGAGTTATGTGGAGTATTTAATCACAATAAAAAAACACTTTAATTCCTTACTTCACTTTTATCAGGTAATTTAAATAAAGAATAATTAATTTATTCGCAATATCTTTGTTAAGAATATAAACTTAAACTAATTTAACAAAAGTGCGTCGGCGAGCCACAAATTCGGGTTCGATTCCCGTGCACGGCGAGACTTTATTTAAAAAATAATTTCTCGTCGTGACCCTGGGTGTGATATGAATGTGAGTGTTTGTCCGTATGAAACAATAGCATACTACATATTGTAATCCTAACAATTAATACAAATATAATTAAAAGATGTTGGCTAATGGGCAAGTTCCCAAGGCCAGGCAAAAGCCAAAACCCAAAAAAAAAAAAAGTGCGTAAGGACCCTGAGAGATTGCTAGGACTAGTGCATTCTGAAACTCAGCAATTTATTTTAAAAATGTCTGTTGTTCATAAGAAATTAAATAGAACATAAATTCATATACATTTTATATACCGCATAAGGTTGATCATGTTTCCTCATATTGCCCGATTGCTACGTTAGCATAAAACAGAGCTGGGACGAATCCTCGTAAATAAGATTCGAATCACGAATCCGAATCACCTAATATTATTCGAATCACGAATACTCAAAAAAAGGATTCGTAAGAGATAAATATGATTCGAATCAAAGATTCGAATCCTGTTTTTTCGAATCACGAATACAAATCCTTTAGGAATAAACTTGATTTTATTATTTTCTTGCAACCATTAATATATAATTAACGTTACCAGTTGTTTTAACAAAAATATTTAAAACGTAAATATTTATTATTAACACTGAACATCGTTGATAACAGACTAAATTAGGACTGATTAAAGATGTATTTATGTGTTTCTGAACTTCACTTCAAATCATTGTTTTGTACGCGTGGCGCATGAAGTAAAATTTCGAGTTTAGAAAAGCCCGAAAATTTGTCTCGGGTCGCTGCGCGACCCTCGACAAATTTTCACGGGGCTTTTCTAAACTCGAAATTTTACTTCATGCTTAGCCTGGGAGTGGAAACACCCGTTCAAATCTTCAAATTTACCTCTATTATAAAATCGACGAATGTCTGAAAATTACGTAAAGAAAAAAATTGCTGAATATGATGAAAACCGGGAAAGTCAGAGAAAAGTCATGGAATTTTTTTCAAATTAACCAAAGCACACAAAAAAGCCATATGATATTATTAAATTTGTCAAAATCAGCAGGGAAATTCCAAAACACGTAAAAAATTATAAAATTAACTTAAATATTAAAAAGGATTCGTAAGAGATAAATATGATTCGAATCAAAGATTAGAATCCTGTTTTTTCGAATCACGAATACAACTCCTTTAGGAATAAACTTGATTTTATTATTTTCTTGCAACCATTAATATATAATTAACGTTACCAGTTGTTTTAACAAAAATATGTAAAACGTAAATATTTATTATTAACACTGAACATCGTTGATAACAGACTAAATTAGGACTGATTAAAGATGTATTTATGTGTTTCTGAACTTCACTTCAAATCATTGTTTTGTACGCGTGGCGCATGAAGTAAAATTTCGAGTTTAGAAAAGCCCGAAAATTTGTCTCGGGTCGCTGCGCGACCCTCGACAAATTTTCAAGGGGCTTTTCTAAACTCGAAATTTTACTTCATGCTAAGCCTGGGAGTGAAAACACCCGTTCAAAACTTCAAATTTACCTCTATTATTAAATCGACGAATGTCTGAAAATTACGTAAAGAAAAAAATCGCTGAATATGATGAAAATCGGGAAAGTCAGAGAAAAGTCATGGAATTTTTTTCAAATTAACCAAAGCACACAAAAAAAGCCATATGATATTATTAAATTTGTCAAAATCAGCAGGGAAATTCCAAAACACGTAAAAAATTATAAAATTAACTTAAATATTAAAAAGGATTCGTAAGAGATAAATATGATTCGAATCAAAGATTCGAATCCTGTTTTTTCGAATCACGAATACAAATCCTTTAGGAATAAACTTAATTTTATTATTTTCTTGCAACCATTAATATATAATTAACGTTACCAGTTGTTTTAACAAAAATATTTAAAACGTAAATATTTATTATTAACACTGAACATCGTTGATAACAGACTAAATTAGGACTGATTAAAGATGTATTTATGTGTTTCTGAACTTCACTTCAAATCATTGTTTTGTACGCGTGGCGCATGAAGTAAAATTTCGAGTTTAGAAAAGCCCGAAAATTTGTCTCGGGTCGCTGCGCGACCCTCGACAAATTTTCAAGGGGCTTTTCTAAACTCGAAATTTTACTTCATGCTAAGCCTGGGAGTGAAAACACCCGTTCAAAACTTCAAATTTACCTCTATTATTAAATCGACGAATGTCTGAAAATTACGTAAAGAAAAAAATCGCTGAATATGATGAAAATCGGGAAAGTCAGAGAAAAGTCATGGAATTTTTTTCAAATTAACCAAAGCACACAAAAAAAGCCATATGATATTATTAAATTTGTCAAAATCAGCAGGGAAATTCCAAAACACGTAAAAAATTATAAAATTAACTTAAATATTAAAAAGGATTCGTAAGAGATAAATATGATTCGAATCAAAGATTCGAATCCTGTTTTTTCGAATCACGAATACAAATCCTTTAGGAATAAACTTAATTTTATTATTTTCTTGCAACCATTAATATATAATTAACGTTACCAGTTGTTTTAACAAAAATATTTAAAACGTAAATATTTATTATTAACACTGAACATCGTTGATAACAGACTAAATTAGGACTGATTAAAGATGTATTTATGTGTTTCTGAACTTCACTTCAAATCATTGTTTTGTACGCGTGGCGCATGAAGTAAAATTTCGAGTTTAGAAAAGCCCGAAAATTTGTCTCGGGTCGCTGCGCGACCCTCGACAAATTTTCACGGGGCTTTTCTAAACTCGAAATTTTACTTCATGCTTAGCCTGGGAGTGGAAACACCCGTTCAAAACTTCAAATTTACCTCTATTATAAAATCGACGAATGTCTGAAAATTACGTAAAGAAAAAAATCGCTGAATATGATGAAAACCGGGAAAGTCAGAGAAAAGTCATGGAATTTTTTTCAAAATAACCAAAGCACACAAAAAAACCATATGATATTATTAAATTTGTCAAAATCAGCAGGGAAATTCCAAAACACGTAAAAAATTATAAAATTAACTTAAATATTGACAAAAATAATGAAAACAATTCACCAAAATGGGGGGGGGGGGGGGGGTTCCACAAAAGAAGGGAAAGAAGGAAAAAAAATCTTGTATCAGGGAAATGTCGGAAAAATTTAACATTTCAGATTGTGGCTACCATGTGTCAGTTTTACTTCAAGTAATTTAAAATAAAATTTAGAAAACTAGATTATTATCTTTAAAAACATTTTCAGTCCTTTAATCTTCTTATCAAAGCATTCAATTTGAAGTTTCGAATGAGCCTTTCCACTCCCAGACTAAGCATGAAGTAAAATTTCGTGTTTAGAAAAGCCCCGCGTAGAAAATTTTCACGGGGCTTTTCTAAACTCGAAATTTTACTACATGCGCCACGCGTATAAAACAGTGATTTAACGTGAAATTTAAAAACACACAAAAGACATTTTTTATGTTAATCCTCACAATTAATTCGAATTATTTTTGACCATTCAAATCCTTTTGTAAGTATTCGAATCCCTTTATAAATATTCGAATCCTTGTATAAATATTCGAATTCTTTTATAAATATTCGAATCCTTTTGACCATTCAAATCCTTTTGTAAGTATTCGAATCCCTTTATAAATATTCGAATCCTTGTATAAATATTCGAATCCTTTTATAAATATTCGAATCCTTTTATAATTATTCCAATCCTTTTATAAATATTCCAATCCTTTTATAAGGATTCGAATCCTTTTATAAGGATTCGAATCACCCACATTTGGATTCGAATACGAATCCTCTTAAAAATATGTAACGAATCCGGATCATGAATCCAGTTGAACTATTATTCGAATACCTCTTTTGAATCCTCTAAAACGATTCGAATCCAGGATTCGAATCCTGAATGATTCGAATCCTGCCCAGCTCTGGCATAAAATATGTGATTATTATGATATTGAACATAATATAAAAAATTACGAAAATGTTATTCGTAAAAATGCATTCGTAAAAGAAGCGTACCTTAGTTCTAAGAGTGTTTTAATGTTTTAATATAAATTTAGATCACACAAGGAGGGAGGAGGTTCTTGATGGTCTTACAAAAAATAGATCTGCAAACATTTTCGAGATATTATTTTTTTGAATTAAAATATCCTCATTTATAAACTTAAATTTCTCAAACAATATAGGTTTAATCCAAAATAACTATTAAGCATTACTCACTGAACTCTTCGCATTCTTATCGAAAAATCAATCAAAGCAACTTTTATTTAATAATAATAATAACAATAATAAACTGTTTATTGATCAACGTATGCAGAGAATAACAATTAAAAAATACAATACATATAAACACAATTGTTGATCAAAACGGCTGTATTCAGTTTAATTAAAAACAATTAATTATACTGATCTTCCATACAACCGTTGGACATATTAAGAATATAATTCAAGTGGGGGGTAAAAGTGCATTTATAAGTAAGAAAGAAGTAAGAAAACAGAAGAAATCTCACGTCAGCAATTTTTTTTTACATGTTTTGGAGTGCAAGGAATCAGTTTAACATCTGATATTAGAGTTCACCAAAGCAGTCTGTTCAATTAGTAAATTATTTCGCATCTTAATTTTGAAAGTAGCGGGGGACCCGAGGATTGTGCGACGCAACTTCCACTCCATTTCTTCCACTGACCGTTACTTCCACTAGTTCTTATTTCCACTAACCATCACTTCCACTAGTTCTTTTTTCCACTCCATTTCTTCCACTCCAGTTCTTCCACTTACCAATACTTCCACTACACCTTTACTTCCACTAACCACCAATTCCACCATACCTTTTTTCCAATTCAAAATAATTGTACAATTTATTCAAATTACATTATATTATTCCACATTTTATACAGTATAAGAATCACAGAGAGATATTGTGGCCTACAGCTTGTAGGTACTCCAGAATCCTATTTTCTTCGTCGAATTTACTAAATTTTTTGACAATGTTTGCTATTCGTTCCTCGGCTTTAATTTTCGAATTTCGAATTATGGAAGAACTAGTGAAAAAAAGAACAACCGATTCTCCGTGGTGGTGGGGCGCAATCATCTCAGCATGTATGCATTCCTTTTGGAAGTATTGGTAAGTGGAAGAACTGGAGTGGAAGAAATGGAGTGGAAAAAAAAACTAGTGGAAGTGATCTTTAGTGGAAATAAGAACTAGTGGAAGTAACGCTCAGTGGAAGAAATGGAGTGGAAGTAAAGGCGTAGTGGAAGTATTGGTAAGTGGAAGAAATGGAGTGGAAGAAATGGAGTGGAAGAACTGTCCCCCTACGGGACCCGAGACAAATTTTCACGGGGCTTTTATAAACTCGAAATTTTACTTCATGCGCCAAGCGTATAAACCACTGATTTACAGTAAAGTTAAAAATATATAACGCTTAGATGTGATGATGATCAATATTTACCAAGATGTAAACGTCAGATACGTTTTAAAAAATTCTATTGACCTAAAATTGTACACGTAGACACAATTCTAGACTTTATTCTGCAAATGTTGTATTAATTATAATTACATTTTAAATAATTTCATAAATATCAAATAAATCTTCTTATTAAAACCACCCCAAACCGGACAAAAGATAACGCCACGCGCCGGCTGAAAACAGATGGACTTCTTACTACCTGCTAATATCGGGTTGACATTGACACCTAAAAAATGCGGTTGGTGTTCATAATGGATTACCCCTTTAGTGCTCGGTCTCTTTCCCCTTACCCTCCAACATTTTAGGAAAGAGATAGAAATCGGAAGATTTTAGACTTTTTGGTCTGGTCGCCTTCCATGGCTTTGACCAAGGTACGTTGATGGGCGTAACACATATGAAATAATCATCATTACATTGACACCCAAAAAATGCGGTTGGTGTTCATAATGGATTACCCCTTTAGTGCTCGGTCTCTTTCCCCTTACCCTCCAACATTTTAGGAAAGAGATAGAAATCGGAAGATTTTAGACTTTTTGGTCTGGTCGCCTTCCATGGCTTTGACCAAGGTACGTTGATGGGCGTAACACATATGAAATAATCATCATTACATTGACACCCAAAAAATGCGGTTGGTGTTCATAATGGATTACCTCTTTAGTGCTCGGTCTCTTTCCCCTTACCCTTTAACATTTTAGGAAAGAGATAGAAATCGGAAGATTTTAGACTTTTTGGTCTGGTCGCCTTCCATGGCTTCGACCAAGGTACGTTGATGGGCGTAACACATTCCATAAATAAGTGCACAGTTTTTGGTGGTACATCCGGGATTTTAGCGAATTTCACATACAGGGTGTTCATTATGTATTTAACCTGCCTTATATTTCCAAAACTACTTGTCGGATCAACATGAAATTTGAAATGTAAATTTTAAGTAAGTAAGTTTAAATAAAATGATAATTTTTTCAAATGTTTATCTGTCACTCTTTACAAGACAGCGCCAACTTGATTATTTTTTTAACAGCACTACTAATCAAAATTGTCAACATTCGTAAGCTTATTTTTTTCTGAATTCTGGAGTATAATTACTTGTCTCAAAACATTGTTTAGTAAACGTCAAAATTTATCTTAAATGTCAACAGGGTAGTGTCAAAAATGGTGAAATTAAGCGAAAAAGAAAGAACAGAGCTCATTATAATGAACTACGGTGATAGAAGACGAAGTTATGCAGATGTATCTGTTCTTTTGACTTCACATCTGTAAATCTGTAGTTACAAAAACTTTGAAGAGATTTAGAGAGACCGGAAATGTACGAAAATAGGACGTTCTAAAACTGTAACTAATGATGAAAAAGCTTTAAGAGGGAGTATTTTTATAATTCTTTCAAACAATCGATTTTTATTTTATTAAATAAATCTAATGCCACATGTCTGAAGAATATTTGGTTAAAATTATATGGCGGTCCGTGCATTAGTTCTGTCGCTATGCTATACTATACCGGCTGCTCAGGTAGCAATTCCGCCGTGCGGAAAAACAGTTGTCAAACTTCAAACGCGTTTATCTCGAAACAAGATTTTTCAAATCTGCGGGAATTCTAGCTTGCGAACCGTTCAACCAATCGACTTCTAGTTTTGACTGCCTAAAAGGAAATTGAATTTATGGGCCTCTGAACCTTTAAAATCGCAACATTTGGATGACTAACAATTTTTAACGGCATGCCAAAGTTGAAAAAATCATGCGAAAATTCGTACCTTTTTTTCAAACGGCCGCCATTTTGTTTCTATAAGGAATTTTTCATGTTTCTTAGGTTCAGATACCTCCTTGGAGTTTAAACTTTACTTATTTATTGGTTTCATGCTTTTAGGTGACGTATTGCGGCTTCTATCCATCCCGCAGATAACAAATATTTTCAAAACATGACTTCTCGGAGCCGCCATTATTGACGCCATTTTAAATTATTATGCTTTGAAAAAAATCCGTTTTGTAGACAAGAGATGAATAAACATTGTGCCAAAAACCGCAAGTGTCTAAGTCTTTTCAGTTTCCCCAAAAAAATTGCCAAACATCAGGTAGTTTTGGCACAATTATAAAAATGGTGATGTGTCCATCATAGTACTTTCCCCCGTAAATTGCGTATTAAATCACTTTTAAAATATTTGTAGCATTATTATTTTCAACATGTCTTCAACTTTTTGATAACTACAACTTTTATTTGAAACATTTTTCAATTGGATCAACACATACTGAAACAAACCAATGACTAGATAAAAAACACTATTTATTGAGTATCTCAAAAACTAAGAGTGCTATGGCAAAAAATGAAGATACAAAAAATCTTTAATATTTTATTACCTACAACTTTTATTTGAAACATTTTCCAATTGTATCAACACACACACTGACACAAATCAATGACTAGATAAAAAACACTATTTATTAAATATCTCAAAAACTAAGAGTGCTATGACAAAAAGTAAGTGAACAATACATCTTTATTTTGTTATTATCTACAATTTTTATTTGAAAGAATTTTTTGTTTGATGAACATTTATTGAAAAAATCTGAAAAAACTGAAAAACGCTAAGAGTAAAGTACCACTTCCGGTTTTCCGATTTTCACCAAAAGCTTTTCAGTTCTTCCGATTGTAACAAAAAGCTTAAGTTTCAAGTTTCATCTCGATATCTTTAGCGGTTTTTGCGGTACAGCGCACACAGACAGACAGACAGACAGACAGACAGACAGACAGACATTTTTCAAAAATGGTCTTATTCGACTCAGGGGACCTCAAAACGGATATTTCCGCTAAAATTTTTGATTCAAAAATTTTCACGAAAACAATACTTTCCCTTTGTATTACATACGGGGGAAAGTAAAAATACTCCCCCTTAAATCTCATGTTATATGTGGTTGAAAATAAAAATTAAAAAAACATCTAAGCGCCAAAGTAGACACATCTTGATTACTTTTTTTAGTAATCAAGATGTTTAGTCCATATTATACCAGTTGTTTTTATTCTTTACGCCAATTTATTAATAAAAGTACAACTTAACTACGACATCACATATTTATTTATTTATTTATTTGACGCCAAAACAACATTTTACATCGACATATAACTAAAATTCTTAATGATATTAATCGCTGTCAGGATATTTAATCTTCTGCATCAGCTGCATGACACCAATTTGGAAAGACAGCTGCTGCAACTCGGTCATAGTCTTAATTTTCGGAACTAAACTCAACAAAAACAACTCACAAGCATCTTTCTCACTCCATTCCGTTCCCTTAACTATACACTTATCACAATCCTCGCAACCACGTTGTTTTAATCTTTTTATGCACCTTTCACAATCATCCAGTCCCCTAGATCGTTTCCGATTTATTTCAAAATCCTCAGCAACTTTACGCTTCACATAAAACTTTTCACGTATATTCCTGGAAGAATCAGGTTTCGGACTAACTATCTCAGATGACAATGGATTAACCTGATTGCATATTACCGGTTGGTTATAGGTTACGTTTTCAGTCACTGATTCCTCATGACCTGTGATGTAGGTTTCGAAATTCTCTTCACTTTGATGGTCCGAGTCAAAATTCTCAAATTTAATTTGAGGGCTGAGTTGTTCATGTTCTATTGCCTCTTCATCATTCAATAGAATTTTTTCAATTTCATAGGAGTTACTGGTATCGCCTGCCAAAGGTAAATAGCTCTTATCAATTTGCTCTTGTAGATTCTCGCTTGGGTCATCAACTTTAATGGAACTGGATTCTGTTAATTTGTTCTTTTTTCCATAATATATCACATGGGCGATTAATTTATTGGCGATTACCCGTTGTTCACTGTTTAATTGTTTAAGCTGGAAGTCAATTGATTGTAATTCGGTATATGACAATGGATGTGATTCGGCTCCTTTTTTTGTAGATTTTGTGTTCGTTTTAGGTCGTGATTGCGGCTCTGCTGAAGTAGCAGAGGATTCCGACATATCCATGCTTTCCTGAAATTATAAATAAATTGCTGATGTCGGAAATACTCTAAGTCCTGGGTCTCCAAACTATCTTCTTCGCGGGCCACAAATACAATTCTACATAATAAAGTCGGCCAAGATTCGATTAATTTTATAAAATTATGAAAAATTTAAGGAACCATTGTTACAATATTTCAAAATATGACATTTACAAAAAAATTACAAACAATCGCGGGCCGGATTCATGCAAGTCGCGGGCCGGATTCGGCCCGCGGGCCGTAGTTTGGAGACCACTGCTCTAAGTCATAAATAACATTTAAACATTGTTAAAAAATTTACGAATCTAAAATTATTTTTTTTTTAAAGGACCCACTGAGTAAACACATTGAAGTAATGTTTCACCAACATTAACACAACATTTAATGTTGTTACAATGTTTATATAACGTTATTTGTTTGTTTTTTGCTCAGTGGGGAGTGTCTATAAACTGTTGGCATCTCGGTTGCTTTGAAAAACAAATTACATAAGGTATGATTCACGAGAGGTGTCCCATGGTTTATTTGATTTGTAGAGCTTTCTGCACCAATACGTGTAATACAACAATAGTTTGATGTCATCAAATTACGTGTGTAAAAAGAGACAGAAAACTTTATAATATATCTGCTATGGTATTTAGATGAAACATGCGAAAACGTATGTTCCGGTATGCAGCTTTAACATTTTAAGGTTAAACGTCACATTTTGACAATCTCTTCGAAATACTTAATCTGCAAAAACCCAGCCACAAATCATTTTAATTAATGTGCACAATCGTTTTTAATGTGAGTTTAAGTGGAATAATTCCAATTTCCATATCTACTAAATAATTCAGGTATTTACAGAAACAAATAATGCGTTTATGTTGATTTTATGTAAGCTCAAACAAAAATGTTAGTTGAATCAAATGCGCATTCAGTAAAATTTCGAGTTTAGAAAAGCCTTACATGTTGTAGATTTTTAAATATTTGTTGTTTCCTCAAAAGAGGTCAATTTGAAGTTTTAACGAGTGTTTTCCACTCCCAGGTTAAGCATGAAGTAAAATTTCGAGTTTAGAAAAGCCTGAAAATTTGGTTTGGCCGCTCCGCGCGAAGCGCTACGCGGCCAAACCAAATTTTCAGGCTTTTCTAAACTCGAAATTTTACTTTATGCGCCACGCGTATTAAACACTGAAAGTACTAAAATACTGTGAACGAGTAAACTTCGCTTGAAATCAGTGTATTATACGCGTGGCGCATGAAGTAAAATTTCGAGTTTAGAAAAGCCTGAAAATTTGGTTTGGTCGCTCCGCGCTTCGCGCTACGCAACCAAACCAAATTTTCAGGCTTTTCTAAACTCGAAATTTTACTTCATGCTTAACCTGGGAGTGGAAAACACTCGTTTAAACTTCAAATTAACCACTTTTAAGAAAACAATGGATATTTAAAAATCTGCAACATGTAATTGGGATATATCCCAATCGTTATCATGAATTTCCTCATTCTAAAAAAATATATTTTTAACATATATCAGTAAACCTGTCTTTCAACAGATTATTCCAAGATATCATGAAAATTAGAACAAATATTGCATAAGCAATGAAATTCAAGTAACGAAATCATTATTTTACCTTTTCTTCAAAATCCTTGTCGAATTGAAGAACTTCAATGCGGCAAGTATTGCAGATCTTTTGTTGAAGAGACTCATCCGTAACTGATAAATTCAAAGCAGTCAAATGTTCCTTCGTAATTCGGCGAAGATTTTTTAGTTTTCGATGAGAAGGTTTATTGAAAGGATTGAAACATCTATCCAGTCGAATTTTCGAAGCACTTAAAAATGTAGATGATTTGGGCATTTTATCAAAACTTTCTAGCCAGATGTAAATGTAAACAATAATATTATAAAGACACGCGTATGATACGACTTGCGGCAGCACACTAAAAACATTCATGTCCACTCTCCAGCGTGCAAGTTCAGACACGTTTTGGCGTGCTACATGTTATGCGCGCCGACTCCCCCGCGCGCGGCGTGACTTGCGCTCGGAAATATTTAATTATATCCGATCCAAGATACATACCATTTTTTTGTAAAATGATTTTTGCAGATAACAAAAGAACGAACATGATAGCATTTATCTCAATCAATTTTAGTTGGGGTAAAGTACTTAAATTCGCAATTAAAAATAAAATTGTTATTAACTTTGATTAGTTAACAATAAACTTCATGAATAAAATAAGAGCGGTTATCTAACGCAATAACGTGTAAATTAAAAAAAAAACGCCATCAATCGGATCAGTACAAGTGGAGATAAAAAATTTCAAATATGAGAGAAACGGACAAAAACCAGCAAATGGACAAACATTGTGATATGAATATTTTGTAAAAAAAAAATTTTTTTAAGCCAAATCCTGAAATACGTGTCGATTAATTTTATTTATATTAGCCGTAAACAAATTTTCAGTCAATTTAAAAATGTCAAGTCCAATTAGGTGTGCGATTTGTAAAAGAATGACCCACATAGTGTTTTCCACTCCCAGATTAGGCATGAAGTAAAATTTCGAGTTTAGAAAAGCCTTACATGTTATAGATTTTTAAATATTCGCTGTTTCCTCAAAAGAGGTCAATTTGAAGTTCAAACGAGTGTTTTCCACTCCCAGGTTAAGCATGAAGTAAAATTTCGAGTTTAGAAAAGCCTGAAAATTTGGTGTGGTCGCGTAGCGCGAAGCGCTACGCGGCCAAACCAAATTTTCAGGCTTTTCTAAACTCGAAATTTTACTTTATGCGCCACGCGTATTAAACACTGAAAGTACTAAAATACTGTGAACGAGTAAACTTCGCTTGAAATCAGTGTCTTATACGCGTGGCGCATGAAGTAAAATTTCGAGTTTATAAAAGCCTGAAAATTTGGTTTGGTCACTCCGCGCTTCGCGCTACGCGACCAAACCAAATTTTCAGACTTTTCTAAACTCGAAATTTTACTTCATGCTTAACCTGGGAGTGGAAAACACTCGTCTAAACTTCAAATTGACCTATTTTAAGGAAACAACGAATATTTAAAAATCTACAATATATACATACAAAGTGGTTTCCACTCCCAGACTAAGCATGAAGTCAAATTTCGAGTTTAGAAAAGCCTTACATGTTGTAGATTTTTAAATATTCGTTGTTTCCTTAAAATAGGTGAATTTGAAGTTGAGACGAGTGTTTTCCACTCCCAGGTTAAGCATGAAGTAAAATTTCGAGTTTAGAAAAGCCTGAAAATTTGGTTTGGTCGCGTAGCGCGAAGCGCGGAGCGATCAAACCAAATTTTCAGGCTTTTCTAAACTCGAAATTTTACTTCATGCGCCACGCGTATTAAACACTGAAAGTACTGAAATATTGTGAACGAGTAAACTTCGCTTAAAATGAGTGTCTTATACGCGTGGCGCATGAAGTAAAATTTCGAGTTTAGAAAAGCCTGAAAATTTGGTTTGATCGCTCCGCGCTTCGCGCTACGCGACCAAACCAAATTTTCAGGCTTTTCTAAACTCTAAATTTTACTTCGTGCTTAACCTGGGAGTGGAAAACACTCGTCTAAACTTCAAATTGACCTATTTTAAGGAAGCAACGAATATTTAAAAATCTACAATATATACATACAAAGTGTTTTCCACTCCCAAACTAAGCATGAAGTCAAATTTCGAGTTTAGAAAAGCCTTACATGTCGTAGATTTTTAAATATTCGTTGTTTCCTTAAAATAGGTGACTTTGAAGTTGAGACGAGTGTTTTCCACTCCCAGGTTAAGCATGAAGTAAAATTTCGAGTTTAGAAAAGCCTGAAAATTTGGTTTGGCCGCTCCGCGCTTCGCGCTACGCGACCAAACCAAATTTTCAGGCTTTTCTAAACTCGAAATTTTACTTTATGCGCCACGCGTATTAAACACTGAAAGCACTGAAATATTGTGAACGAGTAAACTTCGCTTGAAATCAGTGTCTTATACGCGTGGCGCATGAAGTAAAATTTCGAGTTTAGAAAAGCCTGAAAATTTGGTTTGGTCGCTCCGCGCTTCGCGCTACGCGACCAAACCAAATTTTCAGGCTTTTCTAAACTCGAAATTTTACTTCATGCTTAACCTGGGAGTGGAAAGCACTCGTTTAAACTTCAAATTGACCTCTTTTAAGAAAACAACGGATATTTAAAAATCTGCAACATGTAATTGGGATATGTATACTCAAAAGAAAAAAATCACAAGAAATTATGATTTAAAGCTTTTCTTAAATAAATAACACTAATATACTCACGACCAAAACAGTATGACATTGTCATGTAACGTCAAAATTTGACCCAACTAGGAAAAATCGTTGCAGATACAACTGTCGACATACTCTCTAAAAAAATTGAACCACACATTCCACATCAATGAGTCATAGGACATCTCTCCCCCCACTGAGCAAACACATTCAAGTAATGTTTTATTAACATTAAAACAACGTTTAATGTTGTTACAATGTTGATAAAATGTCATTTGTTTGTTTTGTGCTCAGTGGGCCGAATTCAACTATATTTTAGATTAAGTCATACGGTTCGGTGAATCTCGGAAATGTCAAATAAATTTAATTTACGACGTATGTTTCTGAAGTCAGAACCTACTGGGATGCCGACAGTTTATAGACACTGGTTATAATTCGAAACAACCTTAACACGTACGGTACACAGTGGACTGTCAAAAATTGTACATACTTTGATGCGTAATAATTTCACTTGGTTTGTTTTACTAATAAATTGTTTTATTTTCAACTAGTTTCGGCTTAATGCCATTTTCTTGAAAATGGCATTAAGCCGAAACTAGTTGAAAATAAAACAATTTATTAGAAAAACAAACCAAGTGAATTTCAATCAAATACCTATATATTAATAAAAATCTTTTACCAAGTGATCAATGAGAAACAAGTTAACGATGTAATAATTTCGGCTACTAAACGAATAGAGCACTGAAAATCCACCTGCATGGTAAAAATGGACACACTTGAAAGTAGATATAAGGTCAATGCAATATTTTAAGAAATATTTGGATGTTAAAAATGTTCAATTATTTGCTAGTGTCTCTCAGACAAACCGGTTATGGATAAACAGGTTAAGGTCCTGTATTTCATTCCCAGTTGATGAATTTTAACTGTGCTTATACAAAAATGTAATTCCTAATACATCTGATGTTTTAGTATTTTCTTACACTTTTAAATAAAGATCATTTCGACTAATATTCAGCATTAGTCGAGACGATCTTTATTAAAAAAATGTAAGAAAATACTAAAACACCAGATGTATTAGGAATTACATTTTTGTGTAAGCACAGTTAAAATTCATCAACTGGGAATAAAATACAGGACCTTAACCAGTTAATCCATAACCGGTTGGGCCGCAAGTTTTCTCGTCGAGCGCCGGATACTCTCATCACTAAAGTCTGAATTTTAGATACAATGGCAACGGGTTTTTCCGGTCTAGGACGTTTCATCGCCGCCGATTCATTGCCACCGATTCATCGCCGCCGTTCCATCGCCGGGCCAGTTCATCGCCGGCCGTTTCATCACCTGTTCATCGCCAATATTTTTATAAAATAAATTTTGAAAGAAAGATCATATCTAATGATAAAATTTCAAATATTACCCAATTCTGGATGTCAACAAATATATATTAGATTTTATAACCAAGTAATCGTTACTCAAATTTAATAAAAATCGAATTAGAATGCTGTCATTTTTTGATTGAGTGCAATTCAGATTAGGGTTTACTATTTGCAAGTATGGAAACACAAATTTTGACCAAAAGAGGGAAAGAAAAGTTTATCCACGGAGGAAATATGTATATTTTTGACAAAAACAGTAAGTCTGACCAATGTGTTAAATTTTGGCGGTGTGACCACGTAGAACGTTGTAACGCCAGGATACACACAAAAAATGGAAATGTTATAATAATAATAATAATAATAATAGCCTTTATTGTCCAACAGGATTTCCTACTTACAGGACAATATAATAGAAGGTACAGTGCAAATAAACTTAAGTATTACAAGAAAAAAATATACAGAAAATTAAATTACATTTTATAAAACATGAATTAAATGTACATTCGATTGATTCTTCAGCAATAAACGTGGAAGTAGCTGCCACTGTTACTGCCATAAAGCGACGTGCAAAATCAACAGTAGAAACCTAACCTATCCTAACCTTTTTTTTTTTGTTGTTGAGGAGAAAAATGCTTTCACGCACTGTTGTGTGTGGGACTCCTCCCCTTATCTAAAGGGGTCCTACCCACTAAAAAACTCCCCATCTTACCGTGATTCTTACCGGTACGTCCGTGGACATTCCATCAGTAAGAGCGGTGACTGCACGTTGTTCAGCAGTTTGTCTGCGGCGGTTAAGCTGGCATCGTCCGTTCTTCCCGGAATTTCCTATTCATTATGCAGCTAGCGAATGCTGCCACCGCTTCCCATGCCTGCTCGCTCTCTAGCATTTTTTCCACCACTGTCCTTGCATCCAAACTCCCTATACTCTCCTCGAGGGCTGACCTCTCCGGCTTTCATTCCGGGCATGATAGTAGCGTGTGTCTGGCGGTATCGTCGTGATGACCACAATACCTACACATCCTGCGTTCTGCTTTGCCAATTCTGTGGAGGTAAGATCCAAAACTACCATGCCCTGTCAGTAGCTGAGTTAGCTGGTGCGAGACTGTCCCATGTTTCCTTTCCACCCATGGTCTCAGGCTCGGAATGAGAGACTTGGTCCATCCCTCTCCCGCTGACCACCTTTCCTGCCACTTAGTCATTGCCCTAGTATGCGCTGCTTCCTTGGCTTTGACGCGGTCGCCTGTCTCTCTTCCCTCGCGGTATGACTCGGCTCGACTTATCACGTAGAGGTCGCCAGGTAAGGTTGATGAAAGAACCTCCGCTGACTCAGTTGAGACTGTCCTGTACGCCCGTATTATTCGGAGGGCTCCAGTTCTTAATGCCGCCCTGGCTCTATTTCTATTTCTTGCGGCGCTCATCGCTTCTTCCGCCCATACCGGTGCAGCGTATGCGAGCTTCGCCCTGGCCACCGTTGCTAGGAGCCTCCGCCTTCCCTCACTTGGTCCACCTACGTTAGGCATGATGCGGCCCACCGCGGTATCCGTTCTTGTCGCCGCCTCTGCTGCCTCCGCGCAGTGATTACTCATGCGCCAATTGGATTCCAGCCATATCCCCAAGTATTTCACACTTTTAGCAATTGAAATGTTCCTATCCCCTACTACTAGCGATTCGTCCAGGGTCCGTCCGGCTCTTCTCGTAGACAGCCACACCGCCATCGTTTTGTGCACTGCCACGCATAGTCCGTTCTCCTCCATCCAATTCAAGATTATTTCTGTTGCCTCGCTAACAATGCTGCGGACCCCATCCATCTCTCTGTGTGTCGCCACTATAGCGAGGTCGTCCGCGAAGGCTACCGTCGTTGCACCGTCTGGCAGTTCCAGACCCAAACACTCCTAACTCCTAACCTAACCTAACCTATCCTAACCTATCCTAACCTATCCTAACCTATCCTAACCTATCCTAACCTATCCTAACCTATCCTAACCTATCCTAACCTATCCTAACCTATCCTAACCTATCCTAACCTATCCTAACCTATCCTAACCTATCCTAACCTATCCTAACCTATCCTAACCTATCCTAACCTATCCTAACCTATCCTAACCTATCCTAACCTATCCTAACCTAACCTATCCTAACCTATCCTAACCTATCCTAACCTATCCTAACCTATCCTAACCTATCCTAACCTATCCTAACCTATCCTAACCTATCCTAACCTATCCTAACCTATCCTAACCTATCCTAACCTATCCTAACCTATCCTAACCTATCCTAACCTATCCGAACCTATCCTAACCTATCCTAACCTATCCTAACCTATCCTAACCTATCCTAACCTATCCTAACCTATCCTAACCTATCCTAACCTATCCTAACCTATCCTAACCTATCCTAACCTATCCTAACCTATCCTAACCTATCCTAACCTATCCTAGCCTATCCTAACCTATCCTAACCTATCCTAACCTATCCTAACCTATCCTAACCTATCCTAACCTATCCTAACCTATCCTAACCTATCCTAACCTATCCTAACCTATCCTAACCTATCCTAACCTATCCTAACCTATCCTAACCTATCCTAACCTATCCTAACCTATCCTAACCTATCCTAACCTATCCTAACCTATCCTAACCTATCCTAACCTATCCTAACCTATCCTAACCTATCCTAACCTATCCTAACCTATCCTAACCTATCCTAACCTATCCTAACCTATCCTAACCTATCCTAACCTATCCTAACCTATCCTAACCTATCCTAACCTATCCTAACCTATCCTAACCTATCCTAACCTATCCTAACCTATCCTAACCTATCCTAACCTATCCTAACCTAACCTTTTTTTTTAAGGACGTAGGCTGCGCCTCGGGAGGCTAACAGCACAAGTGGCCCTAGCGAAAAGAACAGTTTAACTGACGGTACCGCCGGAGGCGTATTCATCATTAGTTAAACTGTATGCTCCTGTTGGACATAAAACTTAACATCTTTATTGATCATTGAACATAAATACTAATACACAAAAGATACAATTAATAGAGAACAACAAAATATCTAACCTATCCTAACCTATCCTAACCTTTTTTTTAAGGGATGTAGGTTGCGCCGTGAGACTAACAACAGCAAGTGGTCCCTGCCAAATAGAGCATCGGTGGTACCACGCTTGGTGCATTCTTCGCCGATTGCTCTCCCTCTTTATTGACTTATTTCATCATTACATCCTTACATACAATATAAATTTATACATATATATCCCTTTAAACTATAAACGTAAAACTTGAAAGCTCGTATCTGCAAAAATCATAAACTCTAAAACCATGATCCTATAGCTGAAGGAACAAAACATAAACTTCAATACCAATATACATGTACCTTAACAATTTAGCTTAACCTACTCGGTGCCTTTGTGTTAGTGTGTCCATTTTCAGGTCCTTTTGGCGGAGAACTTTTTTTGCAAAGACCTCTAGGGCTGTCCACGCCTCCTCCTTCATCAGAATGATTTCGCCAATTTCCTCGGCCTCGATGGGAATTTGTTTTCCTATGACGGCTTCGAGGTCGCTCCTTTCTGTCTCCCACGCCTCGCTCTCCACCAGGGTGTGTCTCGCATCGTCCGGTACCCCGGTGGAGCAAAAGACGCAGATGTCCGTATCTAGTTTGTTTATTCTTTTCATATAGTTACAGAAACATCCGTGACAGGATCTGAGCAAGTGGTAGGAGTATTCCCCGTGTTCGCGTTTTATCCAGTCTTCGATGTTAGGTATTAGCTTTGCTGTCCATGAATGTGCGGTATCCCAGCGTTTTTGCTACTCTCTCAGGATGTGTGCATCTACCATGCTTCTAGCCTCTTTTGCCGAGAGTCCGTCCTTTCTTGCCCTCCAACCCAGGGGTCTCGCCTCGGCCATTAAGTCCGCTGGTTGCAGGCTCTGCAGCATCGGTGGATACGGTTCTGTATCCCCGGATTACACGCAGAGCGCAGGGTCTCATTGCTCTCCTGAGCCTTGCTTTGTTGCGCTTAGATTTTGTAGCGTTTTCTGCCCAGATCCTTGATGCGTATAGCAGTTTAGATCTGGCTACCGTTGCAAGGAGTCGTCTTTTACCCTCTCCAGGTCCTTTAGCGTTTGGTAGCAGTCTTGATATGGCCATCGCCGTGTGACTAGCCAAGTTAGATGCCTTCTCCACGTGCGGTGTGAATTTTTGATTGCATCCTATTATCACTCCAAGGTATTTTATAGTCTTTTTGACTTCTATTTCCTCTCCTAGAATTTGTACTTTGGGTACTAGGGATCGGCCTGATCTTCTTGTCGATAGCCATGCCACCTCTGTCTTGTGTGTGGCTAATTCTAGACCTGCCTGCTGCTCTAGTTGTTATCTGCTTTAACAGATTTGGATTTCTGTGTGTTACAACTAAAGCAACGTCATCGGCGAAAGCGACTACTTTTGCCCCTCGTGGTAGACTCAGTTGTACCATGCTATCATAAGTTGATATCCATAGTAATGGTCCTACAATTGAGCCTTGCGGAACGACTGCATGCGTGGTGAACTTGAGCGGTCGTTCAGTAGCGCCTCTTTCCGCTGTTAGAGTCCTGCCCTTGAGGTAGCTGTGTATAGTATTTTGGAGGTACGGTGCTATTTTCCTCTTTCGCAACTCTTCCATAATCTTGGCATGTGGAATAGAATTAAAGGCATTCTTTACATCTAGCGCCACTACCAGGCAGTGTTCCCTCTTCCTCAAAGGCCCGGAGTTTGCTCTTCTGGCCGTTTTCAGTACGTCCTCAACTGCATCCTCGGTGGCTCTTCCTTGTCTGAAGCCGTATTGGTGGTCGGACAGTCCCCCTTTTGCCTTAACCTCGTTCCTTAGCCTTTCCGCCACAATTCTTTCCCATAGCTTACCTACTGTATCGAGGAAGCAAATGGGTCTGTATCCTGTTGGGTCCTCTTTGGTTTTATTGGGCTTCGGTATTAAGACCAGGTTTGCCTCTTTCCATCTGTTTGGCCATTTTCCTTCCACTAAACATTGTTCCGCCACTTTTCCGAATTCTTCTGGTATCACTTGTACCGCAGTCTTTACCACCTCCCCCGGAATACCGTCTGGTCCTGGGGCTTTTTTATTTTTAATTATGCCGCGTGCAGTACCTCAGCAACACTTACCGGATGAATGTCACGGATTCCAGTTTGCAAGGGTCTCCAATGAGTGTTTTCTTGCTCGTTGGTTACGAATAGCTTGTCGACTACGGTTTCGACCCTACCCGTCACTGTTGCCTCGATTATAGGCGGCTTTTGAGAGAACTTCGTCATTATTACCTTATACGGTTTCCCCCAGGGGTCCGTCTCGACTTCGTTACAAAGTGACTTCCACGCTTTTTCTATGGCTTTGCACATTTGCTTTCTTAGGGCGGCCTTGGCCTGTCTGTACCCCTCCGCTAGTTCCCCCCACGTGTCTCTTGCCGTTCTCGCTCGAGTGAGTTTACGTCGTATGTGATTTAGTGAGGTCCACCAGTATACTTTCCGATGGCCAAGTTGGTTTCGTTTCGGTATGTGTAATTTTGCTGCTCTAGTTATTTTCTCCATCAGAAAGTTGGCCATTTGTTCAGCCGATCCGAAACTAATAGGCTGCTGGTTTTGGAGAAAGTGTTTAAATCCAGCCCAGTCTGCTTTATTCAATGCCCACTTATTCTATCCTAACCTATCCTAACCTTTTTTTTTTTGGTAGGAGGAAAATCTGCATTACAGACGCCACGTCGCCAGGTTGACCTATCCTAACCTATCCTTACCTATCCTGCCCCATCCAATCCTATCCTAACCTATCCTGACATATCCTATCGCAATTGACCTGTCGATGAACTGGCCTGGCGATAAACTGGCTTGGCGATGAACCAGCCGGCGATGAACTGGCCCGGCGATGAACTGGCCCGGCGATGAAACGCCCCATTCCCGGGTTTTTCGTTTAGTTTTGTCTTAATACTTAGCCGGTTTATTCTTTCACCGATTTTTAAATTTTGGCGGAACAAACAGTTCACGGAGCACTAGTTTTCTGCGAAACATCGGTTAAGAACTACTAGTCTAAAGAAACATATGAAAATATGGTGCACTTAATCTTAGATATTGGGTTCAAGAGTCCATAACATTTTAATTTGCGGTCGGTACTTGCCCACAGGATATTTTAAAATCAAAGATTGATGGCCGAATAACCAACTAATTAAAATTAAAATCGATGCAAAAAAGCGCGAAAAAAATGTTAGTGTCCCTGTATTTAGGAGATTAACGTAAACTGGCATCCATCTTGACGCTTTTAGGCGCCAAATTCAAACTAAACCAATCATATTCTATAATGATTGACGCGCGTCCTGTTAATTTGATTTAGTTTGAATTTGGCGCCTAAAGGCGTCAAGATGGAAGCCAGTTTGCGCTACTCTTTTAAATACAGAGACACTAGTTGTTGTTGGCAAAGCCTGACATCTATACAGAAAGTTTTTGTTTTAAGTATACATATACATGCGCTGTAAAATTTCCGACTTCTATTATTTTTTAAAAGAGTTCAATTTGAAGCTATAAACGAGTGTTTTCCACTTCCAGATTAAGCGGAGCGACCAAACCAAGTTTTCAGGCTCTTTTAAACTCGAAATTTTACTTCATGCTTAATCTGGGAGTGGAAATAACTCGTTTAAAGCTTCAAATTGAACTCTTTAAAAAACAACGAATATCTGAACATTTACACCATATAAGCTGTAATTGGGATATGTATACTTCAAAGAACAACTCCCTGTATATATACCCACTTACATTTTCTTCATCCTCCATTGGTACATCTTTGATTATGTCTTTTTCTTCCAGAAAGGACAAAAGTTCGTAGTACCACAGTTTCGGTACGTAAAGGCGTTTGCCTGGTTGTAGACTCTTTTTTACCTGTAAAAAATTGGACTATTTTATAGTCTAGTTGCATGATCAATTTATCTCTGACTGAGTTGAAAGTAACATTAGAACAGAGGTGTCCAAACTATAGCTTGCGGACCAGATGCGATCTGCGACCAGCAGTTACATTTTTCGTGCATGTCATAACGTGTTTTGTTAAAGTTTTTGAAAATGGTTAATAAAAATGTGTCTTGGCTCTTGGCCCAGTCGAATATATAGTATTGTATATCAGAGCTGGGAAGGATTTGAATCATTCAGGATTCGAATCCTGGATTCGAATCCTTTTAGAGGATTCACGAGAGGCATTCGAATACTTTAGTTTAACTGGATTCGTGATCCGGATTCGTTACATTTTTTAAGAGGATTCGTATTCGAATCCAAATTTGGGTGATACGAATCATTATAAAAGGATTCGAATATTTGTAAAAGGATTTGAATATTTGTAAAAGGAATCGAATACTTACAAAAGGATTCGAATACTTACAAAAGGATTTGAATCGTCAAAAATAATTCGAATTGTGAGGATTAACATGAAAAATGTCTTTTGTGTGTTTTTAAATTTCTCGTTAAATTCCTCTTTTATACGCGTGGCGCATGAAGTAAAATTTCGAGTTTAGAAAAGCCCAGAAAATTTGTCTCGGGTCGCTGCGCGACCCTCGACAAATTTTCACGGGGCTTTTCTAAACTCGAAATTTTACTTCATGCTTAGTCTGGGAGTGGAAACGCTCGTTCGAAATTTCAAACTGAATGCTTTGATAACAACATTAAATGACTGAAAATATTTTTTAAGATAATAATCCAGTTTTCAAAATTTTGTTTAACATAACTTTCTTTTGTGGGAAACCCCCATTTCATTAAATTGTTTTCATTATTTTTGTCAATATTCAAGTTAATTTTATAAATGTTTAGTTGTCTTAAGCAATTCAACTCGATGAAACTGTCAGAAAAAGTCACTCGCTCTACGAGCTCGTGCCTTTTTCAGAGACAGTTTCATCTCGTTCCATTGTTAGACAACTGAGCTTTCGTTAAAAACAAAGTCTTTCCGAAAATTTCAAACAACTAGTGGTATTACATGTGATAATTTTGGTTTTTTCTTTATCTTGATATCTATAAAATTAAAACTAAAGGTGAGTCTTTCTTCCTTCTAATAATTTTGCAGCACTAAAGCTCCCGTTTTAGGTTAATTTTCAATTTAAAGTTGTGAATTTTTTTCTACACTTTCCTAACTACTTAAGTAATATTATGTAAAGACAGAAAATTTAGAGCATCATTCTGATAATTTTGCTTTTTATTTTCGCTTGATGTCTACAAAATTAATAGAGTTAGATACATTTACGTAAAACTTGTTTTCGGTCGAAAAACGGTTACGAAGCAAACTTAAAATGTCCGCCAAAAAAAAAGTATGAGCCTAAACATTTTTTACTATACTTTTAAACACACCTATCTTCGTATTAAGGAATAACTGGTAAAAAAATTAGAAAAAACAAAAATTTTAAACAACGCGGTCTGTGTGATTTCTAATTTGATGTTAATTTCTTAATCACCTGATTTTGACGTTTGATATCTGGATTATCTAGAAATGGACACACTCATATTATAAGATATATTATCTAAATAAATAATAGGTGTAAGTGCTCACCTTATTATTCTCCCTTTTATACCCAGACCTCAAATTTTCAATCCTTCTCTTTACAATGTCAATTGTCGCAGTAGGATGAATTTCTTTTAAAATGTCTAGCAGAACACGATACGATTCCATTCTGACATCTCTGTGTGAGTACATTTCGTGATTCAAATCCCACAAGCAACGGTGTTGCTTGTAGCAATGTATTAATTTCGTGATGCAACTTTTTTCCTCATCGCGGATAAATTGGGTACACATTGTTAGTATACTTTGTTTGAATCGCGGCCGATTGGATAGAATAAATGCAAGTGTTCAGTTGAACGGTTCGCCTAACATTACGTCCCGACGCGTAGGACTCGATGTTTGGATGGATTTCTCCGAGCGAACACGCACGACCGCATGTTCGGACAATGCACGTCGAGCGAACGTGATTAACGGAATGTTGGGTGATTCGGTCTGATAGGTGCTGTGAATGCATTGTACAGTGGAATACAGGAATGCGCAATGGAAGATATGAAGTAAAAACCAATTGCGTGGGTCAACGAACTTTTCGATTAGGAATGAAAATTGTATTATGCAATCAAGTACATGTTTACACCAAAGATGAAGGGTATTGTTTTGCAATTTTTACGCGTTACAACTGTCAGATATTGCATTTGTTTTATTAGCCTCCACAGCAGTGGTTCTTAACTGGTGGTCCACGGACTAAAGGTGGTCCGCGAGAAGCAAAATGACCCGCGGAATATTTTAGAATCATTTATTCATTTGAATATGTTGAACATTTTTATATTTTGTATTGTTGAGGCTTCTACTTCGTTATAAAGGGTTTTTCAAAAATAAGTCCTATTTTTAAAAATTGATACCTTCATCAATAATTGAGCAATTTGAAAATGAAAAATGTCTCTATGTGCCATAAAAAAATGGGATTTAATAAAAATATTACAATTATCGTAAATGTTGAATGTGGCCGCCATCTTCTTCTACAACAAGAAATAGCCTTTCTGGTGGAATAGCTGCTATGTTCTGAGTAATGGACTCTTTTAATTCATCAATTGAATTAGGTTTCATTAAAAAAACCCTTTTATTTAGATATCCCCATAACCAAAAATCAGCAGGGTTAAGATCTGGCGATCTTGCGGGCCAAATTACAGGAAATTGTCTACTGATAATGCGGTTTCCAAAAGTGTTCCTTAAAAACTGTTTTACTGGGTTAAAGATGTGCGGAGGTGCGCCATCCTGCATAAATACGATATTTTCAATGTCGTGCTCTTGTAATAATGGTATTGCATAATCATGAAGCATATTCAAATAACGTTGTCCATTTACTGTAACTGTGTTTGTTCGTCCATCCACAATCTGTTCCAAAAAATATGGACCTATGATAAATCGTGATGTAAAGCCGCACCAAACGGTAACTTTTGAATCGTGAAGTCCTTGTTGAATGACCG
The DNA here is from genome assembly GCA_932526585.2 of Philonthus cognatus. Lineage (NCBI taxonomy): Eukaryota > Metazoa > Arthropoda > Insecta > Coleoptera > Staphylinidae > Philonthus > Philonthus cognatus. Next base: position 53,045,344 of record OW052248.1, read on the forward strand.
AATGCGGTTTATTTAATGACCAAATTCGACAATTATGTGTGTTCACACCACCATTAAGTTGAAAGTGTGCCTCGTCAGTCCATAAAACATTATCAAGCCACTGTGGATTCACTTGAATTTCCGCTATTGTTTGCAGGGCAAAATCAGTTCTTATACCTTTATCAGCTTAATTCAGTTCGAACAGAACTTGCATTTTGTATGGATACATTTTAAGTTGCCTTGGAAGAATGCGCCAGACTGTGGTGCCACTCATCTCCAGACGTCCTGCTATTTTATTGACACTAGATGTTCCATATTCGTTTTCATTTGCAAAATGTTGCGATTCTTGTAAAACTTCAGCAACTGGAACATCTGCCACAGTGGGTCTTCCTGATTTATTTTTATTCATAACAGAAGCAGTTTCCTCAAATTTTGCTATCAGCTTTCGAAAAGCTTTTAAAGTGCATGGGCCACCTCTTAAATCGTTACGGTTGCGAAACCGTCGAATACCTGCCAAAAAACTCCGTCCACTTTCGTAATAACATTGGACAAGTCCAATGCGAGTTTGCAGAGGCAAAACCATGTCTTTTCACAAACAAAAGGTATTTGAAAAACCTGTGAAGACACTTTATTCTTCACGCAACTGTTGTAAACAAGTTTGTTGCTATGACGACTGAAAGGTATAAAACAAAAATCCCGCTTTCCCTGAGACCTGATATTGTCATTATTTTCAAAAATGTATAAAAATCAGCCACGATACGAGTCGTTTAAAATAGGACTTTCTTTTGAAAAACCCTATACATTGATTGGTTTATAATTTATGACTTAAAATTTGTGAGGTATTCCAGCATATAATAAATGTTTAATTTGTGAAAATTTATGTTTTTTAATAAGTTTGTCAACCAGATCAGGGCCGTACCCATTATTAATGGCCATGGCTCCGATCGTTTTCTGATAAAGGAATTTTAAATGCTCGATTAAAAATTAAATTGAAAGAAGCTATTTTATGTTTATAGGGATTCGTGGAGTGGATAGGAATTATGGAGTCAGTGAATGTAGGTTTTATAAAAATGCAAAAACTTAGTATGTTATTTATGTTAGTGATGGAGAGATCTAAATATTTAATATTCAAATTCTCTTCAAATTCGTTTTCTGATAAAGGAATTTTAAATGCTCGAGTAATCATTAAATTGAAAGAAGCTATTTTATGTTTATAGGGATGCCTGGAGTGGATAGGAATTATGGAGTCAGTGAATGTAGGTTTTATAAAAATGTAAAAACTTAGTATGTTATTTATTATAGTGATGGAGAGATCTAAATATTTAATATTGTTGTTAATTTCTGTTTCTACTGTAAATCTGATTCTGAGATGGAGGTTATTAGTAAAATCTAAAATAAATAACATAATAACTTTTGACATTTTTAGAAAACCTACATTTACTGACTCAATAATTCCTATCCACTCCAGGCATTCCTATAAACATAAAATGGCTTCTTTCAATTCAATGATTAATCGAGCATTCAAAATCCCTTTATCCGAAAACGCATTTGAAAAAGAGAGCCATGGCCATTAATAATGGGTACGGCCCCGATCTGGTTGACAAACTTATTAAAAAACATAAATTTCCACAAATTAAACACATATTATATGCTGGAATACCACACAAATTTGATATCATAAATTATAAACCAATCACTTACTTTGGTAATGTTAGTTTCCAAATTAAAAACATTTTAAGAAAACACAACATAGAAATAGCGTTTCAACTATTTTGTAAAATTAATAATTATATTTTCAATATTTATTTATTTTATTTTTTATTTTAATAATAATAAAACCAAAATAGATAAATTTAATAAATCAGGAGTGTATAAATTAACTTGTACCGATTGTCAAGGTGTATACATTGGCCAATCTGGTCGGAATTTTAATTCTAGGCTTAAGGAACATATCCGCTCTTTTCGTCTGCGACAGTGTGATAAGTCATCTTTTGCAACACATCTTTTAGATGAAAACCATACTTTTAGAAAAGATGTATAGTTGTTTTCAAGCTCTAGTGCTGAGCAATAAAAAATTATCTCGAGTACCCACAATAAAAATACAATTGCTTTACAACATTGTATATTTGTAACTAACTACTGCGCACAGTGCGTGATTTATGGGTATCGCCCAAGAAATTTTTCTACCTGCGGCTGTGCATCGAATATTGGAAACATCGATCTTCTTAGTTTCTACGAATACAGCACGGCGCGGCGCACAGTGTGATCGCACAGCTCTTGGTGGAGGGCCAACAGAAAAATCACAATTTTTCATTTTTATAAACGCAATTCGATTCTAAATACATCAAACTATCAATAGTGATATGTTATTTAACATCAAATATTAAATTGTTAAAATACTGAAATAAGCAATTTTGAGTTGAGTTATAAAAAAACTCCACAGAGCTACACGCTCTACTCAACATTTTCTTATTGCTTAATGTGTTATTTCAATATTTTGAAAAATGTATTGGCAACTTTTACGGTAAAATTTACGGTTAATTTTAAAGAGTTTGATGCCTACGCGTAATAGTTTATTTTAAATTAATATAGTAGCCCTTTTTCCAAATATTTGTATATTTTCGGTGAAGGATATGAAATGAATTATTGTGTGAAATATCAAAGTTATATTACAATATTTTTGGTTGGTACTGAATATTATTATGATTTTTTTCCAAGTCTCGTTTAATGAAATACATTTTTTTTTGGAAAAACTGTACTTAGGTAGGCTTGATGCTTGTACTAATCTGGAAATCCCTGTAATTTGAGATCTAGTTCGTCTTGCCTGGCGAGCAAATTGTCACTTTATCAACAGTTGCCTTAGTGTATACTTCGCTAGTGTTTTTCTTTTTGGTACTTTTTTGTTTACGACAACTTCGATATTCTTACGGACTTTGATTTTTAATACTGAATTTGGGATTTTTTTTGTATATAACGACCTTGCTTCTACTACGGATTTTGATTTGTGATCTGTGATTTTTAATATTATGAACTTCTTACGACGTCTTCGCTAACTGTACGGATTTTGATTTGTGAATTGTGTGATAACTACAGCTCTGTTTTTTTCCGGTGACTTCGCTCCTACTACGGCTTCTGATTAGAAATTTGTGTGATATTGCAGTGACTTTTAATTTGTGACTTGGGTGATATTAAAGTGTTTAAGTAAATAGTTCTGTGATACTACGGAGTTGGACGTTTGAGATACTAGGATATACTACAGACTTTATAGATTAATTAGAAAAAAATGTAAAGTAAAGTAAAGTAAAGTAAATTTATTTACGGTAAACACCATTTGTACATAAAATTAAATGTGGCGACCTTGGGACCTGAACCAACACCCAAACCAACATATTGATGAGCAAATTAATGCAGTCAATATTACAAAGAAAAGTAAAAAAGTAAAAAACTAAGGAAAGTTTTTCCTACAAAAATGTATTCACATATTGGTGTACTTGCCCGTGCAGAGGCCCATATTGTTTTCATTAAAGTAATAAACATGTAATATATGTGCGAGAAACAGTTTAACCACTTGTCAAACAACTTGTTTTTGTATAAATATATTGTTATAGCAATTACTATGAATAAAACAATCAAATATTAGCTAGGTGATGTGTCCATCATAGTAGTTTCTCATTTAACTTTCTTTTTTAATACAACTTGATCACAAAACTAACTTTTTCGCACAGATTGCCGTGCGTGAAACTAATGATTTTCTAACATGATTTGCTTCACCGGGATGCGTGAAGCAAATCATGATAGAAAATCAAATCAGAAACGCCTGTTTTCAGCACTATTTCAGATTGACATATACAATGCATTCTTCTAAATTCTAATTAAATTACAGTTATAGAAAAAATAATGTTTATATTAAACGCATTTTATATACAAAATTATTATTTCATATTTTCTATATTTCAGAATATATCTTTAAAAAACTGAAAATGCAGAGTTTATATCTCGAATAGTGAGTATTGGACGGCAAAAAGTCATAGAATATAAAATATTATACCTACCATCATTCATTGTGCCGAAAAGGGTCGGAATATGAATCTCCTTAAATCCCTAGAAATACACAAAGCCCGCGCTAATCCGGGAACCCCCTAATACACGACCAGATCGACCTAATTTATACCCCCATTTTTAAAGCTGTTTTGTAACCCATTTAATTGCCTTTTGTATACAGAGAGTTTTATATAACACCGAACATTATCAATATTAATTTTCGTATATTCTATTTATCAAAAGAAAGCACGATTTGACACCTTTGATTTTTTAGGTTATGTGCAAATTGGGTTGCCTGTATAACCATTGCGAATTGTAGCCAATCAATCGCAATTAATGCCTCGACTTGTAAATACAGGGGTTTTTTCTTTCAAGTATACATGTCCCAATTATATTCCGTAAATTATTAGATAATCGTTGTTTTTTTTAAAGAGTTCAATTCGAAACCTAAAATCAGTGTGTTCCACTCCCAGACTAAGCATGAAGTAAAATTTCGAGTTTAGAAAAGCCTGAAAATTTGGTTTGGTTGCGTAGCGCGAAGCGCGGAGCGACCAAACCAAATTTTCAGGCTTTTCTAAACTCGAAATTTTACTTCATGCGCCACCGGTACAAACACTGACATATTACGAAGTTTAAAACACACCGCTAAACTTTACATTGAATCAGTGTTTTGTATCGGTGGCGCATGAAGTAAAATTTCAAGTTTAGAAAAGCCTGAAAATTTGGTTTGGCCGCTCCGCGCTTCGCGCTACGCGACCAAACCAAATTTTCAGGCTTTTCTAAACTCGAAATTTTACTTCATGCTTAGCCTGGGAGTGGATAACACTCGCTTAAAGCTTCAAATTGAATTCTTTTAATAAACCGAGCGTCGGAAAATGTACAACGTAAGCATATGGATACTAAAAATAAAAATTCTCGTTATGAAAATGTTCGGTGTTACATCAAACTCTTTGTATATATCTGTTTTGTTATGAAAATGTTCGGTGTTACATAAAACTCTTTGTATATACCTGTTTTGTTTCTAGTTTTATTTACTACCCATTTGATAATGGTAAGCTAAAGTTGCCAAAACTGCAGTCACAAAAAATAAATAAGTTATACAAACAAAGTTTAAAGTGTTTTATTGTTGAAAAGTTTTAAATAAAATTAGTGATGGGAATAAATAAGATATATCGATTATTTTCGCTTCTACTTTTAATAGAATCTGTTATTATATCGATATAAATATTGATCGTTTCATCAATAACAATAACATGGTTCCGATCAATCTATAATGTTAAATTTCCCTGACTTTTCCCTGACTCTTTCCTGATTCCAGATGTTTTTCCTTAAAATAACTTTATTTTGTGGAAAAGCCAAATACAGGGGTAAAAAAATAAATAAAGCCGTTAAAATATCTAAATTCAAAATATTAGATAACTAAACCTATTGAACACGCCTAGTACATAATTATTTCATGGAAAAATGGTGATGTGTCCATCATAGTACTTTCCCCCGTAAATTGCGTATTAAATCACTTTTAAAATATTTGTAGCATTATTATTTTCAAAATGTCTTCAACTTTTTGATAACTACAACTTTTATTTGAAACATTTTTCAATTGTATCGACACATACACTGTCACACACCAATAACTAGATAAAACACACAACTTTTGAAATATCTCAAACACTAAGAGTGCTATGACAAAAAGTAAGTGAACAATACATTTTCATTTAGTTATTATCTACAACTTTTATTTGAAAGAATTTTTCGTTTGATGAACATTTATTGAAAAAATCTGAAAAAACTGAAAAACGCTAAGAGTAAAGTACCACTTCCGGTTTTCCGATTTTCACCAAAAGCTTTTCAGTTCTTCCGATTGTAACAAAAAGCTTAAGTTTCAAGTTTCATCTCGATATCTTTAGCGGTTTTTGCGGTACAGCGCACACAGACACACACACAGACAGACAGACATTTTTCAAAAATGGTCTTATTCGACTCAGGGGACCTCAAAACGGATATTTCCGCTAAAATTTTTGATTCGAAAATTTTCACGAAAACAATACTTTCCCTTTGTATTACATACGGGGGAAAGTAAAAAAGGACAGAGTTCTCAAGCTTAAACCCATTAACGGCCGAGCAATTATAGAGTTAACTTTAAAAGTGGATTTTAAGTAAAATTCTACACTTCTTTATATGAGTTCTACGAATGACTTATTATATTACATTCTATGAATTTTTCCTTCAAATATAAATAATGTATACGCTGTATATATAAGGCATTCGTCGATTTTATATAAAACGTGCAATATAAAGTTTAAAACGTGTATTTCCACTCCCAGACTAAGCATGAAGTAAAATTTCGAGTTTAGAAAAGCCCCGCGTAGAAAATTTGTCGAGGGTCGCGCAGCGACCCGAGACAAATTTTCACGGGGCTTTTCTAAACTCGAAATTTTACTTCATGCGCCACGCGTATAAAACACTGAAATATTTGAAAGTTAGAAATACACTGAAAACATTTTATTTAAATGAGTAATAATCAGGATATTTAAATATCAAAATATTTACGTTTTTCTTCATACATTGTCAAGTCAAATAATATAATATATCAAGTTATTTAATAATTTAACTAACATAAAATTAATAATGTTGCGTATATGCAATCAAAGGCACATAATGGGTTAAACTTCTACAGCAAGTAGTCCTATAATAAATCTATGCAAGAAAAACAAATTAATGATAAGTCTTTCTTCTTTCTAATAATTTTGCAGCACTAAAACTCCCGTTTTTAGCTTTTTTATGGTTGTGAATTTTTTTCTGCACTTTCCTATACTTTCTAAGTCTACATATAGAAACAGCACTACGGTGGGATCAGCATTGCAATCACCTAGCAAATATATTGTCTGAAAACATGTTTTGCCTCAGAAACCTGTCAAAAAACGTTTAGAAACAAATTTTAAAAACCGCTTACTATGGCACAATTGAATCATAAATAAGATATGGTATCCTGACATGGGGTCAGTCTGCTTTTTTGATTCGAAAATTTTCACGAAAACACTTTCCCTTTGTATTACATAGGGGGGAAAGTAAAAATCTACTGTGGCCTACACAGATACCGACCGCAAATTTAAATGTTATGGACACTTAAAAGGAATACCTAATTTATAATAGATTTTTACTTACCTGCACAAACTAACTTTAATAAATTATTTAATTAATATTTACTTTAAAATGTACGTGTTGTTTGTTATTAAATACTTCAAGCTAAATTATAATTCTTTATTTTTCAACTTACCAGTAAAGATGTCTCATCAACATCAGATGTTGGCTGTTGAGGAGCATCTTGATCAGCTACAAAATTTAATAACTCGTAATACCACAATGAGGGTTTGTAAATGTCATCGATTCCAGCGCCTGATTTATTCGAATCCAGCACCTTTCTCCTTTCTTTGCGATAAGAGCTGCGCAATGAATTAATTCTTTTCACTACAAGGTTCCTATCTGCATCTGGTTCTACCTATAAACAAAAAGCATACGTCGCTAAATAATAATAAAAATATTTTATTTCCCAACAGCTACATACAGCGTGTGCCAATTAAAGGAGATTACTGAGAGAAAATATTCAGGACAATTAGTACTATTTATGTCCAGTGTAAAACCAACAAAAAAGTTGAACGCACACTGTGATGATATCGATTTTAGCGGTTTTTAATTTTCATTTAAAACTTGATTATAATTGATGTTAGAAGGATGATGATTACTAAGACACTTTTTTATGGATTTTAATATTATGTGGTTAGTTTTAACACGAAGCAAATATTTTCCAAGATATGCATAATAACTTTTTTTTTAATACAGACGCCTAAGTTGGCTATAAGCTCATTTTGTAGAGTTTATATTGCCCTTTAATTTGATATACCATATGGTGGTATTATTTTTATTATGAGACTAGCATTTAGCCCGATTTACCAACCGGGGAGCCGAGGGCCGAATCAAGGAAATGTAGAAATGTAAAGAGAATTGCATAATTAAAAAAAAAATAAATGATGTTGAAGAAAAATATATGTATAATAGTAGCAAGGGTAAAGGGAGGGGGAGAGGCGTTGGTGCATGAGCCGAATGGTGGTGACTGCACGGTAAATCGTTGTTTTGTAGTGGTTATGGAGTGGATGGATGTAAAGGTCCGTGAAAAGGTTGGAAGAGATGGTCGCTTCGCTCCAGCCGCTCGCTTCGCTCGCTTACCTTGCTCGCTTCGCTCGCTTACCTTGCTCGCTTCGCTCGCTAGGGTGCTCGCTTCGCTCGCACATAGAGAGGGTAGTTGCTCCTTTATCCCCGCGAAAACAAATTTTCTCTAGCGCAATTTTTGGACCGAAAATTTGCTGAAACACCGGGAAGGCGGCCATTTGTTGGCTCGAAAATAATTTACTGAGCACCGCGAGGTCAAACCATACCACCCTACGTTTATACAAATCGTTTTGGAGCATTTTAAGTCGGTCAAAAAAAAATCAAGAAAATCACGGTTGTAGACCACCCTGTATATACACGTTAAACTTAAAAATTAATTAATTTTAATTGTTTTGTTTCGTCTTGTTTCATCTTGTCGGTTGCGGATAATTATTCGAAATCGAAATGTGAAAACCAAATTCCTCTATCGCAATTTTTCGACCGAAAATGTGCTGACAGCCCGTGAAGGCGGCCAATAAAAAAAAAAAACATGTCCCAACACCGCTAAATTTAATCCTAGCGATCTGCGCTTAAACAAAACATTTTGGAGAAAAAATAAAAACCATCGATTAAATGCGAGATTTAGACACCCGGTATATATTATTATGAAATTTCAATTGCAAAAAAAATACTTTTCCTCGATAGAAAAAATTCTCGATAGATAGGTCATGTTTCTAATGGAATTCTGAACACGATAGACGCAAAATTTTGAAAATCTATTTTTTTTTTGCAAAATCGATTAAATGCGATATTTTTTTTAATCGGGCGATTTGAGCGCTCGGAAGTGTCGCGTTGGAAAGCCCAGGTCAAATCCCATGGAAATTGTGCTATGCGCGACCTGAAAAAGTTCCGCGTGAAGCAAGACCAGCGTGCAAAGTGTTGAGGTTAGGAAATCTTTCGCCCGGCGTAAAATTAAAAAAATGATTTAAAATAGAAAACGCGGTCGGATTTGAACGCCGCCTAGCCTAAGACACGCGGATTTTTTTTTTCGGTCCTGTGAAAATTTGAACTTTCTAAAATGAATTCTTCGATTTTTCTACTCCCGGTGACAGTCGTCTCCCATAAGAGCAATGTAAAAGTGGTTGCCATGGCGACCGAATCGCAGCCTTCTCGGATCCCCGCTGCTTTAACGTTCTTATTATGGGAGACTAGCATTTAGCCCGATTTACCAACCGGGGAGCCGAGGGTCGAATCAAGGACATGTAGAAATGTAAAGAGAATTGCATAATTAAAAAAAAATAAATGATGTTGAAGAAAAATATATGTATAATAGTAGCAAGGGCAAAGGGAGGGAGAGAGACGTTGGTGCATGAGCCGAATGGTGGTGACTGCAAGGTAAATCGTTGTTTTGTAGTGGCTATGGAGTGGATGGCTGTAAAGGTCCGTGAAAAGGTTGGAAGAGATGGTCACTTCGCTCCAGCCGCTCGCTTCGCTCGCTAGGGTGCTCGCTTCGCTTGCACATAGAGAGGGTAGTTGCTCCTTTATCCCCGCAAAAACAAATTTTCTCTAGCGCAATTTTTGGACCGAAAATTTGCTGAAACACCGGAAAGGCGGCCATTTGTTGGCTCGAAAATAATTTGCTGAGCACCGCGAGGTCAAACCATATCACCCTACGTCTAAACAAATCGTTTTGGAGCATTTTAAGTCGGTCAAAATAAATAATCAAGAAAATCACGGTTTTAGACCACCCTGTATATACACGTTAAACTTAAAAATTAATTAATTTTAATTGTTTTGTTTCGTGTTGTTTCATCTTGTCGGTTGCGGATAATTATTCGAAATCGAAATGTGAAAACCAAATTCCTCTATCGCAATTTTTCGACCGAAAATGTGCTGACAGCCCGTGAAGGCCGCCAATAAAAAAAAAAAAAACATGTCCCAACACCGCTAAATTTAATCCTAGCGATCTGCGTTTAAACAAAACATTTTGGAGAAAAAATAAAAACCATCGATTAAATGCGAGATTTAGACACCCGGTATATATTTTTATGAAATTTCAATTGCAAAAAAAAACCATCGATTAAATGCGAGATTTAGACACCCAGTATATATTTTTATGAAATTTCAATTGCAAAAAAAAATACTTTTCCTCGATAGAAAAAATTCTCGATAGATAGGTCGTGTTTCTAATGGAATTCTGAACACAATAGACGCAAAATTTTGAAAATCTTTTTTTTTTTTGCAAAATCGATTAAATGCGATATTTTTTTTAATCGGGCGATTAGAGCGCTCGGAAGTGTCGCGTTGGAAAGCCCAGGTCAAATCCCATCGAAATTGTGCTATGCGCGAACTGAAAAAGTTCCGTGTGAAGCAAGACCAGCGTGTAAAGTATTAAGGTTAGGAAATCTTCCGTCAGGCGTAAAATTAAAAAAATGATTTAAAATAGAAAACGCGGTCGGATTTGAACGCCGCTTAGCACGCAGAATTTTTTTTTTCGGTCCTGTGAAAATTTGAACTTTCTAAAATGAATTCTTCGATTTTTCCACTCCCGGTGACAGTCGTCTCCCATAAGAGCAATGTAAAAGTGGTTGCCATGGCGACCAAATCGCAGCCTTCTCGGATCCCTGCTGCTTTAACGTTCGTATTATGGGAGAAAATTAGATGAGATTTTCGTATTTTTTAATGTATTTTTACTAAAATTGTGTTAAAAACTCATTTAGTTTGTTCTAATATAAAATATAACACCCTACTAGAATAATATTTTTATTTATTTATTTGAAAAAATAAATGTATCAAATGATACAAATTAAAGAGAATAAAAAAATCATAGCCAAATTTGACGTCCATATGAAAAAATGAAGTTAGTATCCGTATCTTGGAAAATATTTGCTTTATGGTAAAACTAACTACATATTATAAATAAGCAAAAAAAGTGCCTTGGGAATGTCAAAAATCATCCTTCTAGCATCAATAATAACAAAATCACCAAGTTATAAAGGAACATAAATTGCCAAAATCGTTTCTTTCGCTGTGTGTTTTGAACGTTCAACTTTTTTGTTGATCCTGCATATTTTTTCCTATTTAACTGATTCTCTATCTCTTACTGTTTAATCGGGATACCCTGTATATCTAATTACAGGGAAAATATACAAGAAATATAAAAACATAAGACATAGGAAAATATACAACAAATATGAAAAATAAAACATAAGATATCCAAAAAATTAGAAAATATCTGAAATGGCTTTTACTAATTGACGTATGTTACAGTGAAATATGTCTACCCAATTCTGCACAAGAGTATATGTTCGCAGCATCGTATTTATTGGTGAATTTAAATATAAATTAGTATAAGGTAAAAGTGTTGAAACAGCACTGTTTGACTATCTACAAGCTATTTATTCATGCTTAGACAAATGGGATCTGGTTTGTGGTGTGTTCCTGGATTTATCCAGGGCATTTGATACAATCGAACACACGATACTCTTAACTAAACGATTCCACTATGGAATCAAAGAAACTGAAAATAAGTTAATAAAATCATACCTACTGAACAGAAAACAGACTGTGAAGATAAGAGATTCATCGAGTGGGTCGAATGTATTATCAGATGTCCTGGATATCAATAAGAGCATTCCGCAGGGCAGTATTCTGGGCCCTCTGCTATTCATAATTTTTATGAATGACATAAGTGTTGGCATGGAGGATACTTGTCGATTTCTTAACTACGCAGACGACACTAATATATTACTGTCTAGTGCGGAATATACGGGTATAAAAAGCCAAGGCAATGTTGCTATGGAATCGACAGAAACATGGCTCATAAATAATGGACTGATTCTAAACACATTAAAAACCAATTGCACATTTTTCAAAATAAGTCAGAGAATAAGTACTCCAGAATCAATTTCGCTAAATAATAAAATCTATTCGTTCACATTCCATTCTAAATTTTTAGGTATAACGATGGACGAAACACTAAATTATAAAGAACATGTAGATATATTAGGAAAAAGCTCAACAAAGCATGTTATGGGTTGAGAATTCTATCAAAAAATGCAAATATTGAAATAGCGAGAATATTCTATTACTCTTATTTCTATTCAAACCTAAAATATGGCATAATATTCTGGGGTCATAGTAGTGCCATACATTCTTTATTTGTGACGCAAAAGAGGGCACTGCGTATTATGTACAAACTTAAATATGACAGCAGTTGCAGGGGCTACTTCAAACGTGCGAACATACTGACTTGCTACGGAGTGTACATATTTGAATGCATCAAGTTCTTGTGGAAACATAGACACTTATTTGAGCAGCAACGTTTGAGAGATGTATATAGTACGAGACATGGAGTTGAGTACAGTTATCCTGCTCATAAATCAAGTTTTTTTGAGAAAGGACCTCATTACACTTGTCTCAAGCTTTTTAATCATCTCCCCAAAGAGATAAAGAAAGCAAAGTCATACACGGCAATGAAAAAATCACTCTACAATCAACTTGTAGCATTAGAACCATATAATATGGATGAATTCTATTGTACAAATTAAATATGTAAATATACATTGTATTTTTTTTTGTTGACTTGTTTTCGTGTAATTGTTGTATAATTGTATTGTACTGTAATTCCATTGGAAATAAATTTGTTATTATTATTATTATTATTATTATTATTATAACTGCAACTATATGCGAATGTAGTCACATTTATGGTGCAACAGCTTGGAACGTGAATGTTTATGAGCGATAATAGATTCTGATAATCTATTCCGACAAGCACAGTTTGATACAAACATTTTTCCGAAATGACTCTCCTACGAGAAGTTAATGATTTTAAATTAAACATTGCTAAGACATCATCATACGTAAGATAGGCAACAGGGTAACAAGAGTGAGTTTTAAAGTAAAGAAAGTTGACGAATTTTTATTGAACACGTTCGAAAGACCTAACATGTACGCTGTATGAAGGTGGCCATATTACAGCGCAACACTTTAATTTACAGCGTACAGTTACGAGAGAATAAAACTAGTACAGCAGGGAGCTTTAGCCACTTCTAAAATATCGTATTTTTTTCTTGTAAAACAAACTTGTCATGTCCAGGTTAACAACAATTTTTTTCTTGACGGTGCTTTTGTTGACATGCACATCATTAGCAATGTCTCTAATGCTAATACCGTTTCTAAACGGTTCGTTATTACCGCTTTTTGCGTTTCAGTTAGTTTAGGCATGTCGACGTTAATTACATTTCGTTTGACATTTCCGCAAATATGTCAGTTTGAAAAATCAAAGTAACTCTAGTTCACATAGCCAAATATTTTGCTGTACTCGTTTTTTTTCTTTCGCAACTGTACATATGAGGTATACAATTTTTAGATTGTGTTCAGGTTGTGAAATTGTTCACTGACACAACGGATAAGACCTAACATTCTATAGTGTAATTCGGGAGAGATGTCCTATGACTAATTGATGTGAAATGTGTGGTTCAAATTTTTAAGAGAGTATGTCGACAGTTGTATCTGCAACGATTTTTCCTAGTTGTGTCAAATTTTGACGTTACATGACAATATCATACTGTTTAGGTCACGAGTATATTAGTGTTCTTTCTTTTAGAAAAGTTTTGAATCATAATTTCTTGTGATTTTTTTCATTTAAGTATACATATCCCAATTATATGCTGTAGATGTTTAAATATTCGTGGTTTTCTTAAAAGAGGTTAATTTGAAATTTAAACGAGTGTTTTCCGCTCCCAGATTAAGCATGAAGTAAAATTTCGTGTTTAGAAAAGCCTGAAAATTTGGTTTGGTCGCGTAGCGCGAAGCGCGGAGCGACCAAACCAAATTTTCAGGCTTTTCTAAACACGAAATTTTACTTCATGCGCCACGCGTAAAAGACACTGATTTCAAGCAAAGTTTACTCGTTCGCAATATTTCAGTGCTTTTAGTGTTTTATACGCTTGGCGCATGAAGAAAAATTTCGAGACAGGGCGTTTCTAAACTCGAAAAACACTCGTTTAATGATTCATGTTATTAAAAAAAAAAACAAATGTCGTAAAATTTTCAGCGTATGCATATGTATACCTAAAAGAAAAATTCCCTGTATAATATAAACAGAGAGTTTTTCATTAAAGTAAACGTTTTCCAATTTCAAGTTATTTTCTTCAAATCATTAGATATTCGTTGTTTTTTTTAAAGAGTTCAATTTGAAGCTTTAAACGAGTGTTTTTCATTACCAGACTAAGCATAAAGTAAAATTTCGAGTTTAGAAAAGTCCCGTGAAAATGTTTCTAGGCTTTTCTAAGCTGGAATTTTTACTTCATGGGTAAATTTTCAGAAATTCGTTGATTTTTAAAAGAGTTTAATTTGAAGCTTTAAACGAGTGTTTAACACTCCCAGACTAAGCATGAAGTAAAATTTCGAGTTTAGAAAAGCCCCCGTGAAAATTTGGCGAGGGTCGCGCAGTGAAGTTCGAATATACATAAATTTCACAATATTTTAGTGATTTATACGCGTGGCGCATGAAGTAAAATTTCGAGTTTAGAAAAGCCCAGAAAATTTGTCTCGGGTCGCTGCGCGACCCTCGACAAATTTTCACGGGGCTTTTCTAAACTCGAAATTTTACTTCATGCTTAGTCTGGGAGTGGAAAACACTCTTTTAAAGTTTCAAATTGATCTCTTTTAAAAAAACAACGAATACCTAAAGATTTAAAGAAAATAAGCTGAATATGTATACTTTAAAGAAAAACTCCCTGTATATACTATACAGGGAATTTTTCTTGTAAGTATACATATGCATAAGCTGTACATTTTATGACATTCGTTGTTTTTTAATAATCTAAACTCAAAATTTTACATCATGCGCCACGCGTACAAAACACTGATTTGATGTAAAGTTCAGAATGTACGTTTTTAGCATACTCTAACGAATTTTCAAAGATTGATAGTGTATCTTTGAAAATTCAGTCCAACTGTTAAAACAAGCGAGCTACGGGCGATTGTAACTTTACGTTGACAGATATGTCAATTTGTCGAAACTAATACAAACTATACTAAATGCAGCACTCTGTCGATCTTTGAAATGTTAAAATTGAATTTGTGTTCAGTATTCTGGCACCAGACACCCACAGACGCGTTTCGGACTTCATGGTCCTCTTCAGTGTGGTCCCGACCCAGTGCTGAGGAACACTGAACATTTCTGACTATTTCAAGCCAATATGTGAAAACTATTAATGATTTTGATAGCTAACGCCATCTAATACTATTTGACGATGCCACTATGAAGCATTAGATGGCGTTAGCTATCGAAATCATTAATAGCTTTGAAATGTTGTTGTACTTTATTTTCCATTGTTTTCGACGAGAAATAGTTAATTTTGTACGTCAGTCGTGTTGTCAAACGTCACTATTGACAACAATTTAAGTAAACTGTTCATCTTCGGACAGAAAAAGTCGTTTATTTAAAGTTTGTTGTCAAATTGTCAAGTTTTAGAAAATGTAATTAAGTGACAAAAATGTTTTTTTACTTTTATTTTTACTTTATTAACGGAATCTATTTAATTGTTAACAAAAATATCTAAAGATTTGCCGTTCTTAAGATATGTATATTTAAAAGAAAAACTTCCCGTAGGATGCAATACTACTTACCTGTTTCATTTTTTCCACCATTTTTTTATAGGCAGCATTTTTTTTATGCCTATCAGAGTAGTCTTTTGATTTTATTTTCCATAGGCATGGTAAGGATTTGTACAATTTAATAAATTCTGAAACATATTGTTTTGAGTAACAACGCACGTCACACATTTTATCTGAGGTGGCCTGGGGGGAAGGAGTGTAAGACTAAATATAAATGCTAGCACGCGGTTAACTCGACCCGAAAGGTGTCCACGCGCACAAACTATACCGTGCAATGCCAGTTTGTGCAGTAAAATCGTTAGTATGTTCCGTCGACGTTCACACAAGCCGCGCGTTTTCGTTTGCACGTGATGCTCCGTATTCCTGGCCACACGCAAGGGTTCGGCGTACAAACCGGTTTGCGCAAGTAAACATTTCGTAAAGTGGACAATGTTTTCGATCACTATTTTTTGGTCAAACCTAAAGGGCGCGAAAATCACTAAGAATAAGAAAAATAAAGAACAAAAGCGTGGTGTATGTATGTACTATTTATTACTGAAGTGATGTTATGCTACCGTAGCATAGATGCGATAATTGCTACAATTGTTCTAAATTTGGTACACTGATCTAGTTTTTAGTAGACACCTTAGTACAAGGCCGTAGCTAGAAAAAGAAATCAGGGGGGGGAAACACTATAATATTGTCAAATTTATGTATATTCAAACTTCACTTCAAATCTGTGCTTTATACGCGTGGCGCATGAAGTAAAATTTCGAGTTTAGAAAAGCCCAGAAAATTTGTCTCGGGTCGCTGCGCGACCCTCGACAAATTTTCACGGGGCTTTTCTAAACTCGAAATTTTACTTCATGCTTAGTCTGGGAGTGGAAAACACTCGTTTAAAGCTTCAAATTAATCTCTTTTAAAAATCAACAAATGTCAGAACATTTTCAGCTAAAATAATTTTAAAAAAGTAATATGAGTTTATAAAAATAATGACATTTGCATGGTATGTCATTATTTTTATAAAATCACGTTACTTTTTTTAAATTATTTTAGCTGTAAATTTTCTTTTTTTGATACAACAATTGCGGATATTCCCTGTTTTTTTAAAGTTCAATTTAAAGCTATAAACACGTGTTTTCCACTCCCAGACTAAGCATGAAGTAAAATTTCGAGTTTAGAAAAGCCCCGTGAAAATTTGTCGAGGGTCGCGCAGCGACCCGAGACAAATTTTCTGGGCTTTTCTAAACTCGAAATTTTACTTCATGCGCCACGCGTATAAAACACTATAATATTGTCAAATTTATGTATATTCGTAATTTACTTAAAATCTGTGTTTTATACGCGTGGCGCATGAAGTAAAATTTCGAGTTTAGAAAAGCCCAGAAAATTTGTCTCGGGTCGCTGCGCGACCCTCGACAAATTTTCACGGGGCTTTTCTAAACTCGAAATTTTACTTCATGCTTAGTCTGGGAGTGGAAAACACTCGTCTAAAGCTTCAAATTAAACTCTTTTAAAAATCAACGAATGTCAGAAAATTTACAGCTAAAATAATTAAGAAAAAGTAATGTGATTTTATAAAAATAATGACATACCATGGAATTGATACAACAATTGCGGATATTCCCTGTTTTTTTTAAGGTTAATTTAAAGCTTTAAACAAGTGTTTTCCACTCCCAGACTAAGCATGACGTAAAATTTAGAGTTTAGAAAAGCCCCGTGAAAATTTGTCGAGGGTCGCGCAGCAACCCGAGACAAATTTTCTGGGCTTTTCTAAACTCGAAATTTTACTTTATGCGCCACGCGTATAAAACACTATAATATTGTCAACTTTATGTATATTCGGACTTCACTTAAAATGTGTGTTTTATACGCGTGACGCATGAAGTAAAATTTCGAGTTTAGAAAAGCCGAGAAAATTCGTTTTGTTTCTAAAATAGATAGGGGAGCCAAAATTTGAACATTTCAAAATTTACATGGGATTTCCTATGTTGCATCCGCCAAGTCAACATCCGGTATACTGCGCGACATAAGTAAATGAACACCCAATGACGTGGTTGAATTTTGATAAAATGTTTAGGAATGATGTATTTTATCCGTGCTGAGAATAGATGAAAATTTCAACAAGATTAGACTAATAAATCGAGTTGCCATCGACAATGAAACAAAAATCTCAGGTTTTTATTTTTACATTATTTAATAATTCGGTACTTTAAACCAAACTTTTAAGATCAATTAGTCTTAGTCAAAATACACGTACCTAATAATAATAATAATAATATCATTTATTGCCCAGCAGGAGACCCATTTACAGGACAATTTTACAATTAAAGAATAATATTTAAAACAAAACATGAGTATATAACATAATAATTAATAAAATTACAATCAAACAACATATCACAACTTATCAAAAAATATGTCATCATAATGTTTCATTGCACTTCTACACATAACTGGCACAGGCGCACGTCGCAGACAGTTCGTTCGTGCTCCGGGGATGTAAAAGGAGTTCCTATGCCTAGAACTTGATCGTGATACATGAAAATTAATTCTTAATAGGAGAAACGGCGCATCGGTAACATTACTAACAATTTTCCAGAGAAATTTCGCAGATTGCTCTTCTCTTCTAGCAGCCAGGGAGACCACGTTATGTTTTTGAAGCAGTAGATCCTGCTCTATTCCACGCTCAGGGTAGACGCCGTCGACTCTATATGAAAGGTACTTTAAAAACCTTCGGTGAATCCTGTCCAGAGGCATATTTTGACTTAAATATAGTGGGAACCAGATGAGACTTCCATATTCTAGTTTGGAGAGGACATATGCGGAATAAAGTGTTTTTATGAGGTTAATATCTCTGAAGGATACACAGACTCGCATTATAAATCCGAGAGTACGAGATGCGACCATTGCTATATTACTGATGTGTTTTGAAAAACTTAAATCAGTCGAAAATAAAATACCCAAATCTTTCGTCTCGGTGCAGGATTTAAGTTGTAAATCATACATTGTGTATGACAATGAGAGTGGATTCCTTTTCCGAGTATAAGATAACGAACAGCACTTATCAACGTTGAGTAAGAGTTTATGATTGTCACACGATTCTGTAAGTTTGTTGATATTGTTTTGAAGGGACAAAGCATCACTCAATGTTGTTACAACTGCAAAGAGCTTAATATCATCTGCATAAACAAGCGCATGACAGGTTAATGAATCTAATAATGAATTTATAAAAATTATAAAGAGAGGCGCTCCTAGGTTAGAGCCTTGTGGAATCCCAGAACTAATTGACATCGATGACGATTGGAATCCGTTATAGGCAAAGTACGCCTGGCGGTTAGTTAAGTACGATCTTACAAGTAGTTGTACTTTTGGAGCTGCTCCTAGGTCCGTTAGTTTCACAAGCAGTATATATACTGCTTGCTTTTCAGCCAAATCCTGAAATACGTGTCGATTAATTTCATTTATATTATTTGTAAACAAAATTTCATCGTATTTGGAGAAGTCGCATTTTTTTTTCCTCAAATCCGTGCGGTTTGTAAAAGAATGACCCATATCATGGTCAAGGGTGTCGAACGCACGGGAAAAATCCGTGTATATAACGTCCACTTGTCCTCTATCAATTACTTCCGAAACAAATTGTGAAAAACAGCTAAGATTAGTAGTTGTAGATCGACCCGGCATAAATCCGTGTTGGCTAGAAGAAATAAATGGGCAAACATTTTTAAAGATCGTAATACAAATAACCTGCTCAAATATTTTTGAAAAATTTGACAATAACGAGATAGGTCTATCATTTGTAATGACATGTTTGTCTCCTTTTTTATGAACCGGACTAATCTTTGCGACTTTCCATCTACTCGGAAATTCACACGTATGAATGGCTAAGTTGATAATAGTACCAAGTGGATCAGCAAGAACAAATCTATAATCTTTAATTAAGAATGATGAAACACAATCATCTCCAGCAGATGTTTTGTTCGGAAGTTTAGCCATTAGGTTAATTAAATCTGATTCGGAAGTGGCATCAATCGTGAAGGATAGGCATTTGCTTTCAATATCAGGAAGTATTGTATTATTGGCGGGTTTATAAGGCTGAGAAAATAAAGATGCGAAACCATTTACAATATCGATAGGCGTAGAGTATTCGCGATGCTGGTCCGTTATTCTGTTTGGTATCCTTGTGGTATCTTGTTTCAGATGTGCGTTCTTCCATAGTCTGGAAGGATTAGATTTGATTTCCTCCTCCACTTCTCTAACATATATTGTGTATGCTTCCTTTAACTGCAGCTTTATAAGGGACCTGAGCCTTTTAAATTCGTTGTTATGCCTTATGTCTTTACTAGACAACCACTTACATCTGTTGAATGTCTTCATTTTAATATTCCTTTTTATTTCTGAAGTAAACCATGGAGGATATGTTGATCTGCTGGATCTAGATAAGGAACGGATTTATCAAATAATTTGTATAGATTAAGGTAGAACATATGAACTGCTTCATTTACCTCACCTAAATTTCTTAAAAATGACTAATCAGCGTTACCTAGATCTTCGTATAAAGAAACAAAGTCAGCCTTTTTAAAGTTGTATCTGGTGTTACAATTTGACGGAAACTTCTGATTGATAGAAGATGTATACATTGTTAACGAGATAGATAAAGATGGGTGATGAGGATCCTCACTAACAAAAGGAGTTTCAGCACGGTACACTAGAGGGGGTGATTCTAAGTTAGATGCTACTAGATCAAGAAGTTTGTTGTTTGCGTTTAGGCAAGTATTATATTTAGTGAGTCTTAGTACGTTGCAAAAAGATTGAAAAGAAAAACATTTTGTACAGGAGGAGTTTAATTGAACCAGATTCGGTATATTAAAATCTCCAACAATTATTATAGGATGATCGATTACTAATATTTCTAGAGCACCAAAGAATGATTTTAAATCGTTTAATATTATAAGTATAAATGAAATTGCCAATTCTTGGTTGCAGAATACTTCAAACATTAAAAGTGCGATTCTTTTCGCAATCTACAACAAGTTAGTCTTACAAAGACTATATCAAACACTCACTGAAACAACTACTTCCCGGGCTAATACCCCGACGGACATTGAATTATACAACAAGTGTTTGCTGTTACATACAGTAACCTACTGCTAATGTAACAAGTTGGGATATAGTCTTTGTAAGACTAACTTGTTGTAGATTGCGAAAAGAATCGCACTTTTAATGTTCGTTTAATATTATGTCGGGTGGAATATATATAATGCACAAATAGTAAAAGCAACACGATTAAAATTGCATTTACATAATAATATATCAATCAAAGGAACAAGATTAGTTAGTGAAGATGTATCCAGTACTTCATACCTAATATTTATGTCAAATGCAATTAGTACACCTCCACCTTTAGAACGACCAACCGTGTCGATTTGCCTATCACAACTACCAACATTGTAGTGATTAGGAAATAATTCTGCGTTTTGAATTGAGCTAGTCAACCAGGTTTAAGACAAACATATAATATCATATGACAGATTGCAGCAGTTAACGTAAAAATCATGTGTTTTGTTACGTAGTCCTCAAGTATTTTGATAAAAAATATTTAAGTAGATGGGTTGTCTGCTGGGTGTAGCTAGTTTATGACAATGGTGGGAATATCCTTGTTTTCCGTGATGGTAGGAATACCCTTGATGTATTTTATATGTAAATTCTTTTCTCCTTGCGAATGTCGGATTTTTAATTCATCTTTCGTAGCCCTGTATAGTTCTCTCTGTGCAGGTGTGCGGTCTCGAGAGAGCTGAATATTGTTCTAACCAATGTTGGTCTTCAATTTGCCTATATTCTTTATCACAGTAGTCATAGTAACTTGGGATGGAATCTTGAATCTAATCGGACGAGACTGTGATTTAGAACACAGTCCAATTCGCTCAGTATTAATCTGATTGAGATTTGAGATTGAGACACCGACGTCCCCCAGCAGCTTTTTAGCTGTCTGTGATATCAGAATAAAAAACGAAAAAACACACATATGATATAATATAAACGATTAAAAAGAAAAGAAAATATAAAAATATTGTGTACATAAAAGTTATAGTAAAATAAATATGATAACATTAGATTGTAAATATATCAGTAATCTATAATAAAAATATAAATCGCAACTAGAATGTATACTTACAAAGAGCGCATTTAGAGCACTAGGTTTTATACATCGGAACTCAGCCAACTTACGTGATCTTAGTGCTTTAAAGGCGTTATTTAACGCTTACGTTCGGTCCAAGTTGGAATATGCGTCCTTAATATGGTTTCCGCAGAATCAACAGCAGATACGGCTTGTTGAAGGGGTTCAACGAAAATTTCTCAAGTTTCTCTACTTTAAAAGTGAAGGTTGCTACCCTATTAGAGGGTATAATCATATGTTGTTGATTGAGAAATTTAACGTTGATTTACTTCACTGCCTACGCCTCAATGCAGGCATTGTTTTTTTGCACAAGCTAATGCGCCACAAGATAGACTGTTCTTGCCTATTGCAACTGGTGGGACTGCATATTCAAACTTTTAACAGTAGGCAAAAACCTACATTTAGCATTACCTCATTTCGAAATAACTTTGGATCAAAATCACCCGTACACATTAGCTGTAATATATTCAATAGTTTGCCTGTCACTTGTGACATATTTCATGACTCATTAGAATCAATTTTGCTCTGTGTTTAATTGTTAATTTAATATGTAACATAAAAGTTAACATTTTATTGTTTAGGCATATCATTTATTTTGTTTATTATTATTTGTTAAGTATCATATTATTCTACTATATTATTGTACATATTGCCTTGTAATTAGGATTTTTCCTGTTGGGTAATAAATAAATATTATTATTATTATTATTACTATACTTTAGAAAGCATTTTCAATAAGTAGTAGCTTGATTTCAGTTTCAAATCGAATTATATTAAATTCCCTAAGCTTATCGGGTAAATTATTAAATAATGTGAGACCATAATAGTTTCACAATCCCTAGATCTTTGGAGTCTAAGATTGGGAATACTTAGGTTACTCCTAGTTCTCGCTTGATAATTGTGATTTTGTTGGATTATTTTGTTATCGTCGTAATATGATTTGATTAATAAAATACTTTGTAATATAAACAGGCAAGGTAGTGTTAATAATTTAAACATTATCAATGCCGGTTTGCAGTCAGCTTGGTAGCTCAGGTTAAATAATATGCGTACCACTTTCCTCTGAATACCAAACAGCCTGATTGGGGAATGTCCCCATGGAACAGAGAGAAGTATGCAGTTCTTAACATACGAGGTGTAATGTTGTTTTTCAATCCCCTAATGACAAATATGCTTTTGTTTAATTTTGCTGCTAGTACATCCCCTTGGCTGTTCCACAATAAAAGATTACCAATATGAATACCCAGGAACCTTACCGTTTTGTGTTGGCAAGGTTTCTGCGTATTCAAACTGTAAATGGCTGTTTCTGTTTTATTGGCATTCAGAGTCAAGAGGTTGGCATTCAACCAAATTTTTGCTTTTTCAAGGAGATAATTGTTTTCTTCCAAACCGGAATTCAGCTTCGGAGATAAGTTAATAATTATTAATGATTTCGATAGCTAACGCCATCTAATGCTTCATAGTGGCATCGTCAGTGACACGAATAATAATAATAATAATAATTGTTGTATCGTCCGCAAATAACACAACTTTACAATCAGACATATAGTTAGGAAAATCATGAATAAACAATAAGAAAAGTAAAGGTCCTAAAGTTGATCCTTGTGGGACACCGCACTAGATTTCTAACAATTCCGGCTATTGTGAATCACAGATTGAAATCTGTTTAAAAGAAAAGATATTAATAGTCTACAACTTAATCGGCTGAAATTATACATACCGGGTGTTGACTTGGCGGACGCAACAGGAAATCTCATGTAAATTTTAAAATGTTCAAATTTTGGCTCCCCTATCTATTTTAGAAACAAAATGTATTTACCTTTTTTGTAGAAGGAACAATTCTGAATTCATTTGCGTTAACGCTTATCACTTTACGTTTCTCTAAGTTAGAATAATTTAAAAAAAAATAATGTGATTTTATAAAAATAATGACATGCCATGGAATTAAAACAACAATTGCGGATGTCAAAATGGCAAGAGATATCGCATTCACTTGATTAAAGTACATGATTTTGAAATGATTTACGCTATACAAGAAAAAATCCTCCTAATAAGGTGGTTTTATGCAGATTACAGTTATCACGATGTTTAACGCAAACATGTTTTCTGTCGTTAATTAATTAACAGCAATATATTGTGCTATTTTGACATCCGTCATTATTTTTATAAAATCACATTACTTTTTCTTAATTATTTCAGCTGTAAATTTTCTGACATTCGTTGATTTTTAAAAGAGTTTAATTTGAAGCTTTAAACGAGTGTTTTCCACTCCCAGACTAAGCATGAAGTAAAATTTCGAGTTTAGAAAAGCCTCGTGAAAATTTGTCGAGGGTCGCGCAGCGACCCGAGACAAATTTTCTGGGCTTTTCTAAACTCGAAATTTTACTTCATGCGCCAGGCGTATAAAACACAGATTTTAAGTACTATAGAAAATGATTTAATAATACTAAATTTTGTGCATTACTTTATCTCCATCTTGTATCAGACATTATATCGTATATCGTCACTTAGTTTGATAATAACTAGATTGTAGTCGAAACTATAGTCACTGAAAAGTTAAATAAAAGTGGTAAAACAAAGTTAACTATTTTAATTAAATTGTTATATCGTAAAGTTGTTAGTTTTGTTTAGTTTATACATTGTTTTTATTGATTTACTGCAATATAAATGTGCTTCCATCTCTTAGCCTTTGGCGGATCTATTCGATATTTCTTGTGTGAAACCTGTAAAGTAAGGGGGGGAAACCATAAGCAGAGTGCAGGGAACTTTGAATTGTAAATCGTGTATATTTGAAATTGTAGATTAACTGTAGGCAGGGCCGGCTTTTCCATTAGGCGAATTAATAATAATAATACACTTTTATTATTATTAATTATAGTTTTTCAAAAGTAGAATGGTACTATCCAAATATTTGATTGAATGGTCATATCTTAATCTTTGACTTTAACAAAACGTATTCTTACAATTAATTATTCTTTTTTTTTTCTTTTTCCTAAACCTTTCAGCCCGGGAATTTTTCTGGTGCCAAAATGATTTGATCTATTTCTTGAATCAATTTATTCTCACATCTTCTGTAAAAAGAAAAAAAATTGATTGATCAAACATAATTTTTATTCTTCTTGCATTCCTTAAATTACCAAGTATTGCAATTTATGCAAAATTATATTTGACAAAAGAAAATGCGACAAGGAACTGATTTAAAAAAAAATTAAACATTCATTTTCTTCTTCTTGCATTAATGAAACT
Organism: Philonthus cognatus; assembly: GCA_932526585.2. Classification (NCBI taxonomy): domain Eukaryota; kingdom Metazoa; phylum Arthropoda; class Insecta; order Coleoptera; family Staphylinidae; genus Philonthus; species Philonthus cognatus. The sequence continues at coordinate 53,070,542 of OW052248.1, forward strand.
GTTGAGTATTGTAAATTATCTAAAATTATATTTGACAAAGGAAAATGTGGAATGAAATTGATTCAAAAAATAAACTAAACATTATTTTTCTATTTTTATATTTCTTGAATAAATTCCCATTTCCATTATTCTGTGTCAAACATAATTTTGCATAATTTTACATAATTGACAATACAAATTCAATAATTAAAAAAAAAAACTTTTTTTAACTAGTTTCGACTTTCAAGTCCCTTCTAAGGAATTCCTTAAGAATGACAAAGTCGAAACTAGTATAATAAATAAGTAAAATAGAGATTTTTTTAAAATCAAAGTTAAATATGTTTTACCACGTAATAGATGAGAAACTTATTCAAGATATACAAATTCAATAAAACTACAGTTTATCTATTTGACTACTCCACTTTATATTACTTAATTACATTGATTAACTTTTATTAAATTATTATAATGACTATTAATTATGAAAAATAAATGAAAATGAAATGTATCAAAAAATTAAAAAAATACTACACAACAACTTTAGGGGGATGAATCTAACTAACCTTTTTTATAATCTAATCCCACCGACTTAAGCACTTGATTTTAGATCTAACAAACAGCAAAAATCAAACAATTTTGATTACGGATGCATACTACGCGTATTTGCACTTAATCACTCGCAGTTAAATTATTTAATCAGAGGATGTCGCGAATTTTTGGAAAATCATTCGCGTATTAACAGTATCCACGACGCAACCGTGCCGAAATAATGCTGCAAATATACTGAGTAAAGTCTAATGTGCGCACACAAATTTCGAATAAGCGACAAAAAAGGCTCGCATTCTTTCACGTATCGCAATACAAATAATAATAATAATAATAATAATAATGCTTTATTTCTCAACAGAATTACTTCCAATTACAGAGAAATGTATAATGATATCTAAAATATAGTGTAACTATTACTAATAATAATACATAAACATGAAAACTGGAGATTCCGTAAATAAATAAATTAAATTAAATATAAAGAAAATGCATTATTACATTTTAATAAAATCGAGAACAATAATGAGTCTTGGATTTATACCTTGAAGATTTAAGAGTAAACCACAAAAAAGAGTCCCATTCCACATTTAGTTTAGAAAAAGTTTAGAAAAGCCCCGTGAAAATTTGGATTTTCCGGGGCGCGACTCGCTTCGCTCGCGATCCCCGGCAAAGCACTGGAAGTGGAAATACTTGTACGCCACGCGTATAAAACACTATAATATTGTAAAATGTATGTATATTTAAACCTCACTTGAAATCAGTGTTTTGTGCGCCTGGCGCGTGAAGTAAAATTTCGAGTTTAGAAGAGCCCACAAAATTTGTCTTAGGTCGCTGCGCGACCCCGGCAAATTTTCACGGGGCTTTTCTAAACTCAAAATTTTACTTTATGCTTAGCCTAGGAGTGAAAAACACTCCTTTAAAACTTTAAATTAAACTATTTTAAAAAACAATGGATGTCGGTAAATTTGCATATGTTTACCTAAAAAACAAATTCCCTGTATTTATTTTTAATGTGTATTTTATTAAATTAACACGCGAGATAAATTTTGATAAAACAATTATAGCAGATGAAACAATTATAGCAGGTTCGCCACATCTTTTATCAAAAATAGTTAGTCGTCACAACCAAAAAATGACCAAAATTCGTGGGAATATAAACTCGTAAGTAGAGTAGACACAATAAGAAAGATAAAATGATGAATTTTAAAGCAAGCAAAACGACCTGTTCTGACAAAAATGGAGGTAAAAGGAACAATAAGAGCGTATTATCTTGAAATACACTTCCAAAATGATTGGGAATATATACAGGGTTTTTCTATTGCAAATCCAATGGATAAAGCATCTAAGCCTGGATCGCTGTCGGTTTCAGGAACATTTCAAAAAAGATTATTTTAGCTTTCCAAAAACTCGCAGGTATAATACATCGCAGGTAGTTATAATTACATTTACGATTTAGCATCCTTGTCGGCCCGCTCCAACTACTACCCCCCGCGATGGTCATCCGCAGAGCCGGTAGCCGCAAGGTTGTATAATGATTATAATTATATTGAGAGTATTTAAGTTCGATTTTTATTGCTCAGCAAAAGAGCGATGAATACACTATAAACCGACTTTATTCTTCGTATGATTTCCTATTCGGTATATTTATTAGTCTTTAGTTGTATGCGATTTTTTTATGTGGGGATACCTCCAGTCCCGAGTGTATGTAGACAAGACTCTTGAGGACCAGGACCAGGGACGAACTGGCTCTCCAAAAGTTACCGGGGAATAGAGAAACCGGCATCACATGTTTTCGTCCCCCATGTACAGAGTGGTCTAATTTCGATGTTACTCATGTTGATCTCGGTATATACAGAGAGTTTTATGTAACACCGAACATTTGCATCTAATACAATTTAACATCTTTAATTTTTAAGTTGTGTGTAAATTGAGTTGCCTATATGACCATTAAAAATTGTAACCAATCAATCGCAATTAATGCCTCAACTTGTACATACAGGGAGTTTTCCTTTCAAGTATACATGTCCCAATTACAGCGTATATGCCGTAAATCTTAAGATACTCGTTGTTTTTTAACATAGTTCAATTTAAAACTTGAAATGAGTGTGTTCCACTCTCAGACTAAGCATGAAGTAAAATTTCGAGTTTAGAAAAGCCTGAAAATTTGGTTTGGTCGCGTAGCGATGAATACGCTATACCAGTGATGGGGAAACTACGGCCCGCGGGCCAAGTCCGGCCCGCGGAAAGGTTTAATCCGGCCCGTTTAAGAGTGCCGTCGTGAGAATGTTGAACGCGTTCTTACTTCGTAATGTGACGACCCGCATAAAAACTACCTACCTACGATTAAGCATTATTCTTTGGCCCGCTACGATTGTCTGGTTATTACAAATGGCCCGTCTTAAAAAAAGTTTCCCCACCACTGCACTATACCATGAGTTTTTGAAATGTTGTTAGATGTAGTTTTCAACGTTAAAATAAAGATTGTGCCCTTCTTAGTAATCTCTGTTTTTTTTATTGGATTATTTTTGCAGAATTTCAATAAATTCGGTATAATTTGACCAATTCCAATTATTTTCTATTTTTTTCATCCTAGTAGAATTTTTAGTTTCAATAATTTATCTTTATTAAAATGTTAAATATTGTTTATACCAATCTTATGTCTATATCTATTGATTATTCCCCGAGAATCAATACTTCCAGAGGACTAGTGTTTTTGTTCCATACAAGAAAGCCCAACCGGATTTCATCGTCCCCTATGGTATTAAATAAAGCGAGCACAATAGGAGCGGGGCCTCCGACCTTTACGTACGAACTTTTTGTCTTGCAACCAAATATCCCCTCGGTATTCTCTCGCACAAGTATCGCCGGATAAAATCCGCGTGGAACACTCCCAGCCAGCCAACTGGCAGCAACGTTTGCGCATTGGCAATTCGAACGAACACTCGGTCAAAAGCCCGACAAGTTCCCCTCACTGTAGTCCTCGCGCCCTCGCTAGCATAGATTCTGTCTTTCCACGTCGCGTTTTCCAAACACGAAATACATAATGCAGAGCAAATACACAACCGAAGCACCGGCCATTAAATATCTCACCCTTGATGATCAGATCAATATTCTCAATTTGCTTCAAGATGGAGCTTCGGTGGAATATTTGGCGCAGGCTTACGACCGGTCTTCCAAAACGATTAACCGGATAAGACAATTGGAGCCTGTTATAAGAACAAAATATTTGAATAGAACTTCAAATCCCGCTAAACCAACAATTATCAGAAAGCAGCCTGCAAGGGCGAGGCCTTGGAGGCGGATCCGAGGCAATGACATCACTCTGGTCAAGGTGGAGCGAATGTTGAATAAATGGATTCAAGAAAAATTCAGGGAGGATATCCTGATGAGTTATGTCGAAATTAAGCAGAAGGCTTTGGAGTTGTTCGCTATGTACAGGCCGAAGCCGATGCCTGGACAACAAGATGTCATCTTCAAGGCTAGCAAGAGTTGGCTTTATCGGTTTAAACGAAGATACCATTTGACGCATTTGGAGAAGTCATTTACACAGCATTACGATTATAGCAATGAAGATAATGACGTAATCGAAATTGATGATGACGATGAAGATGAGGAATACGGAGAAGATGTTGAATATGAAGAAGGAGAGAGATATGGATATGGAGAAGATGTATGTACCTTTTTATATTTACGCATGGCGGCTCTATTATTTAGAAATAGAATTCAAAATTTACTTTTATATACAGGGTGATTTAAAGTAGATGTAAAAAAAATCACATCTTGTTCAAGGGTTCATTTGAAGACAATAGGTTAAACAAAGAAATTTTCGATTGTAAATGTTTACAAAATGCAGTTGATTTAAATTTTGCAAAATTACGAATTATAATTGAGACAATTTAGTAATTCAAACAGGAATTGAACCCAAACTTGGAACTGAAAAAACAGTTTCTTTGTCGGTACGAAAACCGGAACTGAACCGAAAAATATGAGTTTATTTTATTTCGGTGCAAACATCCATGTTATAATTTATGGTAGAAAATAAATTTATAATACAATTAACTTCTTGACATTAAAATTATATTTAAAATATATACAGGGAGTTTTTTAAGCATACTTTTACATATTCCATAATATCATTTGCATGGGCGTAGATAGAATGTTCATCAGGGGGGGCACAGTGGCGCAAACAGGGAGGGGGGGATTACGAGATTAATCTCTCCCCATTATTTAATATAACGGGTGTTCGATAAAAAAAACGCCCAACCCCATAACTCTGTTATTTATAGACGCATTTGAATGAACTAAAAATGATTTATTAAAGAAAACACTTGGTTAAATTTCACTAATATTAGTGAAATTTAACCAAGTGTTTTCTTTATTAAATCATAGTTAAATATGTTTCACCACGTTGAAAGGGGAGAAACTTGTTCAAGATGAACTAAAAAGCTGCAAACATCAATGTTCTAAATCAGTGGTCTCCAAACTACGGCCCGCGACTTGCATGAATCCGGCCCGCGATTGTTTGTATTTTTTTTCATATTCATATTTTCATATTTTTTCATATTTTGAAATATTGTAACAATTGTTCCTTAAATTTTTCATAATTTTATAAAATTAATCTGATCTTGGCCGAATTTATTATGTAGAATTGTATTTGTGGCCCGCGAAGAAGATAGTTTGGAGACCCAGGTTCTAAATTATGGTAGAAAATAAATTTATAATACAATTAACCTCTTTTACATACAATTTGAAATTGCATTTAAGATACATACAGGGAGTTTTTAAAGCATACTATTACACACTCCATATTAACATTTACATGGGCGTAGATAGAATGTTCATCAGGGAGGGGCCCAGTGGCGTAAATTGAGAGGGTGGGGGGATTACGAGATCAATCCCCCTTATTTAATATAACGGGTGTTTGAGAAAAAAAAAAACGCCCAACCCCATAACTCTGTTATTTATTGACGGATTTGAATGAACTAAAAAGCTGCAAACATCAATGTTCTAAATTATGGTAGAAAATAAATTTATAATACAATTAACCTCTTTTACATACGATTTAAAATTACATTTAAGATACATACAGGCAGTTTTTAAAGCATACTTTTACACACTCCATATTAACATTTACATGGGCGTAGATAGAAAGTTTATCAGGGAGGGGCCCAGTGGCGTAAAAAGAGAGGGGGGGATTACGAGATCAATCCCCCCTTATTTAATATAACGGGTGTTTGATAAAAAAAAAACGCCCAACCCCATTACTCTGTTATTGATTGACGGATTTGAATGAACTAAAAAGCTGCAAACATCAATGTTCTAAATTATGGTAGAAAATAAATGTATAATACAATTAACCTCTTTTACATACGATTTAAAATTACATTTAAGATACATACAGGGAGTTTTTAAAGCAAACTTTTACACACTCCATATTAACATTTACATGGGCGTAGATTGAATGTTCATCAGGGAGGGGCCCAGTGGCGTAAATTGAGAGTGTGGGGGGATTACTAGATCAATCCTCCTTAGTTAATATAACGGGTGTTTAATAAAAAAAAACGCCCAACCCCATAACTCTGTTATTTATTGACGGATTTGAATGAACTAAAAAGCTGCAAACATTAATGTTCTAAATTATGGTAGAAAATAAATTTATAATACAATTAACCTCTTTTACATACGATTTAAAATTACATTTAAGATACATACAGGCAGTTTTTAAAGCATACTTTTACACACTCCATATTAACATTTACATGGGCGTAGATAGAAAGTTTATCAGGGAGGGGCCCAGTGGCGTAAATAGAGAGGGGGGGATTACGAGATCAATCCCACCTTATTTAATATAACGGGTGTTTGATAAAAAAAAAACGCCCAACCCCATTACTCTGTTATTTATTGACGGATTTGAATGAATTAAAAAGCAAAGTCAATGGCCGTTTTAATGCTTTAAATTGGCATTTTTTCAAAATTAACTTCATTGCTAAATAATAGTCAACTTTAAATTTTTTTATAGCTGCATATACTTTTTTTATTTTATTACATTGGGCATTGTTTTTCTGAATCCAATGATGCCTGTTATGTTGATTTTAATCTAAAATTTATGGCAGAAAAAAATTATAATAAATCTTAATTAAACACAGTTATATTCCTTTCTTCACTTTTATTTTTCTTGCTAGATGTACATTTCGGGTACTAAGTACCCATTATCAATAGCTAATAGTTAGCTATTGATAATGGGTACTTAGTACCCGAAATGTACATCTAGCAAGAAAAATAAAAGTGAAGAAAGGAATATAACTGTGTTTAATTAAGTGACTTAACACCTTCACGTAACTCATACAACTACATTAATATAATAAATCTTGTTCACATAATTTTTTGGCAATAAATGTAGTGTGCCTTGAAACAAAATACTGATCAAAATTTATAAATAGAATTAGTATGTATAATCAGCTGAGCAGATTCAACATAATTTGTCAACTAACCGAACAAAATAAATGCTAGTATTTTTTAAACTTTACAATATATCAGTGTTTTATACGCGTGGCGCATGAAGTAAAATTTCGAGTTTAGAAAAGCCCCGTGAAAATTTGTCTCGGGTCGCTGCGCGACCCTCGACAAATTTTCTACGCGGGGCTTTTCTAAACTCGAAATTTTACTTCATGCTTAGCCTGGGAGTGGACCATCAAGATTTTCAACGTGTCGAGATTTTCGATATTTCTAGATTTTTGTCGATTTATGTTTCCTGAGATTTTCGATATTTCTAGATTTTTTCAGTAAATAAAATTTTATTAATGATTTCGATAGCTAACGCCATCTAATGCTTCATAGTGGCATCGTCAGTAACGGTGCCGGAATACTGAACACAAATTCAATTTTAATAAAATTTTCAATATTTCGAGATTTTTCTCGATTTATAAAATAAGAGTTTGTATTAATCGATTAATTAATCAATTTTCAATTTGTTATTGAACTCACATTGACGTCACTCAATTGTCATAATATATTAAATGTCACAAACGTCAAAATATGTCGAATACCACGTAAAATGTTTAAAAATGTCATAATTATAAAAATTCACTTAACCTTACACAAAGTGCCTAAATATGTCAAAATCGAAAAAAAATTGCCAAATGTCATACAAAATGTCGAAATATGTAATAACCGACTAAATACGTCGAATGTCACACAAAATGTCATAATATTAAAAAAATATTAGAAAAATCGACAGATTATTTGTGATATCTCGAAAATAAAAGATGATACTTTAAATTTGTTTTCATAGTATCAGTGGGCCCTAAAATACGCAACTTTGCCTCAGGTGTCCGTATTTCGACAGAATGTACGATATCTCAGTTATTTGAAGAGATAGAGACTCGGTCTCTTCAAATAACTGAGATAGCGTACATTCTGTCGAAGCACTTTTTCACCCCCGAAAAAAAAAATAATCTCCCGCTCGTCACGTATGGATGCATATGCAATAAATTAAACATTATTTTTTCTGAATTTGGCAAAGGGCCATAGATAAATAAAAATTGTTTTTCTTATCATTAATGTGTGTACTTTCATAATCAAAAGTCAAAAAAACGTTTGGAGCACTTTTCCACCCCCGAAAAAAAAAAAATCTCCCGCTCGTCACGTATGGATCCATATGCAATAAATGAAACATTATTTTTTCCGAATTTGGCAAAGAGCCAAAAACGCTCAAAGCATTTTCTTGACTTATGATTATTAAAGTACACACATTAATAATAACTATTTTTATTTATTTATGGCCCTTTGCCAAATTCAAAAGAAATATTTTAAATCAATACGCGACGAGCGAGAGATTTTTTTTTCGGGGGTGTAGAAGTGCTCCAAACGTTTTAATGACTTTTTATTATGAAAGTACACACATTAATGATAAGAATAACAATTTTTATTTATCTATGGCCCTTTGCCAAATTCGGAAAAAATAATGTTGAATTTATGGATCCATACGTGACGAGCGGGAGATTTTTTTTTTTTTCTGGGGTGTAAAAGTGCTCCAAACGTTTTTTTGACTTTTGATTATGAAAGTACACACATTAATGATAAGAACAACAATTTTTATTTATCTATGGCCCTTTGCCAAATTCGGAAAAAATAATGTTTAATTTGTTGCATATGGATCCATACGTGACGAGCGGGAGATTATTTTTTTTCGGGGGTGAAAAAGTGCTCCAAACGTATTTTTGACTTTTGATTATGAAAGTACAGACATTAATGATAAGAATAACAATTTTTATTTATCTATGGCCCTTTGCCAAATTCAGAAAAAATAATGTTTAAATCGTTGCATATAAATCGCATATAAATCCATACGACGAGCAGGAGATTATTATTTTATTATATGGGCGTAAAGTGCCTAACACTTTTTTTTTACTTTTGCTTATTAGAGTAAACATACTCATGATAAAAAGAAATAATATATGATACATATCAACATTTAGGAAGATTGTGAATTAAAAAAAATATATATATATATTACATTTAAAGACAAAAAAAATGAAAGGGTAATTTTAGGGGTTGATCTTCTTTGTGCTATTAATTAAGATGTATTCCTTAGTAATATTTTGTTTGATTTGATTTTGCTTTCTCTGAAATATTGATTTCCATATTTACGTTGTAAAAAAAATATTTTAGGGATGAACAGGGAGACGAAACGTTGCTTTGATTAGGTTTATTAAAAGAGGGTAGAATAGAGATATTTTGAGATAAAAATGAATTTTATGGAACATTGCCAAAGTAGAAAAAAATTGATTACATTTTTGGAAGGGGTGAAAAAATATTATAGGTAAAAATTATGGGTCAATTTTTTTTTGGGTGATAACTTAGACATCTCTTATCGTGTATTTCAAATTTTATTCGATTTGTATTTTTTTTCTCTGAGATATTAATTTTTGAAATCTTAGGGTAAAACAATAGTTTAGTGGCGAACGGGGTGTCGAAATGTTTTTTTGATTTCACTTATCAAAAGAAGGTATTATAGAGATATTTTGAGCTAAAAAGTAACTTTATGAAATATTGCCAAATTAAAAAAAAATCATAACATATTTTTGGAAGGGGTGAAAAAATATGAAGGGTAAAAGTACAGGGTTTTATATTTCTTGGGGTAATAATTTAGGCTATTTGAAGTGTATATTTTCAAATTTAATTTAATTTGCTTTTGTTTTTTCCGAGATATGAATTTTTTAAAATCTATTGCTGGATCTATTGCTAACTTCACATCCGTTAGTTTTAGAGCGGCTTACACTTAAATTCTGTATTTGAATTTCTATTTTTTCGTCGTATTCAAATTTATTATTTTACTATTTATAATTGTAACAACTATTGAATAAAAACCATTAATATTTAGTTAATAAAAATAATGACCTCTAATATTGAAAATTGTATGCCAATAAAGGTTGTTTTTTTTTTTAACTAATATTAATCTATGTAACAAGTAAGAGTTTATGTATGCTTCATAGAAATAATTTTACTTAAACTTAAACATTTTTATACACTTACACAGAAAAAAAAATGTCTATGAAAATGAAGAAGTTGAACTCGACTAAAATATTTACATTTAGTATTTTTCCTTATCTAAAACCATTACTGGTGTACTTTGTACGGGTAGTATCAAATAAACAGCATGTGCAGTTGAACTTATCTACGTTTTCATGATAATCCTAATCAATGAATTTGATACCATATTAATAGTCTTCCAAAAATAGCATATGTTTATGCGAACCATTCAAAAATACTTCAAGTAAAAGATAAGGCGGGCTTAGCTTAAGCTCAGTTTAAATAGAATAGAAAATGTCTTTATTTCAAAGTGTTATTTACCAGAGCTGGGCAGGATTCGAATCCTGGATTCGAATCATTTTAGAGGATTCAAAAGGATTCGAATACTTTAGTTCAACTGGATTCGTGATCCGGATTCCTTACATTTTTTTAAGAATCCAAATGTGGGTGATTCGAATCCTTATAAAAGATTCGAATCCTTATAAAAGGATTCGAATCCTTATAAAAGGATTCGAATATTTATAAAAGGATTCGAATATTTATAAAAGGATTCGAATATTTATAAAAGGATTCGAATATTTATGAAAAGGTGTACTTACAAATGGATTTGAATCGTCAAAAATAATTCGAATTAATTGTGAGGATTAACATGAAAAATGTCTTTTGGGTGCTTTTAAATTTCTCGTTAAATCACTGTTTTATATGCGTGGCGCATGAAGTAAAATTTCGAGTTTAGAAAAGCCCAGAAAATTTGTCTCGGGTCGCTGCGCGACCCTCGACAAATTTTCACGGGGCTTTTCTAAACTCGAAATTTTACTTCATGCTTAGTCTGGGAGTGGAAACGCTCGTTCCAAACTTCAAACTGAATGCTTTGATAAGAACATTAAATGACTGAAAATGTTTGTAAAGATAATAATCTAGTTTTAAAAATTTGTTTAATATTATTTGAAGTAAAACTGACATGGTAGCTACAATCTGAAATATTAAATTTTTCCGACATTTCCCTAATTTAAGATTTTTTTCCCTGGCCTTTTAATATAAATTTCTTCTGTGGGGAATCCCGATTTCTTTAAATTGTTTTCATTGATTTTGTCAATATTTAAGTTAATTTTACAAAATTTTTACGTGCTTTGTAATTTGCCTGCTGATTTTGACAAATTTAATAGTATTAATATTATAATAGAGTTCAATTTGAGGTTTTGAACGGGTGTTTCCACTCCCAGGCTAAGCATGAAGTAAAATTTCGAGTTTAGAAAAGCCCCGTGAAAATTTGTCGAGGGTCGCGCAGCGACCCGAGACAAATTTTCGGGCTTTTCTAAACTCGAAATTTTACTTCATGCGCCACGCGTACAAAACACTGATTTGAAGTGAAGTTCAGAAACACACAAATACATCTTTAATCAGAGTAACAGGGAATCAGATATTTAGTCTGTTATCAATAATAATAAATAATTAGAGGCAGAAAGACCTCGGGTCGATAGCCTATTAAAGGACAACTCCAACAATTTTATATTATATTTTATTATGCAATACTATAATTAATGTAATGTAAAAGTCCCTTGAATAAAGATATTTGTATATATAAATAATTAGATTTTGAATATTTTGGTTAAAACAACAGTTAACGATATTTATACATATATTAATGTTTGCAAAAAAATAATAAAATCAAATTTATTCTTAAAGGATTTGTATTCGTGATTCGAAATAACAGGATTCGTATCTTTGATTCGAATCATATTTATCTCTTACGAATCCTTTATTCGGGTATTCGTGATTCGAATCATATTAGGTGATTTGGATTCGTGAATCGAATCCTTTTTACGAGGATTGGTCCCAGCTCTGTTATTTACAAACAAAGTGAAAATAGTGTCAGAATAACTTAAACTAATCTTATAATATAATCGGGTATATACGGGGTGTCCACAGATTCATTCTCAACATAGGGCGTGTCTGAACGTCTTTTGTAACTTATTTTTATACCTTTGATTCAAGTGAAGTCTAAATATTTTTTATAAAGTGTTCTGTTTTTAATACATAATTAATATAAATTAATTGTTCCTTATTGTTTTGATTTCAGAGTCTTCAATTGTCAACCTGTCAGTGTTAATCAATTTTGTTGTTTCTACTATTAGTTTTTATACAAGACATAACAAAACAAACAATAGTTTCAAACAAGCAATGAAAAAATATATATTATGTAATAAGTTTTCCCCATAGAATCTTAGTTTAATTATTGTCATTATAAATATATTTTTTTTGTCTCTCTCTTTATTTCTTTTTGTTATAAAACAGTTAATTTCTAGAACTAACATTGAAATAAAAAAATCTGTAATTCTTTTAGCACTCTTAAACGATATATATATATATATATATATATATATATATATATATATATTTTTCCTCACAGGTTAAGTGGAAGAGCAGAGATAGTTTTTTTTAAGCTATCGCTGAACTTCGCCTGTATTTTGTTTTTTGTTTACTTTGTATTTTCTTTCAATTGAATAAAGACAATTTATTATTATTATTATTATTAAATTATACATTTCTGAAAAGCGAAAAAAAAATCTATTTTCAATGATACCATAGCCAACAATGACCTCCTTAAGATAAAACAAAGTTGACCTACCCCATGTTCAAAATGAATCTGTGGACACCCTGTATAATAATCATGCATTTATTTATTCATTTAACAGAAGTCCATTTAAATTAATTTGAACGGGTGTTTCCACTCCCAGGCTAAGCATGAAGTTAAATTTATAACATACATAACATAATAATCATACATTTATTTATTTGTTTAACAGAAGTCCATTTAAATTATTACATTAATATCTTAGGGCTAAATATAACATGAAATATAATTACAAATACATAATAAATAAAAGTACATAAAAAACCGTAATTGCTATTTAAACTAACTTTATCGTAATCCTGTGTAGTTTTAAACACTAACAAGCACATATTATTGCAAAATGTACTTTTCCAAGAATAGCTTTTTTAATATGTTTGTTGTGATTGTACGTTTACATTATTATCAAATTAATTTAGATAAGTATTCTATTAAAATTTGACAATCGTCGTATACACGATTAATATTTAACGTATGCATGTGTTATTCATTAATTGATTGTTTTGAGTTAGTGATAGCGATAATAGTGATATTTCAATAAATGTTTAAATTATTCTATCTAAGACAAAACTTAGTGCTAATATCTAACGCATTTTAAAAAAAATGTTGTAGTAATATTTCTAATTAAAATCTATAGTTTTTAACATGAAAATAATACTTTAAAATTATTGATTCTTTCTTTGTACGCGTGGCGCATGAAGTAAAATTTCGAGTTTAGAAAAGCCCGAAAATTTGTCTCGGGTCGCTGCGCGACCCTCGACAAATTTTCACGGGGCTTTTCTAAACTCGAAATTTTACTTCATGCTCAGCCTGGGAGTGGAAACACCCGTTCAAAACTTCAAATTGAACTATATTATAATATTAATATTATTAAATTTGTCAAAATCAGCAGGCAAATTACAAAGCACGTAAAAATTTTATAAAATTAACTTAAATATTGACAAAAACAATGAAAACAATTTAAAGAAATTTGGATTCCCCACAGAAGAAATTTATATTAAAAGGCCAGGGAAAAAAATCTTAAATCAGGGAAATGTCGGAAAAATTTAACATTTTAGATTGTATTTATCCGTTGATAAATAAATAAATAAATAAAAATGTATTCGGAATTTCTCTGAAAAAAAAAAAAATGAAATTATATAATTATTTTATGTAAAACCAATCGTTCATGTTGTTTCTAAAGCCCACTATGCTAAAACAAAAATCTGTTTTTTTTAAAAGAATACTTCGCTCTTTAAAATTTCATTCTTGCCCATTTTTCAGAGAGATCCAATGGATGTTCTCTTCCTCTTAGAACATATTAATAAGAAATATTCAAAGACTGTGTACAGGGTGCAGGATTTTCAATGGTTTATTCAAGTTGTGCCATTTATATCAGGGCTAGTCAATCTAAATTGCTTTGAGGGCCAAAATTAACAGCAAAAATATATACAGGGTGTCCACAGATTCATTCTCAACATGGGGATCTCGTTTGTTTGAAAAGATAGAGAGTCGGGTATTGGGGCAAAGTTGCGTATTTTTGGGCCCAATAATCTAAAAAAATGTAGAATATCTTTTTTGTTTTTGTCAAAAAACGGATTTTTAGAAATTTAGTTTTTATTTTTTTGAATTTAGACATTCACAACTTTAACATATATAGGCACTATTCAATGAGAAATCTAATAGCATATTTTATTTTAAGATAAAACCCGCATAAAACAAAAAAAAAACTACACCTTAATAGACCACCCCTTGTAAAAAGTTTTATTGAAAAACACACCTACGAAACAAAAACGGGTTATGAAAAACTACCCCATGTAAAACGATTTCTGGAAAATCAGCCCCACTCCCGAATAAACATCTCCCGAAAGGAATGATCGCCCTTAAAATCATCCTTACGAAAAACCATTCCTGAAATTCATCCCCCGAAAAAACCCTTCGAAGCCCTTCGAATTACCACCCCCGAAAAACCATCCCCGAAACAACCACCCATAAAAACTTTGCCTGTAATATCACCTCTCTCTAACCCAAAAAACGACCCCCTAAAATACATACCCCCTGTAAAAAACGTTCTTTGAAAACCAGTTCCAGAAAAAAAACACCTCGTTCGAATATATGATAAACATTCCGTGGCCCTTTTTTTTTACAAGACCACTTTATATCGCTTGTTTGTACTACATAATTATTCTTTCAAATAATATGAAAATCTAAAATTGCGCCCATAAGAAAAACAAATGTTGGCTATGGTCCCCAGGTAAATGCTACTAGATTACTCATTAGAAAGTGCCTAAAAACAAAAGTTACCTATGGTCGCTGGGTAAATGTTATAGTTATCTTAAAATAAAATATGTTACTAGATTTATCGTTAAAAAGTTCACTATAATATCAAAGTTGTAAATGTCTGAATTAAATAGTCTTTGAATAAAGAAATAAAAACGAAATTTAAAAAAATCAGTTTTTTGACAATATCTCAAAAACGAAAAAAGATATTTCAAATGTGTCTTGGGATTATTATTGGGCCCAAAATTACGCAACTTTGCTCCAATTCAACTGACTCTTTATCTTTTCAAATAACCGAGATCCCCATACATTCTGTTGAAATACGAACACCCTGTATAGCAATTGTTCGTCCACAACAGGGCTTCATTTTATAGAATACAAATTACAACCTGATAAGCCTGAAACGCGTATATAGTTATCCGGTGACGGAATGAGTATTGAACACAAATTCATATTCTTGAAAAACACATTATTTTTGTAGCCTTACCTGTCTTTTAACTATCACAACATTTTTACATAATTTAAATAAGCTTGATTATTTTGACATTACGACATTAAATCACTGTTTGAAATAAAACAACGCAGTTGGGAGGGTTTCACTTTTATTGTTGAACACTGCAACATGTTTCACCACACAGTGGCTTCATCAGGCAGATGAAAAAGTTTTATTGAAAATCACACCTACGAAACAAAAACGCGTTATGAAAAACTACCCCATGTAAAACGATTTCTGGAAAATCAGCCCCACTCCCGAATTTTTTTCATCTGCCTGATGAAGCCACTGTGTGGTGAAACATGTTGCAGTGTTCAACAATAAAAGTGAAACCCTCCCAACTGCGTTGTTTTATTTCAAATAGTATTATGGAGTTTCATCATGTATCCGCCTCATCAATTAAATATTTAAATCACTGTGTCAATTAAATCATTGTGTCAATTAAATCACTGTGTCAATTAAATCATTGTGTCAATTAAATCACTGTGTCAATTAAATCACTATGTCAATTAACCAATAACATCACTTAGTCTTTTGACTGTGATAGAATTTCAGTAATCAATGACTATTGTAACATTTTGACTGTAAGTTTCTTACTTCGACTATATTTTCACTATTTGACTCAGAATTGTCGTTTGACGTCTGGCACAAAAAGCGAATGCTTTCTCTTTAAGTTGTATTTAAATTGACATTCTGTTTTGAGGTTATAAAACTTTCTCCGCCAATAAAGCAAGAATCTATGTATTATGTCAAATATGAATTGTTTTAATTCTAAAACGAGTGTCTTCCACTCTCAGATTAAGCGTGAGGTAAAATTTGGAGTTTAGAAAAGCCTGAACATTTGGCGTCCTTAATCATTGCGACATTACTGTGTATCAATTGTTTATTGACCATTATGCAATTTTGTCTTGAAATCACTTAGCCTTTTGACTGTGATAGTATTTCATCATTAAATAACTATCGATAACATTTTGACGGTAATTACACTATTATGGCATTTTGATAGTATTTCATCATTTAATTCACTGTAATTTAACTATTATCTTCTGAATCCTTCCTTCTTAACTTGTATCATAATTGTCGACCCATTTTAACAATACAGAACGTTCTTTCCGTCAATTCAACGACAATAAACGTATTACCTCAATTTTTAATTGTTTCAATGATGAAACAAACGAGTGTCTTCCACTCCCAGACTAAGCATGAAGTAAAATTTCGAGTTTAGAAAAGCCTGAAAATTTGGCTCGGGCGCGTAGCGAAGCGGAGTGACCGAGCCAAATTAGGCTTTTCTAAACTCGAAATTTTACTTCATGCGCCACGCATATAAAACGCTAATTTAATGTGAAATGGTCTTAAATTTAACCAAATGACAAGTGAAGTTAGTTTAGTGTGTCAATTATTAATCAATATATTTTATATTACTGACATTGTTAAAAATTCTAAATTTTTAACACAAAGAAAGGTAATTTGCTTATTCATATATTTTCATAATTATAACGATTTATATTATTAATGTCTTATTTTGTCTTAAAATCACTTAGCTTTTTGACTGTGATAGTATTTCATCATTAAATGACTATTGATAACATTTTGACGGTAATTTCACTATTATGCCATTTTAATAGTATTTCATCATTTAATTGACTGTAATTTAACTATTAAGGACCTTGAGATTATCCCACATGAACATTAAACTAGGAGTAAAACAGCTGGAAAATTCTACGTACCCACCCACAACAACAAATATGGTTTAAGAACAGTGAAAGTGCAATTACCTAAACAATTAAACTCACTACCCAGTGAAATAAGTGTTCTGACAAACATCAGTGCATTTAAAACAAGTGTCAGAAAAATACTTCAAAAATAACATCGCCACTTATCAAAAAGAACAATAACAACATTTAAAAATTAACATGAAATAAATTAATTGGAAATTGAAAATCGAAAGAAATTAACGTAATGTCGCTGACAAGCCACTGACTTAGCGACTACTTAGATTCAAATCTCCTTCAGTTGTGAAAAGAAAATATTATTGATATTATTAATTATATTAGTGTTATAATTATATTAAGGTTTTTTTTTGTAAGGTTTTTTGTATTTGTATTGTAATAAAATTATTATTATATTGTAAAAAATTATCTTACCTTCCCTCTTAACTTGTATCAAAATTGTCGTCCCGTTTTAACAATACAGAACGTTCTTTCCGTCAATTAAACGACAATAAACGTATTACGTCAATTTTCAATTGTTTCAATGATGAAACAAACGAGTGTCTTCCACTCCCAGACTAAGCATGAAGTAAAATTTCGAGTTTAGAAAAGCCTGAAAATTTGGCTCGGGCGCGTAGCGAAGCGGAGCGACCGAGCCAAATTAGGCTTTTCTAAACTCGAAATTTTACTTCACGCGCCACGCATATAAAACGCTAATTTAATGTGAAATGGTCTTAAATTTAACCAAATGACAAGTGAAGTAAGTTTAGAGTGTCAATTATTAATCAATATATTTTTATTACTGACATTGTTAAAAATTCTAAATTTTTAACACAAAGAAAGGTAATTTGCTCACTCATATATTGTCATAATTGTAACGATTTATATTAATAATGTGATTCTCTGATTATAACAGAATCTCATTTTCGACAAATATATTGACATATTTGACAGTATTGTATTACTGATGTTATTTTGGAAAAATTTGAATATTCGAATATTTAAATATTTAAATATTTTAATTTTAGACTACTTGAATATTCCAATATATATATATTTTTGTATTCGACTGTTTGAATATTCGAATATTTAAATATTAAAATATTTTAATTTTAGACTACTTGAATATTCGAATATTTATATATTTTTGTATTCGACTGTTTGAATAACCAAATATTTGAATAATTCGAATATTTGAATATGTTTTTGCATGATAATTCGAATACTTAAATTTGAAAAGTTCCTAGCCCTAATATAAGCACATTTCATTTAGCTCAATACGTTTTGACGTAATTTGTTACTACGTGAGAAACGTCTAATTTAAAATATTATTAAAAAGTAACAAGGACCTACAGCAGCGGTTATAGAACGTTAAACACCTGGTTTAATCCACCAATCAAAATACAGAATTTTGTTTACATCTCCTAGCAACGTCACTTTTACCAGCGATTATAGTGACATTGCTAGGAGATGTAAACAAAATTCTGTATTTTGATTGGTGGATTAAACGAGGTGTTTATTAATCTACTGAAATCACTTTAGTGATTTTCATGTTGATTTTTTACATTATTGCAAAAGAACTTTTGCTTTTCCGACATAGACAAATTTGAAAAAAGTGGCGTATACGAAATCAAGTGCGGAGATTGTGATTGTGTATATATAGGACAAACAGGAAGAACTTTTAAAATTAGATTAAGTGAACACAAAAAATCAATATTAAATAATAAATTTTCCACCGGACTTTCACAACATTGTATAGAAAATAACCATTTTTTCAATAATAGTAATTTAAATATTTTGTATTCAGGTAATAAGGGACGTGACTTAAATCTCCGAGAGGGATTAGAAATAAACAGAGCAATAAAAAATGGAAAAACCACGCTTAATAACATCGAAGACATTTGGCTTTCCCCCATCGCGACGGCCCTTATTACCTGAAATTAGCTGTAAAATTTGTATAAATATCGATACATTTGTAAAATTTTGTACATATCTCCTTGAGAATGACCTAAGGTCGAAACTAGTTGGAGTAAAAATAAAAAATCAGTGAAACAAACCAAGTGTTTTAATCAAAGCGTATTATTAACTTCATGCTCCTGGCGTATTAACCAATGTTTTAATTTGAAGTAAAAAAGAAAACACTTAATTTGTACAATAATACAAAGCCAACACAATAGGAATTATATTAACTGTATGCTTTTGAGTTTACGTGAAGTGATTATTACACTAATAAAGACTGTTATTCCTTACTTCACTTTTTATTTTTATCGTTAGATGTACATTTCGAGACACAAAGTGCTCATTATCAATAACAAATTCGTTACTTCTTAAAAGGAATCATATTGGCAATAATAGAAAAGTAAATGAATATTCGACAAATCAAATACGAATACCGGTATTCGGAACATCCCTTCTAAAAATTTAAAACTGTTGGGGTGTTTAAAATAACACATCAATAAACATAAAACCGCATTTATGACCGCGCCATAATTTTGTATTTTCATGATAAAATCTTCATACTACATTTTTTCTATTAAATGTAATCGGAAAAGCTATGACTAGGCTTGTAAATTTCTTCTGAATCATCAAATTACACACATGGAATTTTACAAAACGCAGCAGAAATTTTACGGGGTTCAATTTAATCCAACTCAGCGCTTATTCACCGGTACGAGAAAGCAGGCGATTCCAGCGATAGTCAGCCTTTTGTGTCGATCAAACCCGCTCTCCTCGCGTTCGTTCCTTTGTGTCCATTTCAACCATCTGAAATCTTGCCGAGCCAAAACTGTTCAGACGTAGAATTTTGCGCGGCTCGTGCACACGCGCAATCGTCTCTGCTCGGAAACATCATCCGAAGTGAAAGAAACTTCGACCATTCCTTACTGGTTAGACTACTACAGTCTGGGCCATCGTCGCGCTGCAACCGCATTTTTTGCCCCCACAATGAACTTTCCTCCATGGAGATACAATTACAATCACAACGATGAGAAGCGCAAGAATTTAACTACGACCGAACAAATGGCGATTCTGGAAATGCTCAAAGAAGGCGTACCGCACGAATTACTGGCGAGGAAATATGGACGAACGCTTAAGACCATCAGGCGTATAGAGCAATTGGAAGACGAAATCCGACACAGGCATTACAATGGGAGGATAAGGAGAACTACCGTTAAGGGGATCAGACGGATCGGATCGAATGATTTCACGATGACGAAGGTCGAGCAGGTTTTGGAGGCTTGGATTAGAAAGAGCCACGCGGAGGGAAATCCCTTGACGAGCATTGAGATTAGGGATAAGGCGAAGGAGCTTTTTGATATGTACAAGCCTCCTCAGACCGACGTCGAGTTTAAAGCTAGTAAGAGCTGGCTCTATCGGTATAAAAGGCGGCAGAAGTTAGATATGCTTGCACTGGATCCGTTTAGAGAGGACGGCTCGCAAATTATTGAAATTGATGATGATGGCGAGGATTATGAAGAGGAGGAGGAAGGAGAAATTTATAATGGAGATTATTTGAATGGAAACTGCGTATGTACTTTTTACATATTTCACTTTATTAACTCTTGAGCAACATATTTAGGAATATCTATTTTACCAATTCAATTCACTTGATAAATTCCTGATCTGATTCCATAGAGCAGGGATGTCCAACTTTTCGAGACCTCAAGTCGCGTCCACACAATTTTTTTTCCTCCTCGAGAACGGGTCGTGTACCTACTCCAAAACAAATACTTTACACATAATTTAAATAGATTTATAGGTTTCCTAGATGGTCGGAAAAATATTACACCGAATGATGAGGGGGAACTAACGTACGTCCAATAAAAAAAACCTCTAGAGTGCCATGAATTAATCTTTTTTTTAATTTAAGTTGGCTACACGCTTTAGGAATTGACATATAAAACGCCAGACATAATATTTATATCGTTAACTTGTTTCTCATTGATCACTTTGTAAAACATTTCTATTAATATATAGGTATTTGATTGAAATTCACTTGGTTTGTTTTACCAATAAATTGTTTTATTTTCAACTAGTTTCGGCTTAATGCCATTTTCAAGAATGGTGTACAAAAAAGCAAAATTGATTATATATACTATACTATAATTAGAGCGCTTATTACCTGAAATGCCGACATCTAGTATATATAATCAATTTTGCTCTTTTGTACACCATTCTTGAAAATGGCATTAAGCCGAAACTAGTTGAAAATAAAAGAATTTATTAGTAAAACAAACCAAGTGAATTTCAATCAAATACCTATATAATAATATTTATAATGTATAATTTCAGAGTTGCCAACCTACAATATTTTCCATAGCACTTTAGAGGTTTTATTTTATTGAACATAAAATCAGATGGTAGTCAAAAAATAATTATCCTTTTTTTCAAGAACGTGCTATGTTCATGAAACTAAAAGAAAACCAAAGCGAAATAATAATGTGTTAAAGTTATACAAAATTCAGTTTAATTAATTTGTTACCTAACCAATAGTGAAACATTTTTGAATCTAATTATGGTACATTTAATTATAACCATTAGTTTGTTTGAAGCAAATATAAAATCAGAGTAACAAACCAAGTGTTTTAATTAAATATACTATAATTAAATTTGATTGTTTTCAAATTTAAGCAACTAAAGTCTATTAGTATTCCTACTCGTGTATTAATTAAATTCAATAAAACTAGGGACCGGAATTTTATGCATACAATTTATTTAAAATATGACATTAATATGGACAAAATTATCAAAATATGCACTATTTTATGCAAATTTGCACTATTTTTTTTCTAATAATTAGGAAAGGAAAGTAATGTGTAAATGTGACTTTCATTAAGTATGACACTGTCAGTGTCAGTTTTTTTGTAATTCAGAAGCGTGCACAATTTTAAGGCCTCAACTGTATGTGCAAATATATAAATATATTTTTAACTTCAACCAATAATTCAATTTAGAATGTAAATTGTGGCGGGTCGGGAGAATTATAGTGTACAATTTATTTATTAATCCACACTTTTTCGTATTTGCAGGATTTTAAAATTACAAATTAAAAATTAATTATAATTATACTGAAAAGCATAATTTCAATTTATTATATTTATTCATTTAGTTAAATAGGGGGTATTTAAATAATGAGTTATTTTTTGTGATGATCAAATAAGATTGACTGCTCCATCTGCTCGATCTTTTTGATCGGCTCGATCTTTGTGAGTGGCTCGATCTTTTTGATCAGCTCGATCTTTTGATCGATCTGCTCGATACTTCAACTGATCGATCAGTGATTGATCGATCCTTGAGATACTCGATCTTGCCCATCACTACCCAAAAGTAAAATTATTACAGTACTAACAGCGTAACTAGGGGTGCAAGAACCCGCAATGCGGGGGAGGGTTTAAGAAGCCCCCGCGCTATGTCGCCTTAAGGTATGTTAAAATGGGCATTAGCGAGCAATTCATATTTTATATATTATAAAATATTTATATTCCATAACTTTCTCAAAGCCTGTATGTATACGAACACATTCGTTCATATAAAGACAATTTATCATAAAGAAAAATTGAGCTTGTCAATAGGTTGCAGAATATTTATAAAATATAAAAACGAATTAAAATTAATATCGACTTTCTGCAAAAAGTTTGTCTCCAAATATTCATTGAAACAACTACTTCTCGAGCTAATACCCCGACAGATATTGAATTATACAATGAATATTTGCGTTACACGGCAGCACTGCTGTTCTATGCATAATTTATATGCAAAATGCAACATCAGGTCAAACTATTCTCTAACCAAACTAAATGAAACAAAAGGAAATTGAAATAAATTGAACAAATTGAAAAAATTATAGGGAATGAATTTTAATTGTCTTAAGCCATCTACAGACGCGTTTCGACATTCCTGTAAGTTTCCTGTTTATTTTATTTTAATATTTTTGCATTGAAAGTCTAAAGGAAAGCTATACTGATGAGGGATAAATCTCGAAACGCGTCTGTAGATGGCTTAAGACAATTAAAATTCATTCCCTATAATTTTTTCAATTTATTTCAATTTCCTTTTGTTTCATTTAGTTTGGTTAGAGAATAGTTTGACCTGATGTTGCATTTTGCATATAAATTATGCATAGAACAGCAGTGCTGTCGTGTAACGCAAATATTCATTGTATAATTCAATATCTGTCGGGGTATTAGCTCGAGAAGTAGTTGTTTCAATGAATATTTGGAGACAAACTTTTTGCAGAAAGTCGATATTAATTTTAATTCGTTTTTATATTCAATAAAATGTTTTGATTAAAAAACACTTAGAACCTTTCTTCAATACTTTATTTTGTAACCAAATGTACATTTCGGACACGAAGTGTCCATTATCAATGGTTTGATACTAATACTAGTACTAGTAATATTAGTATCAAACCATTGATAATGGACACTTCGTGTCCAAAATGTACATTTGGTTACAAAATAAAGTATTGAAGAAAGGTTCTAAGTGTTTTTTATACAAAGTATAATTATCTTCAAGTAACTCAATCAATCCAAATATCAATAAAATGTGTTCTATTCGTGAAAATGCAAACAGTGTCTTAATAAATAAGACAATTTAATACGATAAATATCCATTAAAACAACTACTTCCCGTGCAAATACACCTCCGGATAATGAATTATACAATGAAATATTTAAAATCTTATTTAATTTGATTTGTTACAACGCTCTATTAAAGTATATGTAACGTTTAGGTTTAATACACTGTTTGCATTTTCACGAATAGTTTTTTCGTAATTTTATATATTATGTTTAAAGTGTGCAAACTATAAGAAGCGTAAGCTTATTTTCTCGAATTCAAATAGTTTTGAATTTGAATTTATCTTGTTTGAAAATGTGTTCACCTAAATAAAAAAAATTTGGACATTTTTTCGAAAATGTATATTCTTATAAAATAAAAATTAAATAGCAGTTAAAGGATGAGGATTTCCGATTATGTAACTCGATTGTTTACAACATTTTAAGTAAAAAACTGTTGAATGAAAATATTTTTTAACAAAATAATAGTTTAACAATTTTTTTAAGTTATAAACATCAAATAAATCAACTAGAGAAGTTAAAGTTGGAAGAAAATTATCAGAGTTAAATTTAGAAAATTAAAATTTAATGTGTTCCCCTAACATAACATTTTCGCATAGAATTATTGAGTTTTGGAATTTAAATCTGAAATAATCATCTAGAAGCTTCAGGAGTATTGAGTTTAGAAAATATTAGTTACGAAAACTAATTAAAATATTCAATAAGTTACAAAATTAAGTAGATACCAGAGCTGGGATGAATCCTCAAAAACATGATTCGAATCACGAATCCGAATCACCTAATATGATTCGAATCACGAATACTCGAATAAAGGATTCGTAAGTGAAAAATATGATTCGAATCAAAGATTCGAATCCTCATTTTTGAATCACGGATACAAATCGTTTAAAAACAAATTTGAATCTATTATTTGCAACCAGTAATATTTTATTCCATCAGTTTCTATTAACAAACATGTTCATTTACCGACTAAATATCTGATTATATAATGATTTTAATTAATGATGATATATGTGTTATTGAACTTCATTTTGAATCTGTGTTTTATACGCGTGGCGCATGAAGTAAAATTTCGAGTTTAGAAAAGCCCCGTGAAAATTTGTCTCGGGTCGCTGCGCGACCCTCGACAAATTTTCTACGCGGGGCTTTTCTAAACTCGAAATTTTACTTCATGCTTAGTCTGGGAGTGGACAACACTCGTTCTTAGATGTTTCAAATTAAAGGATTACTCTAGATTACTAAGTTTATTACCAATTTACAAAGGCTACAGCTCGAAGACCCAATCAAATGGAGACCGAAGGACTACAGGGAATCGAAGTTTATTTACAAGAAAACAAGGAATATCTGAAGGTTTACTGCATGGATAGGAAAGAAAACATCCAATTTTGAAAAAATATCGAAGTTGGGTTGGTTTTCAGTGAGTTTTTAACTTCACTTTAAATCAGTGTTTTATACGCGTGGCGCATGAAGTAAAATTTCGAGTTTAGAAAAGCCCCGTGAAAATTTGTCTCGGGTCGCTGCGCGACCCTCGAAAATTTTCTACGCGGGGCTTTTCTAAACTCGAAATTTTACTTCATGCTTAGTCTGGGAGTGGACCGTCAAGATTTTCTACATGTCGAGATTTTTGATATATCTAGATTTATGTCGATTTATTCACAGTTTGTTATTGTGTTAAATGCAACTTCAATATTAAATAAAAACGGTTTTTTTTTAGGAATAGAATATTCACCCATTAAGAGCCGAACAAATTATAAAGTTAACTCTAAAAGATAATTTTAGGTAAAATTTTGCATCTTTTTCTATGATTTCAATGAATGATTTATTATATTACATACGTCGATTTTTTAAAAGAGTTAAATTTAAAATTCAAACGATTGTTGTCCACTCCCAGACTAAGCATGAAGTAAAATTTCGAGTTTAGAAAAGCCCCGCGTAGAAAATTTGTCGAGGGTCGCGCAGCGACCCGAATTAAAGGTGTCAAATCGTATTTTATAAAAATGTTCGGTGTTATATAAAACTCTCTGTATATTATGAACTGACTAATTTATAAAAACCTGACATATATATGTGATTACGCATATATTGTATATTTTTAATTTACCACCTAGGCTGTATTATATACTATTACTACATGTACATTGACTTGTGAAAATTATATTAATATAATATGTAACACCAACAATATATAAATAAATAAATTTGATTCTGGCAGTTTTAGGAATTCAGCTATTACATAAGGCGTTTTACCTATCATATTCATTCCCACTACCTGTTTCGAACATTTACCTTTCGAATATCTCAGGAAAAGACGACGTGGTGTATCATTATCTTGTGGTCTTAAAGCAATATATCGTCTGATTAGTGATAAGAAATCAATTGCATTATTTTCATCATTAGTAACAGTAAAAGTGCGGCTTCTGTTGGTTTTGCAGATGGTGATTTTCACAATTAGTATTGAATCCTTATCTTCAACATCATCTAACATCATTTTCACCAGTTCATCCCGTCGGCATCCGCCGGCAATACCCAAAATTAATATAACCTTTTTGTCAACAAAAGCGCCATCTTATTGGCCAAGAAAAAAATGTTTTGCGGACCAAAAAAGAAACGTTTCTTTTACAAGAAAAAATACGATATTTAAGAAGTGGATAAAGGTTTCTGCTGTAATAGTTTTTTTTTTCTCGCAACTGTACTAGTGTTATTTTATTAATAAATCCCTAAAATGGTACATTGCTATTTTATTAATAAATCTTTGTTAATTGCAGGTGTCGAGTGAATCCAACTACAATAAATCTGAGTCCAGTTTATTGGTAAGTTATCTTTATTATTTATAACTAGGTTATAGGCCATTTTACAAATGCAGCTCCCCCCTTCGAAACCAGGATAGTATGGTTGACTTTGCCAATTTTTATTTATTAAATAAAACGGTAAATTTAAATGATAGAGATTTGATATCATTGAGAAAAATGGGGATGTGTCTATCATTGCGTAATGTACAATCGACAATCTTATGTATATATAATAATAATAATAATAATAATAATAATAATAATAATAATAATAATAATAATAATAATAATAATAATAATAAACTTTATTTGTAGTCAGATAGGTACATAATATACAATAAAACTATTAGGTATTCTACAAACCTTAAGGCAAGATTCAATTTGAGCATTATTGCTCAACTGGTCTTCCATCTAAACCTTAATGTATGAAAAAACAATTATTGAGTACTATGCTTACGCAAGAACATAAAATATGAATAATATAAAAATAACACAAAGGAATTGTCAACCAAACTAATGAATATATAAACTAAATGCATGCAACAACAACAACAAAAAATAAATGGAATAAGAAAGACAAAAAAATAGGTAAATTAAATATTAGTAATGTGTACACTTATATAATATTGTATCAACAACCACACCTTGCATTACACATTTAAGAGAGATTTATATTTTTTATTAAATTGCCTGATATTAAGTTGTTTCATATCATTAGATACCGAATTATATACACAATAAATTCGAAAGGAAAATGATCGCTCAAAAAGGGTAGTCTTGTGTTTAGGTGGTGATAGGTTACCCTTAAATCGTGTATTTAAGGTATGAACGTCTTCTCGAAATCGTATTTTGTTAAACAGGTACTCTGGAGATTTTGTTACAATGATTTTATGGTAAAACCGAACGGCTTGATAATGCCTCCTTGTTTCCATATTTAGCCATCCCGCGTCCTTAAGCTTGTGCGAGATACGATCAAACTTCCGAATGCCATAAATGAAACGTAAACATGCATTTTGAACATATTGTATTCTATTGGCAGTTAATTTATCAATTGACGAGTTATATAATGTCGAACAAAATGAGAAATGCGAAAGAACAAACGCATTGCAAAGAATGGTTTTAGTTTTAATAGGTAAGCACATTCGATGAGGGTACAGTTTTTTTTAAGTTAATGTAAGCAGAATGTATGTAGTTATTAATTTGTTTCTTGTATCTAAAAGAATTATCTAGAATGACCCCTAAGTTTTTATTACTTTCAGAGTATGCAATTTTTGAACCATTTATACAAATATTTATTTGCGTTTTTATAACATCGCAGTCACTTTTCTTACCAAAAAGTTGGAAAGACATTTTTGCTGGATTTAAATGTAGACATAAAAAAGTTGAGATACTATGAATTTTATCTATAAACCATCTTTATTTACAGAAAAAGCATATACATATATAAATGTAAACAGAAACAATATATATATAAAAAAGATAACAATTCCGTAAAATGGCTATCGACCTGCGGTCTTTCAGCCTATGAATTTGAACCAAGTCAGAATTCACACAAAACTCTGCTTGCTGAAACTCTTTTGGATCAAATGAATAATAAATTTGGCTCTTGTCTGCGTACATATGACCATTTGAATACTGGATAGTGTTTAATACAGTGCTGGTATATATAGAAAATAATAGAGGCCCAAGAATTGATCCTTGGGGAACACCTTGGTTTATGTCTATAAAATTTGACCTATTATTTCCTATCTCTACACATTGTTTCCTACCCCTGAGATAACACCTTAATAGTGATACCGCGGAATGGTCAAGCCCAATATAGCAAAGAATCTTTTCTAAGATATCAAAGTTTACTGTATCGAAGGCCTTACTGTAATCCAGAAGTACTAGTATCGATATTTTTCCTTGATCAGACGCTGTTAGAATATCATCAGTAATCTTAATCAAGGCTGATTCACAACTGTAACCGTTTCTGCAAATTACTCAAAAAGTTTGAGTTTAATTTTTATTTATTAAATAAAATGGTAAATATTAATAATAGAGATTTGATCCATTGAGAAAAATAGGGAAATCTATCATTGTGTAATGTACAATCGCCAATCTTTTATATACAGAGAGTTTCAAGTAACACCGAACATGCCAGAAAATGTTCACTGTAAATTTTCCTATGTTCGATATGTTCTGGGACGCATCAAAGCATTGAGTGCAATGTGATTGGCTACGATTTCCAATGGTAATATAGTCAACCCAATTTACATTCTTCTGGGTGCGATTTCATTGGTTACGATTTTTAGTAGTTCTAATGCAAATTAGGACTAATGAATATTGAGTACATGTAACGTCAAAATAAAATATGTCAATTATTAAAGCTTGTGCGTTTATGATAAAATCTTTAGATATTCCTTTTTTTTAAGTTTAATTTATAGCTTTAAACGAATGTTTTCCACTCCCAGACTAAGCATGAAGTAAAATTTCGAGTTTAGAAAAGCCCCGTGAAAATTTGTCGAGGGTCGCGCAGCGACCCGAGACAAATTTTCTGGGCTTTTCTAAACTCGAAATTTTACTTCATGCGCCACGCGTATAAAACACTAAAATATTGTGAAATGTATGTATATTCGAACTATACTTGAAATCTGTGTTTTATAGGCGTGGCGAATGAAGTAAAATTTCGAGTTTAGAAGAGCCCAGAAAATTTGTCTCGGGTCGCTGCGCGACCCGAGACAAATTTTCACGGGGCTTTTCTAAACTCGAAATTTTACTTCATGCTTAATCTGGGAGTGGAAAACATTCGTTTAAAGCTTTAAATTAAACTTAAAAAAACAGGAATATCTAAAGAGCGACCCGAGACAAATTTTCTGGGCTTTTCTAAACTCGAAATTTTACTTCGTGCGCCACGCCTATAAAACACAGATTTCAAGTATACTTCGAATATACATACATTTCACAATATTTTAGTGTTTTATACGCGTGGCGCATGAAGTAAAATTTCGAGTTTAGAAAAGCCCAGAAAATTTGTCTCGGGTCGCTGCGCGACCCTCGACAAATTTTCACGGGGCTTTTCTAAACTCGAAATTTTACTTCATGCTTAGTCTGGGAGTGGAAAACACTCGTTTAAAGCTTAAAATTGAACTCTTTTAAAAAACAACGAATTTAGGAAAATTTACAGCTTATACATGTTTACCTAAAGAAAAAATTCAATTCATTGTAAGTTACGCATTTAATAAATTAATAAATACACCTACATTATCTTCATTGAGTATTATGTTAACAAATAAATGAAAATTGAAATGTTTTCCAAATGAAGCAGCACACCTAACACCCCAGTGTTGTGCTGGCAGTAGACCTAGATGCGGTACTTGCAAACCTGCCTCGCCACGCTCTTCAAATTTGGAATATTTATATTTTAAACTGCCGAACGGCAGTTTTGTGACGGCATTTTTGCTGGTACACCCAAAGCAACGTACTTGGGGTGGTCCTGATCAAATGGTTTACACAATACGCTGAATCGAAGTTCTTAACAGCATTATTTCTTGAAATGTTCATTGTAATATTGAATAACAGTTTTCAAGTTTAGAAAAGCCTATTTTTCAGATAACTAAATTAGGCTTTTCTAAACTCGAAATTTTACTTCATGCGCGCCACGCATCTAAATTACTGAAATATTTTAAAGTTCAAAATATGTATCTTTAGCATACTGCTTTAATAATATATTGAATAACAGGTGTAAGCGCAAGACTATTATTTTAATATAATGTATATCTAAGATAATAAACGAATATTTATAATAATATATTGAGCCAATAATATATTTTAGTTAAATTCCGAGAAAAGGATATTTGGGAAAATTTATATGAGCAAAACAAGCAAAGTTATGAAAATGCTCTTAGCGACACTGAAAAAATATTGACAAAAGAATATAAAAGAGTTCTAAACGATGGCAAGAGGAGCAGAGAAGTAGTTATATTAATACCTAAACTCATACAGAAATTTATTGACGAATTATTAAAGCAGACGCCTAAATATATCACTGATGAAGAAAATAATTATATTTTTGCAATGCCTGATAGCAGAATACATTTTATTCTTGCCCTAAGAAATTTATGTAAAAAACTAAAAATTCAAAATCCACAGTGCATTACAAGTAATAAATTAAGAAAACAAATTGCAACCATAATGAAAATAATTAATTTATCAAAAAATGAAATCAAACAGTTTGCTAATTTTATGGGTCACACAGAAAAAACTCATAGTGAATTTTACGAGTAAGTACATACACTATATCACCGGATTATTATCCGAATAGGAATTGTTTTAAAATTTAAACTTCCTGACGAAAGTTACTATAATAGCTTTAGATTATATTCTGCTGAATGATAAACCTTAATTCATTGTTTTATGTATTTCTAGGCTGCCCATTGATATTTATCAAACAACAAAAGTTTATAAATTACTTTTAATGATAGAGAAAGGCCCGTTACCATATGAATATAAGGGCAAAGCACTATCTGAAATAGAAATAGACTTAAATGTGGAATATGCCGAGCAAACAACAGCTAGTAGTGGTGGTAACAGCTTTAATAATTTTTTAATGTTTACTTTCCCGTGTGTAATACAAGGGGACAGTTTTTTTTTTCGTGAAATTTTTCAAATCAAAATGTTGATTCAAAATATACGTTTTGTAGTCCCTTAAGTCTATAAAGGCTATTTTTGAAAAATCTTTTTCTGTGTATCTGTCCCTATATACACTTTTTATAGTAGTTCTCTTAGTTTTTGACATTTATAGAAACTGTTTCTATATGAAATAATTATATGCGTTATCTTCCATTTGGTTCTCATTAATCACTTGATGAAACATGTTTTCAATATTGATAATTGAATATAAGTCCCTCCATCATCATAAGTTGAAACTAGTCGGGAAGAATAAACATAATAAAGATACAAATTATGTGACTTCTGATCAATTTTTTTTTTATTTATTTATTTATTTATACGGGAAAACCCCTTTTAACAAAAATAGAGCACTAATAATTCAAACAACAATCAAAATTACATTACATTAAATAATACTATTAATATTATTAATTCGAGCCATTCAAAAAATTAAAACTATTCACAAAATAATAACAATAAAAATCACAAATCTAAAGCATCCTCTTCAGTTTACAATTCTCAATATACAGAGAGTTTTATGTAACACCGAACATACGTCGTACATGTTCCGATGCTCGGTTTATTAAAAGAATTTGATTTGAAGCTTTAAACGAGTGTTTTCCACTCCCAGACTAAGCATGAAGTAAAATTTCGAGTTTAGAAAAGCCTGAAAATTTGGTTTGGTCGCGTAGCGCGAAGCGCGGAGCGGCCAAACCAAATTTTCAGGCTTTTCTAAACTCGAAATTTTACTTCATGCGCCACCGGCACACAACACTGATTTAATGAAAAGTTTAGCAGTGTGTTTTAAACTTCGTAATATGTCAGTGTTTTGTACTGGTGGCGCATGAAGTAAAATTTCGAGTTTAGAAAAGCCTGAACATTTGGTTTGGCCGCTCCGCGCTTCGCGCTACGCGACCAAACCAAATTTTCAGGCTTTTCTAAACTCGAAATTTTACTTCATGCTTAGTCTTAGAGTGGAAAACACTCGTTTAAAGCTTCAAATTAAATTCTTTTAATAAACCGAGCGTCGGAAAATGTACGACGTATGTTCGGTGTTACATAAAACTCTCTGTATGTAGAAGTTGCCGGAGAAAGAACTATGATGGACAGATTACTGTTTTTTTATTTGTTGAAATTTTTATTTAATAATATTTCTTATAATAAAATTATAGTTTTTACTCATTCTACTCCAATTAACACACACATAAAATAATATCAATTATTTAATTTTAAAAATTCATTCAAATATGAAGTAATAGTTGAAATTTTAAATTTATTATTGTAATTTGTTGTTTTCTCTACAAAATAATGATTCATTTAAATGAAATATTTGTGAAGATTTACATTTCCTGATATTAGAAAAATAAATGACTTTATTTTGTTAATAATAATATTTATCTTATGTTCGGTTTCACAAACTTCAAATAAATCTTATTCGCTGATTAAACTTATTTGTCAATTGGAATAGACATTTTCAATGTCATGTGAACTGATTGATTTTTTGACATGTATGTAAAAATTACTAGATTTCAATCGATTAATAGCTTGGTCGATTAAATTGATGGGGGTGAAACCCGGCGCAAGTGTTTAATTTTAATTTATTGTTTCCTTATTTAGATGATTTTCTTGACATTTGTTCAAATATATACCCAATTGAAAAGCTATTTAAATAAAAATTGTTAAGAATCAAGAAATATATTTTTCTTTACTAAGAATTGCGAAAACCGAAAATGTTTTTAAGAAAAGTTGTAAATCTCATTTGTAAAACTACTCACATATCCAATATTTATATACAAAACGTATACTGCCAGACATTATTACCTCACATCGTATCGGCAACACTGTGTGAGGTGAAATCGTTCATTGGATATCTATTTTATATAATATATATAAAATATATGAGGTAACACCGCATTTAGTTTACCCTCCTATATATATAGTTTTAAAACTCAAAAAACTGTTCCCCTCTCTAGATGTGCGGATTCCTGAAGTTCCCCTCATTACGAATATGACTTTATTTTTGCGAAAAAATGTTTCCTTCATGGTCGCCTTTGCAACTTAACAGAGGCGACATGGTACAAAATACCAATATATATATATATATATATACAGGGTGGGCCACGAATAACGCCCATTAAAAGTTTTCGGGATTCCTGACAGAGGAAAAAATTGAAAAAATTCTACATTGCACGGTTGAATGCGACCACCTCATGGAAAATATTTCGACTTTCTATCACTTCCGGTTGTACCGGAAATGGCTACTAACTTTATTATTTTAAATGGAACATCCTATATATTAATTTTTTTTAGATTCCCCGTTCAATTGTCTACCCTCTCATATGAATTTATGTCCACTTAACTCTTACAGTTTTTGAGTTAAAAATTTGTTTGTGAAATATTGACCTCAAATAGACGTTTTGAAAAATGCCTATAACTTTTAGTAGGGACAAGATAGATAGACGAGCGGCATCTTGAATTGTTACTCATAGATCCCTCTAGAATTAAAAAAATTGACATCTGTCAATTTTGAATAGTACAGGAATTATTCAATTGTGCAAGCATTCTGGGAGGAAAGAAATTTCGAAATAACTCAAAAACTATTTGCTCTAGATATAGGGAGACATAATACTTTTATTTTGCAAATTGTCTTGCCAATCACCATATCAGATAAAATATTGGTCATTCCATTTGAAAACATTGAATTATGATGTTTTTAATTGGGCACTGAAATATGGACATTTTTGAAATACCTATTGTCAAAATTGACAGATGTCAATTTTTTTAATTCTAGATGGATCTATGAGTAACAATTCAAGATGCCGCTCGTCTGTCTATCTTGTTCTTACTAGAAGTTATAGGCAATTTTCAAAACGTCTATTTGAGGTGAATATTTGACAAATAAATTTTTAATTCAAAAACTGTAAGAGTTAAGTGGACATAAATTCATATGAGAGGGTAGACAATTGAACGGGGAATCTAAAAAAAAATTAATATATAGGATGTTCTATTTAAAATAACAAAGTTGGTAGCCATTTCCGGTACAACCGGAAGTGATAGAAAGTCGAAATATTTTCCATGAGGTGATCGCATTCAACCGTGCAATGTAGAATTTTTTCAAATTTTTCCTCTGTCAGGAATCCCGAAAACTTTTAATGGGCGTTATTCGTGGCCCACCCTGTATATATATATATATATATATATATATATACACAGGGTGTTCATTTGAAAACTTCCTAACGCGGATTTATGGAAAACCACTGATTAAAAGAAAAAACGCCGAGACACGTCCAAAGATTTCCCAAGGGGGACAACTTTTTAATCAAAAACGACTTCACCCCCTTTTACCCTCTGCCCCCCGGGGTCATCCCCTTAAAAATTTTAAATGACAAGGGGTATCAAGTAATAGCTTGTTTGAAAGGTTTTTCAAAGTGCTTTATTTTGACGTTTAAATTTTTAAAATCGGTCGATTTGTTTACGGAAAAATTAGAAAAATCTTTATTTATCTTAACTTGTTCAGATAGAAAAAAAAACACACGAAAATATCACTTTTTATTTTATTAATTAGTGTTCAAAAACCAACAAAACTTGGCAGCAACCAAATAAAAACCCTAATTTTTTTCATCAATACGGAGATAACATTTATTCTTATACCTGTTTAGTTTGGGTTAGTTGCTATGGAAAAGAAACAATTCCATTTGCTGTCAGTTACCTTTGTGACAAACTTGGGATAGTGAAAATAAATTTATTGATTCATATTTTACTTCCAAAATGGTTTACACACTAGCCGAAAGAGTGGAAATTATTCTAATTTATGGTGCCCAAAATCAATGTGCTCGGCAAACGCCAGACATCCGGACAAGATAACTTCGCATAGGTATGTTTTGGACCTTTTTACTAAATTTACTCAAACTGGATCTGTTGCAAATAAAAAACGGTTCGGCAATGGCTAGACGACGAATTTTCAGAAAATGGATTGGGCGAAGAGGGCCTATAGAATGGCCTGCTAGATCTCCTGACTTGTCGCCATTAGAATTTTTTCTATGAGGCCATTTAAAATCTATTGTGTTCACTCCCCAACCTGAAAGTTTGGATGAACTTCGTCAACGCATCACCGAAAGCTGCCATGATCTCCCACAACATGTTTTTGAAAATGTCCGGTAGGAATTTGAACGCCTATATCATTGTTTGGCCAATAACGGGCAACATTTTGAACACTTAATAAAATAAAAAGTGATATTTTCGTGTGTTTTTTTTTTTCTATCTGAACAAATTAAGATAAATAAAGATTTTTCTAATTTTTCCGTAAACAAATCGACCGATTTTAAAAATTCAAACGTCAAAATAAAGCACTTTGAAAAACCTTTCAAACAAGCTATTACTTGATACCCCTTGTCATTTAAAATTTTTAAGGGGATGACCCCGGGGGGCAGAGGGTAAAAGGGGGTGAAGTCGTTTTTGGTTAAAAAGTTGTACCCCTTGGGAAATCTTTGGACGTGTCTCGGCGTTTTTTCTTTTAATCAGTGGTTTTCCATAAATCCGCGTTGGGAAGTTTTCAAATGAACACCCTGTGTATATATATATATATATATATATATATATATATATATATATATATATATATATATATTGGTATTTTGTACCATGTGTTTTTAAGGGGATGACCCCGGGGGGCAGAGGGTAAAAGGGGGTGAAGTCGTTTTTGATTAAAAAGTTGTCCCCCTTGGGAAATCTTTGGACGTGTCTCGGCGTTTTTTCTTTTAATCAGTGGTTTTCCATAAATCCGCGTTGGGAAGTTTTCAAATGAACACCCTGTATATTGCAAATCACTCTAAAAAGTTTGAGTTGTCCGTTCAATAGTGCGAAAACCAGGGACCGTCTTTCTAGCATAAAGTGTAGGAATATCTTCTATTCTATGAAATACAATAGAAAATAAAAATAAACACCTTATAGGTTTTGCCAATTTTTATGTAATTCAGCCTATTGCGTGTTGCGTGGCGGGGCGAAGCGGGCACTGACATCTGCGGTCTCTGCGGTAAGTTCCAGCACGCGGTGTTAAACGAGTGCCCGCAAATGAGGGAGGGCCAAGACGAGAAAGAGAGAGAGATAGAAACGACCGCCTGCGTTGAAGTTTGAGCGGAGTGAGACGGAACCGAGTGTGCTGTGTTTTGCGTTTCAACATATTATTTGAAATAGGTCTCGCACGGCAGGTGCACAGCGACCTGATGTCTGTTCGACGTGGTGCGTTTTATATTAGAAATCCAATGTTTGTTTACTAAAATTCTGAAATTCTCTTCGTATTTAATATACGAACCCAATACTTTCTAACTTATAAACACTTTGTAAAATATTTAATGTGTTTTTGATATTATGAGCCTTATCATCTTACACTTATTTATTTTTATTATTACACCGTTATTATATACAGTTCCTCGTTGATCTCAGTTGCATGCAAAGTTACAAGAAACAAGCGAATTTGCCTTGGCAGGAAACACGCTCCGCTTCCGGCGGAAAACTGCATACAGCCCGTTCCGCCCCGTCCCGCCACGCCCCGCCGACCCGTCGGCGAGAGCTGTGCGGATAATCGCGGGTAGGGATTCGACTGCGCACGATCGGAGCTCATGCCGGTCGGTTGCGGGCTCAGTTTAAAATAGCATTCAGATCGAAACGCGTTCATTACTCCCCGGTTTAAAATTATTTATATACATTGAACAACACGGTTTAAAAATTTAATATACACAACTTCTAACATTCATAAATACATATAAGATTTAGTTTTTTTGTTCTATATTAGAATTCATTTTAATCAATGAATGCTTCACCGTTTATAAAATATAAATAGACCCAATTTCTAACATTCAATCAAACAAATAGCTCAATTTTCTCATCTGCGGATTTAGTTTTTTCGTTCTATATTAGAATTCATTTTAATCAATGAGCGCTTCACCGTTTAAAAAATATAAATAGACACAATTTCTAACATTCAATCAAACAAATAGCTCAGTTTTCTCATCTGCGGATTTAGTTTTTTTGTTCTATATTAGAATTCATTTTAATCAATGAATGCTTCACCGTTTAAAAAATATAAATAGACACAATTTCTAACATTCAATCAAACAAATAGCTCAGTTTTCTCATCTGCGGATTTAGTTTTTTTGTTCTATATTACAATTCATTTTAATCAATGAATGCTTCACCGTTTAAAAAATATAAATAGACACAATTTCTAACATTCAATCAAACAAATAGCTCAATTTTCTCATCTGCGGACAGATTTAAAATTTATTTTAATCAACTGCAAATAAAAATCAATTTGATCAATTTCTATAATTCATAAAGTATCATGTCAGCTACGTCAATATCAATCGAAGCGATAGTATTCAAATTAAAAACAGGCGTTTACAAACTGGTAGAGAAAAACAATGCCAGATCGGACGTGTGGAAGAATTTCCGTCTAATTTTAACGGACGAAGATGTGGTTTTAGAAAACATCGTCGCTTGTCAGTTTTGCTACAAAATTTTGGTTTATCACGGTCATAAAAGCGGCACTTCTTCTTTGTGGAAACACGTGTGTTCGTCTAAGTTGACTCCCGGCTACCAAAATCGATTCACGCGAGCGCTGAATTCGATTAAAATCAAAAAAACAGATGACAAGTCTAAAAAGCCCAAAAAACCTAAGAAAAACAAGGAGGACGTTAAAGATAAGCAGGACGTTAAAGACAAGCAGGACGTTAAAGACAAGCAAGTAAGTACATAATTGTCATTTTAGGTTTTTAGTACTATTGATATTTATCTCATCTTACAATTAACAGAGTTTTTGAAAACTTTGTTAATTATAAAGATTAATTTATAAAAGAAACATGAGTATTTGCAGAAATACATACACTGTTTATAAATCAACATAAGTCGGCGCAAGCCGACATTTAACCAAAAGTTGCTCAAACTAAATTTATTCTACTTTTATTATTATTTTTGCAAAACTATTCACAAAAAAAAATATTTACTCTATTTTTTCGCTACATCTCGGTAAATATTGATCACCATCACATCTAAGCGTTATATATTTTCAGCTTTACTGTAAATCAGTGGGTTATACACGTGGCGCATGAAGTAAAATTTCGAGTTTAGAAAAGCCCCGTGAAAATTTGTCGAGGGTCGCTGCGCGACCCTCGACAAATTTTCTACGCGGGGCTTTTCTAAACTCGAAATTTTACTTCATGCTTAGTCTGGGAGTGGAAGACAATATTTCCTCCATTTTTTCGCTACATCTCGGTAAATATTGATCACCATCACATCTAAGCGTTATATATTTTTAGCTTTACTGTAAATCAGTGGTTTATACACGTGGCGCATGAAGTAAAATTTCGAGTTTAGAAAAGCCCCGTGAAAATTTGTCTCGGGTCGCTGCGCGACCCTCGACAAATTTTCTACGCGGGGCTTTTCTAAACTCGAAATTTTACTTCATGCTTAGTCTGGGAGTGGAAGACACTCGTTAATTTAAAATACGTTATAACTGTTAAAATGAGTATCGTAACTGTCACAAAGAAAAACAATAACATGGCGATCTCATTATAGTTCTATTCAAACTCGTGTCAAGTTGGCAAAATACACGAGTTTGAATAGAACTATAATGAGATCGCCATGTTATTGTTTTTCTTTGTGACAGTTACGATACTCTTTTTAACAGTTATGATTTATTTATTTATTTATTTATTCCTTTGCCTATCTACCTTTCGGTGTAAGGCTTACATTACTAATTTTTATAGTATTCTCTCCACTTCTTCCTGTCCTTTGTTATTTCATTTATTTCTTCCCACGTGTTCCCTTTTCTTGTTGCCTCTTCTTTTATTACGCTGTTCCATTCTCTTCTTGGTCTTCCTCTTTGTTTTTTTTCCTGTTGCTCGTGTCTCATATATTTTTTTGGTATTTCTTTCTTCGCTCATTCTTCTTATGTGTCCATACCACCTCATTTGTCCTTCCGTGATTTTTTCCTTTATTGGCTTTATTTGTAGGTTTTTCCTATGTGTTTCGTTCCTTATTCTGTCTCTTATTGTTTTGTGTTCGATTTTTCTTAGGAATCTCATCTCCATTGTATTAATTCTTTTTATTTGCTTTCCTGTCATCGTCCATGTTTCACTACTGTATGTTAGCGTTGGTCTAATTACTTTTTTCACTATCTCTGTTTTTGTGTCTCTTGATATTTCCTTTTTACTAAAAAATGTGTTTTTCAACATGTTATAGAGTTTTGCCGTTATTCCTATTTTATCATCAATTTCTTTATCTAGTTTGCCATTACTCTGAATAATGGTTCCTAAATATCTATATTGTTCTACCTGTTCGATTTTTTTACCGTGTATTTTTATTTCGTGTTTCTTTGTTCCTTTGGCAATTATCATTGTTTTTGTCTTTTCATAGTTTATTTTCATGTTTATTTTCGTAAGTTCTTTCTCTATTATTTCCATGTTGTTTTGTAGGTCTTCTTCTGTTTCTGCAATTATTGCCATATCGTCTGCGAAGAGTAGTTCCGCTATTTTTGTGATTTCCAGTTTGTAATATCCAACTTTCAGCATCTTCATTTTTTGTTTTGCTTTTTTCATCGCCGTGTCCAATACTATTGTAAATAGTAGAGCGCTTAGCACACATCCCTGTTTCACTCCTTTCTTAGTTTCGAATTCCTTTGATTCCTCGTTATTTGTTCTTACTATATTTCTGTTATTTTTGTACATGGTTTTAATTACATTTATTATTTCGTTCTCTATTCCTCTTTCTGCTAGTTCTCTCCATATGTCTTCTCTTTTTATCCTGTCAAATGCCTTCTCGAGGTCTACAAAGCATATGTGCATTTCCCTATTTTTCTTTATTAATTTTTCACTTAGTTGCCTAAGTATGAATATTTGGTCTTGTGTACATCTCCCTCTTCTGAATCCGCATTGGCTGTCCTCTATTGTTGTCTCTAGTTTGTCTCTCATTCTTTTTTCTAGTACTCTGGTCATTATTTTGCTTGGTATGCTTGTTAGCGTGATCCCTCTGTAGTTTTCGCATTTTCTTTTATCGCCTTTCTTATGTATTGGTAAAATTATTCCTTTACTCCATTCTCTTGGTGTTTCCCCGCTCATTATTATTTCATTTATTAGTTTTGTTATTTGTGTTATTCCTTCCTTTCCCATGTATTTTATCATTTCCGGGGTTATGTCGTCGATTCCTGCTGCTTTCCCGTTTTTTAGCTTTTTTGTTGCTTCTTTTACTTCTTCTTCTTTAATTTCCTCAAATTTTTCTGTTCGAATTTCCTGTGGCTCTTCTTCCCGTTCTTGTGTTTCGGTATCTTCTTCTTCTTGTTCGGTTAATTCTTTGAAGTATTGTCTCCATCTTTCCATTATCTTGTCTTCATCCGTAATTATTGTTCCATTTTTATCTTTTATGTTCATCATATTGTGTTCTTTTTTCTGTTTTAGTCGTTTTAGTGTTCCATAAAATAGTTTTTGGTTCTGCCTGAAGTTCTCGTTCATTATTTTTCCGAAGTTCGTCCTTGATTGTTGTTTGGCTTCTTTAATTATTCTTTTTGTTTCATTTCTCTTTTCTTTGTATTGTTCGTAGTCTTCGCTTTTTTTAGTTTGTAGGTATCTTTTCCATTTGTCTTTTTTGTCTTTTATCTCCTTTTTGATTTCCTCTGTCCACCAGTTTGTCTTTTTCATTTCCTTGTTTCCTATTTTTGTTGTTCCGCAGCACTCCTCTGCCGCTTCTAGTATATTTCTTCTGAATGTTTCCCATTTTCCTTCTATGTTTGTCCTTATTTCGTTCTTCCTC
The DNA here is from genome assembly GCA_932526585.2 of Philonthus cognatus. Classification (NCBI taxonomy): domain Eukaryota; kingdom Metazoa; phylum Arthropoda; class Insecta; order Coleoptera; family Staphylinidae; genus Philonthus; species Philonthus cognatus. The sequence goes on from OW052248.1 coordinate 53,111,509, forward strand.
AACTTATTTTGTAATATCTCTTGATATTTCTCTTGTATTTGTGCTTCTCTTAATTTGTATGTTTTTATTTTCTCTTTGACTATTGTCCTCCTCTTGCCCAGTTTTTGTATTTCCTTCCATTTCATGTCTATTCGTAATAGGTGGTGGTCGCTTCCTATTTCTGCTTGTCTTTTTACTTTTACGTTCGTTATTTTGTTCCAGTTTTTCCTATTAATTAGGTAGTAGTCTATAATCGATCTTTCGTTTCTGTTTGGTTGCTCCCTTGTGTACTTGTGTATGTTTTTGTGCTTGAATTTTGTATTTGTAATCACGAGGTTGTTTTCAATGCATAGTTGTATTATTCTTTCTCCATTGTTGTTTTTAATTTCTTCTCCTTCTTTTCCCATTATCTCTTCTATTCCGGTATTTTGACATCCTACTCTTCCGTTTAGGTCTCCCATTATCATTATGTGTTCACTTCCTTCATCTATTTCCCGTTGTATGTTTTCAAAGAATTTATCTTTCTCTTCTTTTTTTTCGTCTTCGTTCGGTCCATATGCTACTATTAGGGTCCATGTTTCATCTTCTACTAGTTTCATTTCTAAGGTCATTATTCTTTCGTTTATATGTTTTTCTTTTATTGTGTCTTTTATCCTTTCCGGTTTTATTATAATTCCTACTCCTCCTTTGGCTCTTTCTTTTTCCTCTACTCCTGTCCATATCAACCAGTATCCTCTATGTATTCTTTCTATTCCGTATCCTTTCTTTTTTGTTTCTGTAATTCCTAGTATTTCTATTTTTTGTTTTATCATCTCTTCCACCAGTTCTTCTTCTTTTCCCATGTAGCTTCTTATGTTCCATGTCCCTATTCTTATTTTTTCTTCTCTTTTTGTTTGGTTTTTGTAAGTGTTTTCGTAATTTCTTTTTTTTATTTTGATTTTGTCGTGCTTGTTATATTCGTTTATTAACATCAGTCCACCTCTTAAGTTCTTTTGTAGTTTTGTTGTCTTTTTTCTTGTGCGTTGGCTTAGTTGTTTTTTGTTCTCGTATTTTCCCCTCCCCTTTCCAGTGACATTCCATTCTCCTTTCTGTTCCATTTATATTCCTGACCGTTGATTATTATCTTCTGATATCCTATTTTAATTTTGTTACCTTTTTCGATTTCCTCGTTTGCGATACTCCTTATTTCTCTTTGTATCTGCATTTCATTTTTTGTTAAGTCGTTGTCAATATATATTTTTCTTCCCTTCAGGATACTTTTCGTTTTCATTATTTCTTTCTTATTTTCCCATGTTTTTGTCTGTGCTATGATCATTTCTGTTTCAGTTCCTTTGTTTATTTTAAATGCTGTCTGTATCGTGGCTTTTATTTTCATTTCCTTTTGTATAAATTCTTCAACTTTTCGTTCTACTTCTGTGTCCTCCACTCTGAGGCCCTTTATAACGATATTATTTCTTCTCTTTTCCCTCTCAGTGTTTTCTATTCTGTTCTCAAGATTTTCTATTCTTTGTGCTTTTTCTTTCTGCCATTTTTCCTCTTTTCTCTCTATTTCTTTCCTCATAGCTATAATCTCATTTTTAAGTTCCTCATTGTTATTTTTCATTTCTTTCTTTAATTCTCGCGTCATCTCCTGCATTATTTGCTTTATTTCCTCCATTTCGTTGTTTTTATCTGCTTTGTTTTCCTTTATAATCGTGCTGTGTTGTTTTGCTTCTAGTATTTTTCTTTGCTCCTCTATTCTCCTTTGTTCTGGCGATCTTAGGGTTTTTTTTGTTGTTTTTAAATATGTCTTCCGGGAAGTCCCTTTCTCTTTTGTTGTTCATTTGTATATTTTACAAATCCTACTGTTCTTCTTTTTGATATTTTCTATTTATTGGGTTTTTCCTGTATTTGCTTTATTTTATTTCAATCTGGCAACGCCGGTTATTGTTCATGTCCGTGGGTATTTTTAATAGTTTCGATGTGTTTCGATGTGTGTGTTGATCGTTATCTCGCGCCGCGCTCGCACGCTTATCGGTCCGGGTCGACCCCTCGAAGACCTCTGTGTTTCGTTTTTTGTCTGACTGTTCTTCCAACCTCAATTCGACTAATTATCCTTTTGCGGTACACTACGCGTTTTTCGGTACACTACGCGTTTTTCTAGTCTTAGCCACTTACCCTTCTTCATACGGCTTCTACTCTCTTCACCTTCTGTTGTACACAATTTATATTGCAGTATTTCCACTTAAAACTCACTGTGTGACGGAGCCGATATGTATCGGTTTCACTCGTCGACACTCGTTTAACAGTTATGACGTATTTTAAATTAACGAGTGTCTTCCACTCCCAGACTAAGCATGAAGTAAAATTTCGAGTTTAGAAAAGCCCCGCGTAGAAAATTTGTCGAGGGTCGCGCAGCGACCCGAGACAAATTTTCACGGGGCTTTTCTAAACTCGAAATTTTACTTCATGCGCCACGTGTATAACCCACTGATTTACAGTAAAACTAAAAATATACAACGCTTAGATGTGATGGTGATCAATATTTACCGAGATGTAGCGAGAAAATGGAGGAAATATTTTTTTTTTGTGAATAGTTTTGCTAAAATAATAATAAAAGTAGAATAAATTCAGTTTGAGCAACTTTTCTAAATTGTTGATATTTAAATCATCATATCTTTAACGGGGAAACTGCTTTGATGGACACGTCACCATTTTTTTTAATATTGAATTGAAATAAAACGACTTGATTTGAATAACATTTTTTTTGTAACCAAATTAATTCAGTGTATTTGAATTGAGATGTTTTTTTAAATTTTAAATTAAAATATAACTACTTGATTTATAAAGTAAATAATTATAGGCATACGTTTTACTTTAAATAATATCAAACCAAACTGGATTATTTAATAATGAATCACTTTTAATTATGAGAAGTAGATTTTTTATACAAGATTAATTATTAAAGCGTTCAATTTGAAACTTCTAATGAGTATTTTCACTCCCAGATTAAGCATGAACAAAATTTCGAGTTTAGAAAAACCTAAAAATTTGAATTTGGCGGGGCGCGCGAGCGAAGCGAGTTACGAGAAACAAGTGAATTCAGAGCTGCGCGGGTAGGGATTCGGCTGCGCACGATCGAAGCTCATGCCGGTCGGTTGCGGGCTCAGTCTAAAATAGCATGCAGATCGAAGCACGTCCATTACTCGCCGGCTTAAAATTATTCATATACTTTGAACAACATGGTTTGAAAAATTAATAGAACATTCATTTCGATTTTTTGTTATAATTTAGAATTCATTTTATTCAATTAATACTTCCAGGTATAAAAAATATAGCTAGACACAATTTCTAACATTTATTCAAGCATATTATAGCTCAATTTTCTCGACTGCAGACACTGTGAATAATTTAGAACTTATTTTAATCAACTGCAAATACAATTGAATTTGATCAATCAATACTTCTAGAAAATTACCTATTTCTATACATCATAAAACAGCATGTCAGCTACATCAATATCAAACGAAGCGATCGTATTCAAATTAAAAGCAGGCGTTTACAAATTGGTAGAAAAAAACAATGCTAGATCGGAGGTGTGGAAGAATTTTCGCCTAATTTTGACGGACGAAGATGTGGTTTTGGAAAATATTGTCGCTTGTCAGTTTTGCTATAAAATTTTGGTATACCACGGTCTTAAAAGCCGCACTTCTTCTACTACTTCTTTGTGGAAACACGTGTGTTCGTCTAAGGTAAAAATTAAAAAAATAGATGACAAGTCTAAGAAGCTTAAAAAACCTAAGAAAAACAAGGAGGTCGTTAATGACAAGCAGGACGTTAAAGACAAGCAAGTAAGTACATAATTGTTATTTTAGATTTTGTAATACTTTTGATATTTTAACCTCATCTTACAATTATCAGAGTTTTTGAAAACTTTGTTAATTATAAAGATAACTTATGAAAGAAACATGAGGATTTGCAGAATTACATGCACTTTCTATAAACCAAATAAAATCACAATGAAACATTAAAAGTGCGATTCTTTTGGCAATCTACAACAAGTTAGTCTTACAAAGACTATATCAAACACTCATTGAAACAACTACTTCCCGGGCTAATACCCGGACGGACATTGAATTATACAACAAGTGTTTGCTGTTACATACAGTAACCTACTGCAAATGTAACAATTTGGGTCAAATTATTCAGGCCATCTATAGACGCGTTTCGAGATTTATCTCTCATCAGTATAGCTTTGCCATTCCCTCTAAACAATTTGACACAATCACAATGTATACTTGCTATTTATGTATTAAGAATAAATAACTAAATCAAAGATTGGGGTACAGAGATTTCTTTATTGGTTTTCAAAATACTTTTTTAAAGTTGTAGGTACAAAAAATAATGATGAGTCCATCGTTGCACTTTCTCCTTCATTTAAACTATTGATTGACATACTAAACGTATTTCACTTGTTAATTGGTTAAAGACTATTTTACTTTAAACCAGCGTTTTATACGCGTGGCGCATGAAGTAAAATTTCGAGTTTAGAAAAGCCTAATTTGGCTCGGTCGCTCCGCTTCGCTACGCGCCCGAGCCAAATTTTCAGGCTTTTCTAAACTCGAAATTTTACTTCATGCTTAATCTGGGATTGGAAACACTCATTAGACGGTCAATCGTAAATTTATTTTGCAGTTTTTTTTTTCGTTTTTATTGTAAAATGTATGACTAAAAGCATGATATGCATATTAACCATTTGAAATACAAAAGTTGATATTAATAAAACAAAAACGAATCGCCAAATAAATTGACATCGATCGCAGTTTGTTGCGCTATAGCATATACTTTGGTAATGTTGTTACAGATTTTGAATAAAACTACAAATAAGAAAGATATGAGGTATTTTCGAAAATCGCCCATTTTAGTTTTTTGTCAATAACTTCGAAGTTTAAAAAATCTCTATTGTTTAGATCTAAATAAGCACATAAAACTACATAACTTTGCCCATTTAACGGAATTACTATTATTAATAATAACCAAGTTAAAAGTGCGATTCTTTTCGCAATCTACAACAAGTTAGTGTTACAAAGACTATATCAAACACTCATTGAAACAACTACTTCCCGGGCTAATACCCCGACGGACATTGAATTATACAACAAGTGTTTGCTGTTACATACAGTAACCTACTGCAAATGTAACAATTTGGGTCAAATTATTCAGGCCATCTATAGACGCGTTTCGCGATTTATCTCTCATCAGTATAGCTTTGCCATTCCCTCTAAACAATTTGACACAATCACAATGTATACGAAGGTTGCTATTTATGTATTAAGAATAAATAACTAAATCAAAGATTGGGGTACAGAGATTTCTTTATTGTTTTTCAAAATACTCTCCTTTATGTTCTACACATTTTTGCACTCGATTAAACCAATTGGCATAGCAGTTTTTACACTACAAAGAAGGTATCTCCAAAACATGAGTTTTGAATGCATTGAGGCGTCGAAAAGCGTTGTCCACGTAGTTTGTTTTTCACTTGAGGGAACAAATAGAAATCATTGGGTGCTAAATCAGGGCTGCACATCAGATGGCCCATCAATTCGACGTTTTGAGTGCTCAAATAGCCGGTTGTTTGAGCCGATGTGTGTGAGCTCGCATTATCATGGTGGAGAATGATCCTTCGTGGGCTGTTCGTTATCCTTATTTCACAGACGACTTATATTTATTTATTTATTCATTTCCCAACAGATATTACATCCAATTACAGGGAATAATACAGAAATACACACAAGATTATAAAAAAAAAACAAAACATAAATAACAAAAATAAATGTATTTTTATTCACGAGGCGCAACAGGGATACCGGTGAATCATAGTAAATATTAGCTGAACGATGAATATTATTGTATATCCTTATAATATTATTGATAGGTGAGTTCAGATGTGCTGAAGTATTAGAAGGAGCACACTGAAATGCTAAACTGTAGCGAGCAGAGATACGTGGAACATTTAACATTAGGCGAGCTAAAATGTTGGGATCATCAATGAAGTAACTCAATATTCCCCTTAAAAACAATAATAATATAAATATATATATATATATATATATATATATATATATATATATATAACTTGCTTGAGTTTTTTGGGCTGCTTTCCGATGGGTTCACCACTATCACCAATTGTAGCTAATCTTTACATGGAGTTTTTTGAAGAGAAAGCTTTGAGCAGTTATAATTTAAAACCAAAACTATGGCTAAGATATGTTGATGACACATTAGTGATTTGGCCTCATGGTAGAAACAATGCAGACATGTTTTTAGACCATTTGAATAGTATTCACCCTAACATTCAATTTACCATGGAAATAGAACAAAATGACAAACTTCCGTTTTTAGATATTTTACTTTACAAAACATCAAATGGCAACCTGGGACATTCTGTTTATAAGAAAAAAACTCACACAAATCGATACCTAAACTCCGACTCACATCATCATCCTGCTCAAATTAGTTCAGTAGCCAAAACATTAATTACACGTTCTTTCAAACTCACAGATCAAAACAACATACTTTCGGAAATAAATACACTCAAATTCATTTTGAAATCAAACAAATTCCAAAAAAACACACTAAACAAACTAATTGAGAGGGCCAATACACCAAAACCTATAAACACTATAAAGACAGATTACACGAACACAATAACTCTTCCTTACATAAAAGGAGTTACAGACAAAATTTCGAATATTTTCAGAAAATTTAACATACACACATCGTTCAAACCATATCTTACGATAAAACAACTTTTACGTAGCCCTAAAGACAAAATTTTCCTTGAAAAACAAGGAATATACAAAATTCCCTGTAAAGACTGCCATAAATCATATATCGGCCAAACCAACAGAAGAATTAGCGTCAGACGAGAAGAACATAAATTAGCCATAAAAAATCACGACCAAAATTCCTCATTATTCCAACATAAATTTGATACAGACCATAACATAGATTTTGAAAATACTTCGGTAATTAGTTCTATCCCAAAATTTAAAGAAAGAATCGTACGTGAAGCCATAGAAATAGAAAAACATCCTTTGTGCCTCAATAAACGAGATAATGGCACAAGATTACAAACCACATGGAAACCTTTGATGAATATTATAAAACAACAAAAAAATGACTTGCCTCCAATATCCAACAATTTTCGGAATATTCAGACAAATTCAAGTAATTTCAATAATGCAGATACATCGGACACAAATCAAGAAATTTTAGCACCTTCTACATCGAGTGGACCAATAACACGCAGCAGATCTAGACTACAAGTGGGGTGTTATCACCGCAATTGTTTATATTTGATTAACTTTTAACTCAGTTAATTGTTTATATTTGATTAACTTTTAACTCAGTTAATCAAATATAAACAATTGCGGTGATAACACCCCGGGTTACCCAAGAAACAGTGGAACACAGTGACAATTTCCAATTTTAAAATGTGAATGTGCCGTTTGTTTTCGTTTAAAATTTCACTTCTGCCGTAACCACGCGGTTACGATTTTTTATACACAATAACCTCACTTTTATTTAAATTCAACAACCACCATGAGTATCGATAGGATAATAAAACAAATACAGCGTCAGTTTAACAATAGTTTGTTCAAATAATCACAAATGTAAGCTCAAATTTATTCGCTAATTAATATTTTTTCAAGAATTCGTCATTAACTAACAGTTTAATTCAGATCAGTAATTTTTTGTTTTTTTGCTCATTGTTTTTAGTGTTAACCCTGAGGAAGGGACAAAATGAGTCCCGAAAGCTTGGTATTACAATAAAGTAGATTACACACATCTCTCCTGCCGTATTATTGGTCGAATGCCCTGTTAGGAAATTTTCCGAACTCTGCCTCTAACGTAGTACGACCGTTACTTCTTGTGCTGGTATATATATATATATATATATAATATAAATAATAATTCTGGCAAACAAATGGTTGTGTACCATTCAGATTTGACCCTTCTACAGTTGCCACATGACCATTTATTCCGAAGAAACTGGCCACCATTTGCTTTGAAGTGCTGCGAGCAACAGCAACTTTTGTTGGATATGGCTCATTTTGGAAGACCCATACAGTCGATTGCTGTTTAGTTTCGGGCTCGTAACAATATATCCAAGAATTGTCACCTGTGTAAATGTTATACACTGCATTTGATGCACCGCGATTGTATTTTTAAACGATTTCCATGCACCAATTCACACGAATAATTTTTTGATCGATTGTCAAGTTGTGCGGAATCCAACGCGAACAAATTTTTTTGACGTGCTGTTCATTCAAAATCTTAGGTATGTTTCTTGAATAATTTTCTCACTTATCACTTAGTGAAACATTTTTAAATATTGATAATAAAGGTTTAAATTAAATTACATTTGGTTTGTTTCACAATTTTGTATGTTTGTCATACCAATGCCCAGGGATGCCTCAATCTCACGATAAATCACATGACGATCTTGCATTATTAGTTTGTACACAGCATCAATCCTTTCTTGCACAACGACCGATTTTGGACGATCTTCTTTAAATTCGCCCTCCAGCGAAGTACGGCCACGTTTGAATTCACCAAACCATCGATATGTTATGGCCTTGGATAATGCTTTATCCTCAAAAAGTTATAGTAAGTTGATCGGCACACTACTATTGAGATAATCCACGTCGAAAATTGTAAAAAAATCATCGCACGAAAATGTTCATTTTCAAATCCATTTTTTGATGCAGATAAAAATTTTAATTCACTGGTAACAATAGTAAGTAAATTTATTCTTGCTGTCACCAAAGGTTTACAAACGTCAATACAAATAAGGTATAAAAGTTAAGTTAATACAAACGTGAAAATATAAAATACCAGATACAAAATAAATACTTTACATAATACTACATGTTAAGACCATTTTAAAAAAAATCAATAAAAAGCACCAATTATTTGGTTACAAGATCTGTAAATTTTTGAGTAATACATTCATTAATGCTGAAGAAAGCCTTGGATATTAAATATGCCTTTACACTTTTCCTGAACTTTATATGGGGGAGAGACTTTACAGCCTGTGGTAGATAGTTATATAATTTAGGCCCATAAAAATTATCACCACTCCTAGACTTAGATAGCCGTAATTGTTCTTGATAAATGTGCTCACAACCTCTCGTGCGGTGTTTATGTACTTGATCAGTTTTTTTGTAATACAATACAAAAAGCGTCTTTATGACAAAACGTTTGGATTACATATACTGTCAAAAATGTCAAACTTTGCGATGACGAAGTCACAATACATAAATAGCAATCCTCGTATTTAGAAAAAAAAATAAGGTTGATGTCACTTCCGGATAAATAGGAAGTGTGATTTGTGTCAAAAATACTAGCGGCTAAGAAGAACCTGCAAAATTTGAGCTCAATATAACCTATAGAAGTTATTAGTGTGATCACAAGATACAGTCAAAATCGTTTATAACGATACCGGCTATACTGTATAATCAGATATAACGAACAAAATACGAGATTCATTTCATTAATAATGACAATAAAAAATACTTTATTTCCTTACTTCACTTTTATTTTTATTCATTAGATGTACATTTCGAGTGCAAAGCACTCATTATCAATAACTAATTAGTACTTGATAATGAGTGCTTTGCACTCGAAATGTACATCTAACGAATAAAAATAAAAGTGAAGTAAGGAATAAAAGTGTTTTTTATTGTAATTAAATACTCCACATAACTCAATAAAACAATTAATCATTAATAATGCACAGTTGGTAACACTGCGGAGTGAAGGAGGTTTAGGGCTTGAGGATGAAGCCAGTGCTTGTGTTTTATCGATAGGGTGTTTTGTTTTTTAATGACGCGAGTTAGAAATGGAGCCCGCACCGGCCTCGGGGACTGTTATTATTGAGGATAAAAGATCAAAGTGCTGAAATTTGACATTGAAAGTCAAGTTTTGTTGCATCGAATATTTACTATTGATGAAATGTGGGTTTGAGACTTTAAATCGGAGTTAGAATCACAGTCAAATAAATGAAGAGGTCAATTATCCCCATATCCACACACATTTCGTCGAGCTCAATCTAAGGTCAATCTAATAATAATAATAACAATCTTTATTGTCCAACAGATATACCATAAAAGGACAAATAACAAAAAGTATATACAATTCATAAACATAAATTACAATAATTAATAAGTAATAAGTAAATATGGTTAATAAAATCATTACAAAACATATATTACTATAAATAAAAACAAAATCTTTCCACAGAAAAGCCGTTACAGAAAAATATCATTAGATATAAGATTTGCATTACGGCACATATGCGTAATGGGCGCTCTTAGTAACACATTTGTGTTTACGGTAGGTATAAAAATTGTGGTGTTATGTCGCGATGCAAGACGGGGTACATTGATTTTTACCAAAGATAGTAATTGAGTTGAATCAATATCATTGATGATCTTTGCTTATGATTACCATAAAGTCATCATGATAGACAGAGTTCTATGTGGGTGAGGTGTCACATGAGTATTATATTATGATTTCATTCAAAAACTGAACCGAAAATTGGAGAAAACCGGACCTAAGTTGCTCGAGGAGACTCATTCTCCACAACAACGCATACCCGCACATTGCCAATGTCGTAAATAAAAACCTGTGTGATTACAATTGGGAAGTATTACCTCATCCAACCTACAGTCTTGACATAAGTAAACTAGACTTTTTACAAATGAATCATGATTTTAACTTTGTTTGTATAACTGAGACCGTATTAAGTGCCTATAGTTTCGACAACTTTAACTTCTTATTTTCGAACTCAAAGTGATTTAAACTAACAATTGAACAGGTATATATACTTAAAATTAAGGTCTTGTAATTGCGTTAAAAATAGGGGTATATATTGGTTCAAGCTAGTCGTTGATGACGGGGATTTCCGGATTAGCGCGGGATTTGTGAATTTCCAGACTCCAAGAGGTCCATCTTACGGCCCTTCTCGGTGAAAGGTATAATTGACAGTACATCCTCGTCAACTAGACTTTTACTTATTCCCAAAGTTGAAACAACATATGCGAAGATCTCTATAAGAGCTTTCTGTCGCCGGTACCCGAACCTTTCGTCAGATGAAGCAAGATGGAGTATTATATGGTATTGTAAAACTTCCCAGACGTTAAGGGGAGGGTAGCACTGCATTTCTTGCATTGTTTAATCAATCCCTTACACTTTATTTAAATAAATAAATTAACGACTGATACATATATTATTATCCTAATCATAAGAATTATGTATATTCAAAAAAATATTAGTTATGACTTTAAACAAATAAATAAGGTTAATGCAAAGAATATTGAGTAATTACTTTTATAAAATACCGAAATTTTACAGTGTAGTAGCTATGGGATTGTTACATGTCATGAGTAAATTTGATAAAATTTACATCATGTATAAAGAAGTTATTTGCTTTTAATTACAAAAATTATATTGTTTTTCACCGTTTTGCCACCTTTTTCTAATTTATTTTTATAACAGATTGTTCATTTTTTGTAGTAGCATAAACACAATAATTACACTTTAATTGAGGCCAATTTTATCGCAATCCGTTAATAAATAGCTGAGATTCTTTGCATAATAATAAGCAATTTTATTAAAAGATGTTTCTGTGTTGGCGTTTATACGGTCGTCATATAACGGTCACTTGCCCGAAGGACCGAAGATTTATTTGAGGCCATAAATGAGATGGATCGGCTGGCCCTTAGTTGAGCTGTATAATGGTTTTTATTTTCTTAAATAACTAACGAATTTCATCATCGACGAGAACCGAATGCTTATTAAAATATATTCTTGTCTAACGGTTTATAAAATGGACAGTTCAGTTTTACCATTTAAAATGAATCATTTTCAATGCTTACTATTTAATTTTATTTAACTCCCTGTTTTATAAACAGTTAAGTAAGAATCCAATTTAATGTATAGAACAGGCCATACATACACACAGGGTGTTTCAGCGAAGAGGGGAAGCTTGATTTTTCATAACAATAATTTTATGTTGTGAAGTAGATAAATTTATGCAACTTGTATCTGAAACATTTTTCGTATATTTAATATTAACGGAAATGTCGAGCTTTCCGTCCTCGCTAAAATAGTATGTATATGTATGTATGCTTATAAACAAAAAGCAACGAAAGGTAAGCATTAAATAACAGCAAATGATCGAATACAATTAATTTATTATCTAATAATTATAAGCATATGTTATGTTATGTTATGGGGTCGGTGGGTCGTGTGGCCTCTGGGCCTTTCGAAGTTACCTCGACCTAAAAGATCTTTTGTAATCTTTATAAGCATAACGTTGGGTACATAGTGGGTACTTTGGGTACATAGTACATTGTAACAATATAAAATAATACAATAAAATTTTAAAAAAACATACAGTTAGTATACTAAACAATATAATATCAGAATAATGACTAATACACTAAAATTAATATTATATTAAGCCCAGATCTAATTAACAAAATATTGTCTGACATCACATCTAACGCTATTGGTTCGGATTGTCTATCCATACACATGCTGAAGATCTGTTGTCCTTATATACTTCCATACATTACCCACATTGTTAACTGCTGTTTAGAACAATCAGTCTTTCCCTATGCTTGGAAAATAGCCACCGTTAACCTTATTCCGAAAATACATAATCCATGTGAGATTGGTGATCTCAGACCTATCAGCATACTTCCCGTACTTTCTAAAGTCCTCGAACAAGTCATGAAACAACAACTTTCCAGCTTCATTGAAACTAACAATATACTTCCAGCAAATCAATCAGGATTTAGAACCAACTATAGCTGCGCCACATCACTGTTAAATGTCACTGATGATATAATCTCTGCTACAGACACTGGCAAGTTAACTTGTCTAATTTTAGTAGATTATAGTAAAGCGTTTGACACTATTAACCACAAATTATTACTTGCCATACTAAAATATATAGGGCTCAGTGCAGATGCACTAGTTTTGTTAGAGGACTTTCTGTGCAACAGGAAACAACTTGTCAAAATTGGTGAATTGAGATCTGACTATGCCACTCCTGTAGCTGGTGTACCGCAGGGCTCAATTTTGGGACCAACTTTGTTTTCGATATATACATCATCTTTGTCAAAAAGCCTCGAACATTGTACTTGTAATCTGTATGCTGACGATACTCAGTTATTATATTCTTTCAAATTAGAAGACATTGAAACCGCCAGCAATAATATAAATAAAGACCTGTCAAATCTGATGTATATATCGAGCAAACACTCCCTTAAAATAAACCCTAAGAAAACTACCGCAATAGTGTTTGGTCCTAAAAACAAACGCGAGGTCGCTAAATCCCTACTTAAAATAAAATTAGATGGATCTGATATATCCTTCACGAACTCCATACGGAATCTAGGTCTAATTATTGACGAGGAATTACGCTTCAAGTCACACATTAGTAAATGCATCTCTAGAGCCTACGCTAATCTCAGAATGATTTATGCAAACAAAAATATTTTAAGTATTCACACAAAAAAAATATTATGTGATACCTTGGTGTTAAGTCACTTTAACTTTTCTGACACCGTGTATAATACATGCCTAGATAAAGTAACTTCTGATCGAATACAGAAGATACAAAATTCATGCATTCGTTTAATTTTTGGAATCCGAAAGTTTGATCATATCTCAGAAAAATTTAACGAGATAAATTGGATAAAGATGGCTGATAGGAGAGCAGTACATTCAGCAGTTTTTTATTTTAAAATAATAAATTTACGCACTCCACCTTACCTATACAGTAGAATTGTATTCCGCACCGATGTCCATAACATCAATGTTAGATTTCGGGGTTTAATATCACCTCCACAACATAAAACCGCATTTTTTAAAAGGTCATTTTCATACAACATTTACAAAACGTTTAATAAAATTCCGGAACACCTGAAATCTCTCAGCTTAAATAATTTTAAAACAAATGTGCGTATCCTAATCTTACGTGGTGAACTCTGAAGTTACTAAAGTTGCAAGTCTCAAATTTTATTTTGTCTAATAATAAATAGTCGCTAAACATAGAATTAATTATTAAGTTTGGAAGTAGTAGGTTAAGTGGAAGAGCAGTAACAGGCTTAGGCCTGCCTGAACTTCGCCTACGCGAAATGTATAAAAGATAATTGTAAACATTGTATTTCTTTAAATTAAATAAAGACATTATAATAATAAATAATAATAATAATATTTAGAGGAAATTGTACAATTAGATTTTCAAAATTGAATGAAAGTGATTTCATTTTTTATCGTAACACCTAGTTTTCATTCTTCTTTGAATGCGAGAGTTTACTAACTCTGGAAGAGCATGTTCTCTCCAAAAAAATATTTAATTTATGTATCATTTCAGTGCAAAAAGTTTCATCTTTTTTAATTACAATAATTTCAATGTCAACATCAGTGAACAAAACTAAATAACATCTATGTTTATTACAAATATTTAATTGTCTTTGTATTTGATACATATAAGAATGAGTATTTTTCAAAAAACATGTGCTTCTGTATCTTGATTGCATCTCTTATTTTTAGGGTTTTAACTGAATATAAACATTTAATTTCAATTATTGTGTCCTTATCAATTATCCCATCAGGGCTGGCTCCGAGATATGGATATTGAGGCGATATAAATAATCCGCATTCTCTCACTTTCATATTTATACGATCCTTAAATAAAATCTCTGCTTTGTTTTCGTTTTCGATCCCATAATTAATTGCTCTCGTTTGCAAAAAATAATTCTTTTAAAATTCCATCTGTTGGTGTATTTGCTCGTCTTCGGCATATTCTACCAAATGTGGAAGCTGTTAATATATTTTTACGGTACTAAAACCATTTTAAACAGTTTCGTTGTTCCCTTGTAGTTTCCTCAACAATTTTTGTATCGATGGAATTTATACTTTCAATAAATTTTAATTTTGCTATTTCGAAATCGGTTGGATTCATATCAGGTTCAGCGGCGTCAGGTCCATAGTTACTGTCGTCAGTGGTTTTATATTTTTTTTAATAATATTTCTTATATAATTTTAATTTTCTGTCACGTCGATCACAAAACTTGTTTAAATATTTTTTATTTTCATTGCCTGATGATTTATGAAACATATAACCATTATTGAAGCAAATGTAGCACCGATACATCTGTTTTGATAACTGCCCCTTAAAATTAAATTGGTTCGTTTCCCACCTGTGAATTTGCTTACCATTGACATATAACACCGAACATTTTCATAAAATACGATTTGACACCTTTTATTTTTTGGTTATGTGTAAATTGGGCTGCCTATATGACCATTACAAATTGTAGCTAATCAATTTCAATTAATGCCTCAACTTGTACATACAGGGAGTTTTTCTTTCAAATATACATGTCCCAATTTCGGCGTATATGCCGTAAATCTTTAGATAATCGTTGTTTTTTTAAAAGGAGTTTAATTTGAAACTTGAAATGAGTGTGTTCCACTCCCAGACTAAGCATGAAGTAAAATTTCGAGTTTAGAAAATCCTGAAAATTTGGTTTGGACGCGTAGCGCGAAGCGCGGAGCGGCCAAACCAAATTTTCAGGCTTTTCTAAACTCGAAATTTTACTTCATGCGCCACTGGTACAAACAATGACATTACGAAGTTTAAAACACACCGCTGAACTTTACATTGAATCAGTGTTTTGTGCCGGTGGCGCATGAAGTAAAATTAATTTAAAATTATCAGGCTTTTCTAAACTCAAAATTTTACTTCATGCTTAGCCTGGGAGTGGAAAACACTCGTTTAAATATTTCTTGAATAATTTTCTCACTTATCACTTGGTGAAACATTTTTAAATATTGATGTACATTCAGTTTTTGAATGAAATCATAATATAATACTCATGTGACAATACTCGTTTAAAGGTTCAAATTGTATTCTTTTAATAAACCGAGCCTGGTAAAATGTACAACGTCTGCATATGTATACTTAATAGAAAAATTCTCGTTGTGAATATGTTCGGTGTTACATAAAACTCTCTGTATATCATTCTGCTAAATTTGTGGTTACATTTCCAACTAATCTATCAGATTTGGTACCTACCCGCTCCACAGTCTTTACAATTTCAACCCATAAAGGTGATGATATCAAGATATTATAGTTATTGGTTGAATTTTTTGTGCATGCTTTTATACATTTTGAGTTATTTTCAAATATATGAAAGAGTGCAGCTTCTAAAGTTTTTTAATTTGAATTGGTGTTTTTTCTTTAGCAATTATCCCCCTCACATGATTTTTTAATGAAGCTAATTTATTATTAAGTATTTTTCGTGAAGTTACATCATAAGAAGTGTTTTTTGTTAATTTAAATAAACAAGATGTAAACGCTCTTGTTATGGATTTTTTTCTGGAACTTCTCATTTCATAAATACCGAATTTATTCCAGTTAAGGTTTCCACCCTGTATTTTTTTCCAATTAAATAGAAATAATTGATATCTGTTTAAATACCGCTATGGGGAGAGCTGCTCGAAACGAGCGCCGTTTTTTTATAAAAATCACTAGCTGAATATTTATTTTTACTAACGAAACAACCGAATTGATTGTATAAAGGTAAGATTCAAAAATACGAATATTATTGAGAATCGATGTTCTACAAAATGCTGATAATGCTGTAAAACGCGAAACTAGTCGAGTAAATAGTAAAGTAAAAAATTGTGAAACAAACCAAGTGTAATTTAATTTAAACCTTCATTATCAATATGTTCTACAAAAGTTTACTACTCGTAATTTAAAATTGTTCAACTTGTGGGATACTGGAAGAGAGAGATTAAATTGAAATTCCAATAGAAAAACCAGCTAAACCTGGATTAGTATCGGTTCGAAGAAAATATACCAAAGAGATTACTTTTGCTCTCCAGAGAAAGCAGGTATAAATAATTAGCATATTCTGCGAGCTGAAGAAGAAACGATTAAGCGACTTTGTCGCACCTGCGGGGGTTGGAGCGCAGAATTACTCTCCTGCAGATTCGGTAGCTACAAGGTTGTAAAATGATTATAATTTTATTAAGGGTATTAAAGTTCATTGCCCAAAGAAAACAGGTACGGCTAACGCAAAGATTAAGAAATACATTATTGGGGGCATTGATTAAATAATATATAAGATAAGAAACGCAATGCATTAAAAACATGACCCCAAAAATTGTCCAGCTTTGGCGTCGACACCAAGTAGGCGGTCAACTGAACTACACTATTTAAAATCTTACAGATATCTAGTTTGTGTAGAAGTTGAAGACCGCGAGATATTATGCGCTCCTGATACTCTCCTCGAGCGGAGCGGTTAGCAAGTAGGTGCGGTCGTCCCGGGAAAGTGAGGGGGTTAGATCATTGGTTTTGGCTGATGAGTGTGCGTGAACAAGCAGACGGCCGGCGATTCTTTTAATAGTTTTCAAAATGAATGTAAAACGTAATAATTGCGTTTATATTAATTGTCATATAAACAGACACAAAAATCCAGAAATATCATTCTTTAAATTTCCAAATAAAGATGAAAGTAGACAAAAAATATGGATTGAGAATAGCGGTAATATAAACTTATTACAGTTAAAAAACAATAAACTGCATACGAGTGTTATATGCGAAAAACATTTCGCTTCAAAATATATCATGAAAAATGGTGCTAGGAAAAATGTTTCTAAGACAGCTGTACCGTTTGACTTCCGCGAAATCCCTTCAACTTCAGAAGGAAACGTATTTAAATTGAAGTTGCCAATAAAAAAGTGCTATGGAAAATTACCAATAAACGAAAATGAAGTTTCTACTGTGGAGATGGTGAGTTTTTAATATTCAGGACCGGCGTGTGCGGGACAAAATAGACGTAAGAAAAAAAAAAAAGGGGGGGGGGGTGGTTTACCGCTTGTAGTGCCCAAAACATATTTATTAATAGGCTTAATTAATGACAGGGATTCGCGAAAAAAAATCTTAAGGTGTCCGTTTTTAGAGCTGCTCTATGGGTGATCGCAGTGACGGATCCAGAGAGCAATTTACGGGGGGAGGGGTATTGACAATTATCTGTTGTATTGTTTCAAAATATACAGGGTGCCCGTTTTTCGAGCTGCACTATCTCGCTTATTTGAAGAGATAGAGAATCGGTTAAATGGAGGCAAAGTTGCGTATTTTAGTGCATACTAATAATTTGCTTTCACATTTCATATATCTTTAATTGTTTCGATGTAATTTGAAAAATAAAGAAATTTTCGATATTTCAAAATTGATCTTATCTGTCAGTTGTAATTTTTTCCAAAATTTCTAAAAACATTCTTATAGCCCGATTTATGAACTTACCTCATAAACAAATTAAATCTGCAAACGATTCGTTTTTGTTTTTCCAAACACGACTTTTGTTTTTGTTATGGGCGCATATAGAGATATGCATATCATTGAACAGCATTTTTTACGCTGATTTCAATGATGAGCTACATGTTGACTTTTGCAAAATGTATTGTTTTTATATGTAACCATTGAAACAATTGAGCAATGTCCACAAAAAGTATTTGTTTGTATAAGAAAATGTAGCCAATTATTAGTAGACTTCCGTGTAAATAGCATTTCAACTACTCCATAGCAACTTGATATTTTTTGGTTGACATCACAGTTATCTGACACTTAAAAACATGGAATATCTGTGAATATGATTTCATTGCAAACCTTTGTTTAAATTCAAAATAATTGTAAAGTTTTTTGGCAATTTAAATACTTTTCTTAAATTATTGAATAAATTACCAAGTCATTCAGCTTAATGCGCTTTAAAAATAATGTAATAAGACCGGTACTGTCAAATAATTAGGGGAGCCAATACACATTTCAAATTTGACATGTAAATCCCTATGGTCCGAAATATTTAGAATACAATCCAATTCAAGAATAATCCTACTTAATCCTACTATTATGGATTCCAGGATTATGGCGAACTAGGACGAAGTCAAAGTATTGGAAAAAAGGGATTAGTTTTTATGATTAGGGGGCTATTAAAAAAATGGAAACAGCCCATCTCTTATTATATTGCGGAACGCCCAGTTCCAGGAAATATTTTAAAAGATTTAGTCCTTTTTAATATTAAGTGTATGTCCATTGGACTTAGAGTAAAATCAATTGTATGTGATCAGGGCTCTAACAATAGACGTGCTTATAATTTATTAAATATTTCAAAACAAAATCCTTTTTTTAACTATGAGGAAAATAAAATATTTGCCCTTTATGACGCCCCACACCTATTTAAATCTATAAGAAATAATTTAGCTTCAACAGACATATTTGTGGATGATTTGCGTGTGTCGTGAAATGACATAGTACATGTTTATAATATAAATAAACAATTTCAATTATCATCATGTTTAACAAAAATTACAAACAGGCACATATATCCAATAACTTTTGACAAAATGTCTGTAAAACTTGCAGTTCAAGTACTAAGTAGGAGGATGTCTACAGCGATCGAAACTGCTGTAAATACAGGTGACCTTAAGTCTTTAATCGGAAACAATACAGCAAGCTTTTTAAAAATTATTAACGATCTTTTTAATTCGTTAAATAGCCGCACGCTATATGATCAAAATCCATATAAGAATGGATTATCAGATGAAAATAAAGTCGTGTTAGAGACATTAAGAAACGGATTGGTTTATTTAAATAAAATTAAAGTTTATTCTAAAAGTATGACTGAACGAAAGAATGTTTATTGCTTTGAGGGCTTGGCACATACAATTACAGGAATATACAATTATTCGACGACATTAAGAAAAGTGGGCATACATTTTTGTTAACTAATCGTCTTTAGCAAGAGCCACTTGAAAATTTGTTTTCGGTCCTAAGGAATCGAGGTGGCTATAATAGCAACCACACGGTTCAGGGTTTTCGACAGGCATTACAACAATCAATGGAAATAAGAATGCTGGAGACTATTAGCGACAATTCAAATTGCGAGTTAAATGATGATAAACAATTATTTAATTTATCTAAAGAAAAGACAGGTACATTTGATAATACATTAAAGTTAAATTGTTTTTATCGTGGGCCATAGGATTTTACATGCTAAAAATGATACCTTGTGTTAATGTATTTTATCATATAATTTTGAAGCAAATTTTTATTGTTAATAATAAATGCATTATTTTTCTTCACGGTGCGCTTTATTAGACTTAAAATCTGTGTTTTGTACGCGTGGCGCATAAAGTAAAATTTCGAGTTTAGAAAAGCCCAGAAAATTTGTCTCGGGTCGCTGCGCGACCCTCGACAAATTTTCACGGGGCTTTTCTAAACTCGAAATTTTACTTCATGCTTAGTCTGGGAGTGGAAAACACTCGTCTAAAGCTTCAAATTAAACTCTTTTAAAAATCAACGAATGTCAGAAAATTTACAGATAAAATAATTAAGAGAAAGTAATGTCATTTTATAAAAATAATGCCATACCAAAGAATTGATACAACAATTACTGGGCTTTTCTAAACTCGAAATTTTACTTCATGCGCCACGCGTATAAAACACTATAATATTGTCAAATTTATGTATATTCGTAATTCACTGAAAATCTGTGTTTTATACGCGTGGCGCATAAAGTAAAATTTCGAGTTTAGAAAAGCCCAGAAAATTTGTCTCGGGTCGTTGCGCGACCGTCGACAAATTTTCACGGGGCTTTTCTAAACTCGAAATTTTACTTCATGCTTAGTCTGGGAGTGGAAAACACTCGTCTAAAGCTTCAAATTAAACTCTTTTAAAAATCAACGAATGTCAGAAAATTTACAGCTAAAATAATTAAGAAAAAGTAATGTGATTTTATAAAAATAATGACATACCAAGGAATTGATGCAACAATTACGGGTATTCTTTGTTTTTTTTTAAGTTCAATTTAAAGCTTCAAACAAGTGTTTTCCACTCCCAGACTGAGCATGAAGTAAAATTTCGAGTTTAGAAAAGCCCCGTGAAAATTTGTCGAGGGTCGCGCAGCGACCCGAGACAAATTTTCTGGGCTTTTCTAAACTCGAAATTTTACTTCATGCGCCACGCGTACAAAACACAGATTTTAAGTGAATTACGAATATACATAAATTTGACAATATTATAGTGTTTTATACGCGTGGCGCATGAAGTAAAATTTCGAGTTTAGAAAAGCCCAGAAAATTTGTCTCGGGTCGCTGCGCGACCCTCGACACATAAATATCAAATATATGTATATTCCTATCAAAACCATCCCAAGTCGGACAAAAGATAACGCTACGCGCTGGCTGAAAACAAATAGACCTGCTAATATCGGGTTGACATTGACATCAAAAATGTGGTTGGTGTTCATAATGGATGCTCGCTGAGTGCTCGGTCTCTTTCCCCTTACCCTCCAACATTTTAGGAAAGAGATAGAAATCTGAAAATTTTAGATATTTTCGTGTCGTCGCGCTGACGGCCGGGAAGCGTTGAAAATACAATGTTTACTAGTTCAGTAGACTAACTCCCGAGAGGAAACAAACACTATCAAACTCTCAGCATTTGCGTCAAAGTAGGGGTACTTATTTCATTACGATTTATGCACCGGAAGTCACTCCAATTTGCTGAAGAAGTAGAAGCACATTTAAACACAACTGTTCACTGCGATGCATATACAAATATCGTAAAGGACGGGATTTAAATTTTAGAGAAGACCTAGAAATTCATAAGGCCATAAAACGGGGAAAAAATGTTGTAAATGAGTGCGAAGACATCGGGCACTCCCCCATCCTCACTGCCATTACTAACTGATTTTGTATATAACTCTGTAAAAATATATTTTCTGTACATTATTCCTTGAGAATGACGATAAGTCGAAACTAGTTGGATAATAAAGAAATTCGTGAAACAAACCAAGTGCCTTTAATTCAAATTCAAATATTAGAATGAGCGTTTCAACCAGTGTAGGGCGGCCAAATCCCACGCTATGCCACTGCATGTATTTTTTTTTTAATTTCCTAACACCCCTTGGTAAAAATCTTGACTACGCCCATGCTTTTAAATGATGTAGATTAGAATCCAAGATTCCAATTTCCATAAAACATTTCTCAATAGAATCGCCATAATTTATTATCATCAAGACGCAATCTATCCATTTGAAAGCGCCAGCTTGAGAATCCATTTAGAAAACTCTTCTAAAACCTGAACGCAAAAAAAAGAAAGAGAAAAACCTCTGACCTCGAACTGTGGATATAATAAGAAAGGAAGTCAGTTTCGAGCGCTGTAGTCAGCATAACACGCTAACCAAATAGAGCGAGACGGCGCTATAACATAACACTCCGTCTACCTACCACGACCTTCTGAAAAGCAACGGATCAATAATGGCCTGAACAGCAGCATAGAACACATAGCATGTTCACGCTATGCTATGTAGCGTGCGCTATGCTATGCTCCGCACAGCGAGCCGGGCGCCCCCCGCCCGCTCGCCCACCTGGGGGACTATTACTAAGGCTAGCACTAACCATAATTTAGCCTGAGAGCATTACCACACGAAACGAGGACGTTGGGAAAGCAGTTTCGATGTTGCACGCTGAGAACATTGCCGAACAGAATTGAACAAGGATGACGAGTTTCGCGTTGGATTGCTGAATAAACATTCACTACCATGCTATATTTACACATTCATTATATTCTGATAGTCTGTTCATCAAACGAGGTCACTTAAAAAAAATGACTTGCTTGAACCTTCTAGAAGCGTTTTAATGTATTTTATGCGAACAAATGAAAAGTTTAATACCGCTAGAATTGACATTGCTTGTGCTACATTGTTTCATGTTAATAAATACTTATTTAAAAATAAATAGCGTTTGAGTACATATAAATTTGCATTATTGAATGACTCGTATTTTGTTACTTCATCACATATGATGATTTTGATTAAAAATAATATACTTTTAATCAAAGTATAATTATCTTCAAGTAACTCAATCAATCCAAACATATGATGATGATTTAATCAGAGTTAATTGAGTATCTTGAGTTTGTGCATATCTAGCTTATAATTTTTTTTTTAAATTTGATTAAAAGTAAATTGAAGTAACTACAGGGAGGGGCAGAAAAAGCTATCCGATTTCAAATCCCTTTTTCTCCGAAGAGGGAACAGGTAGAGTAGTGGGGTAAAAACCGTTAGAAAGCCGGTTTTATGCCATTTGTCATTAGTCAACATGGCTTGGTCTGGTGAACATCGTGCCTTTGTTATTGAGCGGTTTATCGAAAACGGCGGTTCGATAATTGCTACACAACGTGCTTTTCGAATTCATTTCGGACTCGGGCGTCATGATTCTGTTCCACATCACGCTACGATTAAAGTGTGGGTGTCAAATTTTCAACAGACGGGTTCAGCATTGAAAAAGAAGTCGCCTGGACGTCCCAGGACAGCAACAGGACCTGAAAACGTGGCCAATGTGAGAGCCGCGATTAAACGTTCCCCGCTTCGTTCGGCATATGTTTGTATATTTACTTATTCATTATATTCTGATAGTCTGTTCACCAAACGAGGTCACTTTAAAAAAAAAAAATGACTAGCTTGAACCCTCTATAGTCTGTTTAAAAACTAGAAGGAGTAAGTGCCAAAGCCCAATTTACACTATAAAAAGTTACCAAATATATCACTAGATAAATTTGGCGGTAATTTTAAATAATTTCATAATTACTCTTTAAATAAAATCAAATATCCAATTTGTACTTCTTAATTGTGGTTAAGTATTTTCTTTTCCATTGTACGATATCGTCAGTTTAATTAAAATGCTTATACGGCATCTCGCCATATATCTATGAAATAAAACTCTATCTATCAAAGCTGGGACGAATCTTCGTAAAAAGAATTCGTATCACGAATCCGAATCACCTAATATGATTCGAATCACGACTACTCGACTAAAGGATTCGTAAGAGATAAATATGATGCGAATCCTGTTTTTTCGAATCACGAATACAAATCCTTTAAGAATAAATTTTCGTATATTATTTTTTTGCAACTATTAATATATAAATATCGTTACCAGTTGTTTTGACAAAAATATTGAAAACCTAATTATTTATTATTACCACTGAACATCGTTGATAACAGACTAAATATCTGACTCCCTGTTATTCTAATTAAAGATGTATTTATGTGTTTCTGAACTTCACTTCAAATCAGTGTTTTGTACGCGTGGCGCATGAAGTAAAATTTCGAGTTTAGAAAAGCCCGAAAATTTGTCTCGGGTCGCTGCGCGACCCTCGACAAATTTTCAAGGGGCTTTTCTAAACTCGAAATTTTACTTCATGCTTAGCCTGGGAGTGGAAACACTCGTTCAAAAGTTCAAATTGAACTCTATTATAAAATCGACTAATGCCTGAAATTTACGTAAATAAAAAATTCACTGAATATCATTCAAACCGGAAAAGTCAGAGAAAAATCATGGAATTATATTCAAATTGATATATATCTAGCTTATCGTTTTTTTAAAATTTGATTAAAAGTAAATTGAAGTAACTATAATTTATTTAACGATAAGGTAAAATGTTATTAGTTGTTTTAGGTTATCTTTAGATATACTTTATAGGAAACTGATATTTTTTGAAAATATTAAAAAAAAATTGTTTTATTTTGTCCACTGTTCACTGTGGAGGCTTCTACTTTATTATACATCATTATTTACACAAATAAGACAATTAACTTTGTATAACTGAGGATTTTATTGTGACTATAGTTTCGACAACTTTAACTTGTCATTATCAAACATAAAGTTTAACTTGTCATTATCAAACATAAAGTTACTTTATGTTTGATAATGACAAGTTAAAGTTGTCGAAACTATAGTCACAATAAAATCCTCAGTTATACAAAGTTAATTGTCTTATTTGTGTAAATAATGATGTATAATGAATCCTCAGTTATACAAACAAAGTTAATTGTCTTATTTGTGTGTTTTATTTTGCTTTTTAAAAGTAGGTTCGTGCTCAGAGCAGGGTCGCCAAATTAGTGATTTTGTCACCAAATCTGGTGGTTTCAACTTTCAGATTCAGACAAATTATTTGTGATTCAGACACGGGTGTGAAGTTAGCAATAGATCCAGCAATAGATTTTAAAAAATTCATATCTCGGAAAAAATAAAAGCAAATTAAATGACATTTGAAGATATATACTTCAAATAGCCTAAATTATTACCCCGAAAATATAAAACCCTTAACTTTTACCCTTCATATTTTTTCACCCCTTCCAAAAATATGTTATGATTTTTTTTTAATTTGGCAATATTTCATAAAGTTACTTTTTAGCTCAAAACATCTCTATAATACCTTCTTTTGATAAGTGAAATCAAAAAAACGTTTCGACACCCCGTTGGCCACTAAACTATTGTTTTACCCTAAGATTTCAAAAATTAATATCTCAGAGAAAAAAAATACAAATCGAATAAAATTTAAAATATAATATAAGAGATGTCTAAGTTATCACCCAAAAAAAAATTGACCCATAATTTTTACCTATAATATTTTTTCACCCCTTCCAAAAACGTAATCAATTTTTTTCTACTTTTTTAATACGGTAAATACTTTGTTCACTGCTCTCTTGATGAAACGAAATTGTAATATTAGGTAAATTAAAACACTTGTTTGGTTTCATATTTGTATATTCAGTTTCCTGACACGTGTTTCGGTCAATAACGACC
Organism: Philonthus cognatus; assembly: GCA_932526585.2. Lineage (NCBI taxonomy): Eukaryota > Metazoa > Arthropoda > Insecta > Coleoptera > Staphylinidae > Philonthus > Philonthus cognatus. Next base: position 53,137,210 of record OW052248.1, read on the forward strand.
ATTCTCAAAGGGATTACAAGAATAACTTATTCTTGTAATCCCTTTGAGAATGGTCGTTATTGACCGAAACACGTGTCAGGAAACTGAATATACAAATATGAAACCAAACAAGTGTTTTAATTTACCTAATATTTTTCTACTTTGGCAATGTTTCATAAAATTCATTTTTATCTCAAAATATCTTTATTCTATTCTATTTTAATAAACCTAATCAAAGAGACGTTTCGTCACCCTGTTCACCCCTAAAATATTTTTTTTGACCCCGTGAATATGGAAATCAATATTTCCGAGAAAGCAAAATCAAATCAAACAAAATATTACTAAGGAATACATCTTAATTAATAGCACAAAGAAGATTAACCCCTAAAATTACCCTTTCATTTTTTCTTGTCTTTAAATGTAATATATATATATTTTTAAATTCACAATCTTCTAGTTATAGTAATTTCTTAAATGTAACAATTGTTTATGTATTTCCTCGTAAGATGTAATTCTGTTGGGAATAAAGATTATTATTATTATTATTATCTTCTTAAATGTTGATATGTATCATATATTATTTCTTTTTATCATGAGTGTGTTTACTCTAATAAGCAAAAGTAAAAAAAAAGTGTCAGGCACTTTACCCCCATATAATAAAATAATAATCTCCTGCTCGTCGTATGGATTTATATGCGTATGGAATTATGTGCAACGATTTAAACATTATTTTTTCTGAATTTGGCAAAGGGCCATAGATGAATAAAAATTGTTATTCTTATCACTAATGTGTGTACTTTCATAATCAAAAATCAAAAAAACGTTTGGAGCACTTTTCCACCCCCGAAAAAAAAAAAATAATCTCCCGCTCGTCACGTATGGATCCATATGCAACAAATTAAACATTATTTTTTCTGAATTTGGCAAAGGGCCATAGATAAATAAAAATTTTTATTCTTATCAATAATGTGTGTACTTTCATAATCAAAAGTCAAAAAACGTTTGGAGCACTTTTTCACCCCCGAAAAAAAAAAAATAATAATCTCCCGCTCGTCACGTATGGATCCATATGCAATAAATTAAACATTATTTTTTCCGAATTTGGCTAAGGGCCATAGATAAATAAAAATTGTTATTCTTATCATGAATGTGTGTACTTTCATAATCAAAAGTAAAAGAAAACGTTTGGAGCACTTTTTCACCCCCGAAAAAAAAAAAAAATCTCCCGCTCGTCACGTATGGATCCGTTATTTTTTCCGAATTTGGCAAAGGGCCATAAATAAATAAAAATTGTTATTCTTATCATTAATGTGTGTACTTTCATAATCAGAAGTCAAAAAACGTTTGGAGCACTATTTCACTCCCGAAAAAAAAAAATCTCCCGCTCATCACGTATGGATCCATATGCAATAAATTAAACATTATTTTTTCCGAATTTGGCAAAGGGCCATAGATGAATAAAAATTGTTATTCTTATCATTAATGTGTGTACTTTCATAATCAGAAGTCAAAAAAACGTTTGGAGCACTTTTTCACCCCCGAAAAAAAAAAAAAAAACTCCCGCACGACACGTATGGATCCATATGCAATAAATTAAACATTATTTTTTCCGAATTTGGCAAAGGGCCATAGATAAATAAAAATTGTTATTCTTATCAATAATGTGTGTACTTTCATAATCAAAAGTCAAAAAACGTTTGGAGCACTTTTTCACCACCGAAAAAAAAAATTATCTCCCACTCGTCGTGTATGGATCAGAGCTGGGACGAATCCTCGTAAATAGGATTCGAATCACGAATCCGAATCACCTAATATGATTCGAATCACGGATACTCGATTAAAGGATTCGTAAGAGATAAATTTTCGAATCACGAATACAATACAAGAATAAATTAGATTTTATTTTTTATTTCAACCATTTATATATAAATATCGTTACCAGTTGTTTTAACAGAAATATTTAAAACCTAATTATTTAATATTAACACTGAACATCGTTGATAACAGACTAACATCTGATTCCCTGTTACTCTGATTAAAGATGTATTTGTGTGTTTCTAAACTTATTTCAAATCAGTGTTTTGTACGCGTGGCGCATGAAGTAAAATTTCGAGTTTAGAAAAGCCCGAAAATTTGTCTCGGGTCGCTGCGCGACCCTCGACAAATTTTCACAGGGCTTTTCTAAACTCGAAATTTTACTTCATGCTTAATCTGGGAGTGGAAAACTCTCGTTTAAATAAAGACAACCTTATATAAGATTGTCTCAGTTTAAACCGAGTCGACCTTATACAGTAATGACTTTGATTTTGACGTCATGTGAGGATTTCCGCGCGTGATAAGGTCGGCTTGGTTTAAATCGAGACAACACTATACAGTAAAGATCTTGGTTTTGACGTCACGTATGGATTTTCACTGACAAAAACAATGAAAACAATTTAACATAATGGAGGTTTTCCACAGAATAAAGTTATATTAAAAGGCCAGGGAAAAAAACCTTGAATCAGGGAAATGTCAGAAAAATTTAACATTCCAGATTGTAGACTTGATTATTATCTTTAAGAACATTTTCAGTCATTTGATGTTCTTATTAAAGCATTCAGTTTGAAGTTTCGAACGAGTGTTTTCCACTCCCAGACTGAGCATGAAGTAAAATTTCGAGTTTAGAAAAGCCCCGTGAAAATTTGTCGAGGGTCGCGCAGCGACCCGAGACAAATTTTCTGGGCTTTTCTAAACTCGAAATTTTACTTCATGCGCCACGCGTATAAAACAGTGATTTAACGAGAAATTTAAAAACACACAAAATACATTGTTCATGTTAATCCTCACAATTAATTCAAATTATTTTCGAGGATTTAAATCCTTTTTGTAAGTATTCGAATCCTTTTATAAATATTCGAATCCTTTCATAAGGATTCGAACCTTTTATATGGATTCGGATCACCCACATTTGGATTCGAATACGAATCCTCTTGAAAAAATGTAACGAATCCGGATCACGAATCCAGTTGAACTAAAGTATTCGAATGCCTCTTTTGAATCCTCTAAAAAGATTCGAATCCTGAATGATTCGAATCCTGCCCAGCTCTGGTATGGATCCATATGCAACAAATTAAACATTATTTTTTCCGAATTTGGCAAAGGGCCATAGATAAATAAAAATTGTTATTCTTATCAATAATGTGTGTACTTTCATAATCAAAAGTCAAATAAAACGTTTGGAGCACTTTTTCACGCCCGAAAAAAAAAATAATCTCCCGCTCGTCACGTATGGATCCATATGCAATAAATTAAACATTATTTTTTCCGAATTTGGCAAAGGGCCATAGATAAATAAAAATTGTTATTCTTATCATTAATGTGTGTATTTTCATAATCAAAAGTCAAAAAAACGTTTGGAGCACTTTTTCACCCCCGAAAAAAAAAAATTCCCGCTCGTCACGTATGGATCCATATGCAATAAATTAAACATTATTTTTTTGCAAATTTGGCAAAGGGCCATAGATAAATAAAAATTGTTATTATTATAATTAATGTGTGTACTTTCATAATCAAAAGTCAAAGAAACGTTTGGAGCACTTTTTCACTCCCGAAAAAAAAATAATCTCCCGCTCGTCACGTATGGATCCATATGCAATAAATTAAACATTATTTTTTCCGAATTTGGCAAAGGGCCATAGATAAATAAAAATTGTTATTCTTATCATTAATGTGTGTACTTTCATAATCAGAAGTCAAAAAAACGTTTGGAGCACTTTTTCACCACCGAAAAAAAAAATAATCTCCCGCTCGTCGTGTATGGATCCATATGCAACAAATTAAACATTATTTTTTCCGAATTTGGCAAAGGGCCATAGATAAATAAAAATTATTATTCTTATCATGAATGTGTGTACTTTCACAATCAATAGTCAAAAAAACGTTTGGAGCACTATTTCACTCCCGAAAAAAAAAATATAATCTCCCGCTCGTCACGTATGGATCCATATGCAATAAATTAAACATTATTTTTTCCGAATTTGGCAAAGGGCCATAGATAAATAAAAATTGTTATTATTATAATTAATGTGTGTACTTTCATAATCAAAAGTCAAAGAAACGTTTGGAGCACTTTTTCACTCCCGAAAAAAAAAATAATCTCCCGCTCGTCACGTATGGATCCATATGCAATAAATTAAACATTATTTTTTTGCAAATTTGGCAAAGGGCCATAGATAAATAAAAATTGTTATTCTTATCATTAATGTGTGTACTTTCATAATCAGAAGTCAAAAAAACGTTTGGAGCACTTGTCCACCCCCGAAAAAAAAAAAAAATCTCCCGCTCGTCACGTATGGATCCATTTCGAGTTTAGAAAAGCCCCGTGAAAATTTGTCTCGGGTCGCTGCGCGACCCTCAACAAATTTTCTACGCGGGGCTTTTCTAAACTCTCGTTACTTTATAAAATGTCACAAGTGTTAAAATGTGTATATAATTATAATAATAATAAACCGTTTATTGACCATATGCAGTACAAGTATAATTACATAAATCTTAAGATAAATTTAATGGTCAAAGGGTCCTGAATCAGTTTCAGTCCAAGGTATATAACCAAACACTGAACCTGATCTTCCTTCAGGCCGTAAATAATATACAATACAAATAATATAGCTAGTGTTCGGATTTGGGCAAGAAATTTATTTTATAAATTTCCGCCTGCGTTCCGATTTTTCGTTTTGTCGTTTTGCGTCGCTAAAAACGGTACCCCTAATAAACCCCACGGACGGCGTGACCATCCCCCGGACCAGGGGGCCCAGGCCGCATTCCAATCCGTCCTTCCTGGAAATTTCGCCTGCCACGGAGATACGGGTTGTTTTTGAAAACAACCCGTGCCCGCTTTCTCCTTGAGGGAGGAAAGAAAGAGACGGAAGATAACCACCCCTCCCTGAGGACAACATTTTATTCTTTGTAAATATTTTTGTAAATACTTTTAACCATTACCATACGAAACTCTGTACAGTTAAGAGCAATAGAAGCTGTTTTTGAAAGTGACCTCTTGTTATTTTTCGAGTCGTAACAACCACGTGTTCTTACAAAACACACCAAACCGATAAACAATTCTATTCAGCTAGTAATAATAAATTATGATGCACTTAGTATTTCTATATATTTCTGCTTAAAATCCGTGTATGAGCCAAATCGAAACTGTACCGAGTTCATGCAACTTGTAATTGTATAGGTAAAGCACTTTTTAAATAATTGTAATCTATGCTTTGGGATGGATAGGAGCCCTCTACTTCCAATATTTATGTTATGCACATCACGAGTATCGTAACTGTCAGAATGAAAAAAAGAAATGTATATGTCCATCATAGTACTTTCCTCTATGTTAAATACTTAAGCTTATTCAGCAAATGTTTCTTATTCCTGTTAAAGTTTATTCATACTTAAACTGGGAGTGGAATCACTCGTTCAATTTTTTTTATAAAATCAACGAATGCCCAAAATTACGCAAAAAAATTCACTAAATATCATTAAACCCGGTAAAGTCAGAGAAAAGTCATAGAATTTCATTCAAATTGACCAAAACACTGAGAAAAGCGTTTAAATAAATCGCAAAAAGTAACGAAATACACAGATATTATTAAAAATATCAAAATGATTGACATTTATTAAGAATCATGAAACAATACAAAAAATAATTATATTAGCAAAGTAATAAGAAATCATAAAAATATAAATACCGTCAACAATTATAAAAATCCGGAAAATCATTAATAATAATAATAATAATAATAATAACCATTTATTTCCGACAGACAAAGAAATATACAAATTTAAGTTAAATGCATATAGTATTCGTTAAAATTTATTTCATCAACAATATTAAAGATATGCGCCTATATTAAAGAAAACGAGTGAGGGTAAAAACAATAAGAATAGGAATCAAGGAAAAAAATAATAACAATAATAAATAAATAAAAATAACAAAACTAAGAAATGAAATAATCATGATAAGATGAGCACTAGAAGGAAAAAAAACCTTAAGCCATAGTAGAAAAATATTCTAGAGCATTACTTTTGAAGTCTTGAGAAGAATTGAAAATATCTACATTATATTGAATATGACGATAAGCACGAATCATTAATCATTAAATTAAATAAACTTGAATATTAGTTGTGTAATGTTTAATTTTGAAGATTTTTATTTCTAGTTTATTTTATCAATTAGTTTTGTTAGCGTTGACAACATTTATTGTTGTCATTATTTATTTCTAATGTTGACAATTATCATAGTTATTCCAATTTTAAATTATACAAATTTAGACAGTAACAAATTCTATAAATATAATTTATAGTGGGAAAAAAATGTTTAACATTTTAATTGATAAAATAAACTGGAAATTGCAGACATTTTCTAAATTAAACATTATACAAATAATATTTGTTAAAATTGAAAAAATCATTTAAATCAACTAAACCGTTCGAGTTAGTTTAATATTGTGTTAGTGCAAAAGCAGAGCATAGTGCTAGTGTACACATTAATTAGTGTAATTAAGTTATTAAAATCTAAGGGATACTAATGAGTAAACCCTTAGTATTAAACCTTTAGTAAATTAAGTTAGCTAAATATTACTCATTGATCCATTTGTGATCAGATTGTAATTATAGTAAAATACAACTAAGTGTTTTGCAAATAATAATAAAAAAAAATTTAAATCAACTTAATCAGGAAAACATTGTCAATACTGACAAATTCGAGAATAATAGGACGTCAAAAAATATTAATTAATAATAATCAACAAACAAAATTAAAAAAAACTTGCAAAAAACAAATAGGACCACAATTGACAAAATCTTTATTTTTAGTAATTTATATGTATAAATAAAACACTGTTTATCACTTTGTTTGTATAACAATTGGTTTATTTGGTGACTATAGTTTCGATACTACACGTATCATTATCAAACCGTTAGTGACGGTTTGATAATGATACGTGTAGTATCGAAACTATAGTCACCAAATAAACCAATTGTTATACAAACAAAGTGATAGACAGTGTTTTATTTATGTTCAACAATGTATAACGAAGTAGAAGCCTCAATAGTCAGTGAATTTATATGTATTATTTTATTATTCTAAGAAGTTAACTTTTTGTAATATTATTCTGTAATTGGGTTGTCCTGTTGGGTAATAAATATTATTATTAAATTATAAAGACGTAAACAATGAAAATAATTTAACATAAACACTGATCATTGGCACCCAATTCAAATCAGCAAGTTTCCCTGCCGCACCTTGTATGTGCGGCAGGGAAACTTGCTGATTTGAATTGGGCGCCAATGAGCGCGTGCTCAGAAAGGGGAAGGGAGGGTCTCTTTCGATAGAGGGGGGGAAGTTTTGTTACCGCTCAGGCCAGTTGTCGTCATGCGTTGGACAAAGGAGGAGCGTGCGTTTGCCGTTGAGACCTACTTTTCCAATGGCCGTTCTGTCGTTGCCACCCAACGTGCCTTCCGAACTCGATTCAATATTCCTCTCACGGGTCCCGTTCCTGGCCGGCAATCAATCGTTTCGTGGGTGGACGCACTCAGGCAATGTGGCAGTGTGGCAAAAAAAGGTCCTGGAGGTCAACGGACTTCCAGAACACCGGAAAACGTCGAGAGGGTGAGGCTGGCGTTTTTGCGCTCTCCCTGGCGTTCGACGCGCGAACTGGCAGGTGAACTGGGGATTTCTGATCGCAGTGTGAGACGAATTCTTAACAACGATCTCAAGTTTGTATGTTATTAGTGGTTTTAGGTTATCATTAGATGTATTTTATAGAAAACTGATATTTTTTTAAAATATGAAACAAAAAATTGTTTTATATTGCTTTTAATGCTGTTAAAAGTAGACTCGTGCTTAGAGCTGTTCCAAGTACAAGTAAAATGTACTCAAGTACTGTATGACATATCTACTCTAGTACTGAGTACAAGTACGTAACAATGACTACTTAAGTACTGGCATAAATGCAGAATCAGTGTTGCCAACTGTAGACTGCCAGATGTCTGAAAATTTCGTCTAAGAAATCACCAGATTTTATTGTCTGTTATAACCAAATATACAGAGAGTTTTATGTAACACCGAACATAAAATGCAGAATCAGTGTTGCCAACTCTAGACTGCCAGATGTCTGAAAATTTCGTCTAAAAAATCACCAGAAATCACCAGATTTTATTGTCTGTTATAACCAAATATACAGAGAGTTTTATGTAACACCGAACATATTCATAACGAGTTTTTTTTTTTTTTTTGTAGTATCCATATGCATACGTTGCACATTTTTCGATGCTCGGTTTATTAAAAGAATTTAATTTGAAGCTTTAAGCGAGTGTTTTCCACTCCCAGGCTAAGCATGAAGTAAAATTTCGAGTTTAGAAAAGCCTGAAAATTTGGTTTGGTCGCGTAGCGCGAAGCGCGGAGCGGCCAAACCAAATTTTCAGGCTTTTCTAAACTCGAAATTTTACTTCATGCGCCACCGGTACAAAACACTGATTCAATGTAAAGTTTAGCCGTGTGTTTTAAACTTCGTAATATGTCAGTGTTTAGTACCGGTGGCGCATGAAGTAAAATTTCGAGTTTAGAAAAGCCTGAAAATTTGGTTTGGCCGCTCCGCGCTTCGCGCTACGCGACCAAACCAAATTTTCAGGCTTTTCTAAACTCGAAATTTTACTTCATGCTTAGCCTGGGAGTGGAAAACACTCGTTTAAAGCTTCATATTGAATTCTTTTAATAAACCGAGCATCAGAAAATGTGCAACGTATGCATATGGATACTTCAAAGAAAAATTCTCATTATGAAAATGTTCGGTGTTACATAAAACTCTCTGTATAATAAACCAAATACATATTAACAGAACAACACTATTTAACGTTAATGAATAAAAAAACGTATAATAACGAAAGATGCATTATACTATAATTTTACTATTGTTATGATAGTATAATTATAATATACAGGGTGTCCGATTAGTGAGTTCTCGGAGGATATCTTGACTCACGTTAAAGAAGTAAAAGTTTATTTACCGAAGTTGCTTAGTTTTAAGAGCTCTTTCAACAACTCCGAAGCAGTATGACTTAAACCGAATGTTTTTATTAAAAGAACACTCAATTTTCATAAAGGATTCAAAAACCAAATAATATACAGGGTGATCCATTTCAAATCAGCAAGTCGCCTCTTTATGGCGCACCCTATATACATCAAAATATTTTTAGGTTATGCAGTTCTTAAAACAATTTTTTTCTATCTTTAACATGAGCCGATATATCCTTCAAGAACGCACTAATGGGACACCCTGTGTAGAACGCAATATCTAAGACTCAACAGCTATGAACATTTAGTTATCTTTAACAAATCTGTATTGAAATTAGGTTGGATAGCATTTGCTTAGGTTAAATGACAATTTATATTAGGTTTGACAACATGTACTAAATTTTAGTGAAATACCAACAAAATTATGAGATTCAAATCCAATTTTTCCTTTAAAAAAAAGTACATAAAAGGAGCAAAAAACATATTTTTACTGATAAATTTAAACCAGATTGAGATAGATAAAACATTAGATTATTTAGCATATATCTAACTCAATGTGATATTTAATAATATCTAATAATAATAATAACAGTTCTTTATTCCAATGTTAATATCACATACAAATTTTGCACATATACATCTACACGGAATAGGGTCAAATCAAGATTAATACATATTATGTTTCTCTAGAGAAATATTCATGCATATTATATGGTTCTAAATCAAGTAAGAACTCTTTAATAGATTGTTTCCAGCTCGAAAACGTATCCGATTTTTGTGTGTTTGTGAGCAGACTATTGTATATTTTTATACAAACATATAGTGGATTCTTTTCAAAGAAAGTTAATCTATGATACGGATATTTAAGTCAATCCCGTGTCTCGTGTTATGAGTACTTTCCAGTTTAAATTCAATAAATAAATTTTTCTTTGATTATAAAATCAATAAATAAATGTTTATGCTTCCACATAAATTTCATCGCTTCCAGAATGTATACTGCGGGACAAGTTAGTATTTGATTTTCCCTAAAGGAGCCTCTGCAGCTCTCTTTATATCTAAGATCGAACATAATTCTGAGTGCTCGTTTCTGAATTATAAGGATCTTTTCAAGGTTGATGCGATTACCCCAAAACATTATGCCATACTTCATGTGTTAGTAGAAGTAAGCAAAGTAAAACGTTCGAGCGATAATTGCATTTGTATATTTGGAGAGTACCCTAATTCCATAACAGGCTTTATTTAATTTCCCAGAGAGCGCTTCAATATGGTTATTATAGCTTAGAGTTTCATCTAAGTCAATTCCTAGAAATTTCGAGGCATTAGTGAAATCGTAGTTTGTTTGATTTAGAGTAATATAGTTTGGTGTTTCCATATTATTATTAATTTTAAAATGTATACAACTCGTTTTTTCATTGTTTGATATTAATTTGTTGTTATTAAACCATTTTTGCAAGTTACACATACACTCATTACCGATGGAATTTATATCCGTAAACGATGGACCTAATAAAATGATAATTTATGAAGATATTGAATAAAAGCGGCCCCAGAATACTGCCCTGGGGTACCCCCATATTTATATCCAAGACATTTGACACAATTTCATCATTATTGGTTTTTAATTTAACGGATTGTCTTCTTGATAATAGATGTGATTTAAACCACTCGTATGACGTTCCACGAACTCCGTACCAATTGAGCTTTAATAGCATAATTTCATAATTAATTGTATCAAATGCCTTGGACAGGTCTAAAAGCACACCCAAGGCAGCATTCTGTCTAATCTAACGTAATGATTACAGTTAGGTTAAATAACAAATTATTTAACCCAACCCTTTATCTAATAATATCTAATCTGACAATGATAACAGTCAAGTTAGATAACAAATTAGATTAGATACATGGTGCATGTTATCAAATCTAAACTAATCTAACTTTCTATTTCACATAGTGAAAAGTTAGGTTACATTGAATAACTGTTACATAAGTTGGGTTAACTAATAGCTATCTAAGCTATTATAACTTTCTTATCAGTTTATCGAGCTTTAGAGAAAGCTGTTTAGGTTATTTTAAGTAGCATTTACGCAGGATAGATTTGATAACATGTAACCACCAAAATTAGATTAAAAGTTAGGTTAACTTAGGGCTGAGCTTTTGTAGCAATTCTAATTAAATAAATATACGTAGTTGGCATTTCAGCAAGGGTTAGGTTAGAACCTGGGTCTCCAAACTATCTTCTTCGCGGGCCACAAATACAATTCTACATAATAAAGTCGGCCAAGATCCGATTAATTTTATAAAATTATGAAAAATTTAAGGAACAATTGTTACAATATTTCAAAATATGACATTTACAAAAAAAATTACAAACAATCGCGGGCCGAATTCATGCAAGTCGCAGACCGGACTTGGCCCGCGGGCCGTAGTTTGGAGACCACTGGGTTAGAAGATTGATTGTGAAATTAGGTTAGGTTATTTATACACGTTAGATTAACTTACGGCTGAGCTTTTGTAGCAGTTCTAATTAAATTAATAAAGTTATTGGCATTTGAGCTAGGGATAGGTTAGATGATACATCGTAAAATTAGTTTAGGTTATGCGTAACTATTTTCAGGTTAGGTTAGATTACCAATTTCTTAGGTTAAGTTGGACGTCAGTTATTGATTATTAATTTGATCTAACCTAATACTAGTTTAATTGGTACGTTACGTTATGTCGTCTTTATCCGTTTTTAGGTTATGTTGGTCCACAATTTGTCAGGTTAAGTTAGTAAAGAGTTACTTAGGTTAGATTATAAAAGCGTTCAATTAAAGAGTGTTTCCACTCCCAAATTAAGCATGAAGTAAAATTTTGAGTGTAGGGAAGCCTGAAAGTTTTCCGATATCCGTTGTTTTTAAATTTGAAGCGTTAAACGAGTGTTTTCCACTCCCAGACTAAGCATGAAGTAAAATTTCGAGTTTAGAAAACCCCCTGGAAAATTTGTCGAGGGTCGCGCAGCGACCCGAGACAAATTTTCTGGGCTTTTCTAAACTCGAAATTTTACTTCATGCGCCACGCGTACAAAACAATGATTTCAAGTTAAGTATGAAATATATTCCTTAGAAATGTAAGTTTATGACTCATTTGGACATGGAAAATGTTATGAATGTTAATATAGATATTTCCAAATGTTAATAGTTTTGACAGTATTTTGGCATATTCGACTGTTTTATCTTTAATCGCTTTCTCGTGACAGTAAATCACTAGATTGTCACTTAAAACATCCAACAAACACTAGAATTAAGCCACGTCTGAATCACGAACAATTTATCTGAATCTGAAAGTTCAAACCACCAGATTTGGTGACAAAATCACTGATTTGGCAACCCTGTGTAGAATTATGTCTCCATGTCATTGCGCATCCCAACTGGCGCAGTTTCCAGTGGATCTCAAAATGTTTTTGTGACCTAACCGTGGCCGACTGGGTAGAGCGCCTGATTCTATTTGTTCACGCACACAAACTCTCGAGTTCGAATCTCGCGTACCCATACTAAACTTTTTTTATGCAAAGAAAAGTCAAACAAATAATTTATAGATGTTATTTTTATTATTACTCATTATTTACACTAAATAGAGTAAAATTCATCAATGCCTAGTTGCACCGTCTCTGGAAATATTTGTAAATTAAATGCAGATATCCAGAATGTTGTTACTTTTCAATATTGGCACACAAAACATACAACGCAAATGGTAAACATTGGTTGATTTTTCGTTTTGTTTTATTCGTTATTGTTTTTTTTTTTAATTTAATAAGATACATGCGGGATCAGCTGTTTTGGATACATCGATAGGGTATTAGTCCTCGCCATCTATTTTATGAATTAAAATTTATCTTGGTAGATAAATTAAATTACCAGCATGAATTTTACTCAATATTTTAAGAGATAATAATAATAATAATAATTCTTTATTAACGGACAAGCCATTTAAATGTAGAGCCAAAAACATATAACTAAAATGTAAAACACAAAACATGAATCACAAATATGCACAAAGACACCTATGTTAATCTGCGTAAACCACAATAGGGTTATAACATTTAGTGCACACCATCCGCGAGACTCCTCCTAATTAAACCTAAAGATGAGTTAAAAAAGTCAATGCTGCTACAAATGTCATTAGCCGTGCGCGTTAATCGAGTCATGGGGCAATTTAAACTGCAAGTCGTCCTGCAAAATTCGTTATGAAGTAGCATGCGGCTACGTGCACGTCTAGGTGGTACATGATAATTAATCATACTAACAATATGACTTGAATCTATTTTGCAGTTTATGATTTTATATAGAAAACACATATCTAATTCCATGCCACGATGTTGCAAAGTTGTGAGTCCTAAGTATGCCATCGTTTCCTCGGTTGTTAGGTGTATATTGTTCTGGGTCAATTGATATGACATAAACTTAATGAACTTAGTTTGCACTTTTTCCATCCTGCTGACATATGTAACGTATGAGGGCGACCAAATCGAGATGGCGTACATTCTTTACAGTGCCATCTATTCATTTATTTACAAAATATAATGAAGTTGACAATTCGTGAACGTTTCGTCAATCTAAACTATACTTCATACCTCCTTCTCTAGATTACAGTGACTTAATTAAACACAAGTTCTTGTCATCCGCCATGATGAGGCAAAATTATTCAAGAAAATAGGTTATAATACAAACATCCGATATTCAATTGTAACAGCGAGTGTTTGTCATCTTTCACTTAAAGCATCATCCATGAGCGGGGGCTATTCCCTTAATTTTGAAATAGAAACATATGATGGTTAATACCCTAAATTGACGGCTTTAGGTTGATTCTATTTATCGTCATGAATTTTTGGGGTACGATTTTAGGGTTAGTGAAATAAAACACTAATTTTAGAGGAAATTGCTGTGACACATTTTAGATCTCATAGCTACGCCGCTATTTGTCCGCCATGTTGGGTCAAAATTACTAAAAACCCAATCAAAAAGAATACCACTGTGCTTAATTAAGTCACTGTACGTTATCGATATATCCAAAACGGCTGATCTCGACTGTAGGTAACACTCCGCATTCATCTTATTAAATTTAAAAAAAACAACAACAATAACGAATAAAACAAAACGAAAAATCAACCAATGTTTACCATTTGCGTTGTATGTATTGTGTGCTAATATTGGAAAAAGCCATGTAACAACATTCTAGATATCTGCATTTAATTTACAAAAAGGTAACCGATAGTGAAACAGAAATCCTCCGACTAATGTTCATAATCGCTATATACCGGGTGCTGATCCGACCGCTCGGTAATAGCAATTTACAAGTAAAATCACACTTTTGCAGTTTCCTGCTCCCCTTTTCGTTTTTGTCGCTAAACCAAAAGGATGCAAAAAAAGTTTCTTACGATAATAAGAAGTGCATAAAGAGTGCATTATGCTTCATTGTTTTTTAAAAGGTTTTTTTGAAGTGGGGGGCTAGGTAAATGGAGGTGATTATAATCTCAAAACTATCATCTATATAAAAAAAAAAATGTCGCAGTTAGTTGATCCGCCTGTGAACTCTATACCGATTTCATTTAACACTCGTTTCGCAATTATTTTGTTTATTACAGTTGATTATAATTATTTAAAAATCTTAAATCATATTTATTTATTTATTTTATTTATTTTGAGATAAAGTGAAAGTTTCGCAATTTTTAATAAATCATAACCCAAAATTCTAAATGGATTTTATGACTCTTGGTATTTGTAAATTGCTGGAACCGTCAAAATTATGCTACACTAATCTATAACACTATCATAGCACCACATAACACCGTAAACGGTTTTTCTCTCCGACTTGTTGTTTTCGAGAAAATGCAGAATGAAATTTTAATTTTAGCAGGCATTACCCTGACCCTACGACTTTCGAAAAATTCATATCTGAGTAGGCCATCAAACTATCGTTACTTTCCGACATTCTTACTTTAACGTGCAACTCACGCACTGTTTCAATTTGACGTTTTGTTTTTACTGTCAGATCCAGGCAGGGCTATATGTTTCCAGCTCGCATTTCAGGGCGATAGACGTATGGAAAATCGAATGCTGCACTTTTTTATTCGGCACTTTTGAGCGTCGCGAGTGGTCTTAACGTGTTGGGGGTTCTAATTTACCTCAAAATTGACATGTACGAGTTCTCCATTCGGTCTGTGTCAAGCAAGCCAGCATATAATATTTTGAAATTTCTGACGTTTCGGATTCACTTATTCTGATTCACACACCAGTTAGGAAATGGATATTCTAACTCTAGAACTACAATGGTTTCTATGGCAACGACACATAATATAAAAATCAATTACATTTACTAATCACTGAAAGACCCATAAGTAACACATTTCATAATTGTAGTAGAAAAAATCGTTTCTAAGTAGGCCAATCTATAGCCCTCCTGTAGCACCCTATAGCAGCGCCACAAGATTTTTGATACGACCATTCGTTTTCCAGAAAATGTAGAAAAACGTGGAGACTTCAATGAGCGATATACACAAACCCATGTTTAAAAAAACAATGTAAACGGTTTTCCACTTCGAATTGTACTTTTTGAGAAAATGCAGAATGAAATTTTGATTTTGGCAGGCATTACCGTGACCCAACGACTTTGGAGAAATTCATTTCTAAGTAAGCCAATCTATAACCCTTTTATAGCACCCTATATCACCACCAAAAGTTCTTCTATACGACCATTCGTAGGCCAATCTATAGCCCTTCTATAGCACCCCATATATATATAATAGCACTACACCCCATGTGGAGTCTGGCTGCTTCTTTTCTGAAGCTTTCATGATCCGGTTTTGTGGGGCGGATATACTTTTAGCTGTATCTACTATTTTTCTCCATTCTTTTCTGTTGCTTGTCCTTGTTTTCCAATTATTAATCCCCATCTTCTTGAGATCTTCCTCTACTTCGTCAATCCACCTAGATCTGGGCCTTCCTTGTCGTTTTTTTCCTCCTGGGTTCCACTCAAGGACAGTCCTTGTTTTTGCAGTAGGGTCTGCTCTCCACACATGTCCAAGCCATTTTAGTCTTTGCCTCTTTATGTCGCTAATTATGTCTTCATCTCCTAATTCTTCGCGTATTTCCCTGTTTGTCCTTCTGCGATATTCATGTTCGATAATTTTTATAGGTCTCATTATTTTCCTTTCCATTATTAGTAGTTCCTGTTGATCTTGTTGAGTCATCGTCATTGTCTCGGCCGCGTAGGTCATAATTGGTTTGATTATGGTTTTGTACACATCCGTTTTTATTCTTTTTTTGCTGTCTTATTCCACAGTATCTGTATTTTTTCTTTAATTTCTTCCTGTCTTTTTCCGTTGTTTGTTAAATGTACTCTCAGATATTTGAATTTATCCACCACTTCAAAAGTATGTGAACCAATTTGTACAGGTCCTTTTGAATTGCTCTATTGGCCGCTTGTATTTTTTCTTTAATTTCTTCCTGCCTTTTTCCGTTGTTTGTTAAATGTACTCTCAGATATTTGAATTTATCCATCACTTTAAAAGTATGTGAACCAATTTTTACAGATCCTTTTGAATTGCTCTATTGGCCACTTGTATTTTTTCTTTAATTTCTTCCTGTCTTTTTCCGTTGTTTGTTAAATGTACTCTCAGATATTTGAATTTATCCACCACTTTAAAAGTATGTGAACCAATGTTTACAGGTCCTTTTGAATTGTCTCCACATATCATATATTTAGTCTTATCCGTGTTAATTTCCATTCCCATTTTCTTTGCTTCTCTTTCAACTTCGCTGAGTACTTCTACCATGAGTTTCCTTTGCTTAGTGATAATCACTATATCGTCTGCATATGCTATTATCTGAGTACCCTTAGTCCTCAAAGTCTTTTTATCAACTTTTCTGAGCATATAGTCCAGTGCTAGGTTAAACAGAGTTGCTGAAAAAGTATCTCCTTGCTGTAATCCCTGATTTATAGAAAATTCATCTGTCTCCCCATAGTCTGTTTTAAAACTGGCCACTGTTCCATTCATTCATATAGCACCCCATAGAACCACCAAAAGTTTTTCGATAGGGCCATTCGTTTTCCAGAAAATCGAGATAAAGAAAAAAATATTTTTTTTTAAATGTGGGTTTATTTATATCGCTCATTGACGTCTCCACGTTTATCTTGATTTTCCGGAAAACTAATGGTCGCATCGAAAAACTTGTGGCGCTGCTATAGGGTGCTATAGGAGGGCTATAGATTGGCCTACTTAGAAATGATTTTTTCTACTACAATTATGAAATGCGTTACTTATGGGTCTTTCAGTGATTAGTAAATGTAATTGATTTTTATATTATGTGTCGTTGCCATAGAAACCATTGTAGTTCTGCTGTAGGGTGGTATAATAATTTAGAATATAAAATTATCGATTGTCGTTGGGCCAGGGTAATGGAGCCTATTTTATTTGGCAATCAATGTTTTTGTGCCTTTTTAGTAATACTTTGTTTAAATCAATTCATTCTTTTCAGGGTCCTTCGACAAGTGGCTCCGCCAGAAAAAACAAAGAACCCAGCGAATCGGTGTACATCACCGATGATGAAGACGATGTGGACCTCGAAGGTGCCGAAGGCGATGAGGAAGAAGTCGACTACAAGGACCTGGGAGTGTCAGATGCTGAACTATCAAACACTGGAATGGTTGAGCCTTTGGATGTTGTCTTGCCTCCAGAATTTATCGATAGCGCCCCCGTTGATAAAACTTCTTCGGCACCCCCACCACTTGTACCCATCCAAAGTAATCCTATCAATGCCCCGGGAGTAAGCACGAAACAGTATCCTACGACGATGGAATGCGATTTGTTTGGGGAATATGTTTCCAAACATTTGCAAGAACTTCCTTTGGAAATGGCGCTTAAATTGCAATGTGGGATACAGAATTTGGTGATGAAGACGCGTTTGGAATATGCCAGACAGAATCCTGATGAAGCACCTTTAATGGTTAAACAAGAGGTAAGTAATAAATTAGCAGTATTCTGTAATGATTATGAATGAAACGTGTAAATAATGTTAACTACACAACTTTTTTTATGCTGACTTAAATCTAAGTACTGGCCCAGACGAGGCCAGCTCAGTATTAAGCTAAAGTGACTTAATTATACTAAGTAGCGACAATATTCGAATATCCAGATACCACAAATATCCGAATTTTAATCGCAGCCCTATTTTCTATAGCTACCCTGCCCTGGGTACTGGGTTTTGACTAATTCTGTGATACTAACTAAAAAATATATACCTGGTGTTGACTTAGCGGCCGCAACATAGGAAATCCCATGTAAATTTTGAAATGTTCAAATTTTGGCTCCCCTATCTATTTTAGAAACAAAATGTATTTACCTTTATTGTAGAGGCAACAATTCTGAATTCATTCGCGTTAACGTTTATCCTGTACGTTTCTCTAAGTTAAAATAATTAAGAAAAGGTAATGTGATTTTATAAAAATAATGACATGCCATGGAATTGAAACAACAATTGCGGATGTCAAAATAGCAAAAGAATGGCAAAAGTCACTTGATTAATGTAAATGTTTTCAAAATGATTTACACTGTACAAGAAAAAATCCTCCTAATAAAGTGGTATTATGCAGACCACAGTTATCACGATGTTTGCGTTATGCTTTTTGTCGTTAATTAAGTAACAGTTGACATCCGCAATTGTATCAATTCCATGGTATGTCATTATTTTTATAAAATCACATTACTTTTTCTTAATTATTTTAGCTGTAAATTTTCTGATATTCGTTGATTTTTATAAGAAAAAAGTGCAGGTTCTGTGTACCTCTCTGCTTATTTAGTTGATTTTAGTAGAATAAAATCAGTGTTAATTAATGAAATTTGGCTAGTTCAAAATTATAAGTGTCACACATACGGTGAGTGAATTTCAACAACAAATAATTTAAATTAAGACAGGAGATGAATAATTTGCCTCTGTGAAATTCCTCGAGCCAGCACAGAATTAACAAGGTCACAAAAAACATCCTTTAAATTTGGTGGAATCGAAAATAAATAATTTGTGGACATTGACCTATTTCTTTTAATTGTTGTTAATGCATAATCGTCATCGAGTTCGAAAGTTTGAAGCTCACATTGGGGGTTCTTCGAGAGAATCTTGTAGAGTCTGACACCGTCTGGGACAGTTTCAATGTCCTCACAGTGTCTCCTCCAGGTTGATCTTCGAGCTTTCCTTAGTGCTTTGTTGTATTCGGTTAGGGAGTTCTTGTAAGCCTCCAATGAGCCCGTTCGCTTTGCTTCGTTGAAGAGTTTTCTTACCTGCTTCCTCTTTTTGTCCAGCGCACTGTTCCACCACGGAACTCTCCTGGTGATGCGTCTCTCAATCAGAGGGCAGTTGTCGTTGTATGCCGAGATCATAGCTTCCGCAGTTTGCTCTATCATAATCTCGAGCTCTAAGTTATTGCTTACCGCTCCTAGTATACCCGTCAGATTGTGGTCTAGCTTTGATTTGAAGGCTTCCCAGTCTGTTCTGCGGGGATTGCGGTATACTTCAGTGACCCGGTGTAACCCCGTAATATCGAATGTTATGTGTCTGTGATCCGAGCAACTCACCTCATCCGACACTCGCCAATTCTAACAAAATTACTGACATATGACGTACCTATTGTTATATCTATCACCGCTTTGCTAACACTTGTAACAAAGGTCGGTTTATTTCCAATATTCAAAGTGTCTAACTTGGTTGCCATAAGAAATTGTATAAGTGACTCACCTCTGCGGTTGATGTCTGAACTTCCCCAGACAGAATGGTGGGCATTGGAGTCACAACCGACGACAAGCTGGGTCCCTTGTTCCCCGCAGCCTGCAACCAGTCCCTCCAAAACACGGATTTTAAGTGAAGTTTGAATATACATAAATTTGACAATATTATAGTGTTTTATACGAGTGGCGCATGAAGTAAAATTTCGAGTTTAGAAAAGCCCAGAAAATTTGTCTCGGGTCGCTGCGCGACCCTCGACAAATTTTCACGGGGCTTTTCTAAACTCGAAATTTTACTTCATGCTTAGTCTGGGAGTGGAAAACACTTGTTTAAAGCTTTAAATTGAACTTAAAAAAAAAACAGGGAATATCTGCAATTGTTGTATCAATTCCTTGGTATGTCATTATTTTTATAAAATTACAGTACTTTTTCTTAATTATTTTAACTTAGAGAAACGTAACGTATTAAGTGTGAACATTGATAAATTTAGAATTTTTTCCTCTACAAAAATGTTAAATACATTTTGTCGCTAAAATAAATAGGGAAGTCAATATTTGAACATTTTAAAATTAACATGCGATTTCCTATGTTGCGTCCGCCAAGTCAACACCCGGTATATATATCTTAAGGGCTTTTGCCTATATCAACAATTTGTTCTTTTTTTAGCGCAGCGATTCCCAAACTATAGGTCGCGACTCACTGATGGGTTGCGATTCAATTTTCGCAACGTTTAAAAATTTGAGAACCCCAGGTTTACCGCATCATAACTTTTTTGAAATATTTCACAATTTTGTCTAAAGTTATTTCCAATAATTTGAATACCAATTTTGTTTTGTATTGTTTGCTTTAGTAAAGTCACGCTTCATTCAATTAATTCTCTCTTAGAAGTTTAATATTTAAAGATAATCTTTACTTATACATTTATAAATCCTTTCAGGTCAGAGAAGACGAGGAGGAGGAACAATCATCCAGAAGACCGACCACCAATAAAACCAACACCAACGAAAAAGACGAAACTCGCACCGGAAAACGACCTTTAGATCCGCAACCAACCGAAGCAAAGCGACAAAAACTCGACACCAACAATCCCACCGGTACCAAATCCGCTACTACCGCAACATCCCAAACCCAGAAAACGAAAAGCAAACGGACAGACTGCGTCGTCTTTGCCGAACAAATCGCTGTTCAACTGGAGCAACTTCCCGAGGAACTCGCCCTTCAACTGCAATCAGATATTTACGCAATGATAACACAGGCTGCGCCAGAATTTTCGAAAGAAGACCCTCCTGGGAGGATCGTGATTAAAGCTGAAGCCATTGAAGTTTCTCCAACGGAGATAATGGAAGATTACTATGAGGATTATAAAAATTAATGGTTTTTATGTTAGTTGACAGTTGACTGATTATTTTATAATAGGTATCATGTATTTTTTTGTAATAAACTATCTTACGATAAAATGCTCAAGTATTTAATTTTATACTCAAAATTTGGTTTGGGTTAAGGGGGTCTTCCGGTATAATTGACCCAAACTTTGGATTTTTTTCCAGGGAACTGGTAAGAGTTAGAGACCTGGGGCTTTTTTTAAATCTTTATTCATCCTTGCTCTACAATTGGGATTTTTGTCGAGTCGAAAAAATCAAAATGGCGTCCAATATGACGGCTGCCCGGCGGAAATTATCAAAAATAAAATATCAAAACCTTCAAGGTTTGTAGAACCATGTTGACACATTCAATACTTTTATAATAATAATTTATGTTACTTCAAATATTCACGAACATCAATTATTTTGACATAACAAAAAAGCAAAGCCTACTTGAGGAAATTGAGTGTTGCATGGATAACTAGTTTTTAATTTATTTTTGTAAATATGCAAAATATTAAAAAAACATTTTAATAAAAGTAGTTTCTTTTAAAAAGACCTATCAATTAATACCATACTCGACCTATGTTGCCATTTGAAATTTTAAAGTTACTTCCGGTTCCGGGTACTTCCGGATTATTCCGGTAAAAAATAAATTCATTAGTGGATTCCTTGGGTTCACTTTGGTAATAAAATTTTTTGTCCCAGTCACATTCGACCAAGCGTTGTCGAAATAAAAGGCTGGTACAGGTGGTCTGAGACACCCTATATATATATATATATATATATATATATATATATATATATATATATATATGTAATTCATAATTATATAATAAAAATAAGTATGGGAAATGAGACAAGCGAAAACAATTAAAAGTTTGTTGATTGAAATAAAAATCGTAGATATTTATTTATCCAGTTTATTTGTCTACCAAAATTGAATACCCAATCATTCGCCCGGCGCTATCAAAACAAACAAACAAGGCACTCATAATTTTTATAATTCGTTGTGATAAAATTCGGCAGGTACTATGAACCAATACATAGTCAAAACTACTTTCAGCAATTTTGCTAAGTGTGCGCCATCTCGTACCCCAGAAACACACTACCAGCAAAAATTGGCCTTCTTAAAGCTGACAGTGTATTCATGTTTTTTAATTTGTATTTTATAGGGACATATGAAATACTACAATCAACTCAAAAACGAAAATTGTAAAAGGAAACGCATTAATGAATGGATCTCACACGAACCGTTAGATCATTAAAAAACATGTTCTCAAGATTCAAAAATAAACATCTGGCATGTCCATAATATAACAAAAACCGCGGGAAAAAAGAGGAAGAATTGAGACTAAATTTTACACTATCAGGTAACCGACCGATTCCCCTGCAATGCTTATAGGAGAACTGGAATGGAGTAAAAAAGGATGGTGGTGGTGGTAAGAGTAAGACAGTCGTATTATACACCAGTCTCGCATCCAGCAACAGCGTCCAAACACGGTTTCCAAATTGTAACTGGATATAAATAAACTGTGCCGATAGCTGGTTTTTTTACATCATACCAGTCTTAGCATCCATCTTATGCTCACCTCGGCATCCAAATACCGGTTATTTATAGTGGTTGGCTACCTGGATGTGTACGAACGGTGATTCTAGTTATTGTGTCGCAGTGAGTGAGCGCGTACGTACGCCCGATCGATTTTTATGTCAGTGACTGTACCCGGCGTGCAAGTGTTTGTCTCTTCCTGCTTGTGATAACCGTTTGTGACAGGCAGGACCGGATTTCCTATTATAGAGAATAGGGGCGCCAAATTGCACTTTCTAGTACGAACAGAAAAACAACCCTCGCACAATTTTATAAGAAAACATTTCTCGCACGGGCAAAATAACAAACCTTACGCCATTTTTGTGTAGAATAGACTATTCCTTAGCAAACACAATCTATGAATATTATATTATATATTATACAAACGAGCAACTCCAGGTAATACAAGAAATCGCCTAGCGCTACTCGACCAAACCAAATTTTCAGGCTTTTCTAGACTTGAAATTTTACTTCATGCGCCACGCGTACAAAACACTAAAATATTGTGATGTTAGAAATACACTTTAAAAATGAGCAATGATCAAAATGTTGAAATAAGAAAATATTTACATTTTTCCTCACATCAATCAATCAACTTATTTAGTTAGTAACAAGTGAAGCCTAGCGGCTTCACTTGAATGATCGCCGCTCCGCTGGAATAGTATGCCCGCAGAAGAACTATTAATAAATTAAGTAAGCCGTCAGCAAATGATTACGATGGATATAACCAGAGAAGCCCGCAGAATAGTTAGCCCGTAGAAAGGACACGCTACGGAATGTCAGCCGTCGGCAAATAAACACGATGGATATAACCGAGAATGTATCTTCATCACCGCTCCGCTGGAACTACCTGCGGGTACCAAGCTAAAGCCCGCAGAAAGCGTGAGGGATTGTTCAAATCAAAACTAAAAAAATTTTAATGCATTAACAATGCAATAATTGCAACAGTCGAGTGATGACGGGGGAAAGGAGGAGGGTACGTAAGCCGAATGTTGTGGTTGGAGAATGATGTGTTGTTGAGGTAATGAGAATGCGATGGATGGAGAAAGCAGTTCGTATATTAAAAGGACTCTGCTGCTCGCTAACGCTCACCCCAGCTCGCTTCGCTCGCTTGCCTGCTCGCTGCGCTCGCAAACTGAATCGGACTTAGCTTTGATTTTTACACTTTTGAAATCGCTAAAATATCATTACACTTGCTATTTGTATTTATTTAGATTAAAATTGAATTATTTTTAAATTTAAATTAATAAAAAAAAATACTTCCGGTTGAAAAAAATAAAACACTTGCTACAAAAACGTCATAGAAAAAAATAAGGAATTTTTTGATACCTTTAACAAAAGTTTTTTTTTTTTTCAAAAAAATCTAAAGGGTACCCCTTGATTCGAAATTTTACATTGAAACCCGCATAAGTCTGTCCTTTTCCCACTCATGGCTTTTGATAGCTAGCGCCAAATAATTTTGCAGAATTGCTAAAAAGTAAAAAATATTTATTGCTCCGGTCCTACTTGAGCTAGATAATTGAAATTTTCAGCATTTATACACATTTATATAACCTATCTACTGGTACAGTTCCCATTATTGTACTGTATCAAATACTCAATAAAAAAAAATATAAATTATTTATTTAATTAATATGAAAATGAAAAAAAATCTATCTCCTATCCAAATTGAGCTGGATCAATGAAATTTTCAGCATTTATACATATTTGTATTTCCTATTTATTGGTAGAAATGCAAATGTTTCACTGTTTTAAATACTATAGGAAAAAAAATAAAAATTGTTTTTTTTTGAATAATTTAAAAAGCAAAAAAAATTCTATTTCCGATCTGAATTGAGGTAGGTGAATGAAATTTTGAGCATTTATAGAGATTAGTATTACCTATTTATTGATCTAATTCCCATCGTTGTACTATAAATAATAGTGGAGCTAAAAAATAAAAACTGTATTTTTAATTCGCCGTTTGAGCCTGAAAAGCGGTTTTGAAGCGCAAAAAAAAATACCAATTTCCGTCCTAATAGAGCTGGAACGATGAAATTTTCAGCATTTATGCAGATTCGTATTGCCCATTTATAGTCCAACTCCCATCGGTCTACTGTTATTACGACCGAAGTAAAAAAAAAAAAAAATGTAATTTTTCGTGATTTTCACGACTGCGCCAACGTAAACTGAAATATTTCAGCAAATATCCAAAAGATAAGAAGCGATCCGGGGCATATAAAAGGTACTACCCCAGAGTACATTCGATCAAAATTTCAGCCCTCTACGATAAACTCACAGGAAACGGTGAATTTTTTTCTAAGCAAAATTGGATAAAAATGAGAAAAGAAATTTTTCGAAAATTGGTCAAGTTTGGCGATTTTTGACGGCCCTACGGGCCGTCTCAGTGAAAGGTCACAGGGCACACGTGATAGGGGCGTCTTCTGGCTAGGCGTGGATATTTTTTTCAGCCCGATGAGTCATCATGTGGCCGAGCAAAATGGCGGAGGACCGCGACGCGAACTTTGTCGATTGTGGGCCCCATAATGGGGCCCGGGCAAAAAGTGGGTACATCGATGGAAAGCCCTTTTAACGGCGTACACGGCCCCGAAAGCGGATATTTTTTGAGGGCCCCGTTGGCCCACAATAAAAATCCAAAGTTAGGGAGAATTTTTGTTTTCTAAGAACCGTCACCGCCCCCGAGTTGGGAAAATGAGGCGGGGCGGTGTGCATGATTCTGGTAGAGCAAGCGAAGGGCTACAATTTGCCCTTTGAAAAATTGTCGTAGATCGTCGCATAAGGGAGTTATTAAGGGGCAAAGTTTAAAATTGTTTTATTTAATTGCCGCCCCTCGGAAGGCGGCAGACGCTCAAACTAAAAACCGATCGGAGGCCCTTCAGAGGGCGCACCCGACGGCGTTAACCGCGATTCGATCGGAAGCAGCAGCTCGACGCTACGGCGAAAAATGTGAAATTTCGGAAAAACGCCCCCGATGTGGTTGGATTTTTTTTCCCGGCCCCCGGGGCAAAAAATCAAAAATCGCAAGGTAGGAAGGGACGCTACAGGTTCCAGTCTACAACGTGTATTTTTTTTGTCGCCGTAATATGAACGATGTGAACAGGAAAAAACCTAGACACAGGTTTATTTCGCAAAAACGTCGACGTTTTTCTTCATTCTTTCGTCCCGCCCCCGGGGGCGGCGATTTTCCCCAAGAAAAAATCTCGCTCCATAGAACTTTTTGCGCTCTTTCCGAATTTGAAAAGCGCGATTTTTTATCTTTTGTGGTTTTCCCGCCAAAAATTCGCAAAGTCGGGATTTCGAGGGGTGGCGGTGCGGGAAGAGGGGGCGGCCTTCGGCCGCCCCCGTCTGATAGATTGGGCTCGGGGGGCCTCCGGCCCCCCTCGCCAAAGCTCGCTTCGCTCGCTCTTCGGGAAGTTGGTTTTTTATATAAATATAATAATAATAATTAAAAAATAATATAATAATGTTGCGTTGTTGTATCAATGGCGATTAATAAAATAAATTAATACTAGTTCTATTCTATACACTAAGCGGAAATCGGTCTATAGTGGGGATATCGTTGAAAATAGCAAATAAAAGTTGTTCAGAATCAAGTTTTTCATAACCCAAAATTATTGCTAAATATGGCGGCCTTGCTGTTATACCGGAAGTAAATACCAACTTCCTTATTTTAAATAAAACACCCTATCTATTTTAACATTTTTGGATTGCTCGTTAAAAATAAACATGAGTTTATTCACACAACATTGGGTCTCAGTTGAACCGTTTTCGACTTATTTCGTTTTTTTTGATAAATTTAACGATTTCAGAGCTCGACGCCATTAACAATATCTTCAAAACGAAATAAGTCATACTGACACTGCCTATATCTAGACAACTGACACTGTCGCGTTACATCAACTACAATTTTACACATTACAAAAAAGTTATCAACCAACATAAAAAAGATACTAATTTTTAAATAAATTGTCATCATCGCGATGATCTGTAAAGACTGTCAAATTAGAAAAAAAACAAGTTTCAAAATAGTCATTATTTTGTTAAATATATCAACTGTCAGTAGTGACTCGGTATAAATACTTTGCTTTCGTTGTTGTTGTTTTCACAAGTTTTGCGCGTTTTACTTTTTTTAAGCCAAGTTTTGACTCAGGTATTTAAAAATGTTACTTTTGACATGTATTTAAGACCGTCAACTACATAGATTGCGTATAAAGTGAAGTTAAAGTCATTGTGTTTACTTTTGACATGGTTACTTTTGACGTGGTATTTAATAGAGCGAATTACATAGATTGCATATAAAGTGAAGGTAAAGTCGTGTTTTTAATAATTTTTCTTTGTATTTGTCAAGCTTGTGACGCGCGCACAAACCTGATATTTTTACGCATGTTTCGTATTTTTTTACATATTTTTGACAGCTGACACTTTTGACAGTTGACGTTTATTGGACATAAGTCGGCGTCGATGTATGTTCAATAGCTTTTGTCAGTAGTGACAGTTAACATTAGTTGACATTAAGTTTATAATGACACAAGACATTTATTATGACTGTCAAGTTGAGGGGCGTCAATTGGATTTCTTGCCCCGGGCGCAAGTTTTCCTTACTACGGCGCTGGGTGATTAGCAAACTGGGGTTCTCTGGGGTGGGCCGCCGGAGGGTCTGGAGACAAATTCATATGGTTCTCTAAGAACGCAGAAAATAAAATTCTAGAAGGAAACGCATGAATGAATGGATATAACATGCATCTTAGCCTATTAAAAGGAAAAAACATGTTTTCAAGATTTAAAAATAAACATCTGGAATATGATACAACGAGAAGCGCGGAAGTGTGCATGAGAGAGAAAGAGAGATAGCAAATATCTCCCTTTCTCTCTCGCTCCCTCTCTCTGAGACTTGATTCGCGACATCTGGAGTAAGAAAGTCGTACCCGAACAATAATCTGTCTATTTACATCAGTCTTCGCATCCAGCCAACAGCATCCACACACAGATTTCCAATTTTTTATGAGGACTGGCTAACGATTATATATGCACTGTGCCGTTCTGCATCACCGATCTATTTTCTAGTAAAGTGTGCGTGTATCAGTGAATGATGTCAGGTAATAAGTGCGAGTTTATCACGTGCCAGAGGTCGAAACGAAATACTCCAGGACTTAAACTGTTTCGGTTTCCAAGGGATCGTGAGCGTTGCCTGAAGTGGATTCAGAATTCAGGTATTATTTTCGTTATACAGGGTGTCCCATTTGTGCGTTCTCGGAAGATATATCAGCGGAGTATTGTATAACCAAAAGATGTTCCGATCTCGGATTCATTGCATATCGATGTACCATGATTTTTGAGATTCTGAAAATGGAATCAGAGTGTATGGGAGGCACGAATCTAAAGTTCGTTGGTTAAGGCGAGTTACAGCTTGGCCGCAAATCGAATTTTAAGTTCCACTTTTGAGTTTATATATGGTCGTACTTTCGGCTAAATAAGCACATTACAAATACAAATTTCACATATGATGAAATTATCTCCAAAATGAGGACGTATTTCATCCAATTTGTAGTGTTATCTTCATTAATTCAGCCAATATCACGATATTAGTTTTACGCTAGAATTGACGTCTACTGACGTTTATTTAAAAAAATGGATATATAAATAGAGATTGATTATTAAATCATAGGTAATTTAATTTACGATATAAAAAATAGATGGCACCTTCGTACGATAACTAGGATATTTACTGCAATAATAAAATATTAACAATATATAATAACACCTACAAATATTACTATTATAATTAATTCACTGTTTTTACTAAAATTAAATTTGTACGGCATATCCAGTTTGGTTATTAGACACACAGCTAAATTTAAATACAATTAAAATAATTTAATAGAACCACATAACCAAGCAAAATTATCTGATTTAAGGCTTAGTATAGCCACACATTTTTCTATAAAATAATAAGATGCAGATAAACATTTTATTATGCTTAGGCGATTTTACATGTTTTTAAGTTAGGTTAGTAGAAAAGTTTGCAATAGAATAAATTGCGGAAGTCTTTTTGCGCAAGTTAAATATTTTACATACTTCTAGGTTAGATTAGGTTAAAAAAATTGAATTTGTGTTCAGTATTCCGGCACCAGGTACCCACAGACGCGTTTCGGACTTCAAGGTCCTCATTCAATTTTGATATTTGTTTTCTGGTTTCACAAACAGAGTTCTGCTCGCTCGTGGACGAAACAGTGACCTGTATATGCACTTTGTGCATTCGTGTCACTGACGATGCCACTATGAAGCATTAGATGGCGTTAGCTATCGAAATCATTAATAGGTTAGGTTAGGTTAGGTTAGGAGAAAGGTTTGCAATAGAATAAATTGCGTGTCTCTTTGCAGATGATGAATATTGCACATACTTCTAAATTAGGTTAGGAGAAAGGTGTTCAATAGAATAAACTGCGTAAGTCTCTTTGCGCACGGTGACTTATCCACATACTTGTAGGTTAGGTTATGTTAGGAGAAAGGTTTGCAATAGAATAAATTTCTTAAATCTCTTTGCGCATTCTACATACTGCTAGGTTAGGTTAGGTTAGGAGAAACGTTTGCAATAGAATAAATTGCGCAAGTCTCTTTACATGTACGGAATAGCCCCTAAATATTTAAATATTAACATTAATATTTTACATCATTCACAAAGATATCGATGACAGTTTTCGTAAACAGTTACTATTTATTACATTTTAATACATCTAGCGCCATTTATTTTTTTTATATCGATAAAGTAGAATACATATGATTCACTAATCAATCTTGATTTATATATCCATTATTTTAAATAAACGTCAGTAGACGTCAATTTTAGTGTAAAATTAATATCGTGATATTGACTGAATTAATGAAGATAACACTACAAAATAGATAATTTACGTCATCATTTTGGAGATAATTTCATCATGTGTGTAATAGGTATCCCCAATGAGCTTATTTAACCGAAAATACGACCATATATAAGCTCAAAAGTGGAACTTGAAATTTAATTCGTGGCCAAACGGTAAGTCGCCGTAGCCAACGAACTTCAGATTCGTGCGTCCCATACACGTTTACCTCGATTCCGTTTCCAGAATCAAAAATCAAGGTAAATCGATATACAACAACCCCCCGATCCCAAACAAGTATTGATATTGAGTATCTATTATATCGTTTAGCAAAGTATCGACACTTTAAAATTTTATGATGACAATCGCGCTTACCTGCCAATTTAACTTACTTAGAAATTAGCCAATTACATACGAATTACGTGAATATTTTGACAGCGAATATTTGACCGGGCAAAATATTCCAATATTTCCCACAAAGATAACTACCCACTGAACACGAAAACATTTTAAACATTGTACGAATATTGAATATGATACTAATATAAAACATTGTATTAAAAATATTACAACAACGTTTTAGCAACGTTACAAACATTGTATATAATATATTCCATTTGTTTCTGGATCTCGCCTAGCTATGGAAAAGTGACAGTTTAAGTATTGTAAATGGGGCTGGTTGTGTTTTAAATCAGGCTTTTTAAATGTCACTGTCAGATGTTCGATTTTAAGGTTATAATTTCTGACTATTGTGATCTTACACTGTTGCCTGTTTTACAAATTTTCAGATATAAAAGGATAATAATATGCAGTTTTAAGATTAACAAAATTTACTACTTGGTTTTTGTACATACAAACACAGCAATAATATTGTATATAACAAACATAATGAATTCGGCTCTGCAAACTTATTTCGTCATCCATTTGTATTTCTCGCTTGGGTCTTCCCGTTAACACATTTTGATCAACTCCATCCATCCACCTTAATTTTGGTCATTCATTTGTAGATTTGGATTACTTTGCCTAAAATGTTTGTAGGATTTCAGAATTTGTAACCTTTTTGATTCAGAGATAATCTTTGGCATGTTAATATTTAATATGTGCCTTAAATTATTTTTCTCTTTGACATTGACACAGCATTGCAACACTAGATTAATTTGATTTAATAATAAAATGCTCGAAGAAGCGACCGCGTGCCGAAATAATTGTTGCAAGATTAACAATAAACCTCTTGAAAATTAAAAAGAGGATTACTTATGATATCATAAATTATTGCAACACTGTTAAAATAAGGAATCAGGAGTGCCAATTAATAAAAAATGTAAATGTTGATACTGCAACATAACAACACGAAAGCATGGCTAGGCGAGATCCAGAAACAAATGGAACCGTGTATAAACGTTTTTTTGTGCAATATTGATTTATATACATTACATAAATGTTGAAAATATTACTAAAATTCAACATTTTTTTGATGTGTTATTATTATTATTTTTAGTTTCAGTTTTGGTTTTAGTTAATATGTTATCATCACAAATTAGTATTTAGTCTAATTAATGATTTTGTTTGATACATTATGCCAGTGACGGCTCGTGATCTAATGAAGTGGGTCGGCCGAATGTATTTTGGCGCACGCGCACTGAGAGTAAACGGCCAGGCGTACCGAACCATACATCTTTGCTAGAACGACATTTTAAAATAAATAATTTCGCCCGACTTTAAAAAATAGAAAGAGAATATTCTCGGAATTACAATAACATTTTTAAACATGTTATATACTAAATATTGTTATATAACTAAATAATTATAGTTATACACTGATATATTTCACATAATCTTGTTAAAATACCGAGGTAATATTTTGTAAATTACAATTAGGTAACTATTTAATGATTCTTCGCATTTTTAAATCACATCAGTTTAATATTTAAAAATGCAAGTTATGTCCTGATTTGTTAAATAAAATTAAAGACGAATATGTTTTAACTGTTTTTTTAATACCGGTTAATTGTTGGACTTAATGACCAATTTGTATTAAAGTAAATGCCTATTTTCCTTTTAAATTAAATAATATTAAAATAATTAGAAATACATTGGTAAATAAATCCACTAGTTCTAGAATAAAAATCTGTGATCTGTAACGTAACCGAATTTAAAGTGTACATCGACATATAGCAGAGCTGGGACGAATCCTCTTAAAAAGGATTCGAATCACGAATCTGAATCACCTTATATGATTCGAATCACGGTTACTCGAATAGAGGATTCGTAAGAGATAAATATGATTCGAATCAACGATTCTAATTCTGTTTTTTCGAATCACGAATACAAATCCTTTATGAATAAATTTGATTTTATTATTATTTTTTTCAACCATTTCTATATAAATATCGTTACCAGTTGTTTTAACGAAAATATTTAAAACCTAATTATTTATTATTAACACCGAACATCGTTTATAACAGACTAAACATCTGATTCCCTATAAATCTGATTAAAGATGTATGTGTGTTTCTGTACTTCACTTCAAATCAGTGTTTTGTACGCGTGGCGCATGAAGTAAAATTTCAAGTTTAGAAAAGCCCGAAAATTTGTCTCGGGTCGCTGCGCGACCCTCGACAAATTTTCACGGGGCTTTTCTAAACTTGAAATTTTACTTCATGCTTAGTCTGGGAGTGGAAAACACTCGTTTAAAGCTTCAAATTGAACTGTATTATAAAATCGACGAATGCCTGAAAATTACGTAGATAAAAAAAATCACTGAATATCATTAAAACCGGAAAAGTCAGAGAAAAGTCACGAAATTATATTCAAATTGATCAAAACACTAACAAAAAAGCCATATGACATTATTCAATTTGTCAAAATCAGCAGGCAAATTACAAAACACGTAAACATTTATAAAATTAACTTAAATATTGACAAAAACAATGAAAACAATTTAACAAAATGGAGGTTTCCCGCAGAAAAAAGTTATATTAAAAGGCCAGGGAAAAAATCTTGAATCAGAGAAAAATTTAACACTTCAGATTGTTGCTACCATATCAGTTTTACTTCAAATAATATTAAATATAATTTTGAAAACTAGATTATTATCTTTAAAAACATTATTAAAAAACACCGTCATAAACAAAGAATCGCGGCAGTTTATGAACTTTTGTGCGGATAAAAAATTCACTATCAATAGGGAAACAACAATATCACAGCTGTCGATAATGTTGAGCGATTCACATTATTTTATTCGTTATATTCTCTCACTAAATATAACTCGTGATATGATTAATTATCGATGCTATTTTGTCGTTGAAACCGAAGCAGCACATTCAACTCGTGCTGCGCACTCGTTGAATCTGCAGCTCGGTTTCAACTCCAAAATATCATCGATAATAATACCACTCGTTATATTACGGCTGAAAATAAAAATTTATAATTTTGGTTCAATCAAATTTACCGACACGGCCCGGCCCTGACGAGCCGTCACTGCATTATGCAGTATTAGATTAAGTTAAATAATTACATTTTCGTTTTTTTTGTTTGTTTAAGAAGTAGGTTTGATGTGCTATAATTTTTTTGTTGATTTTTGCTTTTGACCTGTTATTGGTGTAAACTGTTGGGCAATAAAGTTGATATTAATAATGTTTTAAAAATGTTGCTTCAAAGTAACACAACGTTGTATACTCATTAAAATTTAACTTTTATGACGTATCATATTAGAGGCTGTAAATCTTCAGATATTCGTTGTTTTTTTTTAAAGAGTTGAATGTAAAGCTTTAAACGAGTCTTTTCCACTCCCAGACTAAGCATGAAGTAAAATTTTGAGTTTAGAAAAGCCCCGCGTAGAAAATTTGTCGAGGGTCGCGCAGCGACCCGAGACAAATTTTCACGGGGCTTTTCTAAACTCAAAATTTTACTTCATGCGCCACGCGTATCAGACGCTGATTTCAATTGAAGTTCACTTGTAAACAATATTTTAGTGTACTAGGCATTTAGGTACTGGGGTACTGTCCACCCTAGATTATACATTACTTTTTTTGTTTGTTTAAGAATTAAGTTTGATGTGCTATATTTTTTTTGTTGATTTTTGCTTTTGACCTGTTATTGGTGTAAACTGTTGGGCAATAAAGTTGATATTAATAAAGTTTTAAAAATGTTGCTTCAAAGTAACACAACGTTGTATAATCATTAAAATTTAACTTTTATGACGTATCATATTAGAGGCTGTAAATCTTCAGATATTCGTTGTTTTTTTTTTAAAGAGTTGAATGTAAAGCTTTAAACGAGTGTTTTCCACTCCCAGACTAAGCATGAAGTAAAATTTTGAGTTTAGAAAAGCCCCGCGTAGAAAATTTGTCGAGGGTCGCGCAGCGACCCGAGACAAATTTTCACGGGGCTTTTCTAAACTCGAAATTTTACTTCATGCGCTACGCGTATCAGACGCTGATTTCAATTGAAGTTCACTTGTTAACAATCAGCGCGTAGCGCTGCGCGACCAAACCAAATTTTCAGGCTTTTCTAAACTCTAAATTTTACGTCATGCGCCACGCGTATAAACACTAATTCAGTGTGAAATTCAAAATATGCAAGTGATTTTTTTTGACAATTTCAACAAGAATATTGACAAAAATTAAGAATATAAATAATAATAAAAGTACCAATAAATACCCTAAATGCGATAATAGCAAAAATCTTAAAATGTATTAAGATAACAGTTTTTTTAATTATCAAAATCTAAAAACATAAAAGTCGCAAAAATTTAGAAAAACAACTAAAATTGACAAATAAACATCAAACAAGTTAACATTTATTTGGATAAATAATAATGATAAAAAATAATTGTTTTTTTTTTTGTTTGTTTCATTGGCCTCGGCTTTTGCCATACAGCCATCTGCCATTGTATTATTTTTCTAATTAATTAATTAACTAATTACCACGTATCTAATTCGTTTGGAC
Organism: Philonthus cognatus; assembly: GCA_932526585.2. NCBI lineage: Eukaryota > Metazoa > Arthropoda > Insecta > Coleoptera > Staphylinidae > Philonthus > Philonthus cognatus. The sequence goes on from OW052248.1 coordinate 53,171,745, forward strand.
GCCACAATTCATTCACACTACCATCCATGGACCCGGATGGAATGATTTATTACTCACAAATTTTTCCACCAGACGGGATTCGAACCCGCGACCTCTTGGTCTATGGGCAGGGTCTCTACCCACTCGGCCACCGAGGCCCCAAAAAGAACTGTTAAAATTGATAAATTCAAGAAAAATTTGCCGAAATCGATAAATTCAACATCAAATAAAAATGTCTTCAAGGTGATCGGCTAAACACTAATGTTAGTTGATTGTTAATGGCATTATCGACCAGGCGCGCACCCAAAAATTCTCACGCGTCTTGAAGGGGGCCCATCCCGGTCTTATGTGGGGAACTCACGCATTTAAACATATACAGGGTATCCCATTTTAAAGTACCACCTGGAATATTTTCAGAACCATGCACCGAATTAAAAAAAAATTCAAATAAAAGTTTAATGATTAGGAGGGGGACATCCAATTCTGTAAGAAAATTCATGCTTAATCTGGGAGTGAAAACCCTCGTTAGATGATCAATCAGGAACTTAGTTTGCAATTTGCTTTATTGTTAAATATATGACGTAAAATTAATAGAGTTAATGTTATTTTATACTTCAAGTTTAGAACGAAAACAATTTCCTATGCATTATTTATGTGTTAACTAAACTTCGATAAACAAACTGGAAAAGCTTAAATTAGGTAAAATATATACAGGGTGTCTACGCTAAATCGTTCGTTAAAAGTTTATGGGGTTGCCGTGGCACTAAAAATTTGAAAAAAATCCTTGTCATATGGTTGAATCAGTTCTCCTCATGTGAAATATTTTCAACTTTATATCACTTCTGGTTCCACCGGAAGTAGCATCAAATTTGTTATTTTAAATAGAACACCCTATATATTAGTCATTTTTTCGATTCCTCGTTGGAATTGTAACATATTTTATTCAAACATATGTACACTTATCTCTTATTGTTTTCAAGCAAAAAAAATATTTCTAAAATTTTGACCTCTAAAAGGTATCTTGAAATCTATCTGTAACTTCTCTTAAGAGTAAGATAAAAATATGATTTATATCTCTATTTGTACCTAGAGGATGCCTCTATGACTGTATTAATTGGAAACCGTCAATTTTGACAATAAGTGTTCTTAAAATGTCAATATCGAAGTGCCCTCTTCAATATCTCGTAATTCAATTTTTTTAAATGGAATGACCCATATTTTATCACGTGGTACGATTGGAGGGAAGATTTCCTACAAAAATGTATTATATATAATGTATTCCATTTGTTTCTGGATCTCGCCTAGCTATGGAAAAGTGACAGTTTAAGTATTGTAAATGGGGCTGGTTGTGTTTTAAATCAGGGTTTTTAAATGTCACTGTCAGATGTTCGATTTTAAGGTTATAATTTCTGACTATTGTGATCTTACACTGTTGCCCGTTTTACAAATTTTCAGATATAAAAGGATAATAATATGCAGTTTTAAGATTAACAAAATTTACTACTTGGTTTTTGTACATACAAACACAGCAATAATATTGTATATAACAAATATAATGAATTCGGCTCTGCAAACTTATTTCGTCATACATTTGTATTTCTCGCTTGGGTCTTCCCGTTAACACATTTTGATCAACTCCATCCATCCACCTTAATTTTGGTCATTCTCTCTTCTGTTGGCCCTCAGTATTTTTTTGTAGAATTGCAAATTTATTCCCACCCTCTTGTGAAACTGATAATTTTCATGTCAAACAATTTTTAAGCCCTCATTCCACTTTTATTATTTAGTCAAGAGAACCTGCATCTGAACTTCTGATGTTTGTTCTGAGCCAGATTCCCCAAGCGAAATAATAAAAGGAGGAATGGTGGCGAAATAATTGTTGCAAGAAAATTAAAAAGAGGATTACTTATGATATCATAAATTATTGCAACACTGTTAAAATAAGGAATCAGGAGTGGCAATTAATAAAAAATGTAAATGTTGATACTGTAACATAACAACACGAAAGCATGGCTACGCGAGATCCAGAAACAAATGGAATATATCATAACTATACTTCTAAAGCGAGTAGTTTTCGAATTATTTCGAAAATTCGTTTTTCGTCGCATTTATTCAGGGTAATGACATTTCTTTGATGTACAGGGAGTTTTTCTTTAAAATATGCTTATTCCAAATTCAGCTTGTTTTCTTTAAATCTTTAGTTATTCGTTGTTTTTTTTAAGGGTTCAATTTAAAGCTCTATACGAATGTTTTTCACTCCCAGACTAAGCATGAAGTAAAATTTCGAGTTTAGAAAAGCCCCGTGAAAATTTGTCGAGGGTCGCGCAGCGACCCGGGACAAATTTTCTGGGCTTTTCTAAACTCGAAATTTTACTTCATGCGCCACGCGTATAAAACACTAAAATATTGTGAACTCTATGTATATTTGATCCTCACTTGAAATCAGTGTTTTATACGCGGGGCGCATGAAGTAAAATTTCGAGTTTAGAAAAGCCCAGAAAATTTGTCTCGGGTCGCTGCGCGACCCTCGACAAATTTTCACGGGGCTTTTCTAAACTCGAAATTTTACTTCATGCTTAGTCTGGGAGTGGAAAACACTCGTTTAAATCTTCAAATTGAACTCTTTTAACAAAAAAACGAATGTCGGAAAATGTACAGCTTTATTCCCTTTATATTATTCAAGTAGTAATTTAGTTTCCATCATTGTCATGGTACTATTAAAAATTATTACAATAACTAAGTTGTTCTTTAATGCTCATTCTTTATATTGTTAGGGCGTAGGTAAAGTATCGTACGTTTCTCGAGTGGTTTGGCAATTACATACTCGCGGAATACTGCACTCGCCGCTGCGCGGCTTGTGCGTAACATGTCCGCTCATATGAAATATGCTGCATACTACTCTCGTTACGTAATATACTATTATTATTTGACATTTTGCATTACATACGCGACAAAACAAAAACATTATTACTTGCCTACTAAAGTTCAGTTGCGACTTATGCGCGCATTATTCCCTCCATAAATGCGACGAAAAACAAATTTTCGAAATAGTTCGAAAACCACTTGCTTTAGGAGTATAGTTGTTAATACTTTTTTGTAGGAAATCTTTCCCCCAATTGTACCACCTGACAAAAAAATGTCGTAGTTTTAAGTTGCATTTAGTAGCTTTTATTTTGGTTGATTTCGAGGCCTTAATTTTGCGCAGCGTCAGCTAGTCGTATACTGTTTCTGTAATTTACTCTCCACTACAACTCGCGATCTCCGGGATTATTGTAGGTGTAAAATAATATACCTTTTTTTCATCGACAAAGGTAAAATATAGCCTAATAAATAAATGCAAAAGTTCAAAATGATCAGAAATTATTAAAAATGAATAGAATTTAGTTCAATAAAAAAATACTCATAAATATTTCAAATCAAAATTTAACTTTCATTTGATATTTTAAAATATCCCGTGACGATATTTAAATTTTAATTGTAGCCTCTCAAATTTTATTCATTTCTGTGTGGATTCTATAAATTTTATTTATTTTTATTTTTACAAAAGGCACGCGCGCATACCGCTTTCATTGGTTTCGAGAAATGTACATAATAAAAACAAGCCCGCGAGCCACCTCCCTGGGTGTGCGCCTGTTATCGACTAATCATTTGCATTGTTTGTTAATTGTTAATGGTTTTATGAGGTTAGAATTTCTACTTAGTGTTACTTAACGAATCACGTTACCTAAAGCTTTTTACTCATTTTTGTTCGCCTTGTATATGACATATTTAATTTAAGATTTTGATTGCACCAAAAAATCTTGGCTGCGACACAAAACTAATATATTATTAAACATTAAAAGTGCGATTCTTTTCGCAATCTACAACAAGTTAGTCTTACAAAGACTATATCAAACACTCATTGAAACAACTACTTCCCGGGCTAATACCCCGACGGACATTGAATTATACAACAAGTGTTATAATTCAATGTCCGTCGGGGTATTAGCCCGGGAAGTAGTTGTTTCAATGAGTGTTTGATATAGTCTTTGTAAGACTAACTTGTTGTAGATTGCGAAAAGAATCGCACTTTTAATGTTTGAAGTATTCTGCAACCAAGAATTGGCAATTTCATTTATACTTAATATATTATTATTGTACTAGTTTAAATGGACGTCCGTTAATAAATAAATAAATAAATTATTATTTAAAACAGAAATCGCAATTGGCCTAGTGGCACCAAATAGTCCGCCTATGGCATCCAGCAACTTTAGGACGCCCTGTATATACGAAACTATTTAATTCTAAATGATAACTTTAAATTTTAATCTAAAACTTGTCTGCGTATTTTTAATGTTAAGTGAGTTACAGAACTTTTATTCCTCGCGAAAACACCCTGTATATACAGTAACTAATTTACAGGAAATCCTTTATTGGCGACTTATCCTCCGGAAATGTTAAATAAAAGATATGTTTGTGACCACCATTTCGTTGATGAAGACTACCCAAACCCGAAAAAGTTAAGGATAAAACTCACAAGTGTACCTCGTTCATATCGAGAGGAAGGATTTACAAGCCGAGTATTACCTCAACGCAAACAAACTGTTAAAAAATCCACTAAAGCCGCATCTGCACAAAAATCAAACTACATGTTTAAAAACATAGTCATATACTCCAATCCATCAACTTCAACCGGATTCAATGAACCGAGTACGGTAAGTCTGAACAATTGTGATTTCTTAAGTGAAGTGGTTAACTTCTTCTTTACCTCTAATACGGACTAGTGGCGTAGCTATAGCTGTTTTTCGCGGGTGTGAACTGGATATATGTAGATCTCCAAAAGGGACACCTCTATCCTGGAGGATCTATATATCTGCTACAGCGGTAGCTACGCCCCTGCATTTAAACTAACTTAACTGTACAAAGTGACTTTTAACCTAACCGACAGTTGTTATTATTATTATTATTATTATTCCATTAAACTCGATAGGGAGCATAGGGCACCTTAACAGATGTTTCTGAGCTTTTTTTAAGGTAGCCAGCCTTATTAACTCTTGCTTATACTTTCTACAATTTTTTTCCATTTGTTTTTATCCTTTGCGTCTTGCTTTATTTCATTCCATGTTTTATTGATCATTGTGTGTTCTTTCCGTGTTTGTTTTTGTCATGTATCCGTTGGTCTGCCTCGCTTCTGTTTTCCTCTTATGTTTTAGTCCAGTGTTTCTCTTACGATGTTTGTGTGTTCTTTCCGTAATGTATGTCCTATCCAATTCCTTTTTCTTATTGTGGTTTCTACTTTTTCCATATTGCATCTTCTCCATAGTTCTTCGTTTTTTATCACTTCGGGGTAGTAAATCTATAGGATTCTACGTAAGCATTTATTTATGAAGGTCTGCAGTCTCTTTGTTATCTTCGTGGTTATCCATGACTCTGATGCGTACAACAACACACTTTTTACATTGCTGTTAAAAAATTCTAATTTTTATGTTCGTTTTGATTCCTTTAGACCAGTGGTCTCCAAACTACGGCCCGCGGGCCAAATCCGGCCCGCGACTTGCATGAATCCGGAGCGCGATTGTTTGTAATTTTTTTTGTAAATGTCATATTTTGAAATATTGTAACAATTGTTCCTTAAATTTTTCATAATTTTATAAAATTAATCAGATCTTGGCCGACTTTATTATGTAGAATTGTATTTGTGGCCCGCGCAGAAGATAGTTTGGAGACCCAGGCTTTAGACCTCCATATTTTCCAAAGCATATTGAATGCTTCTTGTGCTTTTTTTATTCTTCTTTTCACGTCGTCATCGCTTCCACCCTTTCCACTTATCTCACTGCCTAGGTAGCAGAATTTTTCTACTATTTCAATTTCTTTGTCTTCTATTTGTATTTGAACTTCTTGGGCTTCATTTATTGTTAGAATTTTACATTTGTTAATATTAATTTTAAGTCCGATTGTTTTTGCCACTTCTTATTATTTATTATATTAAATGCAAATTTTCCCAATTGTTGGATTGGTCGCGGTGGCACTATCAACTGGCAACCAAGATCTCCTGATTTAACACCATGCGATTTCTTTTTATGGGGTCTCCTGAAAAACAAAATTTATAAAAAAAACGCCATCCAAATATTGAATCTTTGCGGGAAGCAATTTTTGTGAATTGCAGATTAATTACAGATAGGCAGTTGGCTAATGTAAGGCAGGCATTTTATAACAGATTGGGTTATTGTTTACACCAGAATGGAGAACTTTTTGAGTACTTGCTCTAACATTTCCCATTGGGCGTAGATACAGTAAAATAAAAATTTAAACAAAAATAAATCACGAACTGTTTGTAATCTGACACCACTATAAATTATTTATTTATTTATTGACGGGAATTCCCTTTTTTAACAAAAACAATATAATTACATAATATAGCGATGATATATACATATATCATAAAAACTATAACAAAAAGATTATGTTCTATAACAGTATTTGTCGACACATACATATAATAAAATTGAAATAGAATTGAAATAGACAAAATGATTACAAATGTTTCCTTAACGTATACTTAAAGTGATATAAACTTGAATTAAATAAATTGAACCAGCGTTTTTCCGAGAGTTGATTTGCTGTTCTCATCATTCTTGCTATTGGATTGAAATGGCAGTAGTTGCTGGTGAAGGTCTTCAACCGAAATATATGAGAATTCCTGTGGGTCCTTGAGTGAGCTGGCACGTAGAAATTGAGCTGTTCCAATAGATACGGGCTGTCTATTTTATAATTTATTATTTTCTGCAGTGTGCATAAATCCATAATAACCCGTCGATCAGCTAAGCTTCTGATATTCAGTTCGCTCATTATATCAGAATAACAGCCACGTATATGTTGTCGACCCAGTTTAAACTCTATTGAGCGAAGAAATTTATTTCGGATTAATTCCAGTCTATTCGAGTGAGTTATCGAATACGGATACCAAACCACAGATGCATACTCCATATTAGAGCGAACAAATGCACAGTAGAGTCGTTGTAAAGCAGTTGGACCCAGATCTTTACCTATTCTTAATACAAAACCCCACATTTTTAGTGCTTTGTTAGAAATATTGAGAATATGTGAGTTAAATGAGAGCGTTGGATCGAAAATTACGCCTAAGTCCTTCACCTCGGATAGACTAGCTATTGGATTGTTGTCGATTTCGTATGTGTAAGACAGAGTTGATTTTTTCCGAGTGAAAGACATCTTGTTGCATTTACTCACATTAAGAAATAGATTATTATTCTGACACCAGTTGTTGATTCTGTCCAAATCTGGCTGTAGGCCAACGCACTCGTCTAAGGTTTCCACTACACGAAATATTTTAATATCATCAGCGTACATGAGGATCTTGCTGTTAGAAATTAAATTTTCTATGTCGTTGACAAATATTATAAATAGCAAAGGCCCACAGTGTGAGCCCTGCGGCACCCCTGATGTTACAGGAATTGGTTTCGATATATAGTCGTTAATTTTTACCATTTGGAATCGATTTGTCAGGAACTCCGATATCCAGTTAGTAGTCGTATTACTAAATCCGTATAGGTTTAATTTATCCAATAAAATCTTGTGGTTAACTCTGTCAAATGCTTTGGAAAAATCCAAATAAATATCTTGATAATAAATTAATTATCTTTCTTCCATTAATTACGTGTTATTATTATGATTTATCCCTAACAACAAGCATGCATTAATTATTTTTCATCATTTAAATTTCTTTGGTAGCATTTTGATAATATGGATTCTGGTACAAACGTAAATTAAATCGATACATTTAATACAGTTTTTAATACTCTAAAATATATTCCTTTGCGATTTTTCTCTAAAATGAATAGGGGAGCTAATAATTACACATATTTAATTTTACATGTTAAATTCCTATGTTCGCCCCTTATCCCACACACTCGGTATATATTCTTAATACAATATATATATATATATATATATTGTATTAAGATTTATATATATATATATATATATATATATATTATATATATATATATTATATATATATATATATATATATTATATATACATATATATATATATTAAATTATATACACATACATTCATACGTATTTACATATTAAATTATTTACGTATTAAATTATTTTTTATTAAATGATCAGTATATTTTCAACCTTACTTTGAATTAGTGTTTTATATGCGTGGTGCATGAAGTAAAATTTTGAGTCGAGGAAAGCCCGAATTTTACTTTAACTAATATCAAAACTGACATTTTCAACGTCATTGACATTTCTCGGTTTGATATAATTTGATATTTTTAAAATAAATTAACATTTCTCTCGTGTAACGTGTTAAAAACGTCAATTCGACATAAATAAATTAACATTTACCTCTTGTAATGTGTCTGACACGTCAATTTGACAAAAAATAACATTTACCTCTTGTAAGTGTCGAAAACGTCAACTCAACATAAACTAACATTTACCTCTTGTAACGTGACAAAAACGTTAATTTGACATAAATTGTGGTGTTTCTCGTGTAATACATTTTTGACGTAAGAGATGACTTTACTGACGTAAGTTAGACACTCGACATTTCGTGGTAACTCGGACTCTTAATAATTTTTGACATTTTTGTCAAATAAAACTATCATAAAAACAAAGCTGTCAAATCGCGATAATTTGCTTATGTCCATCGAATTGATATAATAGACTGATTGTTGTTTTATTGATGGATGGAAACTATATCAAATTCCGCGTCGATTTTGTTTGAAAAGTTGTTTGAAAAGGATGTGTGTTTAAAGAGTAACTTATACATTTTTTTATGGAACAAAAGCTAAATAAACTTGTCAACTCAAAAAGTAATATTAAAAGCAGTTGGGTAATGAACACTACAATCTTACTTTTAAGCTAGTATACAGGGCAGAGCTGGGATGAATCCTCAAAAACATGATTCGAATCACGAATCCGAATCACCTAATATGATTCGAATCACGAATACTCGAATAAAGCATTCGTAAGTGAAAAATATGATTCGAATCAAAGATTCAAATCCTCATTTTTGAATCACGGATACAAATCCTTTAAAAATAAATTTGAATCTATTATTTGCAACCAGTAATATTTTATTCCATCAGTTTCTATTAACAAACATGTTCATTTACCGACTAAATATCTGATTATATAATGATTTTAATTAATGATGATATATGTGTTATTTAACTTCATTTTGAATCTGTGTTTTATACGCCTGGCGCATGAAGTAAAATTTCGAGTTTAGAAAAGCCCCGTGAAAATTTGTCTCGGGTCGCTGCGCGACCCTCGACAAATTTTCTACGCGGGGCTTTTCTAAACTCGAAATTTTACTTCATGCTTCGTCTGGGAGTGGAAACACTCATTCGAAACTTCAAATTGAACGCGTTTATAAAATCGACGAATGCCTGAAAATTTCCAAATATGTGTATGTGTACTCAAAGCACAAGTTCCTCTTTAAGATCAGAAGGATATAAACATGTTAGAATTCTTTATTTTGGTTTCAATTTTAGCGAAACAAATACTCACATTATGACATTTTCGCCAAGTTGATTTTGTGGCTTAATCATTTATATTATTAATTTCAACGTTGAAAGCTAAAATTCATAAACCTAAAATTTTTATGTTTTGGCATTATACATTTCGTAGAAAAAATGTTGACTTATCAATAAAACCAAAAAATTGTTTCAAATTTATACGACAACAAAAGTTAACATGGGGTACATTTTATACCATGTAAATCCCTATGGCCATACTTAAATAAAACGCACGATTTAATAGGGGCCCTAAAATTCTAGTTACGGGAACGTCAAAATAAGGCGTTTCAACAATTCCTTTATAGTTCTTGAATAACTTTCTCACTTATCACTTGATGAAACATTTTAAACTAATAATAATAATAAAGAATAGATCAAAATAATACTTGGTTTATTTTATTTATTTATAATTCTGGTGATAAATAAAAAAAATAAACCAAGTGTTATTTTGATCTATTCTTTATTATTATTAGTTTAAAATGTTTCATCAAGTGATAAGTGAGAAAGTTATTCAAGAACTATAACGGAATTGTTGAAACGCCTTATTTTGACAACTTAAATTAATGTTGCTTGCGACGCACACTGCTCCAAACGTTAATAACTAAGCATTTCGCCGAAAATCTATTGTTTAGAAAATGCCCAAACGGTGCGCAGGTAAAACCCCAGAAACCCCCCTGTCCCTTTGCTTAGTGTCAGTTGTGAATTACACGCACTAGAAACGTGTACGTTTAACATTTGTGTTTCGTGCAAAATTTAAATTAAGGATGGAAATATATTCTGCAGGTGTGTATACAACAAGTTTTTCCTATAATATAAATTTAGTCAACATATAGATACAATGATTTGTAGAATAAATAATCCTAGAGTAACATTTTACAACATCAAAGTTTCCTGAATCAAACACTTACTATGTTTTTACCACAAAATATTTATTGTATGTATATATATTATATTACACAAATATACACATAAATTCACGACTTAAGTTTCGACGTTTGACGGTCATTCTCAATGTCGTATAAATTCATTCACTTGAGAATGACCGTCAAACGTCGAAACTTAAGTCGTGAATTTATGTGTATATTTGTGTAATATAATATATATACATACAATAAATATTTTGTGGTAAAAACATAGTAAGTGTTTGATTCAGTGATCATGAATTACCACGTAGTTACGGTCGCAACCATCATTATGATTACATCAAAGTTTAATAATGTTAAAATATCCGCCGATATCCGCAATAAATATTTTGTTTTATACAAAACAATTAATTAACTTAATATACAAATATTATTTAGCTGCCCGTTTTTGCCCGTTTACAAGCAGTGATTTTTTTTTAGGTAGCGTAGCTATTCCGAGGAGAACATTAGTGGATGTTTGGCGCGCTCAACCAACGCTAGATCAAAAAAATAAAGCAGTATCTCTCTTTGTGATTGACATAATGAAGACCGACATTGAATCAGATACTCAAAATTCAGTGAAACAAAAACTAAAAAATTTTACGTCAGTATTGACAAGGAAATGGCGAGGATCTAATAGAGCGTTTTCAAATTTTGAAATTAAAAACTCAAAGTGGTTAAACAATAACGAAGTGTTCACCACTGAAAGTTTGCCGAATGAACCCCAGCCTGAATCTTCCACTGCTGAATCCGAAGGTCTATGTAAATCATGCACGAAATTAACGCATGGCTCCAAAACACGGAAAATTGAGACGCTGGTGGAAAATTATTCCCAGGAGGTTAGAGTAGCTCTAATATTTTGTCTTTCTAATGTTAAAGAAGTGTTGCTAGATGTGGCGATTTATCGCCAAATTGGCGATTTGGTAGGATTAGTTGGCGAATTTATTTTTAAATGGCGACTTGCAGATTTTTTTGGCTACTGACTATTGTTTGTACGGCGATAATTGGCTTTTTTTTGTTCAAGGATAATTCCATGTTATATTAACACACTTATAATTTTATATTTTATCTAATTTTGTTCACTTATTGCCTTTATACCGGGTATTGACTTGGCGGACGCAACATAGGAAATCGCATGTTAATTTTAAAGTGTTCAAATATTGGCTTCCCCATTTATTTTAGAGACAAAGGGTGAAAAGTAGCATTATAAACGCTCATATGCATAGATGTTATGCATATGAGCGTTTATAATGCCCAACATTTTTTGGTTTACGAAAATCAAAATATCCTATGTGCAGTATAATTCATTTATTTATAAATATTTTTTTAACCAAATAAATAATTCCTTCTAGTGTCCATCAGTGAGTGGATCCTCCAGGACAAACAAACATTCCGATACATTTAAGAACATTTACGAAGAATCCGAAGATGACGAAATGGATTACGACATGGGCATGGATGATCCTTTGAAGACTGATTCGCCTCCAGATTTTATTAATGATGATGATAGAACTTTGGAATTCGACTTGTTTGGGGAATACATTTCGATGCATTTGCAACAGCTTCCGTTGGAAGTGGCGCTTAAACTTCAACGTGTAATACATAATTTGGTGACGAAGGAGCGTTTGGACTACATCAGGCAGAATCCGGATAATGAATTTTTAATGGTTAAACTAGAGGTACGTTTTCAATTTTTTTAAGAAGGTATCAGGTGTACTGGGTGGCTGTGAAATCAAATATAATTACAAATAGAAATAGTTTGTTATTGATAATGAGCACCTTGTGTCTCGAAATGTACATCTAACATAAACATAAAAAGTGAAGTAAGGAATAACAGTCTTTCTATTTGTGATTAATCACTTCACGTAAACTCGAAACAATACAGTTATCAAACATAATTGTCGATTCTTACTTCTCTGAAATCGGTAATGACTTTACAAACGTCAGATTCAATCATTTTGATGAAAGAATCGACTTTCATGTTTGATTCCATAGCTACCCAGGACTCCAATGATTGTTGGACATAATCGGGTGTCCAACAATCATTGGAGTCCTGGGTAGATATGGAATCAAACATGAAAGTCGATTCTTTCATCAAAATGATTGAATCTGACGTTTGTAAAGTCATTACCGATTTCAGAGAAGTAAGAATCGACAATTATGTTTGATTTCATAGCCACCCAGTTTGCTATAAATACCGCGCGATCGTTTAAAACATGATTTAGCGTTGGCTTTGAGTTTTAAATTAGATTGGCACTACTGACTGCTAACACAGGTTACCATAACCTGAAATGTATTCCACCATTATTAATATTCTGGGCAACCTCACAAAAAAATGTTGCCTACTCTAAATCATAATTTAAACGATCGCACGGTATTACTAAGATAAACAAAATTCTGGAATATAAAAATGTTATGAATTTCTAAGATATGCTAAACATGTCTTTCCTTTTTTAACGACGCACTTCAACATGCTTGTAAGTTTTCTGTTTATTGAAAACGGTATTTAAATGGTAGCACTACGTGACCAAACCAAATTTTCAGGCTTTTCTAAACTCTAAATTTTACTTCATGCGTTACCCGTATAAATCACTGATTTGATGTGCAGTTTAGAACATACGTCTTTAACTGCTTTAATAGTATACTTAAGGGCCTGTAGTGCCTTGCCAAACAGTTTCTCCTGCGGGGCAACGGTGGTGGATAGTAGTTCGATGCATCGCCACGCAAATCATAGCGCTGTTGTATTATACTATTCAAACTAAATATGTGGAGCGCCCGCCGCACTGCAGCATAAGACGAGCCGAACGGTGGCGGTGGCGGTGAGCTGAGGGGACCAACTCGTCAGTCGCATCCGCCGCACAGTGTGGCCGATCCAAGCGAACGCACCAGCGGTAGTGGGGGAAGGAAAAATAAAAGTGAAAATTGACGAACAAAAAAAATACTATTACATTCTAGATACTCCAAAACTCATAAAGTGTCAAATGTTTGAATTTTTTGGACGCATCACTTTTGTGCAATTAATGTTCAAAATTGATCAATTTGAGAACGCGAACTACGCGTGAAAAGTGGATAAGATTTAATGATTTATTACATCGCACTCACCTAATATATCAATACCATTTTTACAGGATTTATTAAACACATATTCCTCTATAATATTCCGCTAAGTATGATATAATCGATTATGAAAAATTATAGTTATGATTATTTAAACGTAACAACATTATTTTAATGCATTTAAACATTGAAGTGACTTAAATAAATTTTATCGAACCGTAGAGGGTAGGGCTCACTACCAAAAAATAGCTCAAACTTTCCTCTATCACACCATATCAAAATCATTTTTATCGATCCCTGTAAGGGGCTTTTTTATTTTTTTGTTCAGCGCGACTGCCTACCGCGAAGGCGCTCGAGCGTTCCTATGCATAGATTTCATACGCAGTTACTACATCTTTGTTATACAAAGCAAGTGTTTCAGAATAAATATTCTAACTTGAGAATGAGAATGTTTACATTCTATTATTAAAATTGATTTCGGAATTTTATTACATTCAGTAATGGTCGTGGAGAAACATCTTTACATGTTTTCTCTAAAATAATTAGGAAATCCCTATGGTGCGTGACACCCTGTATAGATGATGAATAATAAATAATCGCCGCCCGCGCCGAGCGGCCAGAAAAAATCCTGAATTCACCAAACACCGCAAAAAAATATCCAGCCTACTAGCCGACGTGACGTGACGCGACCCCGAATTCGCCGGCCGGCACGTCGATGCGCCCGCTATGCGAATCGGCGCCTGACGCCGCGCCCCCCGCTACGGGAAAAAGACTTCGGCGGCCGCTATTTGCCGACGCTTGTTCGCAATATGTTATAATTGGAATTTGGAATAGAAAAACCATTTCCATTTCTGAATGTTACTTTGTTTCTTCCGTTGGTCATTCAATCTCAGCCCTGCCTTCGATCTAGGTTTTCGTGGCATTGTTAAACAATTATACAAACACAAAAATCTAACAACACTTAATAACACCAAAATTAACCTAACCGTGTGGAGACGATATCAGACTTTATTGAATAATACAAAATAATACACTTTACACGCATAAATAAAAAAAATTCAAAAATACTTACGCGCGCAATCTTCAAATAACACCACAACTAACACAATCAAACAAAATCTGAGCCGAAAATGTGTCGAATGGATAGTAATAATATCACTGCATGATTTCTGTAATTTTACAGAAAACGCCAAGAGCATCGAGTAAAATGCAACAGACGGCGGCACTTTACGGGCTGTATTTTTGCGATTTACAGGGGTCAGAAGAACGTCTCTTAAATTTCGCACCGAGCATGTTTTGTGTTCTAATAAAAAACAATAATCAGTAGAAAGAAGAAACTACCTTTATGCTGTTTTATTATTTCAAAAAAAAAAAAAATTAAATTGTACACTAAAAAAGCATCACAAGTAATGCCGTTTTTTGTCATTTTATTGTAATCAAATGAAAGTTATTAAAAAAAAATCAAGACAGTAGATGTGTCTATATATCCTTTATTTCCTTATTTTGAAAAAATGAAATAAATCGGTGTGTAAATAACGAAATTACAGCCGGAATACGGCAGCATGTTTTATATGGATTTTCGCTATGGAACAACGCGTACTACGGAGCCTTAAAACTTCACTATAAACCAGTGTTTTATACGCGTGGCGCATGAAGTAAAATTTCGAGTTTAGAAAAGCCTGAAAATTTGGTTTGGTCGCGTAGCGCTACGCTGTTATTTGTAAATAAAACACTTTTTACTGAATCTTACATTTAATTGTAAGATTCAGTGGTTAAACAAAGTAAATAGTGTTTTATTTACAAGTGTATTTAAGATGTACCACAAAGTGAACGCCTACAACACCAAACAACAATGTTATTGATTAAACGTCTACTGATTTTTCTATAAAAGTTAAACTTTATCTCCAATTTAGACAAATCAATCTCATGTCACTTGTACTACTTTTCCATTGAGCCGTTCAATTATCCCCATCTTATTTCTTCTTTTAGAACATTTTCTAAATTAATTGTTTTTTCAAACCCATATAGCCAAGAGAAGATGAGGAAGAAGAGCCAATCACAAATCC